>JBAMCK010000800.1:0-1219190 GCA_037075185.1 Drosophila pseudotalamancana | reverse complement strand
ACGTATTACACAAACTGATAGCGTCTCTAAGAGAGCAAGCTTGACGTTTTTGATGTGGGATTTTTTGATAATGAATCGCTCTGTTTGTTGAAGCACGCTTCTCTGCAAAGGACAAAGACAACCAGCATTGTCAAACCCGCTTAATGTTCCAGCAAATGTTCAATTATCGCTACAATTATGCCGCTATCAGTAAATGGTTCCCGAGAATTGGCATAGTATCCAGTTACTCTTCAAACGCACACATACCTATATAAATAAAAGAAAAATCTATAAATTTATATCTATATAATGTTTGCAATCATTTTGACAGACAACTCGAATTGATAACTGGAACGTTTTTCGCTACACGCACACCTTATCATAATCCCCCACTAACATCTAGTCGGCAACAACTCCCAATTATATTGTACCGATCCATATCGAACATAATGACAATTCACTAACTCAAAGTCCTATTTAAGTGATATATAATTGTATGCATTGTGTCGAGATACGGGATTGATATATGCATGCAGATATGATGTAAAAGAACCCCATAAAATCCATATATTATCGCATGTGCCTTTGTCAAGACGTGATTCACGCTCTTTACAACTGATTACTCAAATTATGTGCACCCAAATGAAAAGTGTTTTCATATACATATATAGTTACTAATAAACTTTATTATGCTTTTCTTTATCAAAAGAAGAACAGACTTTTTCGTTATCAGTGTCTTTAACATTCTTAATGAAAACATTTATAAACTTTATACAAGTGAGCACACTTTTGACACATTTCAGACAATCCAAAACACACACAATTATATTTAATTTAAGAATTTGCACAATTTTTAAAAAACGTTTTTGCTAAGTATATAAAAAAGGTTATAAATAGTTATGTTTTTGGCATATTTTTTGAAAAATATGCACATAAAAATACAAAAGAATGTAAAAAGAAGTTACAACAATTTTTTAAATCGATTATGAATGATGATATATAAAATGGAATATATATTGCATGTGGCATGAGAGAACGTTGCAAAGTGTAACAGAAAAAATTACAATAATAATTATGTCAACGTCTCATTGGAAACAATGGGTAAAGCATTAGTTGTTTTATAATGGTAAATTATGACTCGATTTAACATGATTTCGCTGTTTCAAGTAGTTAATATATAAATTTGATTTTGTTCTTGAAAATAATTTCAAACGGAAGCATTTGCTTTGCATTAGGAGCTTTAATTTATAACTTGCACATAATTGGCCGGGAAGAGGCCATAACGGTTCTTGCATAGGCCACGCCACCAGCCATCATCGATTTTCTCAATATGTGTGACCACATCATCCGGATCAAAGGATATCTCGTCATCATCAGCTGCCTGATAATCGTACAAAGCAATCGCATGGGTCCCAGTATCCTCCAAATAGTCGGCCAAATTATCCGAATTGGCATAGATGGCCTCCTCTTGGGCAGACGCTGTACCATTTGCTGGTGGTATCGGGGATTGAGCAGCTGGCAATGGAGACACAGACTTGAGCTCCGCCTGGTTTTGATAGAGCGGTTCCGCTTCCAGCTCTGGCTGCGGTTCTGGTTGCGGTTGCACTTGCGGTTGCGGCTGGGGCTCGGGCTGCGATTCAGCTGCAGGTGTCTGCTCATGCGATTGTGGCTCACTTCGCGGTGGCGTGGCAACAGTCTCGATCTCTATTTGGGGCACCACATCTGGCGGTGGTGCGCTTACTTTTACCGCTGCTGGTGCAGTCTCCTTCACAACAGCTGCAGCTGCTGGTGTCTCCTTTACAACTGCAGCTCGCGGCGCGACCTGCTGCTCAACCTGCTGCACATCCGGCTTAGTTGGTTCAACAGACGCTGGCTCCTTGCATATGACAATGGGCTCCTTGCGTGCCGGTGGCGTCTCGGTTACCGGCGATTGCATTTGATTAAATGCGCTTATGGCGTTGCCAATACCACCCGAACGTCCAGTTTGTATTGCTGTGCGGCTGCCCTTCGCAGGAGGCGTGCGCGCCTCTTCGGAGGAGGGAAGCGGTGTGTTCTCCACAATAGTTTGTTTGGCAGCCTCCTCGCGATCACGCTTATCCTTAGCTTCACGGAGACGCTTCTGCTCTTCGGCGCGTTTACGGTTCTCCTCCTCAGAGTTTTTGGCCAAATTCTCGAATTTGGCTCGCAAGTTTGACGGCTTAGCTCCCTCAATGATAGGTTTGACTTTATGATCCACCTGACTGGCGTGTTTTTGCGGCGCCTCAATATGATCCCAGCCAACGGCTGACTTATCCTTCCGATCATTCTGCACGCCAAACTTGCCACCAAAGCCCTTTGAGTAATCTGCAACAATTAACAATAGTTAACTATTAAAACTCTTGTTTAATTGTTGGACACTCTTACCTTTCTGGGACTCGTGTTTTTCCACCTTCTCAATGTGATCCCATCCGACGGCTGACTTATCCTTGCGATCCTCCTGCACGCCAAATTTGCCACCAAAGCCCTTCGAGTAGTCTGCAAGTAGTTAATAGTTATTGTGATATACACTTAGTCTGCTTTGGTAGAACCTACCCTTCTGGGATTCGTGCTTTTCCACCTTTTCGATATGATCCCAGCCCACAGCAGATTTGTCCACGCGGTTCGTTTGCACACCGTATTTGCCACCGAAGCCTTCGCTGTAGTCCACCTGGGAAGCATGCTTGTCCACTTTGCCCTGATAATCGTGGCCCACCGCCGATTTGTCCATGCGATCCTTTTCCACGCCAAATTTGCCGCCGTAACCATAGCCCGCATTTTGATCCTTCAACAATTGCTTCTTCTTGTTCAAATCCGACTTCTCAGTCTCTTCCCGCAGCTTATTCATGCTGTTGTTGTTGCAGTTGTTTATTGTTAACAGTGTTTTTAATGGTACATTGACTCAAATAAAATGACTCACTCAATGGCGCCGCCTCCATCGCGTCCGCTGCCATCAATTGTCTTGGAGCCCCAGCGTTGTTCTTCTTCGCTGACATCGTTTACGAAATCGGGATCCGTTTCCCAATCGTCGTCCTCAGCAGCGCTTTGTGCCTGTATCTGATGGCCGGCAGTTGCTTTCCACATACTGGTTAATTCTTATCTGCATTCAACGTTGGCACCAAAGATAAAAAAACAATGACAGGTTTTTTTTTTTCAATGGAAATCTTGATAGTGCAGGGAGGGGCTGGTTCCGTCGAACCAGAATGGCACTCTTTGTGCACGTACTTACATGTGTAATATACTGCAGGAGTTTTGTATTTTGCACAGCAGCTAGCTTATTTTAAGACTCTTTAATTTTAGAAGTCGTATGCTTTAAACAATTAATTTAAATGCTATGCACGAACCAAAGAGTTATTGCCAATGAACCGGCCGAGTAATCGAACTTAAGAAATCGATTCATTTTGTTCATGTGAACTGCATCGCGCACCTTACGTTCCAGTGTTGCACAACATTGAAGTTCAAAATACGCGGTAACGGCTTAACGGACCGGGCATATAACAGATTCTTTACTTATTTAAAAATTCATCATTCACAAAAACCAGATATACGTTTTCAGAATGAAACATGATTTTTTCCACAGCAGATAAGACCCTTATCAGCATCTTCTAATTGAATGAATCACCCACAAGTAATGAATGTACATATGTAAATAGTTTTGTATTATTCACAAACACACAAAGCATATAAGTTGAGATCCCAAATAAATAAAAAAAAAAATCAAGCGAGCTTTATTATAAGTAAGTCATACGCATATATGACGCTGAGAGAGCTTTTCATGATAATATCATAACGTATTAGACTCTTTCTTATTCGCTCTCAATGTTACAGCTAGCGTATTCGACAGGGCTGCAGTAAAGTAATTCCGCAACTTAATGTTTATTTATGATTGCTGTATATAGTTATTGTTATATTTATATATTATGTTATTTTGTTTAATTTGCTTACATCTAGCTTATTAAGAAATTTATGTGTACGCGTTATCAAGCAAACTTTAAGCAATAGCTCCGCGATTTACTCAATGCTCATGGCCCTGGCAACGCCTTCACATTTTAAGCTCTCCGCTGTTTGCTCTCGTAACCGACTCTGCCGGCTTTTGGAGCGCATATAAAACAACTTGGCGACCGTGCAAAGAGATTAGTATTTATTTCACATCGCAAGAGTTCGCTTCGTTTAACGGACCCCACTTTGTACGTATTCTGTGAGAATATCACTTGTTAATTTTTAGAATTCCTCTCTAGTTGCTATTTTGTTTATTTTCACTGTGTCTTTCTCATACATACATATATGCATGCACATACACATACACAAATGTCACAATTCGAAAGCTGCTAAAGGTAAAAGTGAAGAACAACAAACTCAAGTGAAAAGTAATTAAGAGTGCAAACAAAGTGTAAAAATAAAATTTTTAGACATTCAAAACATATTTGGGCGCGGCAGATAAGAACAATTTTAAGTACATATATGCATGTATGGCATATTAAACAATTGTTTTCCATTCCATCATACAAAAACACGTACATTCATTTGGCTTTACAATATATGTCTGTTATTGGGCACATTTTATTTGAATTAAAAAAGATGACATCATCAATTGTTCAAATGAAGCTGCATAAAACTTTATGAGGCGCTCTCTTAACATACTCTCTCTCTCTCTCTCTCTCTCTCTCGTTTTTAATGCGCCCTCTGCTCTCAGTCGCAGACGCGTGTGACTTTCCCAAGTAAAGTTTTCTTCAATTTATTGCATATATATGTACATGCATATATGCATACGTAGCTATATAAACATCTGATGGTTGTCAAATTATAATTGAATTTATCTACTTTGTGCCTCCATTTTCTTTTTCCTCCAAGCATCAAATTAATTTTGAACAATCTTGAGTGGCAATCAACTCAATTGCTTTTAGCGAATCTTTAAGCGTTGACTATAGTAAAACCTTTGTAATTGTATTAAACGACCGCATTCCACTAAAGTAATCTCGATAAATATAATTGCGTGCATTTATAAGGTGTGTCATCAAGGCTTACAGCAAAACTGCGGACTATTACAAATTAAAAAAAAGTAGAAAAAATTAACTTTAAAGTACAGTCAGTCACTAGAGTAGAAATCATTTTTATAAACTGACTACATATCAAAATTATTCACACATTTTCTGCCAGGTCACGAGCTTTTAACTGCTACACATAAAACAAGGTACAAAAAAATAAAAATTAAAGTTAAGGCTCTGCTAAGCAATGCGGGCGGTTAGCAAACAACTTTCCAGAAAATCAAGTTTCTGTTTTACGCTCCGCTTGGAGCGTCACCGTTAAGAGGTTTGACGTCACAGTAAAACGCTGAGCAAACAATGATTCATGATTCATGATCTGTGGCTCAATTAGATGAGCAGCAAGTCATTGAAATCTGAGCAGTAGTTCGTATGAATCTGCTGTTATTTATAGCAACATTACTAGCATTCAATTCACATATTTCTGGAAATGTCTACAAGCAACTTTTCCAGCACTTCCAAACTAAATTCCTATTGTTGTCGTGGTTGTTGTTGTTGCAGAGTGTTCCACAAAAGCATGCTAATTTATCGCCTCGACAAACAAACGTTTCTATGTAGCCTGCGTGTCTGTGTGCCTATGTTTGTGTTTGTGAATGTAAAACTAAATCTGAACCGGTTCCAGCGCCAACATTTGGAAGCACTTGAATTCTTTTTTTTCTTCTTATTTTGTTTATACATATGTAGCTGTGCAGAGGCGTAGTTGTAGTTGTTGTATCTGTTTTTTAGCTGCGCCACGTCATGTTTTTTTTTTTTATTCGCTAGTTTCCCCTTTTGGTTTTGTTGACTTTCTACGGTTGGGCTTTTTTTCCTCTGCTGGGTGTTGTTTTTATGTAATTTATCAATTGTTCGGCCATTATTGATTTCTTTTATTTTGTACTTCAGCATTTAGTGTAGCATTATTATTGTTTGATTAAAATCGACCAGTAAAAAAGACACCTGAATTATTTCCCTCTGTTTTTATGGCATAGACTAAATGGAATGAGCTCATCAGAAGAACTCCCAGATGAAAAAAAAAAAGTTTTTATTACGCATACGCAACGTTGACTGCGCCCCACAAGTAATCAAGTGACCCAAGCGAAAAGCCTAACGAAAACTTTCACTAGACCAACGTGCGTTGAACTCTTCGTATATATACATACATATGTATAGAAAATAAAAATAATATAAAAAAACAGCTGCTCGGGAAAAGGAAAAACATGTCGTTTTTCCTTGTGGCGCCACAAATACTACGGGGCGTATGCGTAATAGCCGCAAACATGAAGCATGCCGTGTTTACCCCTCATTTCTGATGATGTCATTCCGGTCGGCAGCCTTTTGTATTCCCACAGCTTTTTTTATGCTCAGCTGCGACCTTGTCAAAACCCATTTTCCAAGCCCCTTTGCCTCGACTTTAAATGTAACTTATTATTAATTATGTTTTTTTTTCATTTTACAGATCTTAAATAACAACCAAACAAACCTTAAGAAACAACAATCATGAGCTCCGCCGAGTACTATCCATTCAAGGTGAGCGTCCATAAATAATATCTATTGGATTGGTAGATTTGTTTAAGATTGACAAATAGACAATTATTGATAATTACTTTATTACACTTTAATCGGTTGGTTTCGAGTAGTTGGGCACTTGGGAGAGATAAGAAATGCTTGGTTATACGGGAGATATAAAAAGAAACCAAAATCAGTTCTACAAAATCACATATAGGGCAGATATAAAAAGAAACCGCAATAAGCACAATGGAATGCGAAATAGTTATATTTGTTTTCTTTACCACATTTATGAAATTCTATAAAAGTTTTATGTATATAAAGATTTTATTTTCTACCCTATCCAACTTTTATGAGAAATAGTTCTATTTTTCTGTATTAAATTATAAATACCAAAATTATAGAGTTCTATAAAAGTTTTTAAAGTAGTGCTTTCTAGATTTTGAATAGTCATGTGCGCGACCTTTGGTTACCCACATCCCATATAGAGAATACTTTCATGACCAATGGAGGAAGCTGAGTCAATTGTTGAGTAAAGTACGTGCCTGCATTTTAAGCAAAAAATCACGATTGTTCACAGCTATTTAAATATTCATTACGTATTGCATTTCATTAGCTAGAAAATGTTTTTCTTTTTTGTTTATATGCAATCGTTTACTCATTCGCTTTTGCAGTGCACGCCCACGGTCTACCCCGCGGATCCCTTCGATCCCGTCGAGGATGCCGCCATTCTGCGCAAGGCCATGAAGGGCTTCGGCACCGACACGAAGGCCGTCATTGAGATCCTCGCACGCCGTGGAATCGTCCAGCGCCTGGAGATTGCCGAAGCCTTTAAGACTGCCTACGGCAAGGACTTGGTTTCGGATCTGAAGTCCGAGCTGGGCGGCAAGTTCGAGGACGTGATTGTGGCTCTGATGACGCCGCTGCCACAGTTCTACGCACAGGAGCTGCACGATGCCATCTCCGGCCTGGGCACCGACGAGGAGGCCATCATTGAGATCTTGTGCACCTTGTCCAACTATGGCATCAAGACCATTGCCCAGTTCTACGAGCAGAGCTTCGGCAACACCCTGGAGTCGGATCTGAAGGGCGATACCAGTGGCCACTTCAAACGTCTGTGCGTCTCCCTGGTCCAGGGCAATCGGGATGAGAACCAGGGCGTCGATCAGGCAGCCGCCATTGCCGATGCCCAGGCCTTGTTCGATGCCGGCGAAGGCAAATGGGGCACCGATGAGTCCACCTTCAACTCCATCCTGATCACCCGGCCGTATCAGCAGCTGCGTCAGATTATCATCGAGTACGAGAACATCTCCGGCAACGATATCGAGAAGGCCATCAAGCGTGAGTTCAGCGGCGCTCTGGAGAAGGGATTCCTGGCCATCGGTGAGTCATAACTGTGCATTCTTCATCTATTTATTTATTTCATTTATTATTTCCAATTCAGTCAAGTGCTGCAAGTCCAAGATCGATTACTTCTCTGAGCGTCTGCACAATTCGATGGCCGGCTTGGGCACCAAGGATAAGACGCTGATTCGCATCATTGTCAGCCGCTCCGAAATCGATTTGGGAGATATCAAGGAAGCATTCCAAAACATGTACGGCAAGAGCCTTGAGTCCTGGATCAAGGTAAATACCCCGCTTTTAATTATCTGATTGCATGTTACATAAATTTGTGGTGTTGGGCACTAAAAATGCACCTGTAAATTGACATCAATAACATTATGTAATTAGGCCACACACATAGATATTAGATATATATATATATACCCTGAAGACCAGTTCGATTTATATGCAATAACTTTTACATATCCAAACAAAAGTAATTAACAGTTAAGCTTTTCTAAATAAAGCTCTCTGTTATTTGCAATTTAATTAACAGAGCTTGTACAGTTGGACCATGTTCTGTATTCCAAAACGTTCCCACTCATTTATTATTTATCGGCTTCACACTCATGTTCGCTTTTATAATTACTTCATTTGTGTGCTGCATAAAACATTAAAACTTGCCATATTCTATATTTTTAGGGCGATACCTCTGGCGATTATAAGCGCTCCCTATTGGCTATTGTTGGATTCTAAAAAAGAAATCGCACATGTCCAAACCAACAATACGAAAAGAAAAAAAAAAACAAAAAATTGTCACTGTCGTGTCTGTTCCATGCCTTAAGCACATACATATTGTACAAAATTTAACTATATATAATAGTTAAAACGCATATACATATATATTTCTTATATATACAAATACATATATATATTTATATAAATAGTATGATCAATGAATGCAAAAGTGGAACACAAATTTTTACAAGCAACGCAGTGCATTTACTGAGGCCTACAGTCGCATCACATGTTAATTATTATACATAGTCTTATGCACACTCATTGCACATAGTTTAATCTCGATTTTAACTATAACTTTACAAACATATATATATATATGGCTCTATCTGTAGCTTATGGTTTTTTTGTTTTTTACTACATGTCTTGAGTCTCATTTGCAAACGTTTTAAGTTACAATATTGTTAAAAAAAAAAAAAAAAACCTTAGGACAACAATAAAAAGAAAATCAACAAATTTAGTCGCCATTTTGTAGTGTTAACATTTGATTTGTCGTTGCCGTTACCGGCATTTTGCAGCGCTTGTGTTGCTTGCCTGTTACTAACAGCGCTCTCTTTGCGCTTAACTTTAACCTAACACCGGGCCAGCGGTTACTTTACTTTAGCACCAAGCAACTAAAAACAACAACAACAACAACAACAAAATGTATACAAAATAACGCGTTTAATGCTCTTGCTCTTTTTACGCTTCTCTCTTCAACGTGTTTACAACACATACACACAAACACAGGAGGATGCGAACTCCGAAATTGGATATTTGCTTGTGACGGTCGTTGCTTGGTAGAAGAGCTGATGTGCGCCCAGATATAAGAGTTGTGCAATAGAAATGCGAAGCGTATGCATTTTCGAAGACAGATCTAAAAAGCTGAAATTATAAGTGTTGTGAAGTGTTTCAATTCCAATTGTAATTCTCATTGAAATGTGTTTTTGATTTCTTTATAAGTATTTCTGAAAGCCAGTCTCTGTAATAACGTCTAACGTGTATATTTCTTTGCTAAATGCGAAATTAATTTTATTTTAACGATTTCTTATATTTTGTATACATTTTCTTTGTATATTATACATCTCTAGAAGTATTTTGTGCTTGTGCTATTAACAAATAAAAAAAAATGCCAAAGGGACAAATTGCCAATGTTCGAGTTCTCAAACAAAAAACACATATTTTTTCCGTTTCTTTTACAGGATGATTTGTCCGGCGATTACTGCTACGTGCTGCAGTGCTTGGCTTCATACTAAGCTTTAGTATATGATTTAATAATACATTTCATCATTGTTGTAATTCTTTCGTTGTTTTTTATAGCAAACATTTTACTTAATATTAAAAACAATTGTTGTGAAAATTCCTAACTAATTGCCTTTTGATTTAAATTCTGATTTGTCTTTTACTGCGCTTAAACTTAAGACCAAATACCAGTAAAAAGGAAAAGTTTTTAAATGAAAATATTTCAAATACGTCAAATCGAGGTAAGTCGGAAGATTTAGTAACATTTGCCACGCCTACTTGGCCACGCGCTCCTGGTAGGCGGCCCACAGGCGATCGCGATAAGTGACCGCCGCCTTCTCCACATTTGAAGCCTGCAGAATGCCACGCCCAACGACTCCGATATCGGCGCCACGCTCCTGGACCACGTGCTCGGGCGTTTGATACTGTTGGCCCAGCTTGTCGACGCCCTCGTCGATCTTGACACCAGGTGTCAGTTGTATGAGACCCGGGAAGGCAAAGCAGCTAGCGGATTGACAGACGATGCCTGCGACAAAGTCCACGTCGCCGCCTTCGGTGGCAATTTTGTTGCTGTTCTCCTTGTACTTGTCGTCAATCAGATTTCCGCTGGCGGACATTTCAGCCAGCAGGAAGACGCCGCGCTCCTGGGAGGCATCGCCTCCATTGAGCGCCGCCTTCAAGCCCTGGACAATGCTGCGTCCTGGCAGCGTGTGCGCCGTCACCAGATCCGCCCAGTTGGCAATCTTATATAAGCCCTGGCCGTACTGCAGGGAGACGGTGTTGCCAATGTCGGCGAACTTGCGATCCTCCATGATCAGGAAGTTGTGTCGCTTGGCCAGCGCTTGAAGATTGGCAACGAAACTCTCGCTGAAGTCTTCCACAATGTCCACGTGGGTTTTCAGCAGACAAATGTAGGGCCCACACTTGTCGGCCATGTCCAAAACGGCATCAGCCTTGGTCAGATCAGCGGCCAGGCAGAGATTCGTTTGCTTTGTGGCCATCAGATTAAACAAGCGCTTGGCCAACGGACTCTTGGCCAAGTTAGCGCGACTTTCGTAGGTCAGTTTAGTGCGCGAAAACTCGTTCGCTGAAGTAGAAAGAAAAGATAGAGAGATTAGCTATCAGCAGTTGCTATATAGTATATAAGAATGTTATAGTAGAAGTACACTATGCAACAAAATTGGGTAAAAAGTTGATTAATTAATGGCTATTCATATTTCTTGCTTAATTGAAAGAAACTGATATACATAATCAAGATATAATCAATATATATATGTGGGCAATAAAATTATTCCCAATTATCTACCCTAACTATTTTATATGACACCAGAGCAGGTCATATATCATATCGGATATGATTAACATGTTTGAGATAGCCAAATGAAGGAAAATTAGCGAAATTATATAAATACGAAATATACGATCGTTATATGGAGCTGCCCTAATTGGAGCAGATGGAAAGGGGTCGACTGATTGATGCGGGTTCTGCTCCGGTTTGGGGATTGCGGTTCGTATATCAGTCTAATCTATGTCTAAATTAGCACGCGCGGATGTCATGTTTATATTATAGCCGCATATCTGGCCAGAGATCCACTTACGGGCAATGCTTTTATCGCCGCCAATAAACGAGCCATCGCTGTTTATTTGGACAGCGGCAATATACTTGGCTACCGCATCCACGGTGGCCCGCTCGATGAGTCCCTCCTCGTGGAGCGTGTTGAGCAGAAACGAGAGTGTGAACAGGGAGTGCATTCGAACTCCGTGCTTGGATATGTTGGCGACGCCGCCTTGTTCCCGGTCCACCACAACAACGGCATCGGTGACCACAATGCCCTCGCTTTGCAGATCGCGCACAGTGTCCAAAATGCTGGAGCCGGACGTGACCACATCCTCGACTATGAGGCAGGTGTCTCCGGCCTGATAGATACCCTCGATTAGTTTCTTGGTGCCGTACGCCTTGGCCTCCTTGCGGCGCACCAACATCGGCGTATTCTGCTGCACCGAGACGATGGTGGCCAGTGGAAGAGCGGTATAGGGAACGCCGCAAACATGCTTTGAGTTCAGCTCCAGCTCCTGAATGTGGGCCACGAGCAGATCGGAAACTGTTTGCTGCAATGGAAGAACAGTTGTCAGCTGGTTGCCCGACTCAAGAACTCCCACAACTCCCTTTCGCTCACCATAACATCTGGATAGCTCACTATAACGCGCAGATCGAAATATACGGGGGAATTAATGCCGACCTTCATTTTGAAATCGCCGAATTTGAAAGCATTGATTTTAAATAGTTTAAGCGCCAGCGCTTTCATCTGATCCGCGCTCTTGGTCACCATTTTTTCGATTGTTTTTGTTTTGAATGTACACTTTAACCTAGACTTAAGTCAATACAACCACGTTTACCGTACACGTGCGAGTTGGCCTGACTTAAGGAAAAACACGTCTGACCGCCGACAATAATCAACAAACATTAAACGAAAGTGTTGCAGGGCGTAGAGCAGATAAGCGCTTAGCTCAAATGGTACTGCAAACTGTTTACTTAACAGACACTGTTAACTTAACATGGTTTTTTCTTCATTTTACGTTCTGTTTATTATGGCTCATAGTGAGTATATAATTTGTATTTTAAATATTAAATGAGAAAAGAATTAGGCATGTATCAATAATTTAGTGATCAAAATGAATTTTCATTGAACGTAAGCTAATCTAGCGCTGAGCCGGCTTCAATGCACCGCGACAATAGTTATCGATATTAATTTACACAAGTCGACTATCAGCATTAAGGAACCTGTTGCGTTTCATACAGATTCATACATCAATTTGAGAACTTGCAATACATATCGATAGAAATTCACAGTAAAGGGAAATTACTTACAAAACGGTACAAGCAAATAGCTGTTTGCCGCATACAGGGATATTTTAAATTCAAACTAATAAAAGATCTCATCGTTTAGGTGATTATAATTTATTAGAATTTTTATTGACTTAAGTTATATATATATATATAAATAAAATATTATTCAAGTACAAAGTTATATATACTCATTATTATTATTTAATTCAAGTAAATATAATTCAAAGTGTTTGTTTTTTGTGTGTGTGTGTGTCTCTTGCTAAATTAGGTAAGTACAATTTACTGTTATTTATCCTTGCTCTCGCATTGCCGTACAACAGCGCATTTTCCAACTTAGTTTTCTTTTAAAGTCAAGTATGTGGTATAATTTTTTCTTTTTTTTTTTTGTTTTTATTTTGGATCACAAAACAGTAAATGTCTTAAACGAGTCGCAAAATTGTAATTGAATTAAAACAAAGTTAAAACAAAGATTTAGTTGTGTAATTATAAAAATATTGTAGCTGCTGCTGGTAACGCGTAAATCTCTCTATTTTTCATTAATTTTCTTTTTTTATTATTAATTTTTTTAGCTCGAAAGTATGCCTAACCTTAAACCAATTTCGTATCCAAGCCGCGTGCGCTCTGCTTCTTTTTTATATATATTTTTGTTTTTTGTTTTTTTGTTTTTTTTGTTTTTGTTATATAATTTGTTGTCGTCCACATCCTTGTCCATAACACTCGCAATTTTGTTTTAAACGCTACGTTGCCTTAACTTCAGTCCTTTCGCAGAAAACCTAACCTTAAAATGTATTAAGCATTTTTTCAATTCACTTTTTCTCTTCATCTTCATCTTGATCATCATCATCATCATCGTTTTTCTTTTTGTTTTCATTTTCATTTTCATTATCATTATCGTTATCATTTTCATTTGCAGCTGACACTAAACATAAATACAGTACAATGCAGACATTCATTTCCAATTAAATTTCTTATATTTGCGTTTCTTTTATAGTTTTAGGGTATATATAAAAATGTTTACATAATCTATAAACTGCCTGTCCGCCTGATTTGAAGATCAAGAATCTGCTTCACCTGCTTCACTGTACTTCTAACTACAATTCTAACCTCATCTTTGGCCGCACACTTTCCGCTCATATTCCACTTAATCGTTCCGTTAGTTTTGTAAATATGTAAATTGTAATACATTTCATTTAAATTCACTAAGAGTTGCACGGACTGTGTTTTATTATTTTTATAATTTAAATCATTTTCATTTTAATTTTAATTTTCTTTTGCTGCCTTTTATACCTTCGCTAAACCAATTTTGTTTTCTTTTTTCATTTAATATTTGGAAAAATATGTTTTTTTTTTATTTATGATTTCCTTTTTGTTTATGTTTTTATGCTGTTTTATGCTCTTTTTGCTTTCTTTATAAAATGCCAAAAATTTGTGCAAATTTCTAATGATCTTTTAGATATCTTTTCTTTTCTTTTTGGTTTTTTAATTTTTTCTTTACACTAAAATATTTAACTTTAAAATGTACCTTTTTGCATTTATTTATAAATTTGGTTTTTTTTTCGTGTTTAGTTTTATTTAAAATATTGCATTTTTACTTTACTTTATTTTTTGTAATTAGTTTACGTTTTTTTTTTTTTTTGTTTGTTTGGAGGCTTCATCCCTGAGTGATTTAATTTCCTTTGTTTGTCATTTATTGCAATTTATTTATTTTGTTTTTTTGTTTGTTTTTTTTTTTTCTTTATAAACTTATTGTTTTATAACTTCTTATGTGTGATTTTTTGTTTAAGAATATGCTAAACGGAACAAAAACAAGTTGCGAATAAGATAAGTTTTTTTTGCGTGGGCTTTGAAGGTTGCTTATTTGTTTATTTGCTCTTCTTCTTGTTAGTTCTGGTCTATATGCAAACTACGTAAATGTTAGCCAAAATGTGATTTCTATGTATGTATATATATGTATGTATATACTATAAAGTATTTACTGTACTTAAGCATTGGTTTTTCTCTGGCTATTTGTTAGATTTAACTTTTGGCTAATACTTTTATGTTGGCTTATTTGCCTTTTGTATGGTTGGTTGTGGCTGATTCTTCTTCTTCTATTTCTTCTTATTCTGTTTGTAATTGTAATAAGTATTTGTACTTTACTGCAAGTATTTGAATTCTGATTTTCTGCACTTAAAGCAACGCACAAAGTCTCAGAATAGAAAATCCTCATAAGGAATTTCCCTATGGGGAATTTTCCATTTGCTCTGCATATCGTTCAAGCTGCTGCAAATATATGTATATGCCTGGAACGTAATAAGCATATATAATTTATATATTGTTATAGTACATAGATAGCTACACAAAGTATGAACCTACATTCGGTTGGATATGCATTAAAAAGCAACAAAACTAAAAGAAAGCATAATACTGGGAAATTATATGCAAATGTTGCCTTTAGCAACAGGTTTTCTAAGGGATTTTTTGCTCTGCTTGGAATTAGCAAAACTATTATAAGAGCGGTTAAGAGTGTTCCGTTATATTGAAAATACAGTATTCTTTTAAGCAATTGAACTTTAAGAGTACTTTTTTTTTAGAAATTGTCTTATATTGCGTCTTACTCTTTATTTGAGAACTTAAGCTTATTGGCTTTGACCTTTTTATATATAGAACACATGAAAGTTGCTCTTATAAAACTCTTATAAAAAAAAACCTGTTGCTCGAGGCTCATTTGTGTGTTGTTCGAATAGAAAAACAAAACAAAGAACAATGGAAAGTTATTACAAATGTAAACCGAAAGCTTTACAACTATTTGCTTTTTGGTTTTTGTTTTTCATCTTGCTTTTGTTTTTTTCAATGTATATTAGTTTGAAGCATTTCCGTATAACTATATGTATATGATAAAACGTATATTGGTATTGTTTAGATCTTTACATTAATCTCGTTAATCTCAAAAAATGCTATGTATTTGAACAGTTAATTACTTTTTCACTTGCACGAAGTGTTTGCACTTTATTTCGGTTATTGTTTTATGCCTTTCATTCATCATTATACTTTATCCATTTCCCTTTCGATTTTGTTTAGTTTGTTTTTTCTTTTTTTCCTTCTTCTTTTTGGTATAAGTTTTTGTTTCTCTTTTGCATTTTTATAAAAAATATTTCGTTTATTGGGTTTTATTGCAGTTATTGTTTTTGGTTAGCTGTTTTTTCTTTCTTTCTTCTATTTCGCATTTGTTAAGAGAGAGGGCTGGGTTTTCCTTTACTTGGATTGGTTAAATATAGTATCTATACACATACAACATATTTGTTGCATTGTATTTCATAGTTATGTATTTTGTTTTCTTTTGGTAAGCATTGTAGGTTGGCTATAGCTATGGAGTATGGAGTATATCTTTTATAGGGTATATTGTAGTTGCTCAGATTTCCTTTACTTGCTTCTTTTGTTATCTTTTGTTTTGTTGTTTTTTGTTTCTTGTTTTTTCTTTCATTTAATGGATAGTTAGTTTGATTGGAAGTTGGGCATGCAAAGACGTTAGCTTGTATTGCATTCAACTGTTTAGTGTTTGCTTCGCTTTGAACATTAAGTTTAAAAATTCTTAAAAATACTTGACATTTCCTTTACTTTTCCATTTGTAATTCTTCAAATAAACTATAAGACTAGAATTATACATATATATGTATACACGCATATGCACATACACATGTATACATATATATATATAACGTCACAATTTGACTTAATTATTATGCGCAAATGATTTCCTTTCTTCTTCTTTTTTTGTTTTTTTGTTTTTGTTTTTGAGTTTCTGAAACTTATTCTAAATACATTTATTTAAGTTGTTGTAAAAACAATACAAAACGAAACAAAAACAAAAAGAAAATTCAATGAAAAATGGTGTAAAATGAAAATTGCACATACATTTGTTATCCTTTAATAAAAATCATACGCTTACACTTAAGAACTTTCTTCCTTTTGTATTTCAGTTATAATTTTAGTTTAGCAAAGATCACAGATCCTCATAATGAAATGAAAGCCAACTATGCGGGTAATTTAATTAAATAAAACTTCAACTTGAAATTCTTCTTCTTTAACATATGTTTGTTTGTTGTTGTTTTTTTTTTTTTTGTACATTTGCTTAGCTGTTTGTGCGAAAATTGAACTGAAAGAACCAAAGCTAAAGAACTGAAAGTCTCATAAAACAAAATTCAACTAATACTTGCATATTGTATTATAGCTTGTTTTCTTTTTTCTTTTCTGTATTTTTATTTGTTGTTGTTGTTGTTGTTGTTGTTGAGGGTTATTGGATTTGGGTGACGCTCAGCAGGACCTTCGGTAAACTCTCAACACATTTCAAAAGCAGCTCAGCTTTTGCCAACAAAAATTCGCAAATTGAGTTTGCAAACTTATTGGCAACAGCTCAGCCGCCATTTTGTGGCATGAAATGTGTTTGAGAATTTACCAAAAGTCCTTGTACGAACCTCAGGAACCGTGCAGCGAATTATTTTGCGCATTGTTGGCGCCGCCGCCGCCGCCGCCGCTGCCGCTCACATTCTGGGCGGAGACCTCAGATTTAACCCGACGGGCAATGTGCGAACGCGTGTGTTTGCGCAAGTGATCCTTGCGATAGAAACCTGCGCAGAAGGGGAGAAAAGGGACGCATTAGCAAGTTATTCGCATTGCAGTAAGTTATCAAAAGTATAAGACTAAGTTCAAGAATGGTTTTAACAGTGAAAGGGCTTGAATGTAATTGCTTCAATTCGTAAACGTTTCCTTTTATGTTTGCACTCTTATATTTATATACACATATTTGGTCTCTTTCTTTCACTCCCTTATTATAAAGCTTTTCACTAATACTCCTAAAATTCTAAAAAAGTACTCGTTCTTTCTCTCTTCCTCTCTTACTCTTTAAACGTTTCTTGTTCGTGCTACAGCTCACAGTTATACTCTTATACTCCCTTGCATCAATAGATTGCAAGAGAGAGTAGCAAAGTAAGACCTTTTTCTTTTATTTTCCTCTCCTAAACTCTTTTTCTTTTGTCTTTTAATAGAAAGCACTTACTCTTATACTCTACACATTTTTTGCTCGAGCAAAAGCTTTTCCACTCTTATATTCGCTCTCTCTTTTTGACATCTTAACAAATAGCTCTTCACTAGTAATCCTAATACTCGCAAAATACGATCTTATATTCTGCTCTCTTTCTTTCTTCTCTTAACAGTAAGCACTTACATATTTCTTGCTCGAGCTTAAGCTCTCTCACTCTTTTTCTTTCTCACTTATACTCTTATATTCACACATTCGTTGTATTCGCTAACCAGCAAGTACGACGAGTAAAGCACTGTTTTAAGCTTTCTATTAAGCTCTCTCTCTCTGTTGATATTAAGCACTCACACTTACTCTTATATTTACACTCTTATATTCACACATTCTTAGATCTGATTTAAAGTTACCTTTTCCACACTCAATGCACACGTGCTTCTTCTCACCGGAGTGAATGACAATGTGCAAGGTGAGCTGCTCCTTGCGCTTGAAGGACTTCATGCAGATCTAAAGAAGTTGAAGAAAATTTTGGATTAGTGCGAGATCGTAAGGGTATAAATCAGACCGACACCTACATTGCAAACGTGCGGCCTGTCCGGTATGTGGGACAGCTTGTGCCTGGTCAGATGATCCTTGCGCTTAAGCGCCGCATTGCAGATATCGCAGACAAAGCGTCGCTCGACGGCGTGCGAAATGACGTGCTGTTCGATCAGGCTGCGGTCCGGGTAGGCCATCTGGCATTCGGGGCAGCAGTAGAGCGTGGAGCCGTCCAACGCTTTCGTTTCGCGTATTTCGCCGGGCTTCGGACGCGGTTTCTTCTCCTTTGGGGGTTTCTTCTTTTTGGTCTTCTTGCCGGTTGTCGTGGTGCCGCCGGTAGCATTCGTGGTGCCCACCGCCGCGGTGCTCGAGACGGCGGCTCCATTGCTAACCGCACCATTCGCATTGCCATTGACCCCGTTGGTGGCTCCGCCGTTGGCCAGGGCCGAGCCATTCGCGTCCGTCATGTTGGTCATATGACCGCCATGCTCCATGCCCACCAGCCCCCCATTGTGGTGGGCTCCATTATTGCTGGGCGTCAGTGCCACGCCCCCCAGTGCCAAGCTGGCCAAGTTGGTGCCGTTCTTGAGGACATCGCCGGTGGACTCCTTCTTGATTGTTTCCGAATACTTGAGGAAGTGCTGTATGGAAATTGGCAGTGTTGCGGATAGCAAATGCGATGAGTAGTCGACCGTGTTGGCCGTGTTGGCCAGCGTTTGCCACGACTGATTCACATTCTGTAAGATTTGCTGATTGAGCACTGCGCGAAAGTGGAAGAGAGACAGAAATATGTGAGTAAGCTTCCTTCCATTTCCATTGCAAAGCGATTACATGGCATTCTCAACTAGTCTTATACTTATGTATATTGATCGGGTTCAGAGAAATTTAGCTTCATATTTGAAACTTTGCTCTCAATTTCAATCCCTCAGCTTCGACAGTTTTCTTTTTTCTTAAAAAAAACTTTTGTTTTTCTTAACTAAAATCTAACTCTTATAATTTCCATTCATTAGCAGAAAAACTTTTGAAATGGAGCCCTTATATCATGTTAGAATTAAGATCAGTTCATAATACAAATTGCCAGACACTTTCTTTCATGTCCTTGCCACTGATGATGATGATGATGATGATGATGTTACTGATGGACACACCCAGCATACAAATACACCTCTGCCCCACCTCTTCCCCCACCCTTCTCCCTACCCACATTCTTACACACACACACCCCCACACTTGTACTAAATATGTTGACGCCCACCTCAGCGCCCAGCAGTTCATGCATTATCTAATAGCTTCCTGGATAATTTTCCCTGCTGCAAGAAATAAGAAAAGCAACGCCAACAAAAAAAACCTACCCCAACAACAAAAAGCTTTGGCTTGCCAACACACATCGATATATGTATGTGTGTGTCTCGGTGTGTGTGTGTGTGTCTGTGCGAATAGGCTCAATTCTATTTTCTTGAAAATCCCAGGCTGTGCTCCCACCTCCATTTGCAGTATCTGCCGCCAAGGACACATGCCGCATGCCGCATCTCTAACCCTAATCCCCCTTCCCCCCTTCTCTTGCATACATCATCCTCTTTTTCTCATTCCCTGGGGCTAAGGCTCAAGTTTTCTGGCTGCTCTTTTAAAGTTAATACACCCACGTGGAAAATGTGTGTCTGTTTGTGAGTGTGTGTGTGTGTGTGTGTGTGTGTGTGCGGTGTTTGTGTGGGAAAACTTTGTGTCGACAACAAGTAAACACAATTTCTTAAAACTTGGCTATAAGAAAACACTCACACACACAGGGTTCATAAATTTTTGCCAGATAAAAGTTGTTGAACGCTCCAAAAAGTATGCTACGAAAATCTCAATCCCAGACATTTTCTTCATTTTTTTCTTTTTTTGTATAAATAACATTTGAGCCGAAGCCGAAGTCGAAGTCGAGCACGAAGAATAATGCGCGTCCTTGAAATAACGGGCCACATAACAGATAGCTGCCCAAAAACCAAAAAAAAAAATGGAGAACACCAAAAAAAAAACCAGAAGGAAAAGTGAAGCAAAAAAAGTGCCCGTCCCTTCTTCCTCCCCCAACCCCCCCTCCGGCTGATGCTTGGGTCGCCGACTCACCTTCTTCTCGGTCACGTTCAATTTTTGGATGGATTTTACCCTTATGATCCGCTGCAGCGGCCGCATTCAAAAAGTTAAGATCACTCTGCGGCTGCGAGTATGGTATCGATATATTCTGACCATATTGCATATTATTGGCCGCCGAAACTGTAAAATATAAGAGATAGAGAGAGAGAAGGAGAAAATGTTAGTTTCAAATCAAACGGGAAATTATTTTTTTTTCGTAAGTTTAGATTATATTTACACATGCTTGAAATTGCGCTAGAATCACAGCCTTGTTTAGTTACTTTATAAGTACTTTATGCTTTTTTATAAATATTCGCAATATATTTATTATATATATGTGTGTGTGTATATATATATATTTTGTATGTGAGTAGCTATTAGTTAAAATTTGTTTAATGCCGCCGCAAACGAGCTTCAGCAACGGACTAACTACAACTGACTGGGGCCTGCGTCTGGCTGAGCAGCAGCAGCGGCAGCAGCAGCAGCTACAGCTGGCAGCGGCGACACAAACACACACAAGCACACACACACAAGCAAACACACACAACGAACGAGGATCGGGTGCCGGCTAAAAGCGGGCGGCTCGTTCGTTTTTATACACGAATGTCCCACTGCCGCACGATTTATACTTCGTGGGTGTATCTGTGTATCTGTGTGTGTGTGTGTGTGTGTGTGTGTGTGTGTGAGCGTGTGTGTCTGCATACATATACATCAAGTAACTGGCTGTCTGCCTGTGTGTTCGCACTTTGCTGGTAGTTGGCAACACTGGCCTGCCACTGGCTGCTGACGGCTGACATGCGTGAGTTGTTGTTGTATCTGTAGTTGTTGCTACTGGCGTTACTTTTAGGCAGCTGTGGGTATGTCTGCCTGCCTGCCAGCGTCGTCGTCGTCGTCGCCGCCGCGTTGCCGTCTGCCAAGGCCAAATTTTGCGCCCACACATACACGCACATACACACATACACACACACACACAGAGCAAGAGAGAAACGCACACGTGCAAGCCACACATACATAGGAAAAAGGAAATTAAAATTGAAAATGCCGGCCCTACCGACGCGCCTCGAATGTATGCTACACACACACACAAACACACACAGGCGCTCATATATATATATATACATATATATGTATGTCCCATTGCGTATGTGTGCGTAATTTTCGGCATTGCCTTTTGCTTCAACGTTTTGCCGGGCGCTCGTTTTTATTAATAAATATTTTCTGGCTGTTGCCAATTGGCCCGGTTTTTTGTTAGTATTTTTCTTTTTTATTTGCTTCCTTTTTCCTGATGAAATGATTATGTACACACTTGGGTGGGAGTGAGAAAGGACGAGAGGCAGACGAAAACAAGAGCAGCAGCAAAAAAGGTTACAAATTTAATAATAATAAAAAGAGCCGAAATATTTAAAAGCAATGTTCGTATGTGTGTGGAGGGTGTTTGCTTTTTTGTACTTTTTGGGGCGTCTTTGTGTATATGTGTGTGTGTTCGTGTGTGTATGTCTGTGTGTACAAGGCAAATGGCTGTCAGTCCCTCGTATAAATTAACTTGTGACCTTGCATTATAATTCAACATATTTCTTATGCTTTAATGCCCACTGTGAACATTCCCGCAGTCGCATAATAAACCGTAGCATACTTTTAGGGTAAACGAATTTAATACGCTCTAACCTCAATTAGGCAGGTCATATGTGTGTATGTGTGTGTGTGCAGACAGGGGGGTGAAGGGTAAGTGAAGGAGTAAGGGAGATTGCCTTGCTGTGGGTAAATAAAGGAAACAGACTAATGGCATCTAATAAAGGAAAGTAGTCCGCAAGGAAGATTAAGCTGAAACAATTGACCAGCGAACCGAAAAAGGCACCTAAAAAGCATCCTTCGAATAAGCACACACACTCTTAACGCAAATTATGCCAAGAACAGGAGCATACTCAAAAGTAACATTTCATTTAATTATACGTACTTATTATTATTAATTGAGAAAATTTTGTTTAATGAACAAATGGAAATTATAAAAGAAAAAATAAGTAAAAGTTTCTATCTTAAGATATATTATTTAAAGTTGCAAGTGTTGCAAAGTTTAATAAGCATAAGTGTTCCAAAATACACATTTGACATTTATTGAATTTGACTTTCTTTAAGCTTAAAGCTATCAATTGAATTTTCTGTAATAATTCATTCACAAAGAAGGAAGAAAGTTAGCTGGAAAACTTTTTATATTTGTGTCAAATTTCTAAACAAATTACCAACAATATATATATATTTATATATAAACATGGAGTAGGTCTAATGCTTACGCACGAAAAATCGATTTACATATTAGGCAGGAAAAATCTCGACGCCTTCGCCCGGCAACAAGACAAAGTAAAGGTCGAGATAATCAAATATTATCCGAGCAATTAAATTGTCCCAGACCATAAAAGTAAACAATGTAAGCAGTTAGACAAATGCAAGACTTATGTAGCAGTAATTAATCAACTGAACAGAATGAGCGACCAGACTGAACAGCGGGCCCCAAAAAGTAGACAGCCAAAAGTGACAGAAAGCCCAAATGCCCATAAAAATGACAAAACACGAAATAACAAAAACAACACTCGCACAAACACACACATATCATACAAATACAAGAAGTTGACAAAACAAAAACGAAACGGAACATGGAACGGGTATTGCAGCCAGGCAGAGAAGAGAAGCAGAATTAGTTAGACGGACGGAAATACTGGGCTAAGCCCATGTGGAAATGAACCACTAACAACAGCAAACGCTGAAAGCATGCGCTCCATTTTCCATCACCGTACCCGGCATTGTCGTTGTAACATTTCACTTTTCACATCACTTTCACATGGGCCACACGACATCTACCAGCAGCACCAGCAGGACGAGCACAATAACGGATGAGTAAGAGAAACGGCAAGCGAAGTGCCTGCTTGGTGTTGTTGCTGCCTAGCAACGAGTTAAAGTCGGTGAAAACTGAAACACGGCCAAGCGAGAGTGAGAGCGCGCCCAACTGCAAAAGAGCGTCAGTGTAAAGAGAATGAGAAAAGAGCGCGCGCTTTTTGTATGTGTTTGTGTGCGTGTGTGAGAGATTGTGTTTGTTGGGCGCACGCTCTCCAACCCACAATATGGCGGCTGGCGGCTGAGTTAGGTTTGAGTGGCAGAGCCAAAGTGGAACAAAATGGAAAGGAATTCGTTGGGTTTGGGGAACGTAATGGGAAATATGGCACTGCGCTCTGTGTGCCTACTTTTAAGTGTGTTTATAGTGCCGGCACACAGTGAAAGCGGTGAGAGAAATTGTGTAAGAGAGTGAGAGAGAAAGAGAGAGCGCGCGCGCAACAGCAACATATATAAATGTAAAAAAAATACATATGTACACACACATACATACACGTATGATAATCGAGAGAGTGAGAGAGCAAACGAGCGAGTTTAGCAAAAACTGCAACCCCTATTAGAGTTGGGGGTTTTAACGCCCGCTGCTTGGGGTTTGGGCGTGTGTAGCGCGACGCGGCGCCAGTCGCCAGAGTTTGAGTCATCAGCGACAGCAACAACAACAAAAACAACAATAACAGTAACGACAACGACAACAACAATAAACCACTCTAACCACAGCCAGCGTTGCCAGAGTCAGCTTTAAGCCTTAAAGCTTCCATATGATAGAAAAAAGCTTTGCTTGGCTTTATTGTTTTACACTTGCCTGCTTTTTGGGGCGGCTTAGAGGAAAGACTTGGGAGTAGGGCTAACTGAATTACATGCACAGCCAATGCGCTCATATATTAACTACACATATGTATGTACAGACACACACATACATATGCATGTACAGTAAAAGCTCTGCTAATGAACTAATTTTTTTGAGGACTAATTATCTCTATCTTCAATATTTTTCCCATGAACGTGATTTTAGAAGGAAATCATTTTAACTTCTAATTATACAAATTAGTATAAGTAAAATTTTAAAAATTAAATTGAATTATTTATATTTTTAATCTAATCAAAATAGATTTAAAGCTCTTATTTAAAGTGATTGATAACAAGCTTAGTGTTATTTAATTTTAAAAAAAATGTTTCTTGTTTGTTTGATACCGAAGTTTTTAAGGTCCATTTTAAAGAGTTTCCACTGTATTTACTTATATCTACCTACCTAAAGTCTGGCAGCACGCGCTTTTTTAGTGTTGCATAGCGCCAGGCGCTGTTTGCCTTGTGGGGGTGTAACCCAGCCAGCAGTCGCTTACACTCACACTCCCTCAAACACACACACACACACACTCTCACACACTCCCTCCCTTAACCACTCACACACTCCCTCCCTCACACTCTCTTACACACACACCCTGTGTTATGTACACATAGAAATATGTACATAAGTGCAAATAATTTATGAGGGGGGTTGCGGCCCGCTTTTGACAAACCGCAAAATTTGCCTGGTCTTTTGCATAGCCTATAGAATTACCCTAACTCCAGACGGATCGTTTTAATATAACGATCATAGCAATATTATATAATATATATAAAAGCTAAGCAGTTGGCTAATTTTGAACACCCCCAACCCCTAAGCTGTCGCTGTCGTTGTCGCTCTCCCACTCTCCCATTCCCACTCTCTCAGAATTTTCTTTTTGCTTTTCCACTCATTCCTAACCACCCCGTCGCTTTGTCATCGTTTAAACGGAAAAATCAATGAGCCACAAATGTTTTTACTTTTATTTACCATTTTTCTTTTAAAGATTATCCTTTATTTGTCTTGCATTTTTTACATCCACTTAAAGAGTTGCCCCCAGGATTTGATGAATTATGTAAATTGCACGAGAAAAACAAACATAAACAAATATTTACGTCAGGTTCTTGAACTTGAAAGAAATTTATGGATTCCTAGATGCAAGCTGAGCGAAAAGGAAAGATGCTTAAGCTTAGAAGTATAAGAGGAAGAAACTGACTAATAAGAATAATTAGCATGCTTTTTTACTATTGATATTTCAGTAGTATTTGATTTAAATTGAAATCCATTTATGCTAAGAGATTGTGAATCAATTGTAATTGAACAAATATAATGCATAAAATATTAACAGTAATTTTGAATGTTTACATAGGTGTTAAAATTAAGCTTAAACTTGGCTGTCTATAATATATCAAATATTATATAAAACTAAAAATAAGATATGTTATATAATCTCTTATCTTATACATTATACATATAGTATATATAAATTAAAAAATTGAACATCTATGTTTCTTTATATATGTACGCCTTTATCTCTTAATAAAATATGAAAGATGTCTTTTTTTATCTTTAGAGTTCTTTAGTCGAACATTATTTATCTAAAATCCAGTTTCATTTTATCTACAATGATGGAAATAATAATCAACATAAATATTAAACAAAATCAAAGATTGTCTGGTTCGAGTCGATATCTCACTTCATACTTCACTGATTTATAATGCGAGACGCGTTATCGCCAGGTTTATCTATTTCCCAAAAAAAAAACACACTCACACACAACTGCACTTTTGTTGTTGTAGATAAGTCAGCTAATAAGCGGCAAGAAAATGTGGTAGCTGGATGAGCAGGAATAGCTGAAAGAGGGGCTAACAGCACTCTACCTGCATGAACACACACACAAACACACGCACACACGCACACGCTCACACACTCATTGCATAGATAAAAGAGCAACCCAACGCACACAATTACAACCTCGACACACGCATAGAAACAATTTTCCTGTTGTTGCAGGTAAAAAAAAAAAAAGTAAATAAAATGAAAATGAAAAACGAAAATGAAATAAAATAAAACGCTAAACTGGAAATGAAATGCGTAGAGCTGAAAAGCCGGGATCAATGAACTACACAAAATAAAAAAATAAAACAGAGTGGCAAATGGCATTCGATATCGGATACGAGTTCGAATTCGAATTCGAGTTTGAGGAGCTTTGAGTTTGAGTTCTTTAACGTTGCGGCTGGGTGCGAAATGCATTTGAAAATGGAAATGGGAAATATATATGTGGAATGGGCAACTAATTATGCAAGTGAATGCAACTAATTATAATTGATAAAAGTGCGAATTGAAGAGGATAGGATTGAGGGGTGTGTGTTAATAAAAGAAGGGATACCAGGAATTGATAGGTTGATGATAAGCCTAACCTTTAAAATATCTGCGAAATATTCTTATTGCAATTTATATCTCATAATTCAATTCTAGCAGCTAGTATTACATTTATAAAGGAACTAGGTAGGCAGAAAAGAAATACTACTAGATGAACTACCAAATATATAATATAATATAATATAATAATAATGTATATATATAATAATATAATAAATAATATTATTTTAAATAAATTGGATTCTTCGTCAATTAACCTGTTGAAGAACATTTTGTGAATGTCAATTGTCAATTGAATGAATAAATATTTTAGTCCAATGAGTACAATTAAACAAGTTCGTAATTCAAGTCATTGAAGATCGGCTTTAAATTTAAACTTTGCTGATCGCAAACCAAGTTAAAATAAAATAAACCGAGAGCCAGGCTCATAAGTTCAATGGTAATGAATTCAAATTGGGAGGTGACAAGTAAGCCTTCTGTTGGAACTAGAGCTACAAGTTCCTTGGATAAGCTATAAGCTGGAATGGATCATTTATTCATTTAGTTCATTTTGCAGTTTGCAGATGAGTTGTTTGCTAAGCCTTATCTGGACAATTGTTGGTTTCAAGACCCGTTGCTTATGTACAATGCGATGCGTTGCGTTGTGCTGCGTGCTGTTTCGTTTTAGGGGTTGGGCTGGCTGTCAACCCTGCCACAAAAAGTGTTGCAGCTTGGCCAAAAGGAAGTCAGTGCAATTAAAAAGGCAGCGGTCACACAAACGGGGGTTGGGGTTGAAAACTGCGCACGCACACACACATGCCCAAACTCCCCCGTTTAATTGTATGTGTGTGTGTTGAGTAGCTAACGACAGTAAAACCCACCCCCGGGGCTATACAAAGTAAAATGCAGCAAATTCAAAAGTTATTTGAGTTCATTGCATTTTCAAGCGAAGCTAAGCAACAACAACAACAAGAACAAGAGCGAGAAAAACGGGCAGCAGGCACACACATATACATATATACATACACTCACACACACATACATCCACACGCACACATTGCCAAATGGGGGTGGGTGGTAATGACTCAAAACAAGCGCAGCTGAGGGAAAGAAAAAAACAGCAGCAGCAACAACAAGAACGAAAAATCGTTAGACTCGGTCATGTTGACAGTCGCACCCGCTACTACCGTACAAATTGTCAAAGAATTAAATTAGGGTATCATTATTAAAATGGAGTGAGAATAAATAATTAAAAATAATATGTGTAAGAATAATACTTAAGTATAATGGGATAATGTTATTTAGAGGAAATCTCATAACAGAAAGGCGTTTAAGCAATATTTGGATTATGATTTAGAATAGAATTCTACGGCAAATCGTATTATAACGATGGAATAATTTTCTTATTTTACAATTTACACTAAATACAATTTTTTTAATATGGAATTTGAATGCAAACATGAAGATCACTTTTTAGTATTCAGAGTAGTTTTTATAATTTAAAAATTTCTTTATAAATTTCATGCTATCCGAGTTAAACATTCTACACAAAAAATAGAAAATATTACTTATATAAAGAAAGAGAGAAAAGTCTCTCTGAAGTATATAAATACGTGTACTATGACAGTAGAACTCTTATAAAACCTACTTTTACTTTCATATAAATATTACCGCTCTATTATATCTTTCGTAACTTGCATTTTCCCAATTTATTACATTTTTTCTAAAATAATCATCGTCAATATTAATTTTCTCATGAACCTTTATAAAAACCTGTTTTTCTGACAGGTGGCAACGCTTATACGAGCGCAACATGGCTATAATGCATTTTCTTTCAATACGAACTAGTTCTGTGAACTCCAAACGAATCGCTAAGCGGCTGATTTGTTGTTTACTTGCTCTCTCGCTCTAACCAACCGCATGTCGTATGCTGCGCACAGCTAAACCAGAGCCAATGCAAACATTTAATGCTCTTATACATGCGCAGTTGTTGTTTTTTTCTTTTTTTCTGATATTCTTCGGATTTGATCCTCTACGGTGTTCTTCACATACGAAACATGAATGTTGTGCTAGTTACACATGTTCAAAAGACCTCAAACGGCGAGTTGTAGTGGATGGGAATAGGGAAAAGCAAATCGTAGCCGCTACTAGTGTTGTTGTTGTTGTTGTTGTTGTTGATGGTGCTGCTGCTGACGCCAGCAGTGACGTCGCGAACGACAGCGCCATCGTCGCCAGCAGTGGCAGCGGCAGCGGCAGCAGCAAGCGAAAATAAATCGATAAAAATAAAATAAATTTTTAGTGATTATGTTGTATACACACACAAGCATACACGCACATGTAGCGCGTCTATTTACATTCATGTGTATATATAGAAATGTGCATACATATAATGTATAATGTCTTATATATATATAAAAATATAGTAGTGTATGTGTGCATGCACTTACCGTTGGGCACATTCTGATTGAAATGATTGCCATTGGTCTGATAGCGCTGCACATGATTATCGCTGCCCGCTGCAGCGGCCGCAGCGTTCACCGGCGGCGTACCAAATGCGCCCGGTGTTTGTGCATCAAATTTAGCGGCGAATTGATGTATGCCAGAGAAGGGGCCGCCAAATGCGGAGAAATTCATCATGACAGTTTATGTTGTTAACAGGGCTTCACGCATACACGCACAGGCCGCAGACTCACGCGCGCGCACACACACACTCACACACACAGGCAGGAGCCGCGGTGCCTGTGTGTAATTGCTGGCTTTTGATTGTTGTATTTTTTGGAGATTGCTCCCTGGCCGTTATTTGATTTTGGGCTTGTGTAACACTTTCGCTTTTTTGTTGGTTTGTTTTCAAATTGCACTAACCAACACTAACAACAACTGTAACTGTAACTGTAACAGTAACATAAACGTTGCGTCGAGCCTGAGAAACTGAAATACGATCGAATTAGAAGAGAAGCAGAAACAGGCGATGGGCGATGACGATGACGATGACTATGCGGCGCTTTTTAGCAGTGGGTGGTGCTACTTGGCTGGGTTTGTTGTTGTAGCTGCTGTTGCTGTTGTTATTTATGTTGTTGTTGTTGCTGTTGTTGTTGTTGTTACTCTGTTGGTGGGGGTTGGTTTTTGGTTGGTGTGGCGTGGCGAGGCACACACACACTCACACTCGCGTACACACACGTTTGTATGAGCGCGCGATTGTATGCAGCGCTTTGCTTTTTGGGGGTAGCAAAATGTACAACTTTCAATTTCGCTTAAACTAAACACACACAGAGACAAAACACACAACACCAGCAGACTCACATACACAATCACACACGAGGCAACGTCGAGCGCGACGACGACGACGTCGACGTCGAACAACAACAATAATAAAGTAGAATTAAACGAAAGTCACGCTTACAACCGGCTCGTCGAGGCTCCGACATCAAACTAAAAGTAACATTACAACGAAAGAAAGCGGAAACACTGGGGCAGGCAACGGCAATCAGGCGCAGGCAGCGACAGCGACTGCGACTGAGCCAGAGACAGAGAAACAGAAAACACAGACGCCAGCGGCAACAGCGACGCAATGGACAAATGACAGTGACAGCGCAGCTCTCTTTTTTTGTATTAGTTCGCTAATATGTGTGTACATATATACATATGTTTGTGTGCATGTGTGCATAGTGCTTGTGTGCGCTGCTTTGAGGGTGGAAGTTTTTCTGCTTCTCTGGAAAATGTGCGTTTATTTGTACATTCTTTATAATGCGTTTTTGGCTGAACATATGACACTGATTTATACCCTACACTTGATTCTGCTAATGGGGAAGTTAAATTATGTCATAACCTTGGAGGCTATTACAAACTTTTCTAATAAGAATTTAAACTGAAATAATATGTAAATCTTATATTATATAATTTAATCAGCTCTACTATACATTTGTAAAATTACAGGACATAAGTTATTCGACTATCTTTTACCAGAAAACTCACAAACAACGTGCCAGTCGTATTTTTATTTGGTTTTCCAACTTTTGGGGTTGTGTGGCTGGTCGTCGCAGCCGTAGCCGTAGCCGCAGCAAACGGCCAGTGCATTTATATACATACATACGTACTATGTGTCTGTATGTATGCATCTATGTTTGTTTATACACGCGTCTATATGTAAAACGTATTAATGTAGCTGCATGCGTACGTCGTGTGTGTGCTTGTGTGTGTATGTATGTATCTGTGATGTCTAGAAACGCACAGCAGAATTCTCGGACGCGTCGCAGTCGCTGCATTTAATTCTGCTGGCGTTGCCTTCGGTGCTTGTGTTAATGAAAGTGAGTGCAGCATCAGCATCAGCACTTGTCTGTATGAGTGTGTGCGAGGACGGGACGCTCTAATAAGAGAGCAGTAGCCGCTGCTCGCCAAAGCAGCAGCCTCTCAACCAACAACACTCTCACATGCATTTGTTTTAGTGCCTTTGCCTGTGCCTGTCGTGCAAGTGTTGTACAGCACTAGCAATACCCTACATCTAGTTATATTCTATAATATACACTATAAATGCAAAACGATTCACAAGCAGAACACATATACAATAAAACAAATGGCTTTTATATATAACTAGTATATAAAACGGAATACGTTTTTTTTTTAACCCAATTAAAAATATATATTTATCGTGCTTGTCTCCTACCAAACAGGTTTGCAGCGGAACGGACTGCCGCATAGGCTCTAAAGTTGCTGAAGCGTTTTCCTTCTTTTGTGCTCCTGTTATTGTTGTTGTTGTTCTTCTTTTTTCTCCTGCTCTGGTCTTCTATTCGTTGACTTATTATGAGGGTTGGAGTTTTTGACTTTCCATGCGTTCTTTTTAGCTCACATTCGCTCATTCTCTTGGGCTTCTCTCGCCTTCTTATTATTTCTGATGTTGTTGTTGGTGTCTCTTTCAATGCAATGCCTTTGTTTGGGCTGCATCTCTCTTAGAGCTTGTATTGTTATATGTGTGTTTATCTTTAATTTCTATGCATATTTTCCAATTATGCGTTTAGTCTACTGCGAAATGTAAGTGTATGATTTTACATACATGTACATATGTATATGTATTCAGGCAAAGATGTGCGTTATGTTTTTATTAGGTGCTTTAATTATTAGCTATATAATAATTATAATTCATTTGGCGGCACAGTAAAACAGTTGCACTCACACATAAGCGTATTTGTATGTATGTATGTATGTATATGCGTATGTATGTATGTTTGTTTGTATGCATGTACATAAACATCTTCCCATGCTGCTGGTTGAGACCTCCATCTATTAATCACAGGCACAGCCCATGTCATCATCGATTCTTTTTGTACATTATGTGCATGCACATATGTACATGTGTCCATACATACATACATATGTATGTACATATATAGTTGGAAGCCTCATCCACATTAGTTTTCTGCATTCTAAAGAGCTGCTAATATGATTATCTTTGGCCCGTTCCAATAAAGATGTTTAACCCATCCCTTGGCAGGAGAGCTCCAACTCTTTGCTCTTCTGAATATGTCAGGGGAGGTCATCAATCAGGGAGCTTAGCGTTAAGATTAAAAAAATATTACCTCACTATTATGTTTTAATCAATTTTATTAATTATTATGAGCTTTTATCTGATGTTTTCATACAGTTCCGGGTATGAGATATTATTTGAGGTGTGGACTTTAAGCCTTGCTAATTGAAAATTGCATAAGCAAAATATTGTAAATGGGGGCTTGTATTGTTTTAAATCCCAACTTAAGCCTTTTTTAAGAATCTGCTGGCTTACAATCGTATATTGTCTGATTTCATAACATATTTGGCAAATTAAATTTACGACAATCTATTTAGTAGTTACTCTACAAAAACAATTTAAAGTTAAGGCATTTCAGTGTGTATGCCGTATGAAAACATCATAATTATAATGCGTACATATTTTCCGATATATATTTGTGTTTTGAGTGGTTACATTATATATTAAATACTTTCAATGTCATTTTATGTCACTTCCATTCAATATGCACCAAAAAAATATCGTCCTGACATACAGTTGCCGTACATATAAAGTATATATGTATATATATATGTATATAGATTATTTTACGTATAATATCGTTTAGCTAGAGTATTTTTAAATATATTGAAATGATCAATGATTTGCTAACGGTTTGGTTTCTGTCTTGGTTGTTCCTAACGAATGTTTACAAAATATTATATTATTTTTATTTATGCTTAGTTATTAAAATATAGTTTACACATTGTAAAGCCTTTGTAATTTTTTGTGCATATTTCTACACTGTGTTTGTATAAAAAAAAAAATAACAAAAACATAATTAACAAAATGTGAAGTTAAACTAAGAGAAATTTGTAAACCCAAATAAACTTGTCAATTGGCAACTTAAAAGATAATATCACACAAAATAGTATATGTATATATGTATATAACAGCGCAAATGAATAAATTGTTTAAGCGAATGTTCACATTACAAATCATAATACAAGGTATATGAATATCATTTTTGAATAAATATTAAGAGAGATATATATATAAGTATAGAACATACTGCTATATGCTTGAGTATTATGTTATTAAGCATTGAGTTCTATTTGCTTAGATCTTGCAAAATTATTAAATATATTTATGCATAGATTAAATTTTGAATAGCTTCGCGATTTAGTGCGGATAACCCAGGGCGGCCGATAATAGTGGCTCCCAGGCGCGATTTATGTCCAAATACAGCATTGTGCACTGCTCAGTGAGCGTTTCATCATCATCCAGGATGGTTATGGGGAAGAGATCATTCTGTATGCATATTAAAAAATAATATTAATTTATGAAGTTATGTTACTGTTAATTTGACGAACATTTTTGGCCTGCCAAAGTTGCTCGAGAAGTCGCAAGAAGCGCTGCATTTCCATACTGCTGGCAAAGAATATAACCAAATCATCTAGACATTCGAGAGGTGCCTCCTGACAGGAAAACTCCAATATGCACCACCAGGTCTCACTATGAGAGGGTATTTTAATACCAGTCATTGCTTTAATATCCGCACAGGTAAGTATTTCCAAGCCTGAGTTCTTGCCATAAACGCTACTCATACTTTGCGCCTGTCCGGAAATTGAGGCAGCACTCTTTGCTACAGCTTTGTTGGCTTCCATAATTTGTTTGGTGGGCGTGGAGCTGAGCGATGAGCAGGAGCGCTGGGTACCACGCGTTGGCGTGCTCATGGTGGAGCTTAACTAAGAGTATATAAAGATAATTAAAGAGCTAACTAGAAAATGAAAGTCCTTGCTCACCAAGCTGCTGGTTTCAAAGATGCACAACATATCCTCATCGCGCAGCATTAACTTGTGTTCTGCGTCACCTAGTGAATTCTCCGCTTGGTTGTTCAATTGTCGCAGCGGTGCGGCAAAATCTTCCCGTAGTGTTATTAAATGATTCTGGGTGACTATCAAAGTGCAACCCAAAGCCTTGTGCCTCTCCTGCAGCTCGAAGAGCTATTGGTAAAATAGAAGTGGATTCAAAACTTTGCCAGTTGCTTGTCGCTGCTACAACTTACACCACTTGCTGACTGCAACAGCGCTTGCAGCCATTCGGAGGCCACAAACTCATCCGGTGCCGCCATTTGCAGCAGCTCGCCCTTGAGCATAATCTCAAAGCAATGCGGACGTGCAGACTTCACGGCACGGCGAGCGCCTTGGCACTCGGCCAAGGCCATGGCCCAGCTTGGTAATTTTTGTGTGGAATCGTGGAACATGTACAGAACACCAGCTCTGGAAGATTGCAAACATTTAATATATTTAAAATCCATTTATGGTCTCAACTTACTTTAACAAGAAGTAACCCGGCTGCCAGCTTATTTTAGCCGCTGCGTACGATGTGGCTGTTTCTCGCACCCGTCGATGCATGAGAAAACCCTTGATGTGCGGACCCAGTGGCTCTTGTTCGCCATCTAAGCCCATGCCCAAGGCACCGCCAGCTGGCATATTTACTACCGCATAGAACATCCAGTGCTCATCCTTGCCCACACAGCTATTAGCGCGCACAAAATCCTGCAATGGCGCCAAATGCTCCAACGTTAATTGCCCTACGGCTGGCAGCGTTGATCCACTGCGTCGAGCACACAGTTCCAGATTGGCTACCAGTGCATCGGCCGGATAGGGACCGCCCGCAAGCAGTACCTGCTGCATGTCCCGCATGCTGTTACTGAGTAGCACCGTATTACCGAAGGGACCCATCTGCACGGCAAGTAAATTATTTATAGACATAGTCGGTAGTTATCCGGTTTCAAAACTTACCAATATGACATCGAGATCCTTATAGGCCAGCACAAATTTGGCGCACAGACAATTTCGCACCAGATCTGTCACATAGAGGGTTTTATCTGTAAGCAACACCAGCACTGGCGTCATAAATCCCTCGCGACTGTAGCCCGTGTACAGCTTGAAGACCTGAAAGTGTAAGAAATTAAGTATAAACCACTATAAAGTGACTGAATCAAACAAGTTATTGATCGAACCTATGTTCCAAATCTGTTGTCTAATTTTATTGGCTTACCTTAAGCAGCTGTTCATTGGGTTCCCGTAGAATAGGCAACTGCTTGCCCGTGAATATATCAATGGATATTTCACCAATGCCCAGTTCGAAGCGGGAAACATCGCCCGGCAAGTCCAGATCCATGCCCACGGCCAATTCACGTCGCGGCGAATTGGCGCCCGACATCTCAATCTCCATCGCAATCTCCGCATTTAAGTCATCAATAAGTTCATAGTTCTTAGGACGCACACCACGCACATAGAGATTCGAACCCAGATGCTTGTGTTCGCTGCGCAGCTTATCCGCAAAGAAATCATTTTTACGTATTGAAGATTCAAGGATTTTCTTCTGGGTCACGTTCCGTAAAAAGCGATTAATCAGCGAGGTTTTAGCCGCCGGCGCAGGGGGTTTCAAAAGTTGTGCATAGTCCACATCATTGTAGTCTACAATAACAAGATCGCTTTCCGTGGAGGGTCGGTCTTGGGTTGTATCTGTGGTGGTTATGGTCAGAATATCATCAAACTCCTCGCTAAGTATGGTGCTCTTAGAATCCCGGCCGCTGCTGCCGGCAGCATTGCCATAGTTTCGTCCACTGCCCAAATAATTGCTCGGACTGTAGAGGCTACGACTGTGAAGCTGCTGCAGCGATGGTTGCTCCCCATAACGTGGAGGCTGTCCGCTGCGTTTCTTGAGCGGCGATGGAAGATGACGCGAGTGTCGCTCGACGCTGCCCATCACCAAGCTATGCCCATTGTTTGGCGTTGATGGCTTATTGCCGGAAGCGGAGTTGCTATTTGTGTTGTTGCTAATGGAGCTAAGCTCGGATATGGTGGATGAGGATTGAGTGGTGGTCAGCTTAGTTGTGATTGATTGCTGCTGCTGCTGTTGCTGTTGCTGCGATTGTTGTGGGGTCTTGGACATTTTAGAAGCTAGATGAAGGCAATATATATGAGTTTAATTGAATCAAACATATGTGTCCTTCTTTTTCGTATGCCTTACCAAAGTAACTATCTGTGGCAGCCTGTTGCTGTTGCTGCTGCTCCATCTTCTGCTTCTGCTCCTGCTCCTTGTCGGCTTGTGCATTGTTTGAGCTGTCCTTAAGACTGCGAAAGAAGTTGCTAAACGTCTTAGCTATGGGTGCGCCCATAAATGAGCTGCGCAACTGACTCGCTGGCTGAGCAACTGGCGTGTCCCGCTCCAACAGACTCGCCACGCTGCTGTGGTGTGTCATGGGCAACTGCAGCTCTGACTGCTGCGACACCTCGCTGGTCTCGTAGGAGACGCCGGTATGCTCAAAGACTGTGCTCTCACAGTTAATAATAAACTTGCTGCGGAATTCGCTCTGTGTGCTGCTCACAATTGGTGCTGCGGCGGCTGTTTCCTTATCGAACTCATCTTGACGACGCAGCACATGTGGTTGATCCAAAGGTGACGCGCCTGGTGAATTGTTTTGCTCATCATTTTTGCGGCGCAGCTGCTCATCTACATTGTGCACAAACTTCTTGGCGCTTTGTGCCTGCTTGTTGCCATCCAAACTCTTGCTGAGAAAGGGTTTGGCCTTTAGCGGTGGAGAATCCGGGGATTGACATTGAGCATATAACTTGGGCTTGTGCTCTGGCGTTTGCTCTAACTCTGGCACACACTCCACCACCGACTGCAAGTCCTCGGAGCCCTCGGGTACACCACGTTCTGGCAATGGCATGGTGAAGATGCTCTTTAGTGAGCCAAATATCATTTTGCTGCTATTGTCCAGCAACTGATGCTTAATGTCGTGTACATTGAACTTCTTCACGCGCTCATTGAGATCCTGCTCGTGTATAATATTTGTATGTCGTTTGGTTTTCTTCAGGCAGCTGGACTTCGGCTTCTTCTCCTTGTTCCATACGGACTTGTGCTTGGGACTGCCAGCATCCCCGATATTCGGTTCCGAGTAATAACAGTTGTCGCCTGGGTAAAGGAAAAAGAGAAATTATTAAGAGTTGTAAAAGCGTATGATGGTAAGTTAAAAGACTCACCAATTACATTATTGTTTGCATTGCTCATGCCAATGCAATCGCAGGAGCTGCTCTTTGCCTGCTCATAATGCTTGCGATCGGTATTGGAATTGGTATTCGAATTTTTGTCTTGTTCCTCTGAATCCAGGCTCGAGTTGGAGCTGCTGCAGGCGCAGCGATAGAGCAAACGCTCATCTTGGTGCTTGGCTTCTACCGTGCTGGGTCCATACTCAAACACGCCGGAATTGTCATATTGCAGCCCCACTGGCTCATTAGTGTCGTAAATATCTGTGTTGCCATAGTCTAAGACATCCGAGCAGGCATTCCGATAGACCAGGCGACGATTGTGACTCATCGATCCGTCGCCGGCTGCCTGCTCTGCATCTCTGCCAGCTGCGCTTAGCTCTGTAGGCGCCTGCACACGTTCCCTTTCGGCGCACCAGGAGTAGCGACCCGCAGCACCGGCCACTCCGGCTGAATTGCCGCCCACCACAGCCAGTTTACGTCCGTTTTTGTATGTAATAAAGCCATGCTCTATGTGTATGTTGTCTGTGCGAGTGTTCTTTAAGATGTCTTCATGAAACGAAACGCGCTTCTTGGGCGCCTTCGGTGTGGATGAAGTCTTGTGCACTTTTCGTCTGTATACGATCTTTTCATTTGTTTCAAAGGTCGAACAGGCGCTGGCTGTCATGGTCTCTTCCACAGCCACATTTGAATTACTGTCCACAGGCGGTTGATCCTGCTGTTGACATAGAGCTGGAATCGACTTTATTGGCTCCTCGTACTCTAGGCCCGACTGGGAGCACAGCGACTCCACCATAACATCGCTATTTTCCGAATCCAACATTTGTATGCCCGAATCGCTGGGAGTCGTATCTTCTAGGCTGCTGCTATTCATGCTGGAGCTCATCTTGTCACCGATGGGTGAGACCTTGGCGCTCAGATTGTTGTTGACCTTGGGATATAGCGGCGACTCCATTACGACATCGTATGCATATGCCTCTCGACGTGCCAAGACTAGCGTCTCTGCTAATTAAAGTGTATGTCACCTTTTTTTTATAATACTTGTCAATGCGTTAATTTTGACGGCAATTTTGCCTTAAGCTTTGTGTGCCAATTAGAAACGCGCTTTAATGATATAAAAAATAAAAATTTTTCCAAATGTTAGTTCATTTCTTCCACATTATATTTCGATATTTTTCGGTATCTTGGTTTTCTGGCAAGTAATCAATATCAATACAAATTGTACACTGCGCCGCAGCCGCAGCCGCATCACGTCACTGTGCAACAAAGGAGTACACGGATGACCCCACGACCCCACCTTCCCGACCAACTTAACACCCGCAAAATTTTAACGGATTTGTTCAGCGCACCAACCTTTGATTTGTTGCGGAAATTCCATGCTTAACTTGTGACTGTCACTATTGTTTATATTGAATAACATATATTTTACATTTAATTAAGGTTGCAACAGTTTTTTAGTTACATTTTAAAACTAACAAGTACACACAAGTAAAACAAATCAATATTTATCATAAAAAACGCAACGTTGCCATCGGATGCAAAAGCTCTGGGTATGGGCAACTCTTGCGCTCAGCTGTGCGTTGCTTCATTCGTCTGGCAACGCTTAACTGTTAACAACAGGTGCATAGATCAAGGCGCGCAGATTTAAACGCATCGTTATTTCGATTTGAATAACAAAGTGAACTAAATGTAGGCAACATTTGTAAGCATAATTTTTCTTCTAATTTGTAATTTGTTTGCATGAAATGCGTCTGTTATGCATTAAAAATACGTAAACGCAGATTATATCAATTATATGTCACTCAAAGCGCATATTCTACTCTTCAGCGGGTATATCAACATTGTTTAGCCGTGCGTAACTCTTCCGAATTGAGAGGTATATGTGCTTCGGCTTGTCTGAAATCGCATTCCATTCGTGTTTTGTTTTGCACATACCTCCAGGCATGTCAATTTTGAAAAGTACAACAGCAAAGAGACGAATGACAATGAAAACGAATGAAACCATACAAATTAAATTTATCACACCTTGAGCACCGCACGTTAAACGTGTATATAACTCTTTTATATTTTTTTTCGAAATTGGTTGAATTTGCGGTATAAACGGCTAGAAGGAAGAATAAAATCGTCTTGCATTTATTAAATTATCCAATAAATTACATTCAAATGCGACAATCAGGCTAAAAATGGTTCTCAGTTTTATTCGTTCAATCGAAAAATGTTCACCAAACCAGAAAAATGTGCCGTAAAACAATGAAACTGAAATATAAACGCAAAAAACAACACTTGAGAACGCGCAAAACTATGCAATATAAATAAATGTAGTAAATAAAAGTTATTTCGAAACATTTTATATTGGAAAACGCAACGGCGCGTGTGTTCAAAATGCAAATGTCAAACATTTTTAGACAATTGAAACAACACAATTTTCTGATTGCAGTTGCAATCTATATGAATATACTAGAAAAATCAATTCAACTATGTGATTGTGTTCATGGTTACAGGTAACAATTGTAACAATTGAATACAATTAATTTGTCTAGTTGGCAAAAAGCGAATTGCATCAGACAAGGCTGCAACATAACCTCAATAAGACAGCAAAAAATATAGTATGTTGTTCACATTCTTTTTTTTTTTTTTTGCAGAAATAATACAGAGAGCGCCGAGCTGGTTTCCCACTATGAATCAAGTCTATCGCTGCCAGATATATTACCAATACCATCCAAAACCTATGACAAGAATCGTGCACCCAAGCTGCTGGGACAGCCAACCGTTGTTTATTTCCATGTCACCGTACTATCCCTGGACTCCATCAACGAGGAGTCTATGGTATACATATAGTTTGAAGTCTGATATACTCCACCAGTTATCAGACATTCTAGCTTATTCCTCTATTCTCTATAGTTGCTTTCCGATTTTTCCAGACCTATGTGACGGACATATTTTTAGCACAAAGCTGGCGAGATCCGCGACTGCGTCTGCCGGAGAACATGAGCGAACAGTATCGCATACTGGACGTGGATTGGCTGCACAGCATTTGGCGTCCCGATTGCTTCTTTAAGAATGCCAAAAAAGTCACATTTCACGAGATGAGCATACCGAATCATTATCTCTGGCTCTATCACGACAAGACCCTGCTCTATATGTCGAAGTTAACGCTGGTGCTATCGTGCGCCATGAAGTTTGAATCCTATCCACACGATACACAAATCTGTTCCATGATGATTGAGAGTTGTAAGTGTGCGAAGGTCTTGTGTGTTTCCAAATTCTTATAAAAGGAAACCCTTTACATTTTAATTTTCTAGTGTCCCACACGGTGGAGGATTTGGTATTCATTTGGAACATGACGGATCCGCTGGTGGTGAATGCCGAGATCGAGCTGCCACAATTGGACATATCAAATAACTATACAACCGATTGCACCATTGAATACTCAACGGGTAGGCAAACAAATCTTTATAGGCAGTTCCCTTAACTTCAAGCTCTCTCTCTTCTGTCAGGCAACTTCACCTGCTTGGCTATAGTCTTCAATTTACGGCGTCGGCTTGGCTATCATCTCTTCCACACCTATATACCTTCGGCGTTGATTGTGGTAATGTCGTGGATATCTTTTTGGATCAAGCCGGAGGCCATACCGGCCCGCGTCACCTTGGGTGTTACCTCGCTGCTCACGTTGGCCACACAGAATACCCAATCCCAACAATCGCTGCCGCCGGTTTCCTACGTCAAGGCAATTGACGTCTGGATGTCCTCGTGTTCGGTTTTTGTTTTTTTATCGCTTATGGAGTTTGCCGTAGTTAATAATTATATGGGGCCGGTGGCCACGAAGGCCATGAAGGGATATTCGGATGAAAACATTACAGATCTCGATGACTTGAAGGTAAGTTTTGGCTATGATCAATGAATTCCAAAAAATTGAAACTGTGTAGTTCGTATTCCAGCATCATCATCGGGAGTCCATTATAGAGCCACAATATGATACCTGCTGCCAAGGTCATGCCACAGCCATCTTTATTGATAAATTTTCGCGCTTTTTCTTTCCCTTTTCCTTTTTCATACTCAACATTGTCTACTGGACGACGTTTCTTTGATTGAATCTTAAGTTAAATAAGCAAAAAATGAAAAGAAATAATAATACAAAACGCATTTGTTTAAAAATGTATATAGTTTGTAAGCCACAAATGAATTTGCAAGTAAATTATATAACATACATATAAATAATATATAGTATATATTATTGTATTGTATAAATAAAGAAAGGCGTTTATTAATTACATTTAATTCGAAGGAAGAAATTAAGAAATGCATTTTAATTGCGCAACAAAGGTGGAATTATCTTTGGTATTTTTACTATATAAGTATGTATGTATGTAGAGTTAGACATATAGCATATACAAACATATATATGTTATCAACTTTGTATATATATAAATGTATAAAAAAAGTTGCTATCGTGGTTGCTATTATTTTCCATTTTCATTACAATTTTCATTCATTTTTGTCAGCATTATACGTATAATCACATGATATTATAGTATCCTTCTTTATATATATGCACATTTAAGAGTACTTTTTGTTTATTTTGTATGTTTTTGTTTTTTTTTTTTTAGTAAATTTTAGTTACTTTTCCTTTTTACTATATAATTTGTTTAGCTTTTGTCGCCTACGTTAATTGTTGCTAAATATTCATGTAATTTATGCATTATGCGAGTGTTAATAAACAACTTCTTGAAACTAATTCAACTTATATATGTAAAAATATTTCGGTTATAAATAATACACACAGAGCTACAGATCCAGAGTAATACACGCGTTGACAAATAAATACTCTCTCGCATATAAAAAAAAATATGTATATATAGGATACATTAAGAATAATAACGTTAATTGGATTGTCCTACAACAAAACAGAACACTCAGCATTATAAATATATACATATATATGTATATATATTGGTTGGGGAACACGCATAGATTGGAAAGCCTATATAGAAGTCGCGGAAAGGTAGTAGTACTTAATAGAACGCCAGGATAACAAACGCTAGTTTTTGCCGCTTTTTGAGACATTTTGTGATTCTATTGCAAACAGGCCTGCAGCTTTTCAGTCCATTCTTGCGCCAGATTCGCATTCATCGCATAGAAGTTATAGGTCCGCTTGGAGGTTTTAAGCTGCAATCAGAAAAGATTTGATTAGAAATAGGCAAGAGTAACAATTTTATCTAAATTATTGTTAAATTCCAGTTTGTAAACCAAAGTATATAGAAAACAAAACCAACTTACATCAAAGAAACCCTTTTCGTCGACCCGTTTTGTGCCTATTTGTGCGGGCTGTGCGGCCGTGACCGATTGGACCTCGGCCAGCTCTGAATAACACAGACAGAACTTTTATTTAAATACTTCGTATTTAAAATAATTATATGACTTTACCTATAATGCCCTTCGGAGCTGTATCATCGGACGTGTCATAATAGCGCAACTGATGTTTTATGGAATCCAGAACAAACCACCGCTGTTTCCAGCCTTTGAGCAAAGCGCCACGTTTATAGAGATGACTGCAAATAGAAAAGCAATAGAGATATATCATGGTATATATAAATATCTATATTCACCCCTCGTGTGTGCGATTCTCAGCAACATTGCTGCTGAACTGGTTGTAGAAATGGTGGCTCGAGGTGCGGGCAGTGGTTGCTGCACTGGATGCAATGCTTGCGGTATCTCCTTGGGAGATGTTGACATTGGGAGGTCCCACTGTGCCATCGATTGCCTTGTATTTGGTGCAGTTCTTCATGGAGAGTTCGGTGCACTTTTCGTGATAGGAATTGCCACAGTCCATGCAGCGATAGCCAACAGGTCCCCAGAGGAGTTTTGTGCAATGATTGCAATTGGTGGGCGTCGTATAAGGATGCTTCTCAAATCGATGAGGATGAAAGAACTTGTCCTGATACCCAGCCAGGCGGCCTTTCATAATAATTTCGAGCGTTGAGCGTTTGTGTTGATGCGTTTGCACTAGCATACTACTGAGCGAAGTTTTGCGCGACATGGACTCCACTTGGGGCACAACCATATTATTCCACACCTGCTGCCACTTTTGTGGCAAGTGTCCGCGTTCCGTTTCCGCCTGCTTCACCTCGCTGAGCAGACAGACATAGGCATTAGGATTACATTTCTCAATGTTGTCGTAGCCGGCGCTGATGACCATGCGTTTGCCTTTGATTTCAGATAGATCTATTTCATCATCCACGTTGGTCACCTCCAGATCATAGGGCGGTCCCTGCGCCAGCTCCTCATTGGTATAGAAGCCCCACAGATCTAAAGCAGCGACGCTATTCTGCGGACGCAGAACCACATCTTTGTTGGCGGAGTATAGAAAATTATAGAAAATTGGTGATTTGCTGTGTTGTCTCTCGATATAGTCGAAGATGGAGTGTCCGATACGATTCATTTGGGTGGGTGTGCGCGGACTACGTATGTCCAGCGGATAAACATTGCATTCATCATCCGAACCATTTGCAGTGCTGCCACCAAACATTTGTTTAGTACTCAACGAACCGCGTTTATCCTCCATGGATGCAATACCGGAATCGTAGCGTTCCAGTTCGCAGTCGAAGAGGAACGTGCGAAAGCGGCATGAGACTACGTGATAGGCCAGAAAACGTAAATAGAAATCATTAAACTCAAAAGCCATCGGAAATTGTCGCTGGAGCTGATAGACCACATCCAAAAACTGCATAAAAGTGGGCGCAAAGGCAATATTTGTGCTCGCATGCGATGGCTTTAAATTGCTGCGATGTGCAAAACGATGTCCAAATGCCAGCCACTCCTTTTCAATTAGCACACGGAAGCCATCGATGCTGCGATAATATGGATCGAGGCATAGTTGTGCAATGGCTGACAGCTGAGCGGTCACATCGGAGCCATCCTCCAGCGATAACATCACACTGCTCTCCTGCAAGTCAATGAGGTCTACTACGGCTCCGGAAAGCTGCAAAAGTGTTGAGATTTGCTGCAGCCAATCGGATTGCTCGACCATCTTGGCAAAGCTTTGACCATCTGCATCATTTGCTATATGCGAGGGCATGCAGGCACGTATTAGTTTCTTAAAGGCTGAACGAGATTGCCTTATGTCCGGATAATCAACGGGTATAAAGTCAGCACAAAAATCACCATTCAAATTCGATTTAGCCTGCGATTTTTCACCTGCACATTAAATGATAAATGTGTTATGAAGCAGGATTTTAAGTGGTATTTAAGAACTTACCTAAAGCATAGAGCCGCATTTTGCGAAAAGCGTTTAACGCAGAGTTTCTTTCATTGCCCTTCATTGTGCCACCTTTGTTGTTGGTAGCTTTTCCATCCGTAACACTTAAATTTGATCTTTGCTTGCGCATCAGTTCGGGAGTAAGAGACTGATGCTCCTCACCATGTCCGAGCAGCGAGTTCATCGAGAGATTCATGCCCGTGTACTGATTGAGTGCGTCCAGCGGCGTCAGCTTCGGCATCGTATTAATCAAAGCCATAAAATACTTGTCCTGTTCTGGATAATGTGTGACATCATTGTGCGTCATGGTATTCGCACCCGTCGTATTCTTTATCATACCAATTACGGACTTGCTATTGGGCTGTCCACCACGTATGAGCAGAGACCCATTATTGTGCCGCCAAGTGGGTAAGGGTATTCGCTGACTTTTAAAGCAGCGACCCAAATGCGTCATAGCCGCATCGCTGCATTGCACCGGAGCCACCATAATTGCTGGATAGGTGCGACATGTAGCATAGTTGGCATTGGCATTTGTAATGCGGAATCCGAGCTGTGCATCCGCATCAAATCCTAAACGTTTCCAATCCCGCACGTAGCTACGCTCACGCATGCGTTCAATATCCTTAGTAGTAAGTAGGCGTGGCAACGCCTCATTTTGCTGTGTCTCAAACTCGTCTCCATCCTCGAGTTCATCGTCTATAGAGTGGGTTTCCAGTGCATCGGCGCTACCGCCAGCACCGCCTCCCAGTTCATATTCCGGCATTAATTTACGTTTTGTCTGGACCTTTTGTTTGAATCCCGCTTTCTTGGCTGTGCGTAGCAGAGTCTTCTTTGCAAATCCTTTGAGTGTTGAGTACTTCTCCTTGGTCTTCAAAGGCACAACCCCTTGGAGCATGGTTCCATAGGATTGAAAAGCAAAATACTCAAATTCATCAAACGGATGACGCGCCTTGTTCAGAGTTTTGCGAAAAGTTTCGATCTGCTCCAATGTCACCTCCGTATCGAAGGCTATTTTGAGCAGTTGAAAACAACTGGAGCGCAATTGAAGACCTTCCGGCAGCGTCTGATCCAAATGGGCCAGATATAGCATCGATATCTTCTTCTCTTTGAGTAGCGAGGCAATGGGAAAACCGCGCACAATTGTCTGCTCGCAAAAGAGCGGATCGCAGGGCGCTCCTTTAAACACGACGCGATAATTGGTTAAGAATAAAGCACCCTCGGCGGGTATTAAGCACTGGGTGTCATCTTCCCGTCCATCAGGCATGAGAAAGCAACGCAAATGATCATTGGCTAATTCTTCACCGGGGAGTAAGCAAGGTGTCTGAATTTTAGGTTTCTGCACATGCGGGTGCCGTTTGGCCTCAAGATAAACGGGTTCCAAGGACTCAATGTGCATGTGCACCACGCCTGGCACCATGTCGTGAAGATTGCGTATATGCTCTGAGGTAACACCGCCCTCTGTGCAAACACAATCAATGAAACGCGAGATGGTTTTGCCAACAGTAACTCCTATCTCCGAGGCATCGTTCTCTTCAAAGCCCTCATCGGAATGTTCGCTTAGGCTGTGCGAGCCCATAATACTGAAAGATAGGAAATGGTAGATGATACCATTTATATATCTGTTATATATAGAAATACCTATTGGAAACGCTTTGGTTCTCCTCGAGCCGGAAGGCCAGCTTGGGCTTACTGGCCGCATCCACATTGACGTCGAGCGGTATCAGCAGGGAAACCATGCGATTGGCAAAGTGTATGGCCTGGCTATAGAGCGTGGACTCTTCCGATTTGGCCAGCTCAGCCTTTTTCTCCTCCTCGATAGTGGGACTCTTACGCAGCTGTTCTGCGGTTATTTCTAACGCTGTTGGTTCCTCAAGCGGCACCTCGTCCAGCACACAATTGGCCTCTTTGTTGTGTTCGTTTTGGCGACGCTGCAGCAAATACAACGCCTTGATTTGCGCCTGCACATCCTGAAAGAATGTGGACTCCCAGAACTGCAAATTCTTCCATATGCCATGATCCTGAATCTCGGTATAGGCAAACTGAACCACGCCCATGGAGAGCTTCCGGCAAAATATTGTTGACATTGGTAGCAAAGCAGCTGCCACAGTGTATTCGTCCACGCCCGATGAGTTCTGCAGCGATTTGTTCATGAAGCGCACCACCAAATCGAATTGCTGATGGTCTAGGACCGCCTTATTGCCGTGCACATAGCCAAAGAGTTCGCGACACAAGATTAGACGAGCATCCCGATGCTTCAGAGTTCGCATGACTGCAGGAAGCAGTTTTCTTGCATCCGCAATGCGATTCTCAAATATGTGGGAGACACAGGTGCGTAGCACCTCCAAGCGACGCACCGAATTATGGACCGTTGTGGGTCGCAGCTCCAGTGCTTCGGGCAATCGTGGACCCATGGGTATAATTCGATTCTGATTGCGAGTAACATTAAAACGCTGCGATTGCCCATTCTTCCGAATGCCATCCTGTATGATAAGCTCCACTTTTTCCACATTGATGCGTGGGAACGAAGGCTGATGTATCCGCTGAAAGGAACCTTGTGGCGGGCGAAGAACTTTCTGGGCATAGGTAGCGTGCGCATGGGATGCCTCGTTTTCGAATAACGTTCGACCCAATTCCTGGATATGTATGAGTATCTGCAGAGAAGCAGTTTTGGAGGTTAGATAAGATTTCTAAGGTTATTTATAATTACATACGAGATTGCGGTTTTGTGACTCCGTTTTGAGCAGCTCATTCATAGAGCTGTACAGCTCATCCCAGGCATCAGCTGCACGCCAAGGTGGACCACGTTCATTGACAAAAGTTGTGAAAAACATGCTGTCGAGAACGCGAAACAGAAATTCGCTCTCAATTAGATCGCGCGCTCCTAAAAAGCCAGCCTTATGAAAAGTTATCACTGTCTTCGGATGAATGCGTATAATGGTGAGACAGGATCGATAGCCCTGCAGCAGCTGTGCGAACAGACGCATAAATATGGCCCGTAGCTCTTTGTCAATTTGTGCCCCCGTCTTGGACAGGGTCGAACTGGATCGCTCGTTGTTGGGAAAGGCTAGATCCGCTTGCGCCAAGTTGGGAAAAAGTATCATGCTCAGCAAATCCTGCGTTTGCTCCCACAATGGTGATGGGAATATGGGCACCGGGGGCGTCAATGCATCTGGTATGGTCACCAACCCACCATCCAAATCCACAACAATGACATCTAGTAAATCCGTAATCTCCGTTTGCAGCGAACTATGTATGCCCATAATGAAGGGTGTCGGCGTGGACAGCACCTCCGTGAGCGGTGCAGGAAGTATGGGTATATAAACGTGCGTATAACGAAATGGATACATGAGCGCAACCAATGCCCTGCAACTGTCCGTCAGATGCCAATAGCATTTGGAGTGAAAGAGTATTTTGTTTTCAGTCATCACGGCGCATAATAATATCAGCACATTCTTTATGCCCAACTGTTTGAACAGAAAATAAACACCGCTACCCGTTATTGGGAGCGAGGAGCTCTGCGGCGGCTGCAGCGATTGCTTGTCCCCGGCGCCAATCGAGAAACGCACTTGTGGTCCACCTGCTGGTGGCACCTGTATGCAGCCTAGTATATTGCCAACAAGATTCTCCATGGCATATGGCAGGTTCTCTATGTAGACCGTATAGATGGTGCCCAGACAGTTCTGTATTATAACGTAAGTTATTGAGCTGATAATTACTTTGTTTTTGCCTTGGACATTACCTTAAAAGTCTCCGGACAGTCCAGACGGGATATGAGCACCAAACACTTGGGTGCATACATTATGCTGTGATGTGTTATTGGTTCAACGGGTGCTGTGCCCAGCAGCCCGCAATTCCTGTTGTTCTCATTGCTATTGTTTGCAATGGTTTCATCCTCATCGTCCACGCTGCGCGTTTGAGTAATAGCCAGAGTTTCATGAAAACTTAGGCACGCACAATAATGCTTATTCGCATCGATGTCGGTGAGCACGGATATAAAGAATTTCGGCTCTTGTTTCTCGTACGATAAATTCCAGCCCAGCGGCTGGCAGAACTATAATTATAATTAAGATTAAATTAAGTATGAGTGTGTGTATGTACTTGCGTAAATGAATAAATATAAAGTACTCACCCATTCGATGCCCTCGATGAAGGGCGTGTCGGACCAATCTTTCTCAGGAAAACGTTGCACAATTTTACCGCATATTGGATGGCCGCTGACATTGCCGGCAGTCTCTGCACAAAAAATAAAACATTTATAGATTATCTGCACATATAGTATATTTTATTTTTGTATATGACACTCACTTTCTTTGTCGTTATCGTAGCCAACAATTACAAAGTAATCAGCGAGCCGGGACATCTCGAACGCTTACACTACAGCTGCACATTGCAGTCTAACTTAGAACTGGGGGGAAACTGGGGAACTTTTTTGCTGTTTGTTGTTTTTGTTGTTGTTTGGTTGGTGGTGTTGGTATGTATGTGTGTGATGCTTCAGATTTTTACGTTTGCCAAATCTACAAAGTAAAAGCACAAGACGAATAAAACAATATTGTTGTTGTTGTTGTATTTCTCTTTTGTTTTCATATACATACAACAGCAATCGCAACCGCTTTGGCCGCCTGCCACAAACTTATTTGCATTCAAAAAATTGAAGCTTTCAAGTAATATAGCGCGGCGTTTTGTGTGTAGCATTAGTAATTAGTCTGCTTGCATTGTTCCTACTTTTTTTGTTATGGGCAAACAAGCATTTTTAACGTACACAAATTTTAATCCACAAACCACACCCCGCCCCGATCTTAAAACCAATTGGCTACACGTATGCGTTGTATTAATTATACACTTTGATGTTTTTTTTTTTAAATTTACTAATATCAACATTTAGATATGTACCGTTTAACTGCTGGCAATTTTATCGCGTTTGTTGTCTGGCACTTTTATTATAAACAAATTACATTAACTTTTAGATTTTTCATGCCTGCGGAATGTAGGGTTGTTGATATGCTATCGATATTATTTAGACTCATGATTCGATTTATCTATGCAGTGCTTGGTAACGTTTAGTTTATATTTATAAGCATTATGTAGCACTAGTAATGGTGGCGCATTTAAGAAACTTATTCAATTTTTGGATTTTAAAATTGCAAAGATTAGTTAAACAGATCAGTGTAAGCAGTTCTATTAAATAATAATCAATTAACCGAATAAACAATAGGATGTAACTATCAGATTTACGTTTGTTGACGTTTGCTTATCGATACTGATTGCATTGAACAAGTTTAAATATCGATAAGTCGATAATCATAGCAGTCAGTGTATGTGTGTGATTTTTTCCCTACGACGTTAATATTTTTGTGCTATTTATGAGATTTTGGCTAGGTTTTTAAACATTTAATTGCAGTTTAAAATTATTAGTACGGTGCTGAATCAATTACCCAATGAACTTGCTACAAATAGACGGTATAAAAATGAATGCATTGTTTGCAAATTAGCAGTTCCTGTGCATTGCCATTAAGGTGTCTTGTCGGGCTTCGGGCAGCAGGTAAGCTCCACACGCTCTCCCTCTGTTCGTCTTGCATGCTCTCCCCATTTACGCTCCAATCGTCTCTCTCGTTCTCTCTATTGCTAACCCACTCTCATTGACTACCAAAATATTTTGCTCATTTTTTCTTATTCCACTCACAGCTGTTTTTCGGCCAGATCTCAATTTCTTATCAGAGCTTCAAGAAAAATACAAGTTTTTGTATATAAACCCGATTTTCCAGCGAATAAGTATGTGTAATATCCAATGTATATTGGTAGAGTCAACTTAAAATCAGGTGATATTAGGAATCCACGAAACGATTACATTTATTTGATAAACATTAATATTGGATATGAGTAATGAAATGTATGATATACTTAGGACAGGAAATATCTCAGTAACTTTTTTTAAAAAAGAATCACAGAGCTTTGAATTTTTGTTGAATTTTAATTTTTGTCATAAATGTAAAGCAAATAACATCTTTAAAAATGAACGAAAAAAATATTGTATTATAATACAGATACATAGCCCTAACATTTAGGTTAGTTAATCACTCATTCAAAGTAAAGTAATCAGTCAATCAGTCAGGACATACAGTTATATACTATAAATGTCTATAGATAGATTAATGTCACAGTAGGCGTTTTAAATAGACATATGCAAAATTTGTTGTATCGTTTCTCTCATAATACTCATATTTACGTGATCGCGTAGACACATTAATAATTTTTCTCATTTATGTTTGTCTTTAAAAGTAAAAAAAAAACCAACAAAAAAAAAGCGTAAGCATGGAAAATGAACAGGATGAACTCAGACATAGACATATGCAGGATCAGCATCATCATGGCGTACAAATTGGATTTTCGGACGTAATGCTACAGCTAGGCACCCGAGAGGGTCGTAAGTGGAATGGCAATTCTTATTCTTAATTAACTTTATGGGTATACGATAACATAAATCTCATTACAGAACGCTCACCATATGCCGTATACTTTGAACAGCCCCGCGAACCACTGCCGGATAGTTATGTAGTAATGCCCTCCTTTCTGCAGACAACAGCGCAACCAACGCCGAGCGCAGCTGCAACTGCTGCTGGTGGTGGCGGCGGAGGGGAAGGTGGTGGCGGTGGAGGTGTTGGTGATGGTGGTGTTGGCTCTGCTGTTGGTTCTTCTGGTGGTTATGTGCCCATGTTTCAGTATCAGCCGGCGACAAGAAGTCTTAATCGTGAATCATACGCAGAGCCAGCGAGCTCAACTGGAAACAAATGCTGGAAATGTAATGTTATTCGAGATATATGCCACTGCAATCGAATGGCGGAGAGCACGGCCAGCTATGCGGATCAGCATGTGCATTCCACTCAAACAAATGGAGTTGGCGGTGTTGCTGGTGCCGGCGCCGGCGTCGGCGAACCAACGCAATTCTTTGAGCTCAGCTCAACTTCAACAGCCGCCACGGCCACGTTGTCAGCGGCGGCGAATAGTCGCACGGACAGTGTTCCGTTCATTCCAAATCACACACAACGTAAGACTGAAACGAATGGCCAACGGCAGGAGTCGCTGGCGGAACAGCAAGAATATGACAATAGCAACAGCAACAACAACAACATCACCAGCAACAACATTAGCGAATCGCATTTAGGGAGCAGCACTATATGGCCCGCTGCAATGGATGATCACGCTGTGGATGAGCAACTATTGTTGCAATCTAGAAACAATTCATCAACCGTTTATGAGCTGCCCAGCAGTTCGCTTCTGAGTTCCAATAACAGCAGCAACACCAACAGCTCATTTGAGGCGAGCAGCAGCAGCAATAATAATGCGCATTTGGTTAATGTTAATGCCACGGCCTATGATGATGTCACATCCAGTGCATCGGATACGGAGCATGGGCAATTTGCCAATACGCGAACCACCAACACAACAACAACAACATCGGCGGTCCAGAAAAAGAAACAACAAACAAATCGTAATCGTAATGGAAGTACAACTGGCGTAGGAAATGGAGAAGCAACTTCTTCCGCTACCTCATCTGTTATTGAGTTGGATGCCACGCCCAGCACCAGCGCCCAAGCGCAACAGCAGACGCAGCATCGCAGTCGTCATGTCTATCGGCAACGACGCTATCCCAACGATCTGGACCACGCCGGCGATAACAGCAGCGACGATGGCTGGGATTTGCGTATGCGTAATGCAGTGTCTGAATCGACAGCGGCTCGACCACAGAGCACCAACAGCGATCATGCGGATCACACGTATTTCAATAGTCGTGGTTATCGATTTAATGGTTTGCCACCGCCACCGCCACCTCCGCCCGATAGTAGCTTTATGCGTTCCAATTCCGCCTCCTGCTCAACAGCCACTCACACCACCTGCAGCGTGGACTACCGCGATATTTGTGGTGTGCATCGTTTGGGCAGTGATAGAGGTGCTGCTGCTACACCCACAACGGAGCAACAGCAGCAACAACGACCCGCGGCGGTGCTTAAGTTCTGCTACGCCTCGGGTTTGGGCAGCGGCATTGTACGCACCCGCTCACGTGTACGTTCCATGGATGAGTCTTTGCCAACTGGCAGTAGCAGTAGTAGTAGCACGCACAGTCTCTGCCAGCCACCTAGAAAACTTGCTCGCCTCGAATCACACAGCGACGTCCAGTTGTCCAGTTTGTCGCCAACGAACTTTTATGCATTTCAACCAGGTCGGCATCGGCATCGCACCTATGCGGAATTGGCCAGGAGTAGTGATCGGCAGGTAAGATGACAAACATTAAATGATTAAGTGTATTGCTTTTAAAGAACAAACGACCGTCTGTACATCTATCCATGTGTCTCCAAGGTCAAAATTCCCATTATTAAAGAGAGATTGGTAGAGATTAAATTACGTTTATATTTGTACGCTCATATTATAATATGATTGTATAGCAACACTCATAAGTTGACCCATGTATGTATACATAATATGGCGTATCGTTCAGATTTAGACATTGTCTAACGTATTGACAGTTGTGGCATTTTTAAAATAGAAAAATATTTGAAAATCGAGTTTTGTGTACCCTATGAAATAGGCTTTTGATAACATTTAACATGGAATGTATTCAAATATTTTCATTGTTTTCAGTTTTGTTAGTTATTTTTTTTTTTGGTAAAATAGAGTTTACAGATTTTACAATTTCACAAATTTGAGATATATTTGTAAACGATACGTTCTGTATATCTACAAACGAATATATACTACTCCATATGTCTGCAAGGGTATTTAAACTTTTGGCAAAGCGAAAAGTAAAATTCATAATTTTGTATTCTAGGAGTCTCAGCAGTCAATGGCTCAACCCCAGCATCAGAGGACGCAGCAGACAAGCGCGGGGTCCTGTGTTATAACCTATGTGGGGAGACCCCGGGAGCCAGATGGCAGCCGGGCGGTAGCTCCAAGCACAATGGAACTGCCAAACCTGCCGTCCACATCGACAGGCAGGCGACATACGAATTCCAATAAAGATAATGCGGTGTTGACTGCGCCCGATTTGCAGTTGTTGGATTGGTCGTCCGATTCAAATGACGATGATGACGATGTGGTATTTGTACACTCCACACGGGAGCCAATACTCTCAATAGATCTAACATCCGATGATGATGGCTTTGGTGGCAGCAATGAGTCGGCGCTGCAACAGCAAATACAACAAATGCGACATCGCCATCGACAGCAACAGCAGCAACAGCAACAGCAGCAGCAGCAGCAGCATCTTCAACAACAGCAGCAACAGCGTCAGGAGCCGCTGGCCACTTGCAGTCGGACATCTGGCAGCAGCGAAAACTTAAATCCGCCAGCTGCAGGTGCCTCAGTCGCTGCAACGCTCCTGCCACGTCCTAATTCCGCCAGTGATTACGACGAACGTCGTCGTCCGCGTCCGTCGGCAGGCACTTCCTTTGCCTTTTACAGCGGCGCTCTGGCAGATCGTGTGGCCATCACCGATCACAATTATAGCAGCTATGATCATTCGGCGGCAGCCATGGGACCAATTATTAATCTCCGCAGTATGTTGCCGACGCGCTGTCCCAGCCTGGAGGCTGAGGCAGCGGCGGCACATTCGCAGCGATATTTCCAGCCGATCACGCCGCCGCCCATGTGGCATTTTGGGCCGTTGCCAGAGGGTCAACCACCTCCGCAAGCGCCGCCGCCGCCAGCGCCAAGTGGCAACATGGGCTCTTACGTGCAACATACGTCAGCGGGACCGGTTATTGCAACGCCAGTGGCTCCACCACCAGAATCGGTATCCAGCGGACACAGCAGTCCCGCAGCTTACTATCATCGCTATCAGCCGTACTATGTGCCGCATTATACGATCACAGCACTGCCGCCGAACCGTAGCAATGGCGATTACTCACCAGGACCAAGCAATCCACACTACCAGGGCGGTCTCGGAAATGCAACTGGCAGCAGTCGTAGCTCACTAAGCGGGGCAATGAGCGCTGCTGCTGTGGCAGCTACGGTGGCTGCATCGCAAGCGCAATCTTTTCGCGATCTACTGTCCCTGGTTTCGCCGGTCACGAGCATGGAGAGCAGCGGCTTAGAGGATGATTATCATCGGAATCAAACATTGAATATGCTAAATCGCTCCACAACGCCCGTTGCGTCTGCCGTGGCCACTGCCGCGGGACCACCTCCTGTCATGTCCTCCATAGTTACTGTTGCGGCAGCCGTATCCCCGCCACCACCTCTAGAAATGTACTCGGGGCGCACAACCATGCAGTATTGCGGATCACCGCCGTTTAGTTTACGTCGCTCGGATGCGTATCACAATCATCGCCAGCATTATCAGCCGCAACCGCATCAGGGACATCAGGCGCCGCAGAATCAAATGCATGCGCATATTCATCCGCCGCATAGGGCGAGTGCAATTGTAGCAACATCATTGACACCGGCGCCACCGTATCCAGTGCATCAGAATCTGTGGTATCGACAGCAGAACTTGCAGGAACTGCATCGCCGCCATATGACGCCCACGCCCATTGATCTCTCATCGAATCCGTTGAATTTGACAAGCAGTTTACGTACACGTTATTTACATAGCATTTGCAATTGTGTGCATGCACGTAACGGACCTGTGTCCAGTCTTGATCCTGCCTATTATCCGGCCTATGATGCAGACATACACCAGCAGCAAAGTTCAACGGCTGCTGGACCAATCGATGCGCATCAGCCGCCGCAGCCACAGCAATTGGGTCTACAATATCAGCAGCAGCAACAGCAGCAACAACAACAGCAGCAGCAGCAACAAATGCAACAACAGCAGCAACAACAGCAGCAACAGCAACAACAGCTGCAACATCAACAGCAGCGACGTCGCGCTGCAGTGCATCATCACATGTTCCACCATTACTCACCGCTCCATTTGGAAATAGGTCTGGCCACGCCTTTATCTCTAGGTTCCTCACGCATACTGATAGGACCGCCGCGTCCGAATCGTGGCGCCACTTTGGTAAGAGTTGGAGTTGTTGTTCATAATGAGGCAAAATTTTAATTTTTCTCTCTGTAGGAGATTATTGAACGCAACACCTTGCCGCACAAATATCGCCGTGTGCGTCGACCCAGCGAAACGGATGAGGATGCGGAAAAATGCGCCATATGCTTATCGCTCTTCGAGATTGAGAACGATGTCCGGTTAGTAAACTATTACAATGAGTTACCCAACCATATATATATATACTATATCTATACAATACTCGTTGCTTTTCAGTCGCCTGCCGTGCATGCATCTCTTCCACACGGACTGCGTGGACCAATGGCTAGTCACCAATAAACACTGCCCCATTTGTCGCGTTGATATTGAGACGCATATGGCCAAGGATGCGCTGGTGCCCAGCTCCAGTGGCGTTGCAGCTGCTGCCGCCGCAGCTGCTGCTGGCACCGCTGCCTTATGACATTGTGTACATGGTATATTCATGTAAGACACAACAGATACTACAAACAGCAACAATGGCTCTCAATCCACTACTAAACAGTTAAAAGAGGAAAATCTTCTTAGACTGAGTTCGTCATGTTTAATATATTCATGTCAAGGGGTACAAGCAGGTCATGCAGCAACAGTAACTGCAAAACAAAAAAAACATAAACCACAAGAAAAAAAACATGTTTTCAAAAAACAACAAAAAAAAATAAGAAAGTATACATATATTGCATGCCAAGGAAGTCCCAGTTGAATGGGTGTTGTTGCAGCTGATGCTGCTGTCCCATTTGGACTACGCACAATGGGGCAAATGCATTAAAATAACCCTAAATTCCCTGAGTTCGTCATGTTCGTCATGCAGGGGTCAGGCCGGCAACCGCCAAGAAAAAAAATTCTCTCTTCAAATTCTTTTTAACCCACAAACGTAAAAAATAACTGCAAAAAACCAAACCAAAAAAAAAAAAAGGAAAACAAATCGTCAAACGTCAGCCAATTGGAACTGTGAACCCACCAAAACAGGCGAAATCAGGTGTAAAAAATTTGCTGCGTTGCGTTAAATTATAAAAATCAAAAACAAAAACCAAACAAAAAAAACAAAAAAACAAAGGACAAAAAACCCGAAAACAAAATAACTTTGGCTCAAACTCTACGTACACATATATATATTATTACTATATATAACAAAAATTAATTGATAGGTGTTTCTTTTTTTGGCATAATCATCGAATCATATTTCCTACATTATAAAATTATGTCCATGTTTTGTGAAACGAAATTCTTGTGATTTACACACATATGTACCACGTATTGTTAAAGTGTGAAATGCCGCCTCCCCATGGTTAATAATTATTCAAATGTATCCAAACTGTAATTGTTATTATATACCCCCAACGCTTTCCACTCGCTCTTCCACATATTTTACAATTTGTCACGAAATTAAAAAGTGTGGTACCATCGAAAAACGACAAACAAAAAAAAAAGAAAAAACATTCAACTGCATTTTAATCCTATCTATTGAATTCTATTTGTTGCCATATACGTTATCGATTTCCCGGTTGATTTCACTTGATCTGATCTGAAGCGTTGTGTGACGCGAGCAGTCACTAAAAAACAACTAATTTTAATTTACATCTAAGTTTTCTCTTTGGGGAAACCCAACAAAAAAAAAATAAATAAATAAAAAAACGCCCAATTCAAAGTTGGTCACAGGATACTAAACCTTTATATAATATTATATTGATAAAAATGAATTGCAAATCAAATACACATATTCAATATTTCATCTAAATATATTTTATTTGTAGGTATATTAAATTTACTTCTGGTATAGAGTTTTCTCTGTCTTGCAAATAAATCTATGGCATAAAGTGGACTTCGACTCTAGTTTTTCTTGTTAATGCAGATTGCCAACTCGGGTTGATCTGCATATGTCAGAAATTACAAGAGTTATATACGCTCCAAATCTCAGTTTTTTGTTATTGTTTTTATTCAAATAATTCAGCTTAAATAAGATCGATAAATATCGCACTCCAGTCCAAGCTTTTAACGTATTTTGAATCAATCTAATAACTCTATTGAACTGGTAAGGTAAGGTACATGCTAACTTTTATTAAGCTTTTACAGCACAATGACTTAAAATCTATAGCTAAAAATTGTTAAGAATATATTTTAACAATGATATATTTATAATGCCAAGCAACCAATTTTGTATGACAAAAGGTGAATTCCTTTATCTAGGTGACATTACTGGGTCCAGCTGCTCCTGCAGCATCGTTTCCATCATCGTTATTATCGTCATCATCCTGTTCCTTGGTCATATCGGAAAAGAAGTCCGAGACATTTGTGCACTTCGATGATGGCAAATTGTGCCGTTTATCCTTATAAGCATTGTGCTTCTCATTATACTTGATGTCTCCGAAGTCCTCGAAATATTTCACGTTCCAGAAGCGGACATCGTTGTTGTGAGATGAGGATGCCAGCAGTTCACCGCTACAACTGATGTCCATGGATTCGATGGGCATATTGTGCTGGCCCACAACACCCAGATTGCGATAGGGAGCTATGTGACAGGCACGAATGTTGCCATCTTCGCCAGCGACGCACGCAATCCGATCTGTGATGGGTATCATCAGACTTATGGGACTCTTGATGCCCGGATACATGTCGCAATGGTAGCCAAAGTAACCCCAATTGTAGGTATAAAGGCGTCCCTTAGAGGTGCCAGCCACCAACTTGGAGCTGCCTCGATAAATGCCCATGCAGTTGAGCTCCTCTTCGTATGGCTCTGACTGGACGTATAATTTGCGAGCACCAATATTATAGGTGGTTAAATACCCATCGGCACTGGTGGCCAATAGAAGCTTATTCTGTTCATTGGTTAGCATTTGTGTGATCTGATCCTCCACCTCTTTGAGCTCGAATATGGCATCCTTAGTGCGGAAGTCCCACAGCTTAACGGTGCCGGCATCATCTCCAGTGGCAAATAGACGTTCGTTGAGCACATGGAGTTTGTTGATGGCATCATCGTGAGCTGTCTCGTAAAGCTTCTTCAGTTTCTCTGTTTCCATATCGGTTACCATGACACACTTGTCCTTCGAGCATGTAATCAAGCTCCGGCCATCCTCTGTGAACTCAACGTCACGGCAGGCCTTGGCGTGCACCTCAATGGTACGCAATAGCTTATTCTCCTCGTTGCCATATTCGTACAGATGGACATCACCAATTATGGTTGCCAGAGCAATGATGTCTCGCTCCGGATGGAAGCAGACGTCTGTAATGAAATCCTCCAGTTTAATCTCTGGTGGAGCACTGCGCGGCTTCTTTATAGCTGCAATGATGGCACGCACTGTCTCATCCGTTTCATCATCTTCATCCAAATGTGAATAGTCAGCCGTTCCACTAGGACCCGGACCTGTGGGCCCCGTTCCATCTGAAGAGTTATGCTCTTTGCGACGCTTGGCACTGCTTGCTCCGCCCGTTTCTGCGATCATTGAATCATCGGAATCAGAGTCCTCTGCATCCGGATCGAAACTGCTATCGCTGCTGACACTCTCATTGGAGCTGGCAATATCAGCAATTCGTTCGGGCTCTTGTGGTAGGCCCATATCGATCAAATCGTATTCATCTTCGTTGAGCACAGCCTGTTCAATTTCAGCTATTACACCAACTACCATATCATCGTCAGTGTCCTCAAGCTCATCTTCCTCCAATGGCGTCTTGAAATACTCATGCCTGCCCCCAAAATGGATCAAAACTCAGTTTAATATTTGATGGTCGATTCGATGAATTAGTAAATACTTACGTATGCATATTACTTCTTATCTAAAATCAAAATTTTCTATAATTTATAAGACTAAGCACGCTTCTTTTCCGCCAGAACAACCCAAATCCACGAAAAGCAAGAAGAAGCATGGCACACAACAAAACACATGCCTGGCGCACAGCTGATGGCATGGTAACAACAACATGCAAAATATATTACAGTTAATGCTGCGCAACACCCTGTACTTGGGATGTAACAGTATTTGGCGCCAGCAAAAATGGCCTCAATAGAAATAATAATTGTGCTGGCATTTTTACAGTTTATTCTTGTTATTTCAATTGAAATTAAGGAAATTATTTAAAATCTAAGTACCGTATATATGCATTTTGTATCCTAACGCAAGTTTCCTTTAACAGCTTCGTCTACCTTCGCCATACATAATTTTCACACAGAGTATTTCAACAAAACAGTGCTGCCAGATGGTTGAATAAACTTAAATTCAATTGTCCTCAAAGTCTAGCAAAGGTGTTATAAAAAACCTGACATACATCTCCTCCTGATCTTCGGACTGCATCATGAAATGCAGCTCCAACAAGCCGCTGGCGTCTGTTTTAATGGCTACCTTTGAAGCCACTTGCATTGCCTTATTGGTCAGCTTTATTTGCTGGCTTTTGTAACGCGCCACCGTCGTCTCACGACAGTTGAATAATATAATCATATCACTAGATTTGGCCACCTCAACGCTGGATTCAGCCTGCATGACGCCCAAGGTAGTGATCTTGAAATGTGGTTTTAAAGGCGAAATGGTAAACTCGTACTCCTCGGCTGCTTTGTCCAGCTCGTGAAATATGTTCGATAAATCTGGACCACGCATAAATAAAGTATTCAAGCTAGAACTGTTCGAATCCAATTCATACTCCATGGGCTCATCCACGTTCGTAGTTTTAATGGAGCACTCTGTGCTAACCTGTTCGTCGTCGTGCGGCTCCAGTAGCAGTAGCAATGGAGCACCTTCTCCCTTATACAGCATCTTAATGCTGCAATCCGAGAGACCAAACAGACTCAAGCACTCTGCGAGCACATTAATCTTGACGCTAAAGGCCGGTGCTCCATCGACTTTGAATTCGGCAAAGAAGGCGGGCGCTATAAATAATGTGGCCTGGATGGACTTGCCCTGCTCCACCGTAATAAGTAACCCATCTTCACTAGCTTGCAGCGTGCCAAACTGTAACGGAGAATTTCTTAATGACAATTATTTAATAATTATATTCGGAATAAAGTGTGTTTACATCACTGAAACAAATGGCCTTAATGGATGAGTAGAATGTCTTGATGTGCTCCAAACGGCAGACGAATTTGTAGTTATCATATTGGGACTGCGTTAACATTTTGCGATTTTTAATAATACCCTTCTCGTACAGCAGCTTCGAATGCTGCATCAATCTTTATAGATATCGTTGTTGAAATATTTGAACTGATCTAGCGACAAGATCTGTAGTCGTTGCTTTGAGCAAAGTAGCTGATGCAGTCGCTGGGCTAATATGTGTTCACAGGTGAAAGAAGCTTGGTTGTTTATGCTGCTCCCTGCCTCCTGGTTGCAGTTCTCCTCCGACTCTGGCAACTGCAACACAAACCTCTGAAAGTTAAGGCACTTGCAATAATTTATCCCTGGTACAACGCGCACGACCAGCGAAAAGTTTCGGTTGCTGGTCAATTCGACTAGCCTACGAAACTTCGTCGGTGTGTAGTAAGTAACAAAACTCCACTCGTCAATCAGGTGCAAAGCACGCTCTAAAAGATCTTCACCCAATAAGGCAGTCAACTCCGAAAACAGCTTCTCTCGTTCCTCTGTAATAAACAATCCCGTTACACGTATATATAATAAAGGTAATAAAGCACCTTTGCGTTTACCTTTTGTTAGCGAAACACCAAACGATTGGTACCTACTAAAAACCTGCTCCACTAATCCGTGTAAAAACAAATCGCTTGTGTCAAATGATTTCTTATTAGCAAGCTCCATTTGTACACCTAAAGATTTTACATTAATTTGTCTCATCGATTAATTTGTTGCCGCGCAATTTTCGATAAATGCTATCAATAAACTGTAAATGAAAACTTGAGCACTGCGTTAACTATTTAATCTACATTTTGATTATTTATATTTATTTACATTTACATATTAAATTAAGTAAATAAAAAAATGTTGATAGTGATTTTTTATATAATGTATATTATATTATTTTTATTAGTGTTATTTTGAACTCTGGCAACTCTAATCGATTAACACAAAGGATAAGCGGATGTTGCCCGCGTTTTTTATTTTATATATGTTTGTTTACATATTCGTATACAGTTTGTTTAGTTTTAAAGATTTGTAAAAGTTGTGCGCAAGTAAACATAATGTCCAGAAAGCCCGTTAATCAAAACAAACAGCTGTCAATGTCTGCGTTCCTTGGGTTAGACAAGAACAGCCAGAGCCAATCGACGCAATCCACAAAAACAACACGAAAAAGTTACATCTCGCACAAATAATACCTATATAAAGTATAATGTGAAACTGTATTTCAGATATATTGGCAGCGAAGACAACAAAGGCAAAGTTCTATAATCCAATTTATCTCGACTCATCGTCATCGGAAGAAGATGATGCACAAAGCCAAATCCAAAAGCCGTCTTCAATGGCGACGGCAAAGAATAAGGCACCTGATAAAGAGGCCAATGATAATGCACTCATAAAAAGATATAGTTTTGATAATGCTAATCAATCGCCATTGGCTCCACTGCCAACAAACTTTGCAAGCAATCAAACAACACCCACAAAGTCAGCTGTCGGGGGAAGCCTAAAATTGAACTTCGATAACTTTGATGAGGTGCTCAAACAGAATGCTTCCTATCAGGCTACATTATCAAAGCTCAATGGCCACATTAATAAGCTGAACGAGTCACCACGTAAACCACTTACACTATCACTATCGCCTTCCCCAGTTAGAGTCAACGCCATTGAATCCCCGAAATTAAATATTTCAAATGTCAGAACCATCCTAGACGACAGTTTTGATGCGATGGTTAAAAATACCGTGAAAGATGAGCCAGTTTCTCCACCACCAACTCAGCTTTTCGTACCGCCCATTCAGTCAAAACTTACTGCAAGCGAGTCAACTATCTCTGGCACCCAACTGAGTGCTAAAGAGAAGATAGTGCCAGCGGCAGTGCCAGCGCCAGTTGCTGTGACAGCCACGGCCAAGCCCAGACTTAAAATAGTTTTTGATAATTCCCTTCCTGAATATTTACGTGACTTGGGTCAATACGATATAGGTGTGGCCAAGGCTGATTTTTCCCAACAGAGCGAGACAATGCTTAGAAGTACAATGGGCATGTACAAGTGCAAGTACATCGAACTAATGGAGAAGTACTGCGAGGTGATTGATCAGATACCGGCGGTCCAATTCAATGAAATTGATGGCTTCGAGGCGAACACTTTTCTCAAGCTGAAGGTTATGCGCCAAAAGTTTAAGGCACGCACTCAACTGCTGGAGCGACAACTAGAGCGTAAACGACAGGAGCGTGAAAATCAGCGGGACGAGCCGGACTTTGATGCATTGGAGCGGGAGGAGCGCGAAATGCAGGCGGAACAGCGGCAGACGTTGGTTGAAACGCCCAGCAGCTATACAACTGCTCCGTCGGAGGAACAAAACGAGGATGAGTTAAATGAGTTGCTGCTGATGACAAATTCCACAAAATCAATAAAAACAAGTGAGCCAAACACAAGCTATGAAAATGGTCCACCCGACGATTTGGATGATCTTGTGCCCGTAGCTGATCCAAATGAAGAGTCGGACGAAGATGAATATTTAGCTCAAAGCATGCGACTCGATGAAGGAGAACAACTGTTCAGTTCCACACAATTCGGACCGCCTAAACCTGCTCCTGCTCCTGTTCCTGTTTCTGTTGCTACTCCTGCAACAAGTACAACTATTCTTGATTCCGATGACGACTTCGAGGATACAATGAAACAAATACGCGAGGAACACGCGGCGCTACAGGGCCAAAAATCCGAGTACAATAATTATGCCTATGCAGACTTTGAGGCAGTGAAGCAGTCCCCAAGAAAGGAATCGGAACCCGCCTCACGAGTAAACTTTGCGAATAAAGCGCCCACAGTTATTCTTGATGATGATGGCTTTCCAGAGTACGATGAGGCGCTGTTTGAGGAGGCGCATGAGCTGGCTGCCTCGCAAACTATTGACTTGACCCAGCCTGAGACCAGCACAGCTCGAGCCACCATCGCGCCAGCTGCCGCACAACGGATCGAGGCTAAATTCCATTCCAATGTGCATAATGATGGCATCACAGGCGAATTCGATGGCCAGAGATTTGAGCATTCCATGCGGTTGATGCAAGCGCTGAGCTTTAGCTTTGGTCTGAAGAGTTTTCGACCCAACCAGCTGCAAGTCATCAACGCCGCAATGCTGGGCAACGATTGCTTTGTACTCATGCCCACTGGCGGTGGCAAATCTTTGTGCTATCAACTTCCTGCGATACTTAATGAGGGTGTTACTATCGTCATAAGTCCACTCAAATCCCTTATCTTTGACCAAGTCAGTAAGCTATCCTCACTGGATGTAAGTAGTATATCGAGTAAGCGAATGTTAAATATTTTTAATCACTGTTCAATCCCTTACAGATTTGCGCCAAGAGCATGTCCGGCGAGCAGTCTTTGGATGAGGCTATGGCCATATATAGAGACTTGGAGGCTCATCCACCGCTGGTCAAGCTACTATATGTCACACCAGAGAAGATTTCCAGCTCGGCGCGCTTCCAGGACACACTTGATGCTCTAAGCGCAAACAATTATATTCATCGCTTTGTTATTGATGAGGCACATTGTGTCTCCCAATGGGGTCATGACTTTCGGCCCGATTATAAAAAGCTGGGAATACTCCGTCAGCGTTTTCCAAATGTGCCAACTATGGCGCTGACGGCCACTGCAACGCCACGTGTCCGCCAGGACATCTTACAGCAGCTGAATCTCACGCACTGCAAGTGGTTCTTGTCAAGCTTCAATCGGAGCAACTTACGTTACCAGGTGCTGCCGAAGAAGGGACTCTCTACGCTGGACGACATGCGTAGCTTTATTCAGTCGCGTCCTTCGACAGCCAGCGGCATTATTTACTGTCTGTCCCGCAAAGAGTGCGACGAGGTAGCCAAGAAGATGAGCGCAGCGGGCATACGCTCGATGGCCTATCATGCCGGGCTGACAGATACAGTTCGAGAGTCGCGGCAAAAGGATTGGATAACGAACAAGGTGCGTGTGATATGCGCCACAATTGCCTTTGGCATGGGCATTGATAAGCCCGATGTGCGATTCGTCCTTCACTATTCGCTGCCCAAGTCCATTGAGGGATACTATCAGGAGGCGGGTCGCGCAGGACGCGACGGAGAAATAGCCGATTGCATACTCTACTATAACTATAGCGATATGCAGCGTCTAAAGAAGATGATGGATGGTAAGTGATGCTACAATATATATATATATATACCACGAATACAATCTCTACTTTCTTTCAATGCAGCTGATCGTGCTCTGCAGTACCACGTGAAGAAGATTCACATTGAGAATCTGAATCGCATTGTTGGCTACTGTGAAAATATTACGGATTGCCGTCGCGCCCAGCAGTTAGACTACTTTGGTGAACACTTCACAAGCGAGCAGTGCCTGAAGGATCGACGCACTGCCTGCGATAACTGCCTCAAAAAGAAGACCTATAAGCAAATCGATGCATTGGAGCAATGCCGCAAAGCTGCTTGCGCTGTGCGAGACTTGTGCAGCGGGCGCGCACGGTTCACGTTGCTCCACTTGGCGGATGTGCTCAAGGGTTCCATGATTAAAAAGATTGTTGATTTCGGTCACAATAAAACGCCCCATCATGCAGTTTTGAAGGACTGGGATAAAGCGGACGTACAGCGTTTATTGCGGCATATGGTGCTCCAAGATTATCTCAAGGAGGATCTCATCTTTACAAATGATATACCACAGGCGTATCTTTATCTGGGGAATAACATAACTGCTCTCATGAATGGCACTCCCAAAATTGAATTTGCTATGTCACGCAAGGAGAGCGCCGGAGGCTCTAAGACGGTGGCCAGCGTCTCCGAATCTATTGCAGCGAGCAAAAACGAAATGAACAATCTCCACGAGCGTTGTTATGCGGACCTGCTTGATTTATGCCGCACAATAGCCGCCGCGCGAAACGTAACCATGGCTAGTATAATGAATATGCAGGCACTTAAAGCTATGGCTTTGGAGCTGCCAACCTCAGAGAAAGATATGTGCGCCATTCCACACGTAACCAAAGCCAATTTCGATAAGTACGGCGCCAAACTACTGGAGATTACCAGTGGTTATGCCACAGAGAAGGATTGCCTGCTGGTCATGTGCGACATGGAGGCTGATGAAGCTGCTGCTGCAGCAGCAGAGCCTGCCAAGGCGGCACCCCAGGCTTCTACCAGCGCACGCTCATCATGGGCCGCTCAAGGCGGAGACTATGGTGATTGGGGACAGGCGGCGGCATCACAGGGGAGTAGTGCATCGGCGGGCGGAATGCGCGGCGGCAAGCGAAAGCGAACATGGCGTGGGCGTGCAACCACAAGCGCCACCAAACGTTACAAGGGAACTGCCTCACCCCGCAAAAAAGCAACTCCTGTGAGAAGCAGTCGTGGTGCAAGCAGCAGCAGCAGCAGTCGAGGAGCAAGCGGCAGTCGTGGAGCTGCCTCCAAGCGAGGCGGTGCAACCAGTTGGTTGAGTAAGAAGACCGGCAGCAGCGGGGGTTTTCAATTGATGCCACTGCCCGGTCCGCATTAAGTTTGCAAAACAATAAAACTTTTGTTTGTCACTTTGTTAACCAACAACAATTAAGCTTAAGCTATAAGAACTTTTAAGTCTCCAAGCGGCATTTTTCATCGAAAAAAAAAAATCATACGCTGCCAATTTATTTTATGGTCGAACGCAATTTCTCCTCAAATTCGTAAGCACCCATGGACCATATCAAATTGCTGTCCGTCTCCACTTGCACAAATTCCGTGGAATATGTATTCGAGGTGCTAACCATGCCACCAAACTCCATTTGTGCATGATCTAAAAGTAATCAGGCAGATGAAACCACATATACATTATGCAACCATGACTGTTCCACTCACATAGATTCCATTTGAGCCCCTGTGTGGTCACATTGTGTGCCGTGCTGCCAACTGGCATTAGAGAGCACCAGCGCTGGCTGGTCACCAGGTCGATGGGGACCTGTATTGTGTGTTTGCCGGGTCGCAACAGCCATGTTATGGAATCGCCGCTCAATAGATACACGTTACAATTGTCCTTTTGCATTTTGTAAAGTGTATTGAGGTTAGCCATCACCTGGTCCAGCCGACCGGAGCAATCGTGAAACACTACCACATCTTTCACCTTGCGCTGCACCATCACAGGTTGCAGCACTGTGAATGCTTTAGTAAAATCTGTAGCATCCTGTTCGGGAGTGCTTATTTTCGGTATGCTCTTAAAAAAATCTATCGTTTCTTCCGTAATTGAATCAAAGTCACCCGTTATTATGTCTGGAGGATCTATGTCAAGCGTTGCATTGTCGCCTTTGCCTTTTGTCTCGTTTGGTTGAGCATGGCTTATGATGAAGTTCCTTAAATGATTGGAGCCTCCATCGACGGCACATCTCAATGTCGCTGCAAGCAAAGGGTGCGATTTTCGATATTTACATTTTACCGTTGTGTTTATTTACTTTCGACATTTACCGTTCTTCCATAACAGTTTGACCACGTGCGCGGGAACTTGAATTTGTCGGTTGAGCACAATGCAAACATGACCGTTGGGTCCAAGTTTAAAGGACTCATTGATAAGATTTCCTGGGGTCCATTTATACTCTTTGGGAGGTATCGTGTGGTCCATTTGTTGTCTAAATCCAATGGTTGTTTTTGTACAATAGTTGCGTGGGAGCGCACTGAGGATGCCAGTCTGCCTTAAAATCCGGCTATCATCTGGCAACCCTAAGTTGGTACCTGCGCCGCGCAATAATTTGAAAATGGCATTTTTGATAGCCGCCGCTGCTGCCATATTACGGCAGCGCGTGCCGTTAATTCGTACGAAACTCATAAAATTTGAATTATTATGCTTGGCACGACCTGGCATTTTAATTTATATCCGAAACTCAACATTTGTGCCGACAACGGGGTATGCGACAATAAATCAACGCCGTCATCAGACCGATTATACGCGGCTTGCAACTCTGCGACGACGCAAACAAAATGGCTCTGATTTTTGCAGACTAAAAAAGTTTCGTTTTGAATTTTCGCAATTTAAAAATTCCAATAAGTTGAGTGAAATGAAACAAGCTAAGTGCAGTTTTCAATTGCCGTGCTTGCAAATGCAACAAAGATGATGCAACGAGTATTGTAAATTTAACCATGTCGATTGATTGAGATTTAAATACAAAAAACTAGTTCTTATAAAACTGCACGCATACACGCACGAGCTGCGAAACAGCCTCCCAAAAATGGAAGGTATGGATCTGTGGACATCCATGTTCTCAGCCGATTTTGATGAGGGTGAGGGCGATGGTGAGGTTGAGAGTCATAATAATGGCAATAACGCGCTGGCAGACGAATTTATGGCCGAAGAGGATGAGGACGAACAGGAGGCTGAGGAGGATGAGGGAACGGCTGACGACAGTGGCAGCAAACAAAAAGGACACGAGCCCGATGACGATGCTATATTTGATTTTGAACTAGAGCCAATTGTTAGCATAGCGGAACCGGGTCCCGAACATTCAACGCGACCAACGGCCCCACTGGTGCCACCAATACCAACGGCTCCAGCCATCCGACCTCAGCATCGTCAATCTTTGCCAGCTTCGTTCGGCTCCCAGCTAATGGTGGTGGGTCGTGGCGCCACAGCTGCACTACCCACGCGGCCAACCACCTCACAGATCAATGCCACGGATGAAAACGGTTTACCCATTAACTATGAGCTAGGCGTCATCTATATTTGCCCCGCCTGTGGAGCTGAGTATCGGCAGCAGGACATGTGGAAGCGTCATATGAACCAGATGCATCAGTATAACACGAGACGCGGTCTCAATTTCATAGCCATCGATAAGCTGTATCATCGATGTATGGAGTGCAACAAACGCATCGCCATGCACAGCAGGGAGAATCTCCTGAAGCACAAGTTCACTCATTTGCCATATCGCTGCACCAAATGCTACATTTGCAAGCGCGAGTACAAATACAGGCAGGACCTGATGGTGCATCTGCGAATGGTGCACTGCGACGAGGTGGTGGCCATGATGCGTGGCGGTTATTCTAGTGCCGGGCGAAAAACTCGTGTGAGAGAACCACGCATTGAGCAGCACCACGGACCCTACGGACCAGTTCATGACGATGACGATGGGATCGAGGTTAAGAACGAGCTATTGGAGCCGGACGGCAAAGCGCAAGCAGCTGACGAGTCCACCCCGGACTTGGATGATGAACCCAGTCGCGTCTCCAATCTAGCGGTTAAGAAGAAGCGTACAACTGCTGTAACGGGGAATGGGAGTTCCACCGGTGCAGCGGATATATGCGAAGATTATATACATTACATGTGTCCGGATTGCGGCACCGATTGTGATACACTTGCTCAGTGGAATCAACATATTGAATTTGTGCATGATTATGTCAGTCGGCGAGGCCTGAACTTTCGTTGCGTGGACATGCAGATGCAGTGCCTCGAATGCAAGCAGGTGAGTTATAATACATTTATATCGAATATTAACTATAACAAACTTCCTCTTCAGTTTGTCATTCCGAACACCATCAAGACCCTGCGAGCGCATAAGTTTAGTCATTTAACGCAACCTTATTGGATGCGCTGCAAACTATGCTATAAGGGCTTTTCGGAGCATCATGAACTTCAAACGCATCTTCTAAAGCAGCATCATTTGGAGAGCTTAATGCCTGAAAAGGAGGAGGAACAGCAGCAGCCCTTGGCGAACGATGATTGCGAGGATAATAGCGGCATTGTCTGCGAGGATGAATCTTCATTGCAATGGGACGATGTGCCCCGTCGCGGTGGTCGCATTGGCAGCGATGATATGTACGAGCCACATATTGATTACCTTTGTCCGCAGTGCGGTCGTGAGTTTATAGAGAAAAAACATTGGCGCACACATGTGGTTCAGGTACACGGCATGAATGATCTGGCTAAGCTGAACTTTGAGATTATTAACGATCGACAGTTAAAGTGCACCGAATGCGATAAGATTATAACGAATGCCTATGGGATACAGAATGCCCAGCAGCACAGGATAACCCATTTGCCATATAAGGCGTATGCAAGATGCCGCAAATGCCATAAGTCCTACACGGACCGTAAGGGTCTGGTCAAGCACTTGGCTACCTACCATAGAGTGGGTTATGAGCCTCGCAAATCAAGTGGTACAACAGGAGCTGGATCAACGCCAAGCAAAACCCAGACGCCGCGTAAGCAAATAGTCACCGTGGCCAATGAAACGTATGAGATTATCTATTTGGATGAGGAGCAATCGCCGCCCAGTAATAATAATATCAATGAGGAGAATGATTTTGGTGAGCAAATGCAAGCAGACGATGATGATTTTGCCATAGGCAGCACCAGTGGCAGCTTAGGACCCACAGCTCCTGCTACTGTTGCACCGATTCCTCCCAATCCCAATCGCTACAAATGCGTGGACTGTGGCTCCTTGTTCGGAACGCAGGCAGCACTTAAGACGCACATCAGCGAAGAACATGACTTTATGGACTCGCAATACAGTGCCAAAAAGTATGACAACGCAAAACCCACGGAGGAGCCAACTGGTGCAGCGCCTGTGGTCGCAGCGTCTTCGCCAATTAAAAATACATCGGCTGCCTCCACCATAGAGCAGAATTATATATTCCTGTGCCCATCCTGTGGCAAGTCATACAAAACACAATTCGAGTGGCGTCGCCACATTAACGAGGAGCACAATTTCGACAAACGGCAGTATTTGAATATGCGTCAGTTGGACAAGTATCGCTATCAGTGCACCCTCTGCAAGGACATTGTATGCAATTCTAAGCTGAAAGGCCTTCAGGATCATCATTTCCGCCATTTACCATACAGGTTATATCTAAAGTGTTTGGTATGCGGCACCTGCTACAATCACAAACCGAACATAGCGGCGCATCTGCGCACGCGACACAACATCTTCGAGCGTGAATCCTCGTGGCGTGAGCAGCATAGCAAGACAAAGGAAGGCTATGAGCAGGTTAAGTATAGGGATAAGGAGAAAGATAAGGAGAAGGATAGGGATGTGCAAGCCATTGTTGCAAATAGTTCAGTTTCGCCTACGCCTGGCAGCAGTTGCACTCGCACACTAAAGCCACAGCCGGGCGTCCTGCCAACGCGACCCGCTGGCCTCAACACACTGGAGGATAGTATATCGTATCATAATGCTGTGGACCTCGACTTTATAACCTACTATTGTCCCAAGTGCAACAAGAACTTTGATTCGCACGCCTTCTGGCGAAAACATATTGTCGAGGTGCACAACTACAATAGTCGGCAAGGCCTAAACTTTCGACAGATTGACAACCATCATTATCTCTGCCTCGAGTGCTACAAGCGTGTGACAGTTACCCACACCAAAGGAGCTATAGGACAGCTGCAGTCGCACAAGTTTAGACATTTGCCATATCGATCCTTCAAGTGTTTGACCTGCAGCGGCGAGTTTGTGAGGAAGCAAATGTTCTTCAAGCATTTGAACCGGGACACCAATCGTTGCGACAACAAACCATTGAGTGGCCAGGAAAACGATGAGGACGCGTCGACGGATCAGTCTGATAGGCCAGCTGCCCTGTCCGCCAAGGAGGCAGTCGATCTTGCCGCCTATCGGCTGATGTGCCCGCAATGCGGCGACGGCTTTACCACCAGCAGCAAAGCTCTTTGGCGAGAGCACATAAATATTTACCACGGCCTAGGTAAACGGGAGCGGTTGCATATGCGCAAACTGGGCGACGAACTGTATCGTTGCCTGGACTGCGAGGAGCAGCTGCAGACAAAGCATTTGCGTGTGCTTCAGCATCATCGCTTTCAGCATTTACCCTATGCCGCCTATATACGGTGCCTGCTTTGCGAGAACGGATTGGGTCAAGGGGCCGTTTCTGCCGGATTGCACAGTATGCGGGAACTGCAACAGCATATACGCACTGCGCATCCGGATATGGTTGATCATAATGAACAGATGCAAGCACTGTTGGCGGATGACGATAGCCAGCCGCCGCCTGTTAGCAATGATGAGGCAGAAAGTGGTCTTTACATGCCGGTGCCGCCTCACTTGCTGGACGATGACGTGGATGAGTTCGAGGAGCAGTATCTGCTAGGCTAAACACTGGCCAAATCTTGCCAATTCTCAGTGTTCAACAGAATCTACAAGTCTACCAACAGGAGACACCACTCACAATTTCTAACTGAACATAAGTATTTATAAATAGTTTATGGCATTCATTTTACATACACATTGAAGTTCATTTAGAATTATCATTAAATTACTTAAGTAGATTTAACATTCAACTGAAAATTATTTATTTATATCACCAATCCTTAATCCCACTCAAATACCATATACTCTTAATTATAATACTTAACTTATCGATGAAATTACTATGAGATTAATTTAGACACTGTAAAAAAAGATATAAAGTGTTTTACATATACATATAATAGAGATTGAATATACTGAACTTTGATAATTTGAACTCTCATGTTTCTCATTGGATAACCTTTGTTGTTAGTGATTTTGGAATACGGCAGCTTTAAAATTCCTTACGCTTTTTTTTTAATTTTATCTGTAGCTTTTCGTTAAAATACTAAAAAATAAATAAGAGAAATGAGTATAAAATATAAGAAACTTGGTTTTATTACTTTATCTATTTTACTAATTAGCGGATTCTGTGGTTTTTAAAGATCAAACTTGAACTTGAACTTCTGTACTTTTATTGGCTCGTTGTGTTTATCTTATTGGATGTAATTGGACCATTATCAAAAATTGGAATAGAAACATTTTAACATTCAGTTAAGAATGAAAATGTATTTTAATTCTATTCTATTAGTCTCTTTAAGATTAGAAATAACTGTGAAATAACATGTGGAGTTGGCTATAAATGTATTCACAATATATATGTATTTATTTTAATAGTTAACTGCTAGGAATAAAAGTACCTATTAATAGATAGCCATACAAACCTCAATTATAGGCAATCAATACACACAAGTAGTATTTTTTAGTATTAGTAATAGTAGTTTCATTTATTTTCAATTTCGTCTAAAGACCCCCTTTAACGCCCCCACAAAATTTCGTTTTCATTTTTTAATGTGTGTGTATATGTATTTATCAACGATATAATTTGTATTGCATTTGTTTTACGTGTTTGTTTTTTGTAAACACGAATTAAATAACAAACCGAGGAAACAGTTAAATAATATATAAAGTATATATATGTACGTACATATATATATATATTTTGTTATTTGTATATATATGTAATACAGATCGAGAATACGTGAGACATTGCAGCTGCCAATGAAATGTAATTGAAATTCAATTTAATATGATAATACGATATGTATAATGTTTTATAGAATTCTAAGTCTAAAATTGATTTCTCTTTTGTTTTTTGTGTGTTTCGTTTAATTTTATGTAATACAATAAATAATAATAAATACTTTTGAAAAGCATAAACAAATTGCACGCACATAATAATTGCAACTACTTGAATAAAAATTAAATAAAATATAAAATACAAATTAGAACAAAAATATATACTCTTATATTAAAAAAAACTGTTTTTTGCCAAATACTTTTTCGTATGCGCATGGAATGAAAGTTTAACTAATTGACTGTTCTCTAAACAGTTTTTCTTTGTGATTTGGTTTTTTACTTTTATCGTTTCGAAGTACAAATTGTCAGTTCCTTTCTCTTTTGTGCACTATTCGACTTTGCATTAGATTCAGATAAAACTTATGCATTGTGTGTGTGTGTGTTTAGTAACAATTTGTTGCTGTTTGTTGCAGTAGTAGTAAATGGTTTTTTATTGTTATTTTTTGTAATCCTCACAGCGTGGGTAAATTCCTTCTGCCATTGCTGCTGCTGCTGGCGTCTCCATCCTGTTGCGCCTTCTGCTTGGCACGTCGCACCTTTTGACGCGTGTGTTCCATCTGAAAATCCTCCACACGCAAATTGAGCCGCATCATATTGTTAATGATGAATTCCTCCTCCATGATGTGTTCGGGCGGGGAGCGTAGCACTGCGAGCGTTTCACACAGGCCCGTGCACGTTTTGCGCACCTTGTGCCGGCTGAGCGATGCGCCAACTATCACTAATGCCACTTTGAACAGGACACGTATGCCCTCGGCGAGAAAACAGTCCCAGACGCGCAGAAGCGTCTCCCAGGGCAAGGTGCGCGTCATGGCGCAAAGAAACCAATCGATCATATAGAGGAGCGGTTCCACTTTGTGCTTCTGCAGATGACGATAGACGGGCGGGCATGTCTTCTTAAGCAACCCCTCCAGGATGCCAGCATCATTTTGTATCACCTCGAGGCCAGGTATAAAATAATCCTGTAAATAGCTGTGAAGGCAAGGAATGAGCAAACTGTTTCCAAATGATTCAAATAAAAAACTTACACATCACATACGCTAACAAATACCCAGAAGGCATCCTCCGCCGGCAAATGCATCAATAGAAATGCGGCTATTGGCGCTTGCGCTTGACAGAAGCCCACTTTGGGATTATATATTGAATAAGCCTTGAGGACATTGAATAGCTCGATTTGGCCCACTTTCTCTTCGTCGAGAAACATTTCGTGAAATGGAAACTGACGATGTTTATCTTTTTTAATTTCCTCAATGGTCGCTGGATTACCGGGCTTCTTTAACAGCTCCTCATAGACATCTGGATTTTTGTTCTTAAGCAAATAAGCGCCGGATAGATAGAACCAAGCTTTGGGTCGCACCGATTTGGGTATGCCTTTGCGGCACCTGTCACGGATCTAATAATAAGAGTTGCATCACAATTTAGTTTTTAATTCATATTGTATATGTTGTAAACTCACCTTTTTGTAGTTTTTGGACATATAAAGAGACCAGTTGTCAATCATGTAGAGCCATTTCTTTTCGCGGGCGATTATTTGTGCCTTGGACAAAGGCTCTTTGGGTTTATCGCTGCGCTGAAATCCGCCATAGAAACCATTGCGATCGGGGCAACTGGATACGGTGGAGCATAGCGAGATGGTATCCAAAGCTCGCGGTGGCGTTGCCATCTGTGTCGAATGTGCTGTGCAGAACGATTTCAAACTAAATCCATAAATTATTACAAAACTAAAATACGCCCACAATGAAACAATTTAACGAGGGTGCTTGACTTCAAGATACCCCCTACATAAGCAATTACAGCAATTACACAAATGCAAAGAAATACTTCACTTCATAATATTCTGGAGGATAGTTTGATTATAACATCTGTATATATCTAGCGAATTCTTCAAACGTTATGGCCTTGTGACTATTGCATAAATTTATACAAGCTCATAAAACCTTTTATTTACCTATTGTTAATGGGTATAGGGTATACTAATAAGAAAGAAAAACAGCTTAAGTAATTTGTTAGAGCGTGTAGGTGGATTTTGAGAGAGACCGAGGTAACGTATATATATGTATGAGAGAGTGGAAGAGAGGATACCCAAGTACTTAAAGCGAACACAATTTGCATTAATAATCTGATGCTTGTATCTGTAAAAATGAAAAACTGCGCAATTAAGTGCGTTCAACGTAAGTTTTGACAGTCTCCCAATCATTCTCTCAATTTGGTTCGTTTAGCACAATTTGGGTGAGCATATTACTCATACATATACAAATGTATATATATATATGTATATGCATACGTACATTCATATATCTCTATCATAGTTAACTTAGATATGATTGTTATTGTTTATTTATAACATGTACTTATCAGTATTTAGTTTTGATAATATTGCACCTTGAAGATTTCATAATTTTTAGTAGATTTTATAAATGTATGTATATATAATATAAGCCAACCTTTGCCGATTTAGCTGCAGAAGTTCCTCCATACTTGCACATCGCTTTTTATGATCCAACCGAATTAATGAAAACATTGCAACTAACTAAAAATTTACTACTATGCAAAATCGAAAAGGCCTTTGAAGCAGACAAAGGGACATACAGAAGAACAGTCGGAACAACTGTTTTTGTTAGGGGCCCACAATGTAAACATTTATATATATATATACAAACACGTGAAATAAAAATCAAAGAATTCGCCATAGTCTACAGAGCTTTAAATGTTTGCAAATTAGTCAGCGTCAGAGCAGTATAGGGAGTAGTAATCAATAATGTATTTTGTAACAAAGAACCTAACTGATGAACGTTATATGATTCAATATATAAACTGTTGCAGTTACATTTAATTAACTAGTGCGAAAGAAAGAAGTGAAATACAGTGATGTCTCGAAGCGTGTTACTACTAGAAATTGTAATATTAAACGCCTGCAGTGCGGTATTTATATTATATTTTAATTTTTTTAACTGTAAAATACAATTAGTTCAAGTTTAAATTTAATATAATATTAAGCATATCAGCAACGATGGAAAAGTTTAAGTTAAACTTCGAAATGCAACAGTCTGGGAACTTGACTTTTTATACGGTAATCTTCCAATAGGACGCCGGATGCTTTAACTCAAAATTTAACTCAGGCTTTCAGCTCAAGTTTGAGTCGCTAATAACAGTAGACAAACTAATTGAGGTAACTGGCTTTAATAACCCACTGAATGCTTAATTGCAAAACAAAAAGCAAGCGAACAAGCGAACGAGTAGTAAGTGAGCGAGCGAAAAAAGGCGAGCAGCAAAAGTGCAAATGTTGCAGCTGCAGGGCAAAAAGAAAGTCGCTCCGGCACAATTCTGATGAGAAATGTCGTTGACAAGCTGGTTTCAATACAATTCTTATCAGCGAAACATATTTATGAAATAGGCTTCATATTCAAATAGGTAAAATTAAAATGTTTCATTGAGTAAACTATTTCATATACACAAACACTTACATATAAATACGTCACTGAGTCGGCGGCCCACCCACTAGAAGCTCTAGCTTTGCTCTTGGCTGCCATTTTGCCTACGCGCTCCAAAAACAAGTGTCATTGTATGCTACTATGGCGGCTGTGATTGCCTGTGTGAGTGTGTACAATACCTTGCAGTTGTTATTATTAACAGCGTAATGCTCTCTGCCCCCCATTCCCTTTACACATTCATATACACATTTTGCTTACCTTTTGAGCTGCTTGTTCTCGCTAGGTATTATTGTTGTTGTCGATATTATTGCTACTGAACTGCTGCCGTGGAATGCGCAATAGTTGTTTTCACGTTTAACTTTCTATGCTTTCTTACGTTTTTCGTATTGTTTCACACACACATATACTATTTGCGCCCGCACAAATGTGTTGGATTTATTGTGTTGGTGGAAACACTATTTTCCAATTAGATTTTGTTTATTCCCTATAAAAACTGGAGAGGGTGAGGTAGCCATCGAAATGACACTTGCTTCTCTTTGTCCAAATTCTTTATTGGACGCGCGCATGCAATTCGTTTAACTACTCCGTTTATTTTGGCACACGATTATTTGTTATTTTTTGGCGTATTTTTTATAAAATTTGCACAAAAACTAATTATTTTTGGAGAGCTACGTGTGTTGCGCGATATTAACAGTCGAGCACTTAGAGATAGCACACCGTTGGCCTTTGTCCAAATGCAGAGTCGCAAAGATATCGATAACAGCATCGATCACTAACAGAGGTATGTTATGCTAATAGAATTTACAGTTTAACTGTCGCGCACATTTAAAAGAGAATGAACTATGTTAAGTTCTAAAGAGTTTGATAGTGAATTTATTTCTAATAGTTGTGCACGTTCCACTTGGGTAATTCAAGAGTTTCTTTTTTATGGTCGCCCAGCATGAAATGCGCCACATAACAGAGAAGCAGCAATAAAAATGGTAATACTTGCACGACGCAAAAATGGATGACACGCAAAAAATCCTGCCAGGTGTTGACATCAGATCGCATACGAAACAGCAAGATGAACGCCATGAAATTGCACATGATGAGCAGTTTATAGAAGATTTGCCGTCGATATAGCCATGCAATTTCACAGTTAGCACAAATGATGCACAACAGAAGGAGAATCGGCAGCAGAAGTTTAAATACAATCAGAAGTCCATTGATGAGTGTCGAATAATATCCAAAGCTCGTGAAATGCATGTAAAACCGGAATCTTCCCACTGCCTCAATGTTGCCAATGATGAATAGAGAGTAGAAGCTATAAATTAGTATATACTTGGCCAGCGTGCGCTTCCGTTTGATGCGGACGCCGTGCTCCTGCTTAAGGTGAAGGCCCAACTGCAGTTCTATGGCCAGCAGTTGGATTACCAAAGATTCGTAAGACGTGGACAGGAGAGTGTACAGCGTGCTCAAATTGAAGATTATGAGCGTCGAGCTTTGCTGTCGGACACGGGGATAAAACACATAGCACGAATATCCACGGGCAAATAAGTGGAGCAATCGCGTCTGCGAACTAAAGAGGACATGGAGTCCAGCTAGGAAGAGCATCAGTCCATTGTAAATGAAGGAACGCCTGTGCAGTGGACAGGACAAGTGCCGGGAGCTGCAGATCAGAGGTCGCAGCGAGGTGATCAGCAGGCTGGCAAGCAACCAATTGCGATGCCAATAGCCAAGGGAGGGCGGCAGCCAGGACAATGCTGTCAGAGCCAAGACGAGTAGAATCCACACATAGAGAGAAGAGTTATGGGTTCGTCGGAAAAGGACGCAGCGATTCTGATAGCAGGCGAAAGCCAAGTAGAAGATCCCTATAAACCTGCGAAAGAAGAATCCAGTGAGACAACAGAAGGAGAATAGCATGAGCAACAGCAGCTGTCCATTGGATATGGCTCGGTTTGCCATTGCCTCTGCCTTTATGGTCCAGAGCAGCGCTGGCAGCAGCAGTAGTCCACTTATCAGCCACGGCAGTCGCTGAAGTAGCACAAAGATGAAGATCAGGATGCTAAGGAGATGCAACAGTGCCTCAAAAAAGAGTACATATACACTCCGACTCGATTCCTGCGTTCTGCCACTCAGTTGATATAGCCAGGCCAGAAAAGCAACGGCGCTGGCTATGAGCAACGACTGACGATAGTAGTAGAGATAGTAGTCGATGCACTGCAGCAGATTAGTCAAAAAATGACTGCTGTGTTCCGTTAGCGTAAGGAAGCGTTGCTGCTGCCATAACAAATCGGCCTTATAGACGAACTTCGTCAATTCGTCTCCAGTTAGCCAGTGGCTAGGCATCAAGACCCTCAGCAGTCCACGATTATGTTGGTCCAATAAACGCTGCGCCTGGTTGACCAACTGGAGTGCATTCATATACATGGCATGTGCTTCATGGATGCTGTCATCAAGCAGACCCTTTGGCAACTGACCGCGATTGTGCAGCGGAGGCGGCAAACCCAACAGACCGCTCATCACCGTGGCCAACTGTATGGGATCGAGGACGTGCAGTGGCAGGCGTTGACCCATCTCCGAGGCCATAAATGTACGACCTGGATGGGCAGTGGAATTGGCCACACCCGAGCCCCAAAGTAGAAATGGAGTTTCCTGCTCCTCTTTGCTGTTGCTCATGCTATTGCCTATAAAAAGTTGGTCTTGATCTTATCTAGTATTACATATTGTGAATCTCACCGATCCGTTTCCTGGCATGGTCGGAGGTCAACAAATAGGCGGTGCGATGATCAGAAAAACTACGTTCAATTTGCTTGTATGTTAGCCAAATGCGATGTTGTGTATAATTCAGGTGTTCCAGATACGAGCGGTACTCGGACGATTCTTGGAGTCCCAACAACTGGACAAAGAACAGCTGACCAGTGAGGTCCTTCAAGTACGACGCCTCATAGAGGAAGAAACTTTTGACCACACTGAATGTCCACTCGTCCAGCTTGGCATAGCCCTGCACATAAATGGGATGCAATTGCTGGAGCAGCTCCGCGGAGCACCAGGCGTAGCTGCTTGTGCTCCGGTTGAGGATTGTGTCGGTGGGAGTGCGATGCACTGCGGCCAGATAATCCTGATAGCGACCTGAGACGAGCGTCAGATGGGCCGAACTCCATTTTTTGGCCTCAGCTGTGCGGATGATGCCCACCTGGCCCTGATTAAGAAAGATTTTCCGCAGATGCGGCACATTACGGCAATTTTGCTCAAAGAAGGATTTTGCACTGAGGCCATCAATGACGAAAACTACGAGACGACTGGCCGGTGGACGTTTCAGCAAAGTCGTCGCCGGCTTTAAGTTGGTCAGGAGCGTCGACTGAAAGTAGATGACGTAGACGGATCCGAGCAGCAGCAGCTGCACAACGAAAGCATACCAGTAGGTAATCAACATAATACAAAATTTGTTCGATTTATTAACTTGACAAATGCTTCAATTTTCCCCACTAAGGAATACTTTTATACCCGGCACTTCATTGAAAATGAGCAAAAGGGAATATAGATTTTGAGTAAGTGTCATGCAGACGACCCGTCAATCTAGCCAGGTTTTTAATTCGTTTCTATGTTTTCCTACTACGAAAGCTTGAGACTGAAGTTATTGACTTATAGGAAAGAGGAAAATCCAAGGTTTTTCTATAAAGCTCCACTACGTGTTCGGAGGCGTGGATTTAGCCATGGTTTTCTTATCCATCTCTCCGTTTGCCTTCATTACGGAAACTACAAATTCTTAAGACTGAGAAATAGGGCGAGACCTTTTATAGGGTATTGCCTACACTTGTTTAGTTTAGTTTAGATCAAAACTTTTATATTTCCCTTTCTCAGAGGAAGCAGGCTGTGCTTTTTAGCCTTCGGCTGGAATGAAGGCAACACTTTCAATCCATTAATAGAACACAAATGTAACAGTACAATTTTATTTATCGTTGTTTTTGTAAAATGTGGAAACTTTTGGCTCTGTTGGTGCATATATTGCTACTCGGTTTTGTCGGGCTGATCTATTTCAAAACCTCGATTATCAATGGCATGCGACCGCAGGCTGGGCACCGAGATTTGGGCTTGAGTCCGCCAGCCGATCGTCTGGTTGTGTTCCTTGTCAATGGACTGCGAGCCGAGACATTATATCGGAACAATTGCAGTGCGGTGCCTCATTTGCAGAGCCTGTTCATGGAGCACGGCTTACTCGGCGTTTCGCACGGGGCGGCTCCTAGCGAATCGCGTCCTGGACATATTGCCATCTTTGGTGGCTTTCAGGAGGATGCTGCTGCCGCTTTGCGAAACTTTAAAAGCAATCCCACGACCTTCGACACGGTGCTTAATCGCACGGTAGGCGCTTCATGGGCCTGGGGTCCAAAATCTGTGCTGCAATTCTTCAAATGCTTACCCAACGATGGTTTCCCAATCAATTTGGACATGCATACTCAATCGGAGCTTACCGGAAACTATCAGCGACATCAATGGGCGTACGATAAGGTGCGTAAATATCTGTCTGGATCGGTAGTCAATGCGAAGCTGCCATCGGTCTTCCTCGTCGAATTCAGTGTTATGCAGGACGGCGGAAAAGTTCTTAAACCGAACAGCAACGACTTTTTAAAGGCTCTGAACAATACGGAATATATAATTGCGGAGCTTCACACTCTATTCGAGCATTTCTTTGACGACCAGCGCACGTTATATCTGCTGACGTCCGATCACGGAATGACGGATACCGGTAAGACTTGCCCTGCCTATGGTTAATGTTAACTTTGCCTTGAGTTCTGCTTTTCAAACAGGTACCCATGGAGAAGGCAGTCGCTACGAGACCGAGATGCCGTTCATCTTCTGGGGCGCAGGCATCGATCGTGTAGAGATTCCCAATAGAGATGTAAAAACGTTGAACAGCTCTGTTTGGGCGATGCCATTGCACAGTTTGGATCAGGTACAGTTGGCCCCATTGATGTCCGCCCTGATTGGATTGCCGCCGCCTATGAATAATCGAGCCATTTTGCCGCTGGGCCTGATGAATGTGAGCAAAAGCTACGAGGCGCAAGCACTGCATCAGAATGCTCGCCAGGTGCTGGCACAGGCGGAGCTACTGCTGGAACAGGAGCAGCGCAGTTACATCGCGAGGTGGTTGCCCAGATTCGAGCGGCTGGATGGGCAACGCATACGACACTATCATGAACAATTTAACATGCAGATGGAGATGGGCTGCATAAAAGAGGCAATGCTTAGCAGCCAGAAAATTATACAATTGGTCCTGGAATGCCTGGAGTACTATAGGGTATATTATCATATACCGTTAATAATCGCGTGCATGCTCACCTACATGGCCTGGTTCCACTATCTGTTGGCCAAGCAGGCGCGCACCTGGAAGACGGCCAAACAGGATTGGCTTAGCGTGACCAACATTGTGCTCCTGTTGGTGGAATTGACGGTGTTCCTGACCTGCTACTTGCACAAGGTTCCATGCTGTACCAGCTTTTATTTGTTGGTGCCGGTGCCCATGTGGGCCTTGGCCTTGCGTGAACGTGGCGTCCAGAACGGATTCTTGCGGGCTCCGCTCATACAGTTGGCCTGGATTGGCGGCGCCGTGGTGCTACTGATTGCCACCTTCTTCTTCAAGCAGCTCATCGCGCTTGGCTACCTGCTTGTGGTTTGTGTGAACAATGGACAAGCCTTCACCCGGGCTCCCAAGGTCCGTTTCTGGGTGTGGCTGGCACTGGTAGCCCTGTTGACAGGACTGTCTGTGAAGCAGCTTGATTTCGGATGCAATACTCCGTACTTACTGGCTCTAAGCATGGTGCTGACCATATTGCGTCCATTGGTGCTGAACGAACGACATGCTCCGCGCGTTTGGCTAATCAACGGTGCCGCCCTGCTCCTAGGCGCCTACTTGGTATACCAGCGTCTCTGCAAGCACGAGATGAGTTTCCTCTTGCAAGGCGCTGCCTGGGTTTACGTATTCTATGCCCTAATCTCTATTCCCTATAGCGATACGAAGACGCCCCGTCATCGTGTGGAGCTGATACTCTTCAATCTGAGCACCATATACACCTTGATGAGCCTCTCGTACGAGTCCATATTTATGCAATTGCTTTGCACGGAATTTTTGCTCGGCATGCAGGTGAATGAGGATTACAAGCACTCGGCTGGAGACGAGAGCGGCTCCGATGAGGAGGAGGAGAAGCCGGAAAAATCCCTGACACCGGAGGAACACATGAACAGAAGCTATCGCTATGCCGTCCTTATACTGGTTTACGCCTATTTCTCCATGATCGGCACCGGCAATCTTCCAAACATCAATTCACTTGACATGAGTTTTGCCCGCATATTCGTGACTGAGTGCTCCACAATTGTAGTTGTTTCCCTTTATGCGCTCAAGCTGATGATACCCATCATTATAATCATGTCCGGCTTGTGCGCCTTACGTGCCCACGTCCGCCAGAACCTATGCGGCATCTACATTTGCATGTTCCTCATCTGTAATGTTCTGTGCCTGTACTTCGTCTTCTTTGTGCGCAACAGCGGCTCCTGGCGCAACGTGCGCGACTCACTCTCCCAGCAGCTGATCGTCCATTGCCTGCCGATCCTGTTGGCACTGTGTTCGTGGCTGCCGAAGCAACTCCTCAGCGCCATACCGATGACCACGCTGCCGATGCTACGCTGGAAGAGCTCCTCGAGCACGGCACAGTCTAGTCAAAGTCAAAGTCAGGCTTAAATCTGTTTCATCCTCATTAAGAATGTTCTAAAAATTTAAGTAATTATGAATTGAATAAAACGTTTATTCCATTCCATATAAAATAATTTAGCAAAAGTTTGCGTAATCTATATACAAAGATACAAAGATTGTATTTATTCAAAATTAAGTAACTTAGTTTCTATTTAATTGCACAACACATTGTTTATCCTAGGCAGTTTTTAGCTTCAGTGAGTCCAAATGAGCCTGAAATTTGATAATCATCAATACATATTGCCATTCCTATGGATAATAAGATGTTATATACCAACCCTCTCCGCGATTGACAGAAAAGCATCAAAGCTGCTCTGACCAGTCTCCATGACCATACTGTGGAAGATCTTCGACTCACATTCCGTTAGTAACTCGAAGGGGGATCCAAACTCCACCAACTGACCAGCGTCCATGACTATCACCTTGTCCGAATCCATGATCGTGTTTAGTCGATGAGCTATTGTCAGCACTGTACACTCTCTGAACTTGTTTCTGATGGTTGCCTGGATGAGTGCATCCGTCTGTGGATCCACATTGGCTGTAGCCTCATCCATCACCAGAATCCGATTCTCGCGAAGAATTGCCCGTGCCAGGCACACCAACTGCCTCTGACCCACACTGAAATTGCTGCCGCCCTCTGAAATCTTGCTTTGAAGTCCACTTGGTAGTTCGCTGATGACAGGCTTCAGCTTGACTTCCTCAAGTGCATCCCAGAGCCTGGCATCGGAGTACTCTTCAAAGGGATCCAGATTGTAGCGCATGCTACCTGTAAAGAGAACTGGTTCCTGAGGTATAATGGAGATCTTGCTACGTAGGTCGTGAAGTCCCAGTTCGTTGGTATCGCGACTGTCGATAACGATCGAGCCTTCGTTATACGAGAGTCGAAAGAGGGCGTTGATGAGCGAGGACTTGCCCGCACCGGTGCGACCCACAATGCCGACCTTCTCCATGGGCTTGATCTCGAAGTTGAGGGACTTGAGCACATACTTTGACTGAGGATCGGGGAAATACCGAAGACTCAGGTCGTCGGCCACAATTTTTCCCTCTTCCGGCCAGGTGGTAGGCGGCTTCTTACTCGGCTGGGATTCAAACTCGCCCTCTGGCTCAATTTCATCATATTCCAATACGCGCTCAACTGCAGTCATAGTGGTGTCCAGTTCGGCAGATTGTGTCATGCCGTACTGCACCATGCCCGCCAAGCTCATGGCCTGGGTAATGGCCAAGCCAACTTCTCCCGTAGTGGTGGGAGGATTGATGAAGTAGTTAAGTACAATTATGACAGTGTACAGGGTACAAAAGAAGTCCACATAGTAGCCGAAGGCACGACTCGTGGACAGGAACGTGTAGTAGCCGGAGCTATGCAGATCCTGCAGATTGTCGAACTCGGCAATAAGCGCCTTCTGTGCACCCAAGGCTCTGATTGTGGTTAGACCATTAAGTGAGGTGCCAAGGTGGGAATAGATGGGAGATCTGGCAACTGCCTCCAAGCGTTTCACATCTCTCGAGGTCTTCAGATAAAATTCTCTGAGATAATAGAAGACAATGCCTAAAGCAAACGTAAGTATCAGGTAATAGGGATTTGTTATGCAGATCACCACAATAACTCCGGCCAGTGTAAGGAAGATCTGCACCACGTCCAGCATAATTGTGGGCAGGATTTCATCCAATTGGCCCAGATCCTTGGAGAAACGATTCAATATACGACCGGAGGGATTTGTGTTAAAGAAGTACATCGCTGCTCTGCCAATGCCCCGGAACATGGCATTATGCATCTGTATGGAGCTGCGCCTGGCCATCGTGTAGAAGACAATCGGACGCATTACGCTGAACACGATGGCAGCCACATTGAGGGCTGTGAAGTAGTACATATCGATGTTATCGTAGCCGTTCTCGTTTTGCTTAGTCTTGTCAACCCTGAGAAAGGAAGAATTCTGTTATTATGGGAGCATTTAGTAAGCTTATTAATGCTTACCAATAGGAGAGGAAGATGTCCGCTGCAGATATCACAACTTGTGTTCCGACGCATAGAACAATCATAAAGCCTATCAGCAACCAACTGCTGCCCGCTCTGAAGTATTCCTTATAGAGACCCAAGCTGACTTTCCCTTCGACGCGCGTTTCCTGCGGTGCTATGGCCGACTCCTGAATAATGGAGTCCGCCAGAGAGCTGAGAGAAGCGAAACTGTCGGTGCGGGAAGTCTGACGGCTAGTCCTTGACTGCAGGCTAACATGATCTCCAGAAGCGTTCTTGTGGTCATCGAGCACCTTTTCTTCCGTTTGGTTGATATCGGTCAACAGCTGAGCAAAGTCCAGACCACTGTGCTGCATCGTCGCATAGGTTCCCATTGCACTGATTTTGCCTTTGTCCATGATAACAATGAGATCGGCGTGCTCCAGAAACTGCAGCTGATGGGTGACCAATATGACCAACTCGCTCTTGAGATACCCTCTCATGCACTGGTCGAATAGATGACGACCCACATGGGTATCCACGGCGCTGAGCGGGTCGTCCAGCAGATAGATGTCTGCTCTCCGATAGACTGCCCTAGCTAGGCTGATGCGCGCCTTCTGTCCACCCGAGAGCGAGGCTCCTCGCTCGCCAACGATCGTCTTGTCTCCCTGAGGAAGTAGCTCAAAGTCCCGTTCTAGAGCACACTTCTTGACGACTGTGCGATAGCGATGCTTGTCCAGGGTTAGTCCGAAGAGTATGTTTTCCCGAACTGTTCCAGTGAAGAGCCAAGGCTCCTGAGCAGCATATGAGAATCTGCCATTGACTTTAAGGCTTCCTTTGTCAGCGGGTAGTTCGCCGAGGATCGATTGTATCAGACTGGACTTGCTCGCGCCGACGGGTCCAATCACAGCTACCAGCTGACGGCGACCCAGCTTAAGATTTATATTATTTAGGGTGTTCTCTGCTGAATTTGCATCCCACTTGGCATGGAATTGGTTGAACTCAACAAGCGTATCCTCATCGCTTTCCTTTTGAGCCGCATCCCCACTGACATTATTTATCAGTGATCCATTTAGTTTATCTGACTTTTCGTTAGTGAAACTAGGCGCAGTTATCATGTTTGATTTGTCCTCTACCTGAGTCTCGACTCTATGCATGAAGGTCTCCAATCGCTTTATGGAGACCTTGATCTCTGCAAGTTGCGTAATGCTGAGTGGGAAGAAGTTGGTGACCGCTCTTTGAAGCAGGTTGTAGTATGCCGTGATGAAGAAGGCCTGGCTGGGAGTCAAATTGTTCTGCAGCAGCACGTAGCCCACCAGACTGACAAAGGTTAGGGTGCGGGACAGACACATACCAAAGGCGATAAGGATGCCTCGAATATAGTTGACTTTTTTGATGCAGACCATCTCCTTGCCACGCATGAGTTCGATCAGCTTGCCGAGGGGCTTCTCCCACGCGTACATCTTAATGACTTGTATTCCGGATATAAATTCGTTCATCATTCGCACGCGCTCGTCTGTGCGCAGAGCCGTCATCAGGCGCAACACGGAGGTCTTCTTCGCCAAATAGGCTTGTATGGGCAGGAAAAGCAGCATCACGGCGACGCCAAAGAATGCAGCTACTCCTATCTGCAATTATTTTCAATTGAGAGTTAATTCAGAAAGTTAGTTATTTATGAACCTACCTTTTGAAACATCAGAAATGTAACCACAAACAATTCCAGTGGAGCCAACCACAAGAAGTGTACATTAATTAGGATCATATCGAAGCGTCCCACATCGTTGGAGAGCAGGTTTACCACCTGACCCACCGAAGTATCCCCAAGGGCTGTATGGCTAAGTCGCAATGCTTTCCTATAGACTAAGCTGCAGAGTGCGACACGCATTTTCATGCCCAGATGTAGAAGACCTAGGAAAAACGGATGTCCCGTAACAACGGAAAACACCGACGCAACGATGAGACCCGCTGCATATAGTTGCGCATTTAAAGGGTCTGGATCCTCGCCTGAAAAATATGACATAATGCCATAAAGGCACATAGGCTGGGTAACCCTAAAGAAAATTATGTTTTATATGAATATGTATGTGTTTTATAGAAGGAAAGTCCACTTACTTAACGAGAAACTCTCTGACTAACAGCAGTAGTCCCGTTATAAAAAGATGCCAACCAAAAACGCGAATCACAACGCGTCCCAGACGTGGCTTTTTGTTTTGAGCAGATCTTTGAATAACTTCCTCATCCCAAGCTGCGCACAAGCGGTCGCCAAGTGTATCTGGTAATACATTTATAAATAAATATTAAATATCCATGATTTTCGACACAATGAACAAAATTTAAAACCATTTCTGCTCAACAGCCGATTTTTTCTTCGTTAATCGAAAGTGTCCCTATTACCGATAACAGACAGGAACTCACTCGATATCAGACAACATGAAATGAGTTACAAAACTGATTCAGGAACTAGTTGGGCTCTTAAATTTAAACAGCTATTTAATAAGACTTTAGTAAATTGCAGGTCAATAAACTTTATTACATTTTTTTGTCACTGTATAAATTAATTTGCGTCACTTACCTGACTTGTGCTCTTTTAACGGTCGGTATAGATCTGTCTGTTCCAAAGTTTTCTTGCGGCCCTTGAACAATACAGGAAAGACAAAACTGTCCAAAAACGAGATAAATTAGGTATATAAGAAAAAACATTTAATAAAATCTTAGCTGATAACTGTTTCTATACAAATTATCAAATTGTGATACAATCTTCTTATCTCATCATATATACTTTGTAAGCTGTATAAAATAATATAATTCATAAACACACATATAATCAATTCATTATAAGAAGAGCGTGTCTGTATTTTTACAATTGTTGCTAATTCACAGTTACGAACAGTTGTTTTATATATTTACATACCTCAACAACTTACAAAAAACATTATTTGTATATTTTACGACACTAAAAGATAAGATAATGATATCTCTAGACAATTATGCTCCATCATTTCGATCTCTTACTTGTTTAACAAATTTGAATGGTGCACAAAACAAAAAATGTCTTATCACAATAGTTAATTATATATCTAAAATAGATAATAAAACTGCCTACTCACCAAAGCATAAGTTCTGAAAACGGGTTGCTCCGTTCCCGCGGATTTTCTGGCAGCTCGTCTGCTTTTGTTGTTTGCATTTTGTTGCCTTTTTTTTTATTGTTTTTTTAAATACAATTTACATCAAACAAACAAATACAATTAACAATACAAATATATAAGTATTCAATTACAATTATTGCACTTTCATTTATTTGGTTTCAGATTCTTTGTGTATTTATAAGTAAGTATATACATTGATATATATACATATATGATTAAATTGCGTGGTCACTTCACTTCTAAGGAAATTTTCCTTTTACATGAACTAAAGTATTCCACTGTACAATGTGCCGGCTCTTTATGCCAGATATGTTGCCGCTAAATTATTCACGTGAGTATAATAAATGTACTTTTAAAGGAAACACTTTTTGTATATCAAGGTATTTTCACCACAGAACGCAATATCATACCAGATAAGAATATTTATACATTATATTATTTATAAGACACAATTCGAAAACTATTGAGATGATGCAAGTATGTTTAGGTACCCACAGCTGTTTACAGGCCGACCGCCGAACTTGCACTGAATGCCAGCTGACTGGATGCCGCTTTTTATGGGATCAGACAACTGTTGCGTTCGCTGTCATTAAAGCTTTCGCTCTCTTATGTTAAGCTTGTCTCGATAGTGCTTTGATTTTATTACGATATTTGCAGTTTATCGTAATTACTTGAGAGACGATTTTCTAGATTATCTGTATGTCTTATCTGTCAATACGTTATTATTAACTGGCTGATAAGATATTCAAATATATTAAGATGTACATATTACAATCTAACAACTACATTTTAAATTTGCATAGCATTTACCAACATATTTAAACCGGTTTGACATTTAAAACTATTTTATTACTGCTTTGTTAGCAACATGTGCTACAGTTAAAAGTAAAAGTCGGTATTTAAAACAATTAGAATTATTTATTTATTTAAGTGAAACATTGAACATTGAGTGAATTATTGGATAGTCCTAGGCAGTTTTAAGCTTCTGTGATTCCAAATGGGCCTGAAAATAGATAATTATAATAACTCTATATACATTATTACCCAAAGAACTGAGAACTTACCTTCTCTGCTATCTTAAACAGACTTTCATAGCTGTTATTACCGGTTTCCATGACCATATTGTGAAAGATCTTCGACTCACATTCCGTTAGTAACTCGAAGGGGGATCCAAACTCCACCATCTGACCTGCGTCCATGACTATCACCTTGTCCGAGTCCATGATCGTATTTAGCCGATGAGCTATTGTCAGCACTGTACACTCTCTGAACTTGTTTCTGATGGTCGCCTGGATGAGTGCATCCGTCTGTGGATCCACATTGGCTGTAGCCTCATCCATCACCAGAATCCGATTCTCGCGAAGAATTGCCCGTGCCAGGCACACCAACTGCCTCTGACCCACACTGAAGTTGGTTCCGCCCTCTGAAATCTTTCCTTGAAGTCCACTTGGTAGCTCGCTGATGACAGGCTTTAGCTTGACTTCCTCCAGTGCATCCCAGAGCTTGGCATCTGAGTATTCCTCAAAGGGATCCAGGTTGTAGCGCATACTTCCCGAGAATAGAACCGGTTCCTGAGGTATAATGGAGATCTTGCTGCGAAGATCGTGGAGACCCAGTTCGTTGGTATCGCGACTGTCGATAACGATCGAGCCTTCGTTATACGAGAGTCGGAAGAGGGCATTGATGAGCGAGGACTTGCCCGCACCGGTGCGACCCACAATGCCGACCTTCTCCATGGGCTTGATCTCGAAGTTGAGGGACTTGAGCACATACTTTGACTGAGGATCGGGGAAATACCGAAGACTCAGGTCGTCGGCCACAATTTTTCCCTCTTCCGGCCAGGTGGTAGGCGGCTTCTTACTCGGCTGGGATTCAAACTCGCCCTCTGGCTCAATTTCATCATATTCCAATACGCGCTCAACTGCAGTCATAGTGGTGTCCAGTTCGGCAGATTGTGTCATGCCGTACTGCACCATGCCCGCCAAGCTCATGGCCTGGGTAATGGCCAAGCCAACTTCTCCCGTAGTGGTGGGAGGATTGATGAAGTAGTTAAGTACAATTATGACAGTGTACAGGGTACAAAAGAAGTCCACATAGTAGCCGAAGGCACGACTCGTGGACAGGAACGTGTAGTAGCCGGAGCTATGCAGATCCTGCAGATTGTCGAACTCGGCAATAAGCGCCTTCTGTGCACCCAAGGCTCTGATTGTGGTTAGACCATTAAGTGAGGTGCCAAGGTGGGAATAGATGGGAGATCTGGCAACTGCCTCCAAGCGTTTCACATCTCTCGAGGTCTTCAGATAAAATTCTCTGAGATAATAGAAGACAATGCCTAAAGCAAACGTAAGTATCAGGTAATAGGGATTTGTTATGCAGATCACCACAATAACTCCGGCCAGTGTAAGGAAGATCTGCACCACGTCCAGCATAATTGTGGGCAGGATTTCATCCAATTGGCCCAGATCCTTGGAGAAACGATTCAATATACGACCGGAGGGATTTGTGTTAAAGAAGTACATCGCTGCTCTGCCAATGCCCCGGAACATGGCATTATGCATCTGTATGGAGCTGCGCCTGGCCATCGTGTAGAAGACAATCGGACGCATTACGCTGAACACGATGGCAGCCACATTGAGGGCTGTGAAGTAGTACATATCGATGTTATCGTAGCCGTTCTCGTTTTGCTTAGTCTTGTCAACCCTGAGAAAGGAAGAATTCTGTTATTATGGGAGCATTTAGTAAGCTTATTAATGCTTACCAATAGGAGAGGAAGATGTCCGCTGCAGATATCACAACTTGTGTTCCGACGCATAGAACAATCATAAAGCCTATCAGCAACCAACTGCTGCCCGCTCTGAAGTATTCCTTATAGAGACCCAAGCTGACTTTCCCTTCGACGCGCGTTTCCTGCGGTGCTATGGCCGACTCCTGAATAATGGAGTCCGCCAGAGAGCTGAGAGAAGCGAAACTGTCGGTGCGGGAAGTCTGACGGCTAGTCCTTGACTGCAGGCTAACATGATCTCCAGAAGCGTTCTTGTGGTCATCGAGCACCTTTTCTTCCGTTTGGTTGATATCGGTCAACAGCTGAGCAAAGTCCAGACCACTGTGCTGCATCGTCGCATAGGTTCCCATTGCACTGATTTTGCCTTTGTCCATGATAACAATGAGATCGGCGTGCTCCAGAAACTGCAGCTGATGGGTGACCAATATGACCAACTCGCTCTTGAGATACCCTCTCATGCACTGGTCGAATAGATGACGACCCACATGGGTATCCACGGCGCTGAGCGGGTCGTCCAGCAGATAGATGTCTGCTCTCCGATAGACTGCCCTAGCTAGGCTGATGCGCGCCTTCTGTCCACCCGAGAGCGAGGCTCCTCGCTCGCCAACGATCGTCTTGTCTCCCTGAGGAAGTAGCTCAAAGTCCCGTTCTAGAGCACACTTCTTGACGACTGTGCGATAGCGATGCTTGTCCAGGGTTAGTCCGAAGAGTATGTTTTCCCGAACTGTTCCAGTGAAGAGCCAAGGCTCCTGAGCAGCATATGAGAATCTGCCATTGACTTTAAGGCTTCCTTTGTCAGCGGGTAGTTCGCCGAGGATCGATTGTATCAGACTGGACTTGCTCGCGCCGACGGGTCCAATCACAGCTACCAGCTGACGGCGACCCAGCTTAAGATTTATATTATTTAGGGTGTTCTCTGCTGAATTTGCATCCCACTTGGCATGGAATTGGCTGAACTCAACAAGCGTATCCTCATCGCTTTCCTTTTGAGCCGCATCCCCACTGACATTATTTATCAGTGATCCATTTAGTTTATCTGACTTTTCGTTAGTGAAACTAGGCGCAGTTATCATGTTTGATTTGTCCTCTACCTGAGTCTCGACTCTATGCATGAAGGTCTCCAATCGCTTTATGGAGACCTTGATCTCTGCAAGTTGCGTAATGCTGAGTGGGAAGAAGTTGGTGACCGCTCTTTGAAGCAGGTTGTAGTATGCCGTGATGAAGAAGGCCTGGCTGGGAGTCAAATTGTTCTGCAGCAGCACGTAGCCCACCAGACTGACAAAGGTTAGGGTGCGGGACAGACACATACCAAAGGCGATAAGGATGCCTCGAATATAGTTGACTTTTTTGATGCAGACCATCTCCTTGCCACGCATGAGTTCGATCAGCTTGCCGAGGGGCTTCTCCCACGCGTACATCTTAATGACTTGTATTCCGGATATAAATTCGTTCATCATTCGCACGCGCTCGTCTGTGCGCAGAGCCGTCATCAGGCGCAACACGGAGGTCTTCTTCGCCAAATAGGCTTGTATGGGCAGGAAAAGCAGCATCACGGCGACGCCAAAGAATGCAGCGACTCCTATCTGGAAATATATTAATGTAATAGATAGTTTGAAGTACCAACTGAGTAACTTACCTTTTGAAACATCAGAAATGTAACCACAAACAATTCCAGTGGAGCCAACCACAAGAAGTGTCCATTAAAAAGGAACATTTCAAATCGTCCCACATCGTTCGAGAGCAGGTTTACCACCTGACCCACTGAAGTATCCCCAAGGGCTGTATGACTTAAGCGTAATGCTTTCCTATAGACTAAGCTGCAGAGTGCGACACGCATTTTCAAGCCCAGATGAAGAACACCTAGTAGAAATGGATGTCCACTAACAACGGAAAGCACAGACGCAGCGATGAGGCCCGCTGCATACAGTTGAGCCTTCAGAGGGTCTGGATCCTCGCCGGAAAAGTATGACATGATGCCATACAGGCACATAGGCTGGGTGGCCCTACAATGCAATTATAGTTAATATATATATATATTTCATAGTGCACTTACTACTACTTACTTACTTCACTACGAACTCTCTGACTGCCAGTATCAGTCCCGCAATAAATACATGCCAGCCGAACACACGAATCATAACACGCCCTAAGCGTGGCTTTTTTTTCTGGGCCGCTCTTTGGTTGACTTCCACATCCCAGGCTGCGCACAAGCGGTCACCAAGTGTATCTGTCAGATGAAAGTAAGGCAGCAGTATAAGCTTTGTATCAATGTCAAGGTCAACCGGTTATATGGCACCCGCCGACTACATTTGTTATCGGTAATGTGCTGTAAATACCGATAACAGGTGGTAGCTCCTTTTCCAACGGATTTAAGTGAAATAAACTTTTTGATTTATCATTTTCTTATCTGACCTCATTAAAGGTAATGAGCTTTCTCTATGCATACCCGACTTGTGCTCCTTCAACGGCTGGTATAGATCGGGCTGCTCCAGTGTCTTCTTCCGGCCCTTGAACAGTATCGGAAAGACAAAGCTTTTCGATGTAGGGAAACATTCACAAGCAAAAGAATACGTATTAGAAAAGTATAAATGTATGTATATTATTTAATAATAATGAGAAAAAAGCTTTGTGTTTATTTTTTATACAGTATCTGTACAGAAAACCGTGTCGTATATATAAACAAAAAATTGACTGAGGACAAGTTTACACTCACGTGCAGTCTATTTCCATGGGTATTTGCCTTACATTTAAATATGAGTTTGTAGTATATTTTAATACTAGATAAGAGAATAAGATAGAGCGGTAAACCCAAGCTCAATTGAGTTGTTTTATTGTTCATTATTTTACTTATCATAAACAAAAAATTTATTATCTAAAAAAGCTGATGAAATAGCGACTCACCAAAAAAATAATTCAGAAATTGGGTTACTCCTTTGAAGGGGGTTCTCCGGCAGCTCGTCTGCCTTTATTGATTGCATATTGTTTTGTTTTGTTATTTTATTTTAATTGAGTTAAACAAACAACTATAATTTACATATGTAAGCATTCAAGTTCGATTTGTCGTTCTTTGTGTTTAGTATACGCATACGTATATTGTTTTTGTTTATAGTTTGTTTTTCTCAGCCTGTTAAATGTAGTGCACGTGTACGTCGCTTCTTTTTGCTTGAAATTTTCTCTTTACAAGTGTGAAAATTTTCCACTGTCCACTGTGGCGGCCATTCATAATAGTGATGCTGCTGCTAGTCCATGCATGCTTTGTATCTGATATTATGTCTTGAGTACACCGCGTTAGATTAATTATGTATATATAAATATGTATATTTTTTTATTTTTATCACGAAATATTCAGATAAGAACATTTATATACATTAAATTATTTAAGAACAACTCACACACTTTATCGAGTTTCTCAAGCACTTATTTACACACAGCTGTTCACTCTCCGGGTTCCGAATACTGTCTAAGTGCCAGCTGACCGGCAGCCGCCTTTTATGGCAACAGACAATTGTTGCCTGCGCTCTCTTCAGAGCTTTTGTAAGCATTTGTTGAGCTTCTGTGCACATATATACTGAGCTTAAATAATGAGCTTTCCAACTAGCTGGCATTCTCTGCTCAGATTTATCGTAAATGAGTTTACATAAATTTGAACTGCTTTCCCCCCCTTTTAACAGTAAATAATTTGTAATGCTATCTTGAAATAGTTTTTAAAATTAAAGATATCGATTTTATCAAAAATAAAGGGTTATAATCACTCTAAACTTTTTTTTAAAGAATTATTACAAGGCAGTATTATTTCACTTTGTTCTTCCCAGGCATCTTTTTGTTTCTGTGATTCCATGTGAGCCTAGAATTTAATAATAGGAGTTTCATTAAGCATTCTAGCTCCTAGGCAATACCAACCTTCTCCGCTATTTTAAGCAGACCATCAAAACTGCTCTGACCCGTTTCCATCGCCATACTGTGGAAGATCTTCGACTCACATTCCGTTAGTAACTCGAAGGGGGATCCAAACTCCACCATCTGACCTGCGTCCATGACTATCACCTTGTCCGAATCCATGATCGTGTTTAGTCGATGAGCTATTGTCAGCACTGTACACTCTCTGAACTTGTTTCTGATGGTCGCCTGGATGAGTGCATCCGTCTGTGGATCCACGTTGGCTGTGGCCTCATCCATCACAAGAATCCGATTCTCCCGAAGAATAGCCCTTGCCAGGCACACCAACTGCCTCTGACCCACACTGAAGTTGGTTCCGCCCTCTGAAATCTTGCTTTGAAGTCCACTTGGTAGCTCGCTGATGACAGGCTTCAGCTTGACTTCCTCCAGTGCATCCCAGAGCTTGGCATCTGAGTATTCCTCAAAGGGATCCAGGTTGTAGCGCATACTTCCCGAGAATAGAACCGGTTCCTGTGGTATAATGGAGATCTTGCTACGTAGGTCGTGAAGTCCCAGTTCGTTGGTATCGCGACTGTCGATGATGATGGAGCCATCGTTATAGGAGAGTCGGAAGAGGGCATTGATGAGCGAGGACTTGCCCGCACCGGTGCGACCCACAATGCCGACCTTCTCCATGGGCTTGATCTCGAAGTTGAGGGACTTGAGCACATACTTTGACTGGGGATCGGGGAAATACCGAAGACTCAGGTCGTCGGCCACAATTTTTCCCTCTTCCGGCCAGGTGGTAGGTGGTTTTTTGCTCGGCTGGGATTCAAACTCGCCCTCTGGCTCGATCTCATCGTATTCGACGACACGTTCTACTGCTGTCATGGTATTCTCCAGCTCCGCAGATTGACGCATTCCCCACTGAACCATGCCAGTCATGCCCATGGCTTGAGTAATGGCTAGTCCCACTTCGCCGGAGTTCTCCGGCGGGTTAATAAAGTAGTTGAAAATAATAATCACAATGTACAAGGTGCAGAAGCAGTCCAGATAGTAGCCAAAAGCCCGATTGGTTGAGAGGAATGTGTAGTAGCCAGAGCTGTGCAGGTCCTGCAGGTTGTCGAACTCAGCAATGAGCGCCTTCTGGGCTCCCATGGCTCTGATCGTGGGAAGTCCATTGAGAGAGGCACTGATGTGGGAGTAGATCGGAGACCTCGCGATCGCCTCCAAGCGTTTCACATCCCTCGAGGTCTTCAAGTAAAATTCTCGAATGTAATAGAAGATAATTCCCAGAGCAAGGGTCAGAATGAGATAGTAAGGATTCGTAATACAAATGACAACAATAATGCCCGTCAGCGTAAGGAAGACCTGCACCACGTCCAGCATGACTGTGGGCAGGAGCTCGTCTATCTGTCCCAGGTCCTTTGAGAACCGATTCAATATGCGACCCGAAGGATTCGTATTGAAGAAGTACATTGCAGCTCGGGTGATTCTGCGGAACATGGCATTATGTAGCTTTGTGGAGCTTCGCATGGCCAACTTATAGAAGAGTATGGTCCGCACCAGAGTGAACACAATGACGGCTACATTGAGGGCGGTGAAGTAATAAATATCAACTGGATCCGAGTCTTTTTCTGTTGCGTTTTTGTTTTTGTCAACCCTATAGAACGGTAAATATAATCTTCGTACAAGGGTTAAAAGTAGTCTTACCAATATGAGAGAAAAACGTCTGCCATAGATCCAACAATCTGTGTCCCCAGGCAAAGGAACACTAAAAGGCTTATTAAAACCCATCCACTTCCTGCGCTTAAGTAATCTATATAAATGCTCAAGCCGATCTTGCCCTCTACCCGAGTCTCCTGACGAGCCAACGGTTCCTTTTGAGCAATGGACTCGGTCAACGAGCTTTCCGAATTGATACTATCTGTTTGTGATATTTGACGGTTAACATTTTTAGAACTTCTGCTATCTAATGAGTCCCAAACATTGCTTGAGTCTTCTTTGAACTCATCATTTGATTTAAAGGGTTCAGTCAGGAGCTGTGCAAAATCCAGACCACTTCGCTGCATCGTCGCATAGGTTCCCATTGCACTGATCTTGCCCTTTTCCATGATAACAATGAAATCCGCGTGCTCCAGAAACTGCAGCTGATGGGTGACCAATATGACCAACTCGCTCCTCAGATACCCTCTCATGCACTGGTCGAACAGATGACGACCCACATGGGTATCCACAGCGCTGAGCGGGTCGTCCAGCAGATAGATGTCTGCTCTCCGATAGACTGCCCTAGCTAGGCTGATGCGCGCCTTCTGTCCACCCGAGAGCGAGGCTCCTCGCTCGCCAACGATCGCCTTGTCTCCCTGAGGAAGTAGCTCAAAGTCGCGTTCTAGAGCACACTTCTTGACGACTGTGCGATAGCGATGCTTGTCCAGGGTTAGTCCGAAGAGTATGTTTTCCCGAACTGTTCCAGTGAAGAGCCAAGGCTCCTGAGCAGCATATGAGAATCTGCCATTGACTTTAAGGCTTCCTTTGTCGGCGGGTAGTTCGCCGAGGATCGATTGTATCAGACTGGACTTGCCTGCGCCGACGGGTCCAATCACAGCCACCAGCTGACGGCGATCCAGCTTAAGATTAATGTTGTCTAGGGTATTCTCTGTTGTATCTCTATCCCACTTAGCTTTAAAGTTGCAGAATTCAACTATTGTTTGGTTATTGCTGTTGGTCTGGGCTCCATCGTTATTAACATCATTTTTCTGCTCATTGTCAATTGTTTCGAAGGCGGGCGGATAAACCGAATTTGAATAGTCCTTGATTTGAGTCTCGTCCCTGTGCATGAAGGTCTCGAGACGCTTCATGCTCACCAGCAATTCCAGCAGTTGAGTGATGCTCAACGGAAAGAAGTTGGTTACTGATCGTTCAAGCAGGCTGAAGTAGGCGGTGATTAGAAAGGCCTGGCCGGCAGTCAAAATGTTGTCAAGCAGCACGAAACCTACCAGGCTGACAAATGTAAAGGTTCGCGACAGACACGAGCCGAGGGCAATGAGAATACCACGGATATAGTTGACTTGCTTAATGCAGATCATCTCATTGTATCGCGTCAGCTCAACAAGCTTACCGAATGGTTTCTCCCAGGCGTACATCTTGATCACCTGAATGCCCGATACGATCTCGTTCATCATTCGTACACGTTCATCTGTTCGCAAGGCCGTGAGCAGTCGCAAAGTGGAGGTCCTCCTTGCCAGATATGATTGCAGAGGCATGAAAAGCAACATGAGAGTCACGCCAAAGAAGGCAGCGACTCCTATCTGCAATTGCATATCGGAAATCATAGTAGACCTTGGCACTTTGTGAGCTGAACTTATTTACCTTATCAAACATAATATAGGTTACTATAACTAACTGCAACGGGCCGAGCCATAAATAATGAATATTGGCCAAGACAGAATCGAAGCGGCCAATATCGTTGGATAGCAGATTAACCACCTGACCGATCGAAGTGTCTCCCAGAGCCGAATGACTTAGCCGCAATGCTTTCCGATAGATCAGACTGCAAAGTGCAACTCGCATTTTCATTCCCAGATGCATAATGCCCAGCATACAGGGATGCCCTGAGACAACGGTAAATATTGAGCCAGCCATAAGGCCACCGGCATACAGTTTAGCTTTGATGGGATCAGGATCCTCGCCCGAGAAGTAGGCCATAAGACCAAAGAGACAAATGGGTTGTGTAACCCTTAAAAATCAACATTTAATTCCATTTATTTCCGAATGTTTTATACTGTTACTTGCTTGGTTAGGATTTCTTTAGAGCCGAGCAACACTCCAGTTATAAATAGGTGCCAGCCAAATATGCGGATTACAACACGTCCTAAACGAGGTGCTTTCTTTTGAGCCGATCTCTGGAGCAGTTCCTCGTCCCAGGCGGCGCACAACCGATCTCCAAGTGTATCTGATGATAAGTTTCATTTGAATGCAAATAATTCAATACATTTTCGCAGGATATTTTTCATTAAATTACCAGACTTGTGCTCCTTAAGTGGCCGGTATAAATCTGTTTGTTCCAAAGTCTTTTTATGCCCCTTGAACAACACGGGAAAGACAAAGCTTCAAGGTTTTATCGTTCAAAATACACAGAAATAAAGATTTCTTTTATTTAGATTTATGATAGAAGTCACAAAAAATATAATCACAAAGTCAACTTTGTCGTTCAAGATAGAAAACCGGGAAGCTCAAAAGGTGCGTCAGTGACGTCAGGTTTTTGTTAAATAAAAATAAAGTCGTAACCGCTGATAAGTTAAGATTAAAATTTGTTTATGGTCATATCGGTAGGAAACTTATACCGGCCTTGACTCATATTAATTTGAGTGCGTCCAATAATATGTTATTAAATTGATAGAGTAGATTCAATACAAATATTGATTCATCAATTAAACAATAATTGGGTAGAACTGGACTCACCAGAACATTAGCTCTGACAATGGATTGTTCCGCTCTCGTGGATTCTCCGGCAGTTCATCTGCTTTTATAAGCGTCATTATAAAATATTAATTCACATTAACAGAAAATATGTTATTTTTTTATCTCTCGATTGCGGCTCTGAAATGGGAGTGACGAGTATGTTATAGATATCACTGATACTCAAACTATATAACTTATGCTTCGAAGGAAATGATATCGTCTGTTCACATACATAACTCAATTTCATCATAAAACGAAATTGTTAATTAAAAACAATATTTTGTGGGTTTCATTTATTTATATCAAGCAACTGCATGATCAATGGCGTCGAAATACGGTCTAAAACACAGCTGATCGGTGCCCTCTTATATACGAATTCTAATCTCTGTGGAAAGCTTTCGTTCGCAAGCACGAAACCTGTTCGTGAGCTTTCGCCCTACAACCTGTTTTCACTTCTAATCGTATTCGCATAAAGGCCGGCGTTTGAACAGTGTTATCGGTCATCACGTTTTACGGTAATCAGTAAAGCTTCACGCTGGCGGTTACGATAAAGGGACCAGGAACTAAGTGGTAAATACAAATAACGTAGAAATGATGTAATAAAAACTGAACTGCTTGGTTTGATTGTTCAGTTGTTACTAAGAATTCGAATGTTAATAACGTGTCAAATTTATTTAATCTTAGTTTTAATGTAACATTACATTCTAAAGTTCGTAGAAATAATACTTTAAGTAACATGTACATAATCGTCCATTGAGAAGCAGTATAATTTCTATGAGACTTTTGCTTAAAGCTAGTCCATGGGCATATTTAAGCCCATGCTCGTTGGTTCTAGGCAGTTTTGGGCTTCTGTGATTCCAAATAAGCCTGAAATTAGATAAAAGAGATTAAAATATCACTATCAAGCAACAGAATTGGCTACCAACCTTCTCCGCTACCTTAAGCAGACCATCAAAACTGCTCTGACCCGTTTCCATCGCCATGCTGTGGAAGATCTTTGTCTCACATTCCGTTAGCAACTCGTAGGGGGATCCAAACTCCACCAACTGACCAGCGTCCATGACTATCACCTTGTCCGAATCCATGATCGTGTTTAGTCGATGAGCTATTGTCAGCACTGTACACTCTCTGAACTTGTTTCTGATGGTCGCCTGGATGAGTGCATCCGTCTGTGGATCCACGTTGGCTGTGGCCTCATCCATCACAAGAATCCGATTCTCCCGAAGAATAGCCCTTGCCAGGCACACCAACTGCCTCTGACCCACACTGAAGTTGGTTCCGCCCTCTGAAATCTTGCTTTGAAGTCCACTTGGTAGCTCGCTGATGACAGGCTTCAGCTTGACTTCCTCCAGTGCATCCCAGAGCTTGGCATCTGAGTATTCTTCAAAGGGATCCAGGTTGTAGCGCATACTTCCCGAGAATAGAACCGGTTCCTGAGGTATAATGGAGATCTTGCTGCGAAGATCGTGGAGACCCAGTTCGTTGGTATCGCGACTGTCAATGATGATGGACCCATCGTTATAGGAGAGTCGGAAGAGGGCATTGATGAGCGAGGACTTGCCCGCACCCGTACGACCCACAATGCCGACCTTCTCCATGGGCTTGATCTCGAAGTTGAGAGACTTGAGCACATACTTTGACTGGGGATCGGGGAAATACCGAAGACTCAGGTCGTCGGCCACAATTTTTCCCTCTTCCGGCCAGGTGGTAGGTGGTTTTTTGCTCGGTTGGGATTCATACTCGCCTTCTGGCTCGATCTCATCGTATTCGACGACACGTTCTACTGCTGTCATGGTATTCTCCAGCTCCGCAGATTGACGCATTCCCCACTGAACCATGCCAGTCATGCCCATGGCTTGAGTAATGGCTAGTCCCACTTCGCCGGAGTTCTCCGGCGGGTTAATAAAGTAGTTGAAAATAATAATCACAATGTACAAGGTGCAGAAGCAGTCCAGATAGTAGCCAAAAGCCCGATTGGTTGAGAGGAATGTGTAGTAGCCAGAGCTGTGCAGGTCCTGCAGGTTGTCGAACTCAGCAATGAGCGCCTTCTGGGCTCCCATGGCTCTGATCGTGGGAAGTCCATTGAGAGAGGCACTGATGTGGGAGTAGATCGGAGACCTCGCGATCGCCTCCAAGCGTTTCACATCCCTCGAGGTCTTCAAGTAAAATTCTCGAATGTAATAGAAGATAATTCCCAGAGCAAGGGTCAGAATAAGATAGTAAGGATTCGTAATACAGATGACAACAATAATGCCCGTCAGCGTAAGGAAGATCTGCACCACGTCCAGCATGACTGTGGGCAGGAGCTCGTCTATCTGTCCCAGGTCCTTTGAGAACCGATTCAATATGCGACCCGAAGGATTCGTATTGAAGAAGTACATTGCAGCTCGGGTGATTCCGCGGAACATGGCATTATGTAGCTTTGTGGAGCTTCGCATGGCCAACTTATAGAAGAGCATGGTCCGCACTAGAGTGAACACAATGACGGCTACATTGAGGGCGATGAAGTAGTATATATCAATTGAGTCTGAATCCTTGCTTGCCGTATTCTTATTTTTGTTAACCCTGAAATTAAAAATTACTTAAACGATTTTGATTCGTATAGGACAGATCGTAACGTACCAATAGGCGAGAAAGACGTCCGCAGAGGATCCCACAATTTGGGTACCCAGGCAAAGGAACACCATAAAACATATCATCAGCCAACCACTTCCCGCTGTGAAGTATTCCTTATAAAGACCTAAGGTGATCTTCCCCTCAACACGTGTCTCTTGAGGTACCAAGCCTGCATCCTGGGCAATGGACTCAGAGAGGGAACTCAATGAGCTGAAGCTCTCATTGCGTGAAGGTTGGTGAGATCTGCTTATTTTACTGCCACGCCTACTACGGGACGCCATGCTCAATCGGTCCCAAATATCGCCAGCTTCGCTATCATTATCATTCGTTTCTTCATCGGTCTTGTTAGGATCAGTCAGGAGCTGTGCAAAATCCAGTCCACTTCGCTGCATCGTCGCATAGGTTCCCATTGCACTGATTTTGCCCTTTTCCATGATAACAATGAGATCGGCGTGCTCCAGAAACTGCAGCTGATGGGTGACCAATATGACCAACTCGCTCTTGAGATACCCTCTCATGCACTGGTCGAACAGATGACGACCCACATGGGTATCCACAGCGCTGAGCGGGTCGTCCAGCAGATAGATGTCTGCTCTCCGATAGACTGCCCTAGCTAGGCTGATGCGCGCCTTCTGTCCACCCGAGAGCGAGGCTCCTCGCTCGCCAACGATCGTCTTGTCTCCCTGAGGAAGTAGCTCAAAGTCCCGTTCTAGAGCACACTTCTTGACGACTGTGCGATAGCGATGCTTGTCCAGGGTTAGTCCGAAGAGTATGTTTTCCCGAACTGTTCCAGTGAAGAGCCAAGGCTCCTGAGCAGCATATGAGAATCTGCCATTGACTTTAAGGCTTCCTTTGTCAGCGGGTAGTTCGCCGAGAATCGATTGTATCAGACTGGACTTGCCTGCGCCGACGGGTCCAATCACAGCCACCAGCTTTCGACGACCCAGTTTAAGATTAATATTGTCTAGGGTATTCTCTGTCGCCTTGTTTTCCCATTTTGCATTGAATTGACTAAATTCTACAAGAGATTCGTGATTCTCAGTGACCTTCTGTGCATCTCCATTGCCGTTGTTGATTAAGGAGCCGTTCTCCTTATCCTTAACCGTAGCAGAGGGTGCAGCATCAATTGACTTGTCTTGGACTTGAGTCTCCTCCCGGATCATGAAGGTCTCTAGACGTTTGATGGACACTGAGAGCTCTGCAAACTGACCAATGCCCTGCGGAAAGAACATGGTGACCGTACGTCGAAGTATGTTATAGTAGGCGGTAACATAAAAGGCCTTCTCGGCGGTCAGCAAGTATCCCAGCAGCACATAGCCGACCAGGCTAGCAAAGACGAATACACGAGACAGAAACATGGCAAATGATATGAGTATTCCTCGTATGTAATTGACTTGCTTGATGCATATCATCTCCTTGCGCCGTGTTATCTCTATGAGCTTGCCAAAAGGTTTCTCCCACGCGTACATCTTGATCACCTGAATGCCCGATATGATCTCGTTCATCATTCGCACTCGTTCATCTGTACGGAGTGCTGTACGCATGCGTAGAACTGATGTCTTCTTTCCGAGAAAGGCTTGCAGGGGAAGAAAAAGAAGCATGACTGCAACACCAAAGAGGGCTGATATTCCTATCTGAAAGTTTAAAGTTTATCCTCATTAGTCCCAGTTAAGTTTATCTCGGTTTAGCCCTACTCACCTGTTCGTACATCAAGTAGGTGACTACGACGAGCTCTAGGGGCGCCAGCCAGAGATAATGTACATTGATCAGGACGGTGTCGAAGCGTCCAACGTCATTGGAAAGCAGATTCACCACCTGCCCAATCGTAGTGTCTCCCAAGGCGGTACGACTCAGCCGTAGAGCCTTGCGATAAACCAGACTGCACAGGGCAACGCGAATTTTCAATCCCAGGTGCAGAAGACTGAGCATGTAGGGATGCCCGAAGAAGACAGTGAAGACGGAGCCTGCCATAAGACCCGCTGCGTACAGTTCCGCCTTGGTTAGGTCCGTATCTTCTCCCGAGAAGTAAGCCATCATGCCGAACAAGCAAATGGGTTGGGTTACCCTGAAAAAGAATTGCTGTTAGAAATGTATGGAGTGGGGATGGATAAGTGGCTACGTACTTGGTGAGGAACTCTTGAGCAGCCAGCAGAATGCCTGTCACGAACAGATGCCAACCGAAAACCCGGATAACAACATGGCCCAGACGGGGGGGAAGACTTAGAGCTGACCTCCGTGCAACCTCTTCATCCCAGGCCGAGCAAAGTCGGTCGCCAAGCGTATCTGAAGATAATATTCGTAATCAGTTGTTATTCTGAACATATATTTTGATATCTTGATGCTTCACCCACCTGACTTGTGTGCTTTCAGCGGTTTATAGAGATCCGTTTGCTCCAGTGTCTTTCGGCGACCCTTGAACAGAACGGGCATTGCGAAGCTAAATGGAGACAACAAACACAACAGGCACATAAAATAGATAATGAAGACATTTTAAGTGCTGGCAAAGATAGACAAGAGTAGGATAGACAGCTTTGGGCGAGCTTACACAACTGAGACACACCCTATAATTGTCAATTCATTTATGACAAACTAACTATCCACAATACAAATCGCTTTTACGAATTCTACTACTTGTTTCCCTGATATCGATAACGACAAAAAAGATGGTTCAATAGCTCAGACTAGGTTGACTAACGAATAAATCCCCTACTGTTGCACACCCCGTATCTAGAATGCATAAAAAATACTTAATAAATGACTTATCGATACTATCATTTGTTTACGAGAATTTCCATTTTCTATTTTAACTTGCCTTCTCTTTCAATATAGGGGGTACGACTAACCCATTGAGCTCAAGAGGCCTTATCTTATAGAATGCAATTAGTGAGCTAGTTAGTGAAAATCTAACATCAGAACTCAGTGAATAATTTATATGTATGCGAGTATCTTATGTTTGGTTATCGAAGTATAAAATAGAAATTAATTTTTAACCGCAAACTTTACAACTTTCCAAAGTCCAAGCACATTTTTTGTAAAGGGTATTACCATAGGTGTCTATTAGCACCTCGATAGATAAAGTCGTTTATGAAACTCATATCTCAATGCAAAAGCGTGTTAAAAAACAGTCCATTAGACAATGTCATATCGAGTTAATGTTAAAGAGCACGCCGAGTCTCATTATATATATTTATATGGTAAGTTGTCCAAACAGATCGGATTTTATTAGCTGGTAGCTACATTTGGCTGACGTTCAATATTAATGTTGCCTTAAGTGACAACCAATTGAATAACTTGAAATACTTCAAGCAAATATGCGGACATGTATGTGAAAATAGGTATACGAGTAAATATATGTATATCCACATATACATATATACATATATTGTTGCCGGTTAGGGTGTTGCTCCGTAACCGAAGCCCTGCTCTGACGCGCTAACTATGTAAATTAAACGATCCATTGAATACAATAAAAGCGAACTCGAGACTCAGTTGACATGTCGCCCAACCCACCCGATATTCCCGGATCATGGGCTATAGCTGGACTTACCAAAACATCAGCTGAGACAAGCAATTGGCTCGCTCGACGGGATTCTCGTCCAGCTCGTCGGCCTTTAGGGACTGCATTTTGCGTCTTACTTTATACTATTTACTTAAATAGTTTTCAGTAGTTATAATTAATAATTTTATTTTTTTTAAATTATTATTTCTGGATTTGGTGACTTTTTGGAAGATTTGATTAGCACCCCGTAGCAGGCATTTCAGACACGCGCGAGTCGTTAGTATAATTTATTATTTTATTTTTATTATTTTTTTATTTTAATAACGCTTTGCCTAATATGATATACAGCAACATAGTAATACCAAATTTTCCACTCGAAACATATTTGAACTCTTCATAGGGTATTACGAAAACGTTCCAGCGTGCATGCTGATTGCTTTTTTTTTGTTTTCGAATACGAGATGCTTGGCCTTTAAGAGCTTTATTGTGATCCGCTATATCTCTGTTCTGCACATATAACATTTACAACAGTCCGATAACATAATTTCATCACTGTTATGCACATGTGTGCATGCGCGTATAATTATATAGATAATGAATTGTTGTTTTTCAGTTTTTTATTTATATTTTCTTTTTTTTTTTTTTATTACTATTTCACTTGACTTTAACTTTAACCGCGGCACACGATGTTCACGCTCCGAGCGCCTAACTTAATCTAACGCACAACTCGGTTAGCTTTCGTTGTATTACCGCAATTGAAGCACATATAAAAACAATTGCTTACTCTTTTCGCTCTTTACAATGCTCACTTGCTGAGATTTACTTCAAGCAGTTCGCTCTTCAACTCTGTGGGCTCTCTTTTATTGAAAACCACTTTTGTTGATTTTACGATAAGCTTAAGGCCGGCCGGCATATTGTCCATGCGCAATCTCATTATTAAGAGAAGAGGATATTGAGAATATATAACAGCTGTCAGATTTGCATTTTAAATATACGCATATTAGGAAAATATATTAGAAATTCTAATTTAGAATACATATACATTAATGCTCAAATACCTTTTGTAGATCGTTCAGTTCAAACGCTGTTTTAAATTGAACTGCTTTGTTAACGAAACTGGTTTAAGTCTTTGCTAATAACGAAGCAGTTCAGTTTTGACGTCGTTTTAATTTCACAGCTATGGTCACACTGCAAACTTTATAAATACAAACAATGAAAGTAATTAACTAATTAAAGGAATATATCAAGCAAACTGTTATAAAAATATAATTTAAAACATTAATATAATAATTGTTATTTACGTTTCGCTTAAGGTACAAAGTCTTGAATTCGTTCCCAATCTCAATGTTTTATTGTATATAATAATAATATATATAGAAATATTTATCGTTATAAAAACCCAGATATGAAAACGGCAGCAGCTGCAATGTATGAATGACGAAGACGTTAATTGAATTAACGAGATAAGAAAGCAAGAAATATAATTTGGTAGACACAGATAGTATTGTATAGTATACAAAGTCTTTGTATAATTGCATTCGAATGCCTTTTATGGATTTGAATGCTCGATTAGATTATTCATATAATTTGCTATATGGGAGCAGACTTACAAAAGATATATGAAAGTATTCTTAGAACACACGCAAACTAAAATTATTGACCCACAATGGGTACATATGTATATGTATATATATGTATGTGTGTACCTATATAGTACAACTGATTCCACTTGAACTTGCATTTCTCACAGCATTCGAATTCGTGCTGTTGGAATCATATGTCAGCTATATACGACGGCACGTTTGAATCAATTTAAGTGCAAGCAATTGATCGTGTTAAGTCGGAGGGGTTGGAAGTGACTCTACATATATGCTATAGTACTGTTACTCGGAAACGTACACCAAAAAGATTCAATGAAAAAATAGTCAAATTATGGTTAATATATATATTTATGTTTGTATGTTGATCAAAGCTGGAATAGCAATTGATCTTTGGCTTATTTCGATGTACTACTCTTATAAATAACAATTTAAGAAAGTCACATTCTAATCATTACATGTTTCTTGCTTGCAATATTTGCCTGCATAAGAATTTAAATTTCCACCTTTATTTGTAATTTTATGATTGTGCCCATATCGATAACGTTTATTGTGTGCTGCCATTTAAAGCACACCGCAATCTCACTCTCTCACTTCTTCACTCTCTCCAGCCACTCAGGGGAAGCTTTTATTTAATATCTCAATGCTGGCAATGCCGCTCGCATGTATAAAAGCAGACCGCTTGAGCGAGCTTTCAGCAGTGGTGGTCTGATTTTCGTGTAACTCAACCAAGCAAACGCATCTTCAAAGAAAAAATGGCATCTTTCGTTGGCAAGAAGTACAAGCTGGACAAGTCCGAGAACTTCGATGAGTACATGAAGGAGTTGGGTAAGCATCTAGGATTCGTAGTTACCGTTAACATGTGCAAGCAGCTAGTATTACGTATTTATTGGCACGTGTGTGGCCGTCGAAGTGGAGCGAGCGATTGAGTGTGAGAGAGTGTGAGAAAAAAGCCGAAAACGTACAGAAAAAAAAACAAAATGCCGCTAGCCGGCCGGCGAAATTTTTTTGCAGATGTGCAAGAGAAAGAGTATGAGAAGAAGAACCAATAGAAACGAAAAACGTGGTTGAAAACAATTTTAAGTTTTTCTTTTAGTCTTAAGTGTGACTCCACTCTTTGGCCGTAACCCAAAAAAGAAAAAGAAAAAGAAATTAAAGATTCAGGCGCATGACGCATAAAAAAACACCTTATCTTGGAAAGAAGTAATGGGGCAATAAACCCAAATACTACTTAAAATAAAGTCTGAGCTTAAGTCAAAAAAACATTACTAATTTAGCAGAAACACCTTTGTTGTTAATTACTAAATTACAGTTTGTTGCTTTGAATATACATACTTATACCCTGTCCCGAAATTACAAGAAGAGTCCATATATTGATAATTTGCATCGGCATCAATTTATTTTGTTGACCATATTATACTATAATTTAAAGATTATCCTTTGGCCCTACCTAAGAATTAAATTAGATGAATATTAATGTAATGGTAATATTATCTATGGATTTCTTTCGCACTTTTTGTATGGTACAGAGAGTACTAATCAGTCGCACGTAACGTCGTTCCCCACTTAATTTTCCAAAAGAATTGGCTGCCTAGTCATCCAGTAAATTGCTCAGACGGTCGAACTTTGTTCTGTTTAGTCTAGTCTGGGTTCAAGTTGTTGGAGGACTTGGAAACTCGATTCGTAGCGCATAATATGGCTGTTATTTTGTTATTATTTGCGGTTTTCTGTGGTTGCGAGTAAAATCGAATCGAATCGAATCACAAGCAGCGGGATCTCGATTTTCATTGCCGATCGACACTTTGAAGAGGTTTGGATTACCGGATTTTTAATGAAAATAACTCTCGAAAAAGGGGGTGTTGAGACACGTCAATAATACTTGTATTTATCTGATTGATCGGTGTACCCGCAGTTTATAGTACAGATGATAAACATAGGTACATGATAGCTGCATAATATGTGTCGTTCATATAATAATGATAATATAGTTTTGCGATTACGATTACCAATTTTACTTTTTGTTTTCTATTTTGCACTTTGCACCTTATCAATGCCGGACTCTATGGCAACAAAAACACAAAAAAGTCATTAGCAATTTTTTGTATTTTATTTTTGCGAACTTTTCCTAATCTATTCCACTCCAAAGAAATGATGTACTGTGCAGGGGGGTCGGGTGGGCGGGTTCTTTATTATTTAGGCGCAGCTGTAAAAGTTCCCAAAAAGTGCTCTATAGATAGGCAGAAGGCAGTGGGAACTTATCGAACCATAAAACACTTGGGACCAAAAGGTTGTCCACTTAAATACATTTTACAAATACATAATTGAGCATAATTGATTTGTCTGTCTGCGTGTTGATGGGTGGATGGTCAACAGGGGCCACAGGGGCCACAGCTCTATCTATAGAAACGAAACTATATATAATACGTGTATTTATGAGTACATATGACTTGTATATATATCAATATCATGTGTGCATTGCGATAAGGCTGCCCTTGCAGTTCGCTCTGCTCGTACAGTTTGCAGCAAATATACATATATATATATGTATATTGGGTTGAGCAATTGATAAAAACCGGAGGCTGGACGTCCGTCAGTCCCGCAGCAGGGTCCGCATTGTTAACCTTGGGTCCATGACTCTCGCTTTGATACGGTCTGTTCTGGGCTGGGACACTTGCTGGCAACTTCATCATAATTCAGCTTTATTATTTCAATTAAATACAATCTGATTTGCATTGTGTGTGGGTCTTCAACTCTGACTGGGTAATTCAATTAGTAAATGTCCGAAATCTCCAGGCTCTTCAAATGCACACACACACACGCACACATGTGTGCATATGTGGAGTGGGGTGTATGTATGTAGTGAAGCTTTCTCAAGAGATTCAAACTCTGAACCTCAACATGATCGATTACTTGCTCGCGTATAAGACTACAGATAAGATATAGATTATGTGAGTTGAAGGTAACTTATTTAAGAACTTAAAGAATCATTTTTGCTACAACTACAACTACAACTACAATTGTTTGATTTGTTTTCAGGCGTTGGCATGGTTCTGCGCAAGATGGGCAACACTGTCAGCCCCACTGTGGAGGTTACCCTGGAGGGCGACACCTACACTCTGACCACCACATCGACTTTCAAGACCTCTGCCATCAGCTTCAAACTGGGCGAGGAGTTCGACGAGGAGACTCTCGACGGTCGCAAGGTCAAGAGCGTGATCACCCTCGACGGCAACAAACTGACGCAGGAGCAGAAGGGCGACAAGCCCTCCACCATTGTGCGCGAGTTCAGCGACAGCGAGCTGATTACCGTAAGTCCCATCACAGTCGCACCTTTCTCTAAATGCCAATCCGTAATTATAACTGTTTCGCTTCTCCCTCAGACACTCACCATTGGCAGCGTGAAGAGCGTGCGCGTCTACAAGGCAGTCTAAGCATCAATTTCGACTGCGACTCTTGACTGAATTATCAACTGTCTAAACTATATTTTGCATTACGAACTAATTTCCCAGTTTAGTAATATTATTGTTATTGATTAACATTGAACTGCACATTAATTCTAATGCTTATTTATAAACACATGCAAATATCTGATATATGCGTGTTACATTGACATGTGAAAAATTTCAAAATGCATTTGAATAAAACTAAAATTTCGCTTTAAATAAAACACTTTTGGTTGAATGAACACGAAACTATATGGATATGGACTTGGATCGAACGGCTTCACTTGTTAAATGGGAGAGCAGAAAACAAACTTTGAATTCTAATAAAAAAAAGCAACAACAATTCAGAAATAGTAATTAGAATTTCTTGCTTAGAATGTAAAATTGGACTTTAACTTAAGGGGAATCGAACTTAAGTTTGATTCGTACACTCGTTCAGGGTCTAAATATTGCTGTCGGCGGCTTTGCTTGATAACATATCAGGTTTATGTGGGAACCAAGTCAAATTTCTACCTTAATCTTAACTATATATATATATATATATATGTGTGTGTATGTATTATTGTATATTGTGGGACTCATCGGTTATTCGCTGACATGCAGCTTAATTTTTGCCCATTGTACGGCGGTACGGCATCCCACGCATTTCCTTTCTGGAACTCTGGCGTCACTTTAACGGCACATAAACAGTTAAGGCTGTGTGGGTGAATCATGCGCAGTATAGTAACAGGGGGCAAGTCGTGAGTTACCCCACGGCTGTTGGTTGTGCCTCGTTAACAGTTACAGTTGCCGGTTCCTCCATCATAAAGTGTAGTGTTTATCCAAATGAACTGCTGATTAAACAAAACAAAAAGCTTGGTAAAATGATAAAAACCTGTATATTATGTGCTATAAATTGATAACATTTATATTGATCTGACGGCGAAAAGCAAATAACAGTGCATGACTTGAGTTAATCAAGAATGATGGTGTGGGTGTGTGTGTTTGTGTGTGTGTATGTGTATGTATGCATTGTGTAATAGTAGCACAGCAGATGGCACGAAAATATTTGTTGTATATTTTGCGGCTGTTTCCTGCGCGCTTAATTCAAAGCATGAAAACAAAAACATTTCTGCTTCAGTCTGCGCACCGTTTGACTAGGGGCAAGGGCGAGCTTTTCCAGTTGAAAAAGCTCCAGCAAGTTCCGCTGAGCTAAACGGGTTTTGCTGATTAAGAGACTCTGACTGTGATCGTTTTTCTGCCTTGTCGTCATAAAAGAAACAACATCCAGTATCACGCCATCGCCGTTACTTCTGCTCTTCGACGTCGCGTCGCGTCGCGTCGGTACGCTCTCAGTCGTTCCCTCTCGCTTCCACTCGCTCTGCCGCATGTCTGCAGCAGCGAGCGGTAGTTGGTTGGTTTCTGCTTGTTTACAAACGTGCTGCTTGCTTATTTGAATTTTGTAGCTTTCTCTTGCGATTGGAAAATGGAATTTCGTTCGAAGCATGAAGGCAGTTGAGTCGCTGCCCTAGCCGCGAACGCGTCGCTGTCGCATTCCAGTCAGCTCATTCAACATATTTTGCCAAAGAGTTCTAGTGCCAATTGCATTTATACACTTTTAATTCAGTGAGTTCAGCTTACAGTTACAAAATTACAAAATTACAAAATTCCAATCAGAAACGTCGATCGAATGATGGTTGCGGCTCTCAGTGTTGAAGCTTACTGGAATGCGAATTGCTTGAGTGCGTGTGCGTGTGCGTGTGTGTGTGAGAGCATATTCCAACGAAAAGTTATCATAAAACTTTGTTTATCTTTTTTGCAATGTTTGAGTTTGATCCATTTGTTATAAATTCTAAACGAATTCAATAAATAAGACCTCATAATGATTGCTTAATATTCCATAATTTATTATGTGATCGCAAATATTATATAACTATGTCAATTGACAAGTGCTAAGAGCACAGAAAGAGAATTTTTAGAGTACTTTTTGTTATGCTTGTTCCGTTCCAAAATACTATCATACGATCTTAAGCAATCGAAATTGCGGAATAGGTTGCAGACGTCTCAATGACTATACACAATGCTCTCAATTTAAATTCTACAATATAGTTTTTTGTTGTTGAACTTTGATTTCAAGGTGAAAAAAGTCGCGATAAAATCATGAATTTGTACGGAAAGAAATCAAAGATTAGCTCTAGAGCTAACCTAAAACAAGGCAATATGTAGTTGTAGCTGGAATACGTAGTTTTCCACTCTATACTGTCAATGGGGTATATTAGTAGTATGCAATAGATAAGAAATAAAAGTGAGGATCTACCATGATAGAAAAATGAAAAATTCATCTGTTTATTTCTTGTAGCTATTGTCAGCGAAGCACATGAATGTTTGTTTTGTAGGAGGAGACGCTGTCTATTTAAAGCAGCATCAATCGACCAGCACACATCCAAAAATGATCTTGACAGTAAACCCCCGGCACTTAAATTAGTTTTGAAGGGAGGGAATGATGTTAGTTTTTTCGATTTGTAGAATGTCATTCGATATCCAGACACGAAACAGTGTACTATAATAAACACCGATCTCCACAGCTCAAGATGGATCGCCAGTCCCTGTCCACATTCGTCAGCCCCTTCCAGGGCCGCCCCTGGATGTGCCACAGCGGAGCCGCCGCGCCAGCAGGCGGCTCCAAGGGCCTGAAAGGCATCATAGCTGGAGGAATAACGGGTGGGATAGAGATCTGCATTACATACCCGACGGAGTACGTGAAGACCCAGTTGCAGCTGGACGAGAAGGGCGCCAACAAGCGGTACAACGGCATTGCGGATTGCGTGAAGAAGACGGTGAGCCAACGCGGCTTCTTCGGACTCTACCGCGGCCTTAGCGTCCTTCTCTACGGCAGCATACCCAAATCTGCCGCCAGGTGAGTAGCGCACTCCAGACTCTGGCCGATCCCCCAGCTCACGGCTCGCCTGCAGGTTTGGCGCCTTCGAATTCCTGCGCTCCAACGTCGCAGACTCGCACGGCCAACTGAGCAATTCGGGGAAATTGCTCTGCGGCCTCGGTGCTGGTGTCTGCGAGGCCATCGTTGCAGTCACCCCCATGGAGACTATAAAGGTTAAGTTCATCAACGATCAGCGCAGCGCGAATCCCAAGTTCAAGGGATTCGCTCACGGCGTCGGCCAAATCATCAAGGCAGAGGGAATCGGCGGCATCTACAAAGGTCTCACGCCGACGATTATGAAGCAGGGATCCAACCAGGCGATTCGATTCTTCGTCATGGAGTCATTGAAGGATCTGTACAAGGTAATCCATGTGCTTCGCTTCTAGCTGTGAAGTGTTCTGAGGTCTGCTTGTCCGGAACCCTTCCAAGTTAACTTTTTTACTGACTTTCCATACAAATTCAGTCGCTTACTTCGAGCGTTAGGATTTTGTTCAAGATGTGCTGGAGAGGTGTTCAAACTTTCTCCTCGATAAAAGTGAAGTCGATAACATTTCCTAAATTGGAAAGCTTTTCGATTTCTTATATTTAAACTCGAGTTCAACCGTTCGATACGATTTAACCGAATGATAAAATTTAATCAGTTCATAAAATTTAACCGATTGGTACGATTTTACCGATTGATAAGACTTGAGCGATTGATCGATCGAATCTGTAGTTAATTATTTGAGCCGTAGTTTGTGCATCGGATTTACCTAAACTCTGATTGAAATGCTTCAACTTATTCTTCTTCTTCTTCTCTTGCAGGACGGCGATCCAAAGAAACCGGTGCCAAAGTTGTTGGTGGGAGTGTTTGGCGCCGTCGCCGGCGCCGCTTCCGTGTTTGGCAACACGCCACTGGACGTGGTCAAGACCCGCATGCAGGGCCTGGAGGCGGCCAAGTACAAGAACACGGCGGACTGTGCTATGCAAATATTGCGTCATGAGGGCGTCGCCGCCTTCTACAAGGGCACGGTGCCGCGTTTGGGCCGCGTGTGTCTGGATGTGGCGATAACATTTATGATCTACGACTCTTTCATGGAGCTGTTCAACACTCTTTGGAAGGACTAAATTATGCTTTTAGTTTTATCTGCACGTGCCTCGTTTGGGCCGCGTGTGTCTGGATGTGGCGATACCATTTACGATCTACCACTCTTTCATGGAGCTGTTCATCGCTCTTTGGAAGGACTAAATTATGCTTTTAATTTGATGTGCACGTTAATTACTCTAAATTTTGACCTAGTCGATTGTTAAAATACTTGACACACAAAACAGTTTTGTTTTCTTTTCATTTCCAAGAACTAACCTAGACTTCTATTTCCGAGAATTTAGTCGAACGCAGACTAAACAACACTTTTGCTTAGATAGCCAACGAATTATATATGTTAAGTAACGATTAGATTAGCTTTATAGCAGTCCCAGACAAGCCCACAAAATTCAAGATTGCGTAGAAGATCATTCCAGTTTTTGCTGTAATAAAACACAACGCAATCCCATCTACACATAAAATGTAACTCAATGCTGCCAAATTAACATTTAACTGCATGCATAAATGAAAACAAACCCACTCACACACACAGGCACACTGCGATCGACCAATAAGAGGTCAGGGACGCGTATAATTAAAAGCTCAGCAGGCTTGCTCTATTGTAGCTGATACAGATCTCACTCAAAGTTGAGCGCAACTCGTGAGCCTTTTAGGAGTCAATTCTCACACTCGCTTAAGATTGTCAACATATGAATAAACAGTTGAAAGCTTTAGCAAAATGCTTCACGGACATTTAATTTAAGTCTCGAGTGTCTTAAAAAGTTTACATGATTAGCTGGCAATTGGTATATATAAATTCTAGGGTATACATATGTGTATATAAGCTTGCACCATTTGAAAGAGAGTTTAGAACTAGTCGAGAGGCAGCTAACGTATCACGTTGAGTGGTATGGAGGCATGCTTGCTGCTAAGGATGCGGCCCAGCGTCTCGTCCAGCGGCGAGCTGAGCTCCTGCCAAATGCACTTGCCGATTATCGAAATCTCCTCCAGCGGCGGCCTAAACGCCACCAACAGATTCAGGCACAAGCCGTCGCTGCCGTCGCCGCTGCTCGTGCCGTGCTCCACGCTGAGCAGCCCGTGCGGCCGATGCTGCGGCAGCTCCGCTCCGAAAATCTCAATCATGAACTTGCGCAGCGTTGAGTGCAGACTGCGATTGGGATGCACTTCCACCGTGGGAAAGTGATGAGTATTCTTCTCGCTGATGAGTATGTTCATCGAGTTGCTCGCCCGCTTGCGCGCCACGGCCAGCACCCGCAAATAGTTGCGCTTGTGGGGCTGCCGAGTGGGCAGCAGATCGGCGTGCCACTGCGAGGGGGCTGCCACGATCACGTCCTGCTTCCTCTTCTGCTGCTGGTGGTGGGCGCGTCCAATGTCGATGATGTTCAGCACGTCGTTGGCGCGCAGCGGCACTTCTTTGGGATCGCGCAGCCAGAGCGCTTGTATGGACTCCGCGTCGGCGTCGGCAGGTGTTTTCAGACGCCCGCCCGTAATCCGGCCGGTGAGCACAAACCGAAACCAGGAGCCGCCCGCCGACTCCACGGCCAGCAGCGTCGTCATCTCCGCATTGAGGCCCGTCTCCTCGAAGAGCTCGCGAGCAGCGGCCTCCGTGATGGACTCCCCCTTCTCCATGCGGCCCGCCGGCAGGTACCATTTACCTGAGGAATACAAAACGTGTTTATAACGGTGTCAACGGTGTCGCAGTTGGCCAACGCACCTGCGCAGCTGGGCTTCGCCTCCTCGATCATTAGCAGCTCGTCGTGCTCGTTGAACATGACGCAGGCCACAATGTAGTTAATCGTCTGGCCCACAATAGGCACGAACTCCGCCGTAGTCGATGGCTGCACGCCCTGCGCCTCCGCCGTAGCATTTTGTTCCTTCAGTGAGAAGTCGCAGAGCTCCGTCGTTATGTCGCCCAGATCTTCGCCGTTCAGTATGTTGCGCACTTTCTCCTCAATCGAAGACATCTTTCTCGCAGATATATTTATATATATTTATATATATATATATAGATACGTATCGGCCTTATATGGTTAGATGTGGCCTATTGTGAAAGTGTGCTAAGAATGAATGTTGACAATGTGAACAGGTGTGACGACAAACCGACTCGAAACTCACGTTTAGCACAGAATTCCGTCGCTAAATGACTCAATGGGCCAAAACATGCTCGGTCTGGGTTATGCATAAAGCAAAAAAAGCAAAAACCAAAAAGCAAATAAAATATTATGCAAATCACAAATTCTTGAAGCGCGAGAGTCAAGAGTCGAACGTCGAACGGCGAGCGGCGAGCGTCGAGAAACGCACTCAAGAGTGGGCAAGATGAGACTGAACAATGAAGAAGTCGCCGATCTTCGAGCTTGTTGCCTGTTAGCTGTTGTCTGTTTTTTGTTGGTTGTTGTTCTTGTTGCAGGTGCTTAGCAGTCTGCTAACGGCGCAAATCGCTAAACGCTAAACACAAACGCGACTGCGACTGCGACAGCGAGCAATTCGTATTTGGCCTGTATTTTTCTATTGATATCGAATAGATGTCAAAAACAAAAACAAAAACAACAGCTGCCACAACAATAACAACAACTAAAAGCCGCAAGACAGGTTTTACTCCATTGAGAGAAAGTGCATTGGAATGTTTGTCTCGTTGCTGCTGCTGTTGCTGCTGATTGAGTTCTTTTTGCTGCTGCTGCACTTTTGTTTGAACAAGCAGTTGCTGCGCAGCTAATTATTCGCACAAAAACAAAGCACAAACGCACAATTGTATTCTTTTTAATTAAAAATTCTCGCCATTTGTGTTCTGAATGCTAAAAATCGTGTGGCAACACTTCACATTTGTTTACAAATGCTGGCAAGTGTGCCCGTTTTCATGTTATGTGAAAAATACCACACAAACACTCCAAACGTTGGTATTAAATAAAAACAACTGTGCGCTTGAAAGGGTGTTTCGAGTTAATTATAACGTTTGCTTTTGAATATTCAGAAATTTTTATTGCCGCATATGCTGCACCCAAATAAAATACACCCACGCACGCACACATGGTAATTACAAGCATTCAATTTCAATTTTAAATTAGCTAGCCAAACAGCAAAAGGGCGTCACACTTGATAGATTAATGCAATTGAAGTAGATAAATGTGTGTAGCAAGCGCCGTGTTGGCATTACCCACTTATTGCGTAGGCGAGGGCTTCCGGAAAGTGCGCCACTGATTGCTAGCAATAAAATTTGAATGCGGAAATTTCATTGTTTACCCAAATCGATCATCATTAAAAGCGTTTGCCATTCGGCAAGTGCGAATTGCTCGAATCCATGGCGTATACTTAACATAGATGTTGGGTTGTGGGTGGGAGTTGGGGGTGGGGAAGCCAAAAGCACAGGGCGGCCCATTTTAGGTAATTCAATTTTTGTTTTTTCTATTTTCTTTTTTTTTGGATAAAGTCTCAATACGTTATTAGCAGCTGCCAGTTAAGTGGGTGTGTGCGAGAGAGAGAGAGAGAGAGAGAGAAAGACAAAGCTTGTATGTGTGCGTGTGCTTGCTGATGTATATACACATGTATGTATGTATGTATGTATGTGTGCGCTATATAAGACTTTGTCATTACATTGTTAATTTGTTTTAGTTGTTTTTTAATTTCCTTGGAGACTCGCAAAACTCATAGATGCGTGCCTGTGTGTGTGTGTGATTGTGATTGTGTGCGTGCGCTAATGCATTGAGTGTGGGTGGTAATAAGAGCCAAAGTAAAATGCTGATAAAGTGGTGAATGCTGAGTGCGAGTGTGTTGGCTGAAGTGTGTCTGTGTGTGTACGTATATGTGTGTGTATGTGTGGAATGCGTTGCGAATGTTCGGCGCGATGACAAGCAGAAGCGAACACAAAACGTTCATTTCCCACAAGCGCCATTATTCGTTAAAACCCGTAAATTTTGCTCGAAACGAACGCACACACTAACATACACACACGCACACACAGGCACACACAGGCACACACATCTGGCAATAATAACAACAACTGGCAAGCTGGCAAGCTGGCAAGCTGGCAAGAAGCTGCCAGCTAAACACGAATATAATGTTTAAAATGTTTATTATGTGTGTGCAAGTGACGCGCGCGCTGCCAGTGAGACCAGCGCGCCGGCATATGTTTACCCATATAACTGTATTACACGCCAGCACATATGAGTGTGCGTGTGTGTGTGTGTGTGTGCTGGTGTGCTGGTGTGTGTTGATTTTGGTTTTTCGCCGGCAGCGACATTGACGCCGGATGCGAAACAAGTAGCCCAAATAAACCGCAATAAGCTTTTGTCACGATTAACAAGGCTTACGCAAATGTGTGCGAGAGTGAGATAGTGTGCGTGCGTATGTGAGCCTGTGTGTGAGTGCGAGTGCGTGTGTGGCTGAGCATAATTACATGCACATCGTTAGACGAACGTGTGCGAATCTGAATGTGTGTGTGCGTGTGTCTTTGCCATATTTTAGATTAATGATGGCGTCGACTCGTATTAGGCAAATGAAGAAATCGACTCGACAGCTTTCTGCGGTGTGCGTGTGTATCAGTGTGTGTGCGTGTGCGTTCTCCTTGGTCTGCGGTTTCTCGCAGCATTTCCGCTAACAAATTTGCCACAACAATAAGTGCATATCATTATGCTGATTTAAGTGGCAGCACGGCACGTAGCAAATACCACACACACACACACACACCCACACACACACACACACACACTTACACAAATATCTATAGCAAGTTATTACGCGCACACCTGACCCGCGCCCACACATAAACACAAGCCACTCTCACACACACACACACACACTCTCACACACTCACACACACACACACCTTGTACCCGGCTAGCTATGAGTATGCATGCAAGTGGGTACATAAATCTTTGTTTAAAGACACATGCACAATGTAAGTTAAATTGGCAATAACGTGCTTTCTTTTATACGCCAGCTACAGACAAACAAACACACATTCCCATTTATATATATGTATATATGTGTGTGTGTGTGTATATGTATATATGTATATATGCATACGGGCATAACGGTAACGGAACCTTGTTTGCAAGGAAGTAACAACCTGTTTTCACCCCATGTAGTGGGTTTCGCTTTTATGTGCGCCTTGCCTTCTCGCCTTCTGACCCCCCCTCATGCCTCTCACCCTCCCCCGCCGCCTACTGCCACGCCTTGATCCGCATCGACTTGGCTAGCGCGGGACTGGGCGGTTTTCCTACCATTTTCCATCTTTTCCTTCTTTTTATTTTTTTTTTTTTTTTTTTTGTTTTTTTTCTTTCGTTTTTTTTTGTTTTCTGGGACTTCTTTTGGGTACGTTTTATGGGGCGTTGCTGTTACTCCCGTTATGCTTTAATTATGCCCTTGTCAAAAGGTGGGTACGGCGCAACTTCTGCTTTTGTTAGCCACATACATACACACGAACTAATATATATATGTATGTATGTGTACACACCTACATACACACACATACACATACATATACCATGTTTCTATTCACGTCGACGTCCAGTCGAGAGTTTGTCCACACAAAAGTTTGTTATAATAAAAGGAAACCGAGAGGGAACGAGAGAACGAGAGAAACACACATTTGAAAATACATACATCAATTTTTAAGTACTAATTGGAACTTTTTGAGTTACAAACATTCCTGCCATATTTATAAGGCACTCGACCAACACTCTTCCATAGAAAAGCGAGTCCAATTTGTGAAAACCGAGTTATTAATCACAGTCTACACGCACACTAACAAACTTTACAAAGGGATGTTGCAGATTTTCCAGAAGAGTTAAGCGAACCCATTTTCATTGTTTCTTTTTACTGTTTAATAGGTTTTTATCATGCTTGAGATGGTTGGGGCATGCATCGCATATAACTTATCCTATTAGTGTGCAAGTTATAAATGCAATATTCGAAATTTCTGCACAATTTATTTTTATTATATGTTTTCAGTTGAATTTCTTTAAATACCATTAAAAAACTTAAGAGCTCCCATTAATTAACTTACATTCGTGTACAATTTATTAATTTCATTTTAGAAATTTCTCCAGAATTTATTTTGAATATTTATTCAGTTAAGTTTTAAATTAATTTACATCCAAAAAAATTAATATCTCACACAGCCCTGTATCAAGCTTAAGATTTGTTGTCTTACATTTGTAGCTCAGTGTACACTTGAATTTATCATTATTATTATTTTTTTATATTTAAATTTATATTAAAAAACTTAACATTTTATCCTATTTGTTATTTCGACTGTTATTTAGTGTATAAATGAAACATTATCCTTACAATTTATTCAGTTAAATTTTCTTAAAATAACATTAAAATAGTTAAGAGCTCCCACAGCTGTTTTTTCCTACTTAAGATGGTCTGCATATGCAATTTAAACTACTCACTCCGTTTATTATCTGACATTTGTAGTTTAGTGTACAATTTACAAATGTTAATTTAGAAATTTCTATAGAATTTATTCAGTTGAATTTGTGTTTAAATAACATAAAAAACTTAAGAGCTCAGAGGCATTAATTTATATTTGTTTACCTCTAACGCTCTTCGCTGTGAATATTTCATTTAATGGAATTTCAAAGTTAAATTAAAACATTATATCAAACGGCCGAAAGTCTTTTTATTTGGCCTTATCAGTTAGAGAAGGGTCCAGATCTGGCTAATAAAGACGGGTTAATTAACACTTTGTTGCGCTGGCCAAACGTTAACCAAATGTTGGTCAGCAAACGAATCCGATGTTGGTCCAATCCGAATCTGAAATCTCTTTGTGACAGCATTTTTTATAAACATAATTGAAAGCGCTTTCGCTCAACTGCGGCTTCTATTTTTGTTTGTGGCTTGCACTTTCGCTTTGTTTACGTTTTGCGGAACGCCTTTTGTGCTGTTCGAGATTTGTTTGCATTTCATTCACGGAAATCCTTCAGCGTGTCCGCCGGGCAGATTCCAAAGCGTAAACGCATTCCGATCTGCGATTACGGTCAGAATTGTGAGAAGCAGCCAATGCAGCTGCCAAATGCTCAGACTTTTATCGGGCTTAAATACATACACACATACATACATACATGCATGTGCTTATATACACGGTGGAGACTCCTTTCAATGCAATTGCAGCTTTCAGAAGAAATGAAACAAAGGTAAAACAAACTTTGTGTTTCTTTAATTCTCCTTAAGGTCAAACGCAAATTGAATTCTGAAGCAAGAGTCCGCTGTTTGCTTGTTCAAGCGTTCACTGTACCTGGCATTGGCATCGCCTTCACGCTTGATAAGGTCAAGAGCTTGCCTGCGCAAATTGAAGTCTTCAACAAATGTGCTCGAGCATTCACTGTACCTGCATTTGATACAGGATTAATGCTCCAGAGGGTCAAGAGTTCGTCGATGCAAATGGAATGCTTAAGCTAATATCACATTTGTACAGATGTTCCTTTATACGAGTGTTCACTGTACCTGCATTCAAGCTGACAGTGAGACACGATTAATGCTCCAGGGGGTCAAGAGTTCGTCGATGCGAATTAAATGCTTAAGCTAATATCACATTTGTGCAGCTGTTCGCTTATTGGAGTACTCACTGTACCTGCATTCAAGCTGACAGTGAGACAGGATTAATGCTCCAGAGGGTCAAGGCTTTGCCTACGCAATTGAATCCCTAAGCATGTGTTACACTTGTACATATGTTCCTCTCACGAGTGCTCACTGTACCTGCATGACACAGAATTAATGCTCCAGGGGGTCAAGAGTTCGTCGATGCAAATTGAATGCTTAAGCTAATATCACATTTGTGCAGATGTTCCTTTATACGAGTGTTCACTGTACTTGCATTCAAGCTGACAGTGAGACACGATTAATGCTCCAGGGGGTCAAGAGTTCGTCGATGCGATTGAATGCTTAAGCTAATATCACATTTGTGCAGCTGTTCGCTTATTGGAGTACTCACTGTACCTGCATACTCACTGCCTATGACATCGACTCAATGCTTGATAAGGTCAAGAGTTTGCCCACGCAAATTGTTCGCTCTGCTGTAGTGTTCGTCCAGCTGGAGTGCTCACTGTACCCGCGTTTGGTATGGCGATGGCATGTTGATACGCTCTGGTTGGCCTTTGCCTGGCCAGAAACACAATCTTATCGCACAAAGCGTGCGCTTATCTCATTAAATGTCGGGAGACGCCATTGAATCATTTTACAAATGGCTGACTACATGTCGCATATGAATATGAAAGGGATGGGGGGCGGGGCTGTAGTCTAGGCGGGCACTTGAGTCAAACAGACACACACACGCACACACATACAGTGGAGCACAGGCAGAGCGCAATTGCTGACAAATGAGATAATTTACACGCTGAAATGAAGCCCATAAAGGCTCATTTAAAATTCAGCGGCGTCTGGGGCATAATTTTTTCCTGCTTCCTCTACATCTTTTCTCTATACAACTGTGGCTATATGTATGTATATTTTGCTCCTTATATTTTCCTTTTTTGTGTGTTTTTTTTTTGTGTTGTTTCGCTCTTGCATTCAGCTCTAGCATTTTACTTTGCTTTTTGTGCTTAATGGTTCTGTGCCATGACATACGTGGCTGGATATTAAAACCCCGCGAGGGAAGGCATAGGAGGGGAGGGGAGGGGGGCAGCCAGTCCGACCATAACCAGAGCCATAGCCCTGGCAAATGGCTCGGGGCACGACAGAAAATCTTTATTAGCATACGGCATAAAAATTTATTAAAGATGAACGCGGCTAAATGAAAAGCGCGCCAAGGATTTTCGAGAGGGGCTTGTTTTTACATTTTTAGTTGGCTCTTACAGTTGGCCGCCTCAATTGCGCCCCCTCCCCCAACCCTTGTGCATTCCTGCTTTTTTTTCCTTTTATTATAAATCGATTTGAAGTTTTTGATTAAACCGTACAACAAGAAAAAACAACTTGGGGCGTAGTTGTGAGCTATTTAGTTTCTGTGTATTGTATTTTGTTTTTATTTCTGATTTCGGGTTTTCCTTTTATTTGTTATTGCTGCTGCTGCTGCGACGGTTGTTGTTGTTGTTGTTATTGTTGTTGTTATTGTCATTCCGCCTGTGGGGTAGTTTTTATGTGGCTCAACTTAATTTTATACAAATGACCTTAGGTCATATCACCATTTATATCCGTCAATCCCTTTTTGGTATAACTTTTATATTTGCTTCTGTATTATTTCTTTCTCTCTTTTTGCCTGTTGTATTTTTTTATTTTTCCACTTTCTTGTTTTCTGTCTTGTGTCTCAGTGTCGGCTTTTAAGGGCATTTTTATGTTCGCCTGAAGCGCCAACTAACGGCAAGCTGGCCCTAAAAGCCTTTAGCCAAATATCTTCGAGAGACAGACGGCCCTATATGTCGTGTATATGCACATACGTACCATATATACTTAAGTATATGTCCTATATGTCTGTCTGTCTGAATGTCCGACTGTCTGTCTGGGTATATGCTTATGTAAATAAACAAAACGCAGCATTTGTTTGTGTTTCAGAGCTGAGTTTGGCTAAGCGACACCGGAATGGCAATATAACAAGTGAAAATGGTGAGAATATACCCTGTAAATAGTCGTGCGGCTGCTTGACAGGCTAATTAAGCAGGTTATAGAAATGAGAAAAAAACGTTGACTGTGCGTATACGTAATTTTAGTATATAAAAACGTTTACATTGCTTAGCTGCATTTTAAATATGACTTACTTTTTATACTCAATTATTAGCGTGCTTCGTATTGACTCTAGGTCTACATATCTATGCGTATACTTAATATTAGCTTACACCCATGAAGCATTGCTTATGCGTGCACTTAATGCCAGTTTCTACCCATGCAACATTGTTTATAAACGCTTAGAGATTAGTTGAACTTATTGCCTAGCAACGATATACCCGATGGGCGCATTCGTATGCATACAGAGTATAAACAGCAAATCCGTAGCCACTTGCGAAAATGAATGGAAAATGTTCAGGATGAGATTGTGGTGCGCCATAGCGAAAGCGAACATATAAATATAGATGCGGATGGGGAGATAGAGCGGCGGAGCCAAGGCTACCAGCAAAAAGTGTTAAAGTGTGTAGGGGTGTGTGTGGGGCCAAAATGGCTGCCAAATGGGAGCCAGGGCCCAAGCTAAACCTAAGTCGCAAGTATTTCCTGGTTATTCAGAACCAAAGAGCCCAGCAGTCCGGCAATTGAGTTATATTTGATGCATATCAGATGCTCAATGCTCAATGCTCGAGTCTAAACCGAGGAGCAGACAAAGAGTCCTTTTGGCCCATTCGTCGTGTGTGTGCATGTGGACTTGGCTATAGATGTGGATGTGAATGTGGTCTATGTAAATGCTCCCGTGGGCCAAATGGATGGAGGTTGGGAATTCAATTCAGTGTCGGACATTTAAGCTCAAGTGGAAAAAGGATGCGAATGTTACAAAGTCGAATGGAAATATATGTATGTAAATATTTATGTGACACACACACACAAGCACAAGCACAAGCACACACACACGCATGTCATTAATTATTGTATATGCAGATTTCTTTGTTTGGCCATAACATAAATCATTATAAAGCGGAAAAGCAATGCTTAAGTTTAACTGACCATGTGACATTTAAGTAGTTTGTGAGCCCACTTGCAGGCCCCGCAAGCAAATCAAATAATCGTTAAAGGAAGCTGCACACATATATATATATATACATATATATATTTTATATAAATCAGTCCCCTAATGGCCGCTCACATAAATCCAATTATCGTAACAACTGGGAGCTGTTAAGGCATTAAAATGAAGGAGTGCGAAAGAAGCACATTTAATAATTACAACAAAATATATGAATGAATGAATAATAATAAATTAAAGAGCCATAAAGCTGACATTTCTATAAATCTTAATCTCTACATATATATATATATTTCGATGTATTAAGCTATAAGCTTATAAAGACAGCTGATTGAGCTACTAACTGTAATAGCAGCCAGTGGAAATGTTAAGAATGCAACACAAAAGCAGACCCAAAAGCATGCTCTCTCGTTCGCACTCCCTTGCTTGCAATCTCTCTCTCTCTCTCTCTCTCTCTCTGTCTCTCTCAAGTGTAAACAAGGAGAGAACGAATGCACGTTTGCTTATTTGCTAAAGGCTGCATGTGGATGTTGATTCGCTCAGACTTGAGCAGAGAAAGAGAGATGGAGAGAAGGAGAGATAGAGAGGGAGAGGAGGATTATCTACCAGGTGTCATGTAATGCACTCAGTAGTAAATAATAAAATATGAAATTTCAATTGAGACACAAAATGCGGGTCCATAAATCGTCCCGATATCTGGATGACACCGCCAAAGCCGCGCGTCGCATCGCATCGCATCGCATCGCATCGCATTTAACCTCATTTTTAACTTGTAGTACTTTGTTGTAACGGTTTTTTATGGTCAATGCGAAATAATTGGAATGATTGAATGAGTGAGCGACTGAACGATTGAATGATGCCTTTGAACCCTCCCTCAGTGAGAGTTGCAATAAAATTAAAAGTGCTTTTTAATACTCCTCGCTTAGTGCTTCGATTGGTAATTTGCATTAAGTTGTCGTTATTTGCGAATGGAGGGTGCGGATCCCGTTAGGTCTCGACTAGGAAATATTTTCTCTAATGAATTGCCGGCATTACGTGGCTCGACTCTTGCATGCAAATCAAATTGGATAGTCTTGGAGAATCAGACACGAAAATCGATGGGAGTCCAAGAGCTACAGCAAATGCCTCACAGCGTTTTCAACAACCTTGAAGCAACATCCTGGCTAACTGAAGGTGAGTTTAATGGCAACTGAAGCAATCCGATGCGATTCCATGCGATGCGATGCGATGCGATGCGATGCTATGCGATGCGACGCACACACGTACAGAGACACGTATGTATGGGTGACATTTCAAGATAGTTACAAAAGGAATTGTTGATTTGTATGTCAAAGGTCAAAGGGTGCAGGTTTGGCATTCCCTTTGATGTGGTTCTCAACTTAGTTAAAAGTCTACAAACACCTTTGATAAGTGCACATACACTGAGCTAAATAGTGCGTACGTCAAGTATATCATTTATCTTATTGTTACATTTTTCAAATTCTATATTCTATATTCTATATTCCATATTCTATATTCTATATTCTATATTCTATATTCTATATTCTATATTCTATATTCTATATTCTATATTCTATATTCTATATTCTATATTCTATATTCTATATTCTATATTCTATATTCTATATTCTATATTCTATATTCTATATTCTATATTCTATATTCTATATTCTATATTCTATATTCTATATTCTATATTCTATATTCTATATTCTATATTCTATATTCTATATTCTATATTCTATATTCTATATTCTATATTCTATATTCTATATTCTATATTCTATATTCTATATTCTATATTCTATATTCTATCATCTATATTTTATATTCTATATTCTATCATCTATATTTTATATTCTATATTCTATATTCTATATTCTATATTCTATATTCTATATTCTATATTCTATATTCTATATTCTATATTCTATATTCTATATTCTATCATCTATATTTTATATTCTATCATCTATATTTTATATTCTATATTCTATATTCTATATTCTATATTCTTTATTCTATATTCTATATTCTATATTCTATATTCTACTCAATTTATTTGCAGTGCGATATTTGATAGTCGATCCTGTATATAGCATGTATTTAATTTCTGTCAGTGTGTGTGTGTGTATGTGTTTGTGTATGTGTGAAATGCACGCCCATCAATAAGCGCAGACGTAACGACTACGGCTCCGGCTGATGCCCCAATCGGCTGCACATCTAAATCCACCTCAAATTGAATAATGAATGCAAAGTGACGGAGTGGCTGCCATCGGTGGTGCCGCCCATTGGTATCGCTGCTCAATGAAATGCATTAAATCAGGGTATCGTTGAAAGCAACTTCTGGTCGCCAGCCCTTAGCGGCAGCCCCTGCCGCACTTTCCCTCTGCACACAACAACAATAGCAGCAGCGCAATTGGACAGGTGCCCCGAAAAGTAGGCAACGAAATTTTAATTCACGAGCTGTAAGCGACGAAACGGTTCGCGCTGCAGCCCCACGCCCACCCCCAGCCCCACCCACAGCCATTTGAGCAGCGCACGGTTAGCTGTAAACATCAATTACGCCGCCCCAAAACTATTCACGCGATTAGCCGCGTTTTCTAGTTATTGGGTAATAGCCATTGCCACTTGCCGGTTTTTGGTAGCTTGGCCAGCGGATGGTAGAGCAGGAGAAGGAGAAGGATGAGGTGGAGGAGGAGGAGGAGGGCGGGGGGCTTTTCTAGACGTATAGGCGCTAGCAAATTTTAGCGTTACGCTGAATTGAATTAACGGGTCCGGTTGTGCCGTGGCCAGCTGTAAATTTACAACGGTGCATCTGATAAACGTGGCCGTGCCGACAAGCTGGCCCATAAAAAGGCTGAGCCAGTGAGTCAGCAGCCGTCGGGGCCGAAGAGTTATTTCAAATGTTGAAAACTGAACGAAAAACACAGCGAAATGTAAAGCAGACAATGTGTGCGTGTGTGTGTGTGTGTGTGTGTGATGGGGTGTGCGTGTGTAAATTTGCTGTGCTGTGCTGTGCTTCTGGCCTTAAAAGCGAAAAGCCATTTGTATTCATTTGAAATTAATTTAGCATTCATGCAAGGCACAAGACGCGCCAGCCGCAAGAGACGCAACATCAGCAGCAGCAGCAGCAGCAGCAGCAGTGGCAGTGGCAGCAAGGGGTTGGGGAGGGGTGCAGCGAGGGGTGCCTCGATATCTGGAGCAGTGGCTGTGGCAATATATGGCGCTCAAAGCCGAGCGGAGCAGAGCTAAGCAATGGATAAATACGTGTACGTGGCATACATTTAAGTCCGCAATACAAAAGACGAGCCAAACAATTTGCTCCTAGACCTCCTAGTCTGTCCTCCGTCGTCCGCCGTCAGTCGTCCTTTGCGCCTTTTGCCTATCGATAAGCAGTTCTCCCGCCCCATCGCTGGCACAATGGAAACTAGGCTGGAGCCTCGAGACGTGTGCCTGCTCCACTAATTTTAACAAATTAATTGGCAACAATAAATTTACTTGCAAAAAGGTGCGCAGATAGAATCTCGCATAGGTTCCAAAGGAATGTGCGAGTGCGAATGCGAGTGGGGGAAGCTATAGATTGCTCCACTAATTTGATTCGCTCAATGACAGACACTTAAGCACTTATACAGCTAATATATTTAAGATACCCACCAGTTAGAGCAGACGTAGCTAGATGACAGCGTCTGTTCGGCGTTATATAAACTACGAGCAGGAAAGGGCAAGGGATGGGGAAGGGGAGGGGGAAAGGGAAGCCTATACAGAGTTAATTAACGTTTATTCTTATAAATTGAAAGAGACACACATACGCACATATGCATATGTGTGTGTATCTTGTCACAGCTATTCAAAGAAAGGAAATGTATGGAGAAAGCTGCTTACTAGAACTCCTGAGAATCGCATAGAAGCGCTTCATTAAAAGTCTGTTTTTTCATTTTTGAGCAAAGCGAGAAATAAACTTCGTTGTTTTTTCTCTCTTATGTAACACTCTTCAAATGCTTACTTACACTCATTAATATGCTAATCAGAAGTGCGTTTTATTTCCGGTGTTGCAAAAGGAGCTGTCAAAAAGATAATGCTGCAGGAGATCACAAACACACACTGCGTTGCATAATGCATACGTGTATGAATCTTGTTGCATGTAGTTCTGCATTAGGGAAGCTTAAGAAACTTATGAAAGCGTCCAGGCATGAGCAAAAGTTTATAAAACTTTAGATTTAGTAACTCGAATGCAAACAAAAAAAAAAAAAAAAAAGAAGAAAAAAGAAAACCAAGAAATGAACCTAATCAGCAAGCTTGTAGCTGGAAAGCTCTTGGATTAGATGTATTCTGGTCTTGTTATTTCTATTATATCTAAAAAATATATGTGTGCATATATATTCTATAAGACTAACAATGTTTCTGAAGCAGCTTAGCACTGAAAACTTGCTATTTAGTCAGATTTGCCAAAATTCCAACTAAACTAGAGATGGCTTAAAGCAAGCAAAGCCATGAAAAGTTGTTGACATCTTTTTTTTTTGTTTTTCTCATTCTTGACAAACTTTTGACCACATCTAAAGCAGCTCTACCTTACACATAATATGTATCAAATAGATATTTATTTGCTCAGCTGCCACAACTAGCAAAAATGCCCAAAATAGTTTCCTTTTCCATGAAAAGAGGGCTCCATTTATATTTAGAGTAGATATATACTCTTATATATATAAATGTATATGTATGTGTATATATTGTTAAGTTTGGGGGAATTTACAAGCGAATTGTGAACTTGAATCGCTCGAGTGCGTCTATTGTCCGGTAGGTGTCGCACTTTGGCATTCATGCATTGTTCTGTCCACAAAAAAATTTACATTCAGCTGCGTACTGAGCGTTTTTCTAGTCAAGTACTCTCGACCGAAAATTTTGGCACTTTATTTATTAGCCTGTAAGCCGCGCTGAAATGACCCGGCGACTTCCCAACCTCCGGTCCGCGACCCGCGACCCGCGACCCTCGACCATCGACCCTCGACCCGCTGGCCCAGCTCAAACGTAAAGCCGGGCGCTCAGCGCGTCCTTCGTCCCTGTCCGGCTGCGTTTTGCGAGGATTTAGCGGGGTCGGTTGTGGGTGTATGAGGTTACGGATACGCTTTCGACAACAACATTTGCGGGCCATAACACGCAACATTTGACACGGTCGACGGCGGCACCTGCACATTACAGGTGTTCATTGGGGGGCGGGGCCGTTGGCGGAACGGCCTCACAAATCTTTCACGAATGCGACGCCTGTACATAGACTCAAATTGGCCTATAACTGTCTGTTCAATTGTTTTTGTCGCATGCGACTCTGGCAATCGGCCTGCGGAGGAGGTGGGGGGTCGCTGTAGCATACCTACATATTGCGGTAAAAATCACATTTCTGTGGGCCAACGTAAATCATTCATGTGCGTTGCAAAACCCCCAAATGTCGACTATATTAATATGCCAAAACGAAGGCATGTATACGGCGAATATTCATTTGTACGTGACTATTGAGCATATTAAGCTCGGGCCCGCACTCCGAGTCAAACCGATCCGATGCGACGCGATGCGATGCGATGCGATGCGATGCGACGGGACGAATTGAGTTGAGTTGAGGCAGGTTGTGCTAATAACCCAGTTAACCTGAGAGCGGTCGTCACACTCTCTCTTTCAATTCGCTCAGTCTCGCCGCTTCACTTCGCCTCGCTCAAGTCAAGCTTCGGCTTAGCGGCTGGTACCTGCGACAGAGTCAAACCCTTTGCCCGAGCTTTAAAGCAGAGCGAAAAAAGTTGATTTTTTTCGCCCACTTGGCTGCTTATTAAAAATGTAAAGAAAACGCAAATTAAAGTTATTTGCTCTCTGTCTCTCTCCCTCTCTGGCAATCGCTCGTTCGCTCTCGCTGCGACTGCGCTGCTTGCATTCGGGAGAGTAGTTCGTGTGCGATGCTTCGGCTGGCATTCGGCTGTGCGCTGCTCTCGGCTAAGGTAGACAACGACACGCGCTGCCTGCCTGCGTGATGAATCAGTTCCAGTACGTGAATCCTACCGCTAGGATGCACGTGTGCGCACGGCCGCTGCAATTGATAACTTACATTGTGGCACATTTAAAATAAAGCACACACAGCAACAACAACAAAAACAAACAAAAAAACAGCTTAAGCAGAAACGAAAATAAAGTAAAACAACGGCTATTTAATAACTGTATCCCCAGTCAAGCCACCGACAACAGCAACAGCAACAGCAACAGCAAGAGCGACAACAACAACAACGAGACGGATACACAAAAATGCGAAGCTCACGCGCGCGTGTTGGTGTGTGTGTGTGCGAGTGATTGTATCGGTGTGTGCAGTGCTTATATGGCATACCTATAGAGCTGTACCTAATATGCCCATGCATACATATACATACAAATAAAATAACACAAAGGCAACGTTGTCGTCGCTCACCTCGTCTCCAAAGTTTCTTTGCCCCTCGCTCGCATTCCCCCCTCCGTGCCCTCCTCCGCCTCCGCCTCTGCGTCCGTGTCCGTGTCGGTGTCGGCGTCCGTGTTCATTGTCGTTGGTCGAGTGCTAAACGGAAATATTTGGTAGTCCAGGCTATTGCCAGAGAAAATATATATTTATATGAAATAAAGGAAAAGGAAAGCGTAAAAGAAAAACACAAACGTTAAACCGGAGAAAGCAACAATGGCACCCAAAATGAGCCGCAATTGAACCGAGAAATGTGTGCACACATAAATGTTGAGTTTCCAGTAATTATTCCGCATTGCGCAATCGATTGTCAAAATAAATCAGATCTGCACAGAACATAGAATACTGAATGGGACTTGAAAATGGCGCCGGGCAAAAGGCACTGCAAGGAATACACATAGAACAGGTGCTAACGAGTAAGTAACGGTTCAAATAATACCAACAATGACAAAAATATCATAATCATACGGCAGTTGAGTAAAGGCAACAGCTGAACGTAGTTATTGGTAACAGCGATTGAGATAGTTAGAAAATTATAGTTTAACCCACTCGGATTTATAGCTAGTATGGAGGGGTTAGAGAAAATCTTGTTACTATTATTAAAGTTATATAACAGTTAGACTCTGATTTGAGCACAATTTTAACCTGATTTATAGGAAGAATAAATTATAGGGTACAAGTTTGTTAATATATAAAATAAAATAAAATAAAATAAAAAAGATATAAATATTAGAAAGAATCTAAAAGTATTCTAGAATATACAGATATGTGTTTTACAGAACGAAAAGCTTGAGTTTATCCGATTTCAAACTTCATTTAAGCCTAACGTCTATAAAACGTATTTGTAACTGCGGCTTAACGAAAACCCATTACACACATAGATTTAAAAGCCATATATCTGGAACCCATCGACTAAGTAAGCCAGATATATAATAGCTATTATTTTTAGAGGGCAGTGCTGAAAGCTAGCGTGCATAACATCCAAAAGGTACGCCATATGCCATATGCCATATGCCATACCCCATATGGAGTGCAGAGCCTGGAGACCCCATTTAAATGTGACTTTGACAAATATGCGGCTTTAAATTCTGGTGTTCAACATTTAGGTCGGCGGCCGATGGAGCTGACATTTGTTTGTTTGATTTCCATGGAAAACTGACGATTCAGACCCCGGGCGATAATTCTTTATAATAGCAGCGCAAAATGCTCATGCAAAAAGGGACAGCGGTCAACTAAATACACACACACGCACACCCACACAATCCCACACACACACACACACACACACACACACTCCATTTACACTCGAATTTCTATATGTATTAAGCGGGGTGCTGACCAAAACAAATAGCGGGCCACACGAACCCCTTGACCCGAGTCACGCAGCTAATTGGACTGACAACAAATATATATATATATATATATATATATATATATACAGATATACACATATATATTTTTGAGTAATGGGCCAGGATTATGAATATTTTCCCGTGCTAAATGTATTTCCATGGAATTTTTCTGCGTTCCGTTTAACCACTGCAGCTGTACGAACATTTTTGGGCGTTCTGTTCAGTTTCTGTTTCTGTTTCAGTTTCCGTTTCTGTTTCTGTTCTGTTCTGTTTCTCTGGATGGGATAAAACGAAAGAGCTATATGGCCATAATTTTCCATCATAAATTGTGAACGTAATTTATAACAAATGCACTGAATATTACGAGTACTTGCCCGCTGGAGAAATGAGTATTAAAGCGTATAAATAAGCACTTATTTGGTGATAAAGCTGCCTCGTTTATCTAAGAGCTACGGCTCTGCGACTGTACGGCGACTGTATGGCGACCATCCCAAACTCCCACAAAATAGTAATTACAATAAATTATTCTATTAAGCACTGGCTGCACGGCCAGGCACTCAAGAACTCGCATTTATTCAATTGCTGCCATTTGTAGAATAGAATATTCACAATTTCATTTCATTTCAATTTCAATCTAGACAAATCTGATTTTCTTTTTGGGTAGCTCTGTAAAGCATGTTCGAATTAGAAAATTAATTGGAATTGATTTCGATTTGAATTTGAAAAGTAATAAATGGAACATTATTCATTAACTGAGTTCCTAATGCTTCTATTTGATTGGGTTTTATCTTGCAAAGCTGCTTAGTTCAAGCTTTGTAAGCTTCCAAGTAAGTTTTTTATAAAATTACATTTCCCTTAAACTTGTTCATATAAATTGTAGAATATTTTTAAACTAATAATTTGGCAAAGCTGCTTAATTCAAGCTTTAACTAGCTTTTAAGTGAGCTTTCTATGAAATTACATTTCCTTAAAACGTGTTCATATAACATTTAAAATTTTAATGCTCTTAATAATAATAATAATAATAATAATAATAATTTCAATAAGCCCACCAGGCATTGCACTTAAAAAGTCTGTGAATAATCCTTTCGCCTCCGATTATATGTGAAAATCCTTTCATAAATCATAAAGCAGCCCCGAAAAGCTTTCAATTGAAAACGTGTTCATACGGTTCTCAAGGAAATGAAATTGCAAACCAAATCCGGAACAGACTCGTTTATTTTGTTTTTTATTTTTATGTAGCGTCTCTTTCAGAGCTCTTCCTCGTTTATAGCTCAACCATTTTTATGGCCTTTAACGCAGCAAAAATTGTGAGCTTTCAGCTAATCAAATGTAATGGCTTAAAAAGCACTTAAATAGAATTTAATTTTATAATTTTAACGATAATCTAGCAGCATATGTTTCCAATTCTCTGCGGTCTAATACCTAATACCTGATCCATTGACATTACGTATACGCAGCGAGTGACAAGAAGAGACATTAATTATTTTCAAATCAAGCGAAACCGCATACAGGAATACCGATATGTCTGGTTTTATTAATGATATATCGGTAGACCGATAGAAAGTGCATTAATAAAGTTCAAATCTTATCTTTTTGGTATATTACAGCTAATAAAATTATAGGGACAAAGCGTAGGCAAAAAAAAAAAAAAAAGCAGAAGCAGAAGGTCTATAAAATCAATATTGATATATAGTATATATCCATATTTATTCTGTCAGCCTAGAAATATATACTTAACGCTTATTATTCTAATGGCGAATAAGTCAATTTTTTGTTTGCCTCTTTTCCAGACTCTCACAGCTTAAGCCTCTATGTGGAGGCATAGAAAAGGTCATTGGAAATAGCAAGAAAGCAAAATAAAGCGAAAGGGAAAGGGAAAGGGAAAGGGAAAAGGGAGAAGGAAAATCGCCTGCGCCCCCCAGTTCATCGATCAACGTGAATTATGTCGCAGGACATCAAGAACTACAGTTGGGGCTCGACCCTCAGAGTCCTTTGGCTGACACAACTTTGGCTGCTGCTTCTTCTCTTCGGTAAGTTGCGGGATCAAGATGCCAAATGACGCGGCATTTAAGTCGACACCATGGAGCTTGAGCTTATAATACTACTGTTTATTTTCCATACCCTGTTCGCAAGTGAAAGGCGGGTGGATTGGCTCCCTGGCCGAGCTTCACGATTGGGTGTTAGAAATTGTTGGCCACGCCCATTTGTTGTTTACAAGCTCGCGGCCGGGCTTATGAAATTTATGAAATGTTTTCTTGCCTGACTAATTTCCCATTTTAAATTGAAAGCCAACAACTTTTTGCTCGCACGCACAGTTTGGCACACGCAAATCGCATAAATCTATATTAGCCGCAGTTTGAGAGAGATTGGAGCGGTTTGAGCGTCACAAGATAATCAACGAATTTGCCAACTCTTTTATAGCCTTGCTTAACTGGGCTGTTAAATAATTTAAAGCCTAGCAAGGCATTCAATTTCTGTTTTGTTTATCATGAACTCAACTTTGAACCGACGTGAACCCAATTTAAGAGCCCAACATTAATCCGTGGCAAAACGTAGCATACCTTTAGGCTCTTAAAGGTCAGGCCATGTTTATGATCGTAAAAGACAACGTTTTAGCCAAGCCGATTAGCCGAAACCTAAGGCCGCTTTTTAGCCACGACTCGGTTGCAGCTGTAGACAAGTTTTTAATTATGTTAACCATAAACCGAACTTTAAACTTGTTGGCTCTTAACCTAAAGCAATAAACTCTATCGAACGATTATACTCGTTCATTTCTAAGCCAACATCCAGGCTTCGGCTAACCGTAAATCGAACTATAAGCTGAAGGCAGGCATTTTTTTTTTTTTTTTGATTTTATGTTATGCATTTCTCTTGCCTATAGGCGAGACTCTTAGCCATATTAAAAGCTGCACAGCTTAACATAACACGTATAATTTATTTGGCCAACCCAAACAGAGGCAACATCTTTTAATATCTTCTCGCCTGGGAACAGAGTACGGCGAAGTCGTTAACATTTAAAGAACGACATTGTTAATTATTTTTCTTGTTATTTTTATTGGCACACAGAGAGCGGGATGGTCATCAGCGAAGTGCCTCCACACTACTGGGAGACACCCTACTCGCAGCCCTACTTCGACAACTCCTCAAGGCGGGAGGTGACGGCGACAGTGGGGCAGGCGGCGCTGCTGCATTGCCGGGTCCGGAATCTGGGCGACCGGGCGGTAAGTTGAATGATGTTTGGGGTCAACCCAGGGGCACGCAATTAAAATGCGCCCAGAGTCAAAGCCAAGCATTGTATAATATATATATATATATGGGGATATGTGTGTGTATGTGAGGGTGAAGGGGGGATAAAGGGGGGGGGGGCACCTGCAGAGGGGCTCGCAAACAAACGACCTGCGGCGAGCGGCTGGCAGATTTGTAGATTACTTTTAAAAGATTACGCCATAAAGTTGGTGGTCTAACCGCCGTAGCCCACAGCACTCCCCTTCTCCCCCTCCCCCTACCCCTCGCCCCTTCTCTCTTCCGTTCTCTTCCTCTCTCTCTCACTCTCTGTCGCTTGTTCTTCCGCTGCTTCTTGTTCTGGTTCGCGCATTTGTAACACGGCTTCGCTTCCGCTCTCGACGATTTGTTAGCAAATGCAACAACAGGCGCTTCCTCCAGCTAAGCCCCGCCCCCTTTTCCTGCCGCGCCTCGCGCTGCTTGCCACATTGGTTGCTACCTCAAAAGCGCTGTGGCTGTGCAATTATGCGGTGTAATAAATTTTGTGCTGTCCGTGTTTTGACTTCCCCTCCCCTCCCCACCCCACAGCCAACCGCCAGTGCGACCTGCTGCCCTTTGACCCCAACGACAATGCTGTCAGCGAGTGCGTCTCTGTGTGTGTGTGTATATGTGTGTGTGAGTGTTGCCCAACTTTTAGCCCAGACAGTTGAATTGAGTAATTAACGCCCCGAACTGCAAGACAAACGAAGTCTGACAGGCAATCAGCCACTCATTCAGCCATTCAGTCATTCAGCAATCCAGCCAGTCAGCCAGTCAGCTAGTTGACAACGTGTTCTAATCCACGACAAAGACAAACGCATTGTCGCGTCTTATATGCAGCTAATTGGAGGCTATGTCACACAATTGCGTGTCAATCAGAGCTGGGATCAAAGATTGGAAGCCACAGAAAGAAAGTACAGTTGGCGACAAAGATTAAATGCCCTGTGTGACAGAGATTAGCTTGCGGGTATGTCCTAGGATATATACATATACATATACATATATAGAGGAAACTGTTTCTATCTAATTTTTAGATCATAAGCTTAATTTCTTGTATGATAGTAAAAACTTGTCCACATTCATTTTAGCTCATAATCTTAATTTATTCTATAATAATAAAAACTCGCCCTATTCACTTTTAGATCATAATCTTGCTTTATTATATAATAATATATGTAGCTACATGGACAATTGATACTCGTAAGAAATTACTATAAAATCCAAAATAAGTATAAAATTAATTTTATTCTACATCATCTATCAATATTATATTACAATATTTTATTTAGTCTATCAAAGCAAAACGAAACTTAAATAATTCTCGAATAAGAGAAAGCAATTAAAATACACTCAACGATTCCGTTAGGAATATTTGAGCAAGTTTCACACACAATTATAAAATTGTGATCAAATTTGGTAATTAGCAGAAATAACAATTGGACAACATTCAAATAGAAATTCTCAATAGCTCGCAATAATTCACAAAATTTGTTTGCAGGATTTGCTAACGAGTTTTTCCAAGACTCGCTTTTCCTTCACTTCTGACATTTATTTGTAGTTTTTCGTTAAATTCAATTTCGCATTCAACAAAAGGGTTGAAAAAGAAATGTATAAAGTTTTCCTTTTTTGTCATTTTTGCGGCAGTTGCAAAAGTTGAAATCGCTTTAAAAAACGAAAACTTTAAACTACGGCTTAAAGTCAATTAGTTGAGTTTCAGTCAAAACTAATTGAAACAGAGGTCGAAAAGATTTGCCATTTCCTTCGGCTTGCTGCAATTTATTTGCCTGGCTTTGGGAGCTCTTCAGCTTTTATGGGATTGAACTTCTTTGAGGCATTCCTTCTGCTGGATCTTAAGAGTTTCACAAGTACTTTAAGCCAAACTACGTTTGCAGATAAGTCGGAGGCTTACAAAGTGTCAACGTTCTAGCAATATTGCTTATTCATAGTAAAACAAATCATTTATTTAAAAAAAACTTTATTTGGTATAATATAGTTTATTTCTTGGCAAGGTATTTGCTTCATCTATCTTGAGCTACTAAAATTATAACTGTATTTAATCTAAAATAATATTTTTAGTTCTTCTGAGCTGCTGCAATGAACCAGTTCATTCTGTTATAAATTGTGCCCTCTTCATAGTAAATAATAAATAATAATAAACAATTTTGTTTCTAAGATTCATCTTGTATACCCTTTATTATTCTTTACCAATAATTTCCCTGAATATTTCTTGATCTAACACTTAAACTATATTTAGAGTAAGAAAATATTCTTAGCCAGCATAAATTATTTAATAATAGAACCTGTTCAGCGGAGAGTCAATGAACCAGTTCACTCTGTCGTACGTCGCACCCTCCGCTTAGTTCCTCACTCGCTCATGAGATTTATGAACGACCCGTTCAATTGCTCTCAGCAAATTCTTAACTTTGCAACTGGGTTAATAAAAAACAGTTGAAGTTAATCATAAATATTCAGAGATAAGATTTTTACCTAGTTTTTAAAAGTTCTGAAGTGCAAAAAAGGTAAACTAGAAAGTAGAATGAGAAAAAGATTTTTTATTAGTACAAAATTTGAGTTGAATTCTGAAATTGTTCATTTAATCGAATTTATTTAAGAGAGAATTTCCATTGCTCTTCTTTCTTGCTTTTAATATTCCGTTAATGTTAAATATTCCCTTTCAATTGGGAAGCTACTCAACTATATATTGTATAATGAAAGGAATATAATATTTATAATCGGCTTAACAGAGGCGAAATTTTACTTTTCTTTATCCTATAGAATTGGCTTTTGTTGAGAGTCTTAAATGAATTTCCATTTCGCTTGAGTTTCTTTGAATTCCATTGTTTGGTTTCCTTTGCAGGTTTCCTGGATACGGAAGCGGGACCTGCACATCCTGACCGTAGGCATATTGACCTATACGAACGATCAGCGCTTCCAGTCGCTGCACTCGGAGGGCTCCGACGAGTGGACGCTGCGGATTTCCTCGCCCCAATCCCGGGACTCCGGCACCTACGAGTGTCAGGTGTCGACGGAGCCAAAAATCAGTCAAGGATTTCGCTTGAATGTTGTGGGTGAGTGTGTGTGTGTGTGTGACAAGTATGGGTGTATGGGTGTATGGGTGTATGGGTGTGTGTGCTCTTTTTAAGGCATGACAGCAATTATTTGTGTTGTGCGGTTTTTTGCAGTGTCGCGCGCTAAAATTCTTGGCAACGCGGAGCTGTTCATCAAGAGCGGCAGCGACATTAATCTCACCTGCCTGGCGATGCAGTCGCCGGTGCCACCGTCGTTTATCTACTGGTACAAAGGCAAGCGGGTCATGAATTATTCGCAGCGCGGGGGCATTAATGTCATCACCGAGCGCTCGACACGGACCAGCAAGCTGCTGATAGCCAAGGCCACGTCCGCCGATTCCGGCAACTACACGTGCTCGCCAAGTAGCTCAGGTGAGTTGTCTCCGGCAAGCTACCTGCTGTCACCTACCTGCATCCCCCTTCTCCCTCCTCACATTCTCATTCGCAACATCTTCAGCTTTGGCTTCATCTTCATCTTCATCTAGTTTAGCGGCAGCGTCCTTATCCGCCCGTCTGAGTGTTTGTGTGTGTGTGTCTGTGTGGCAGCTGCAAGTCTCGCTTTATGCCCGCTGGCAATTAATGTGACGTTGCTTGCCAACGGCATTTCCTTCGCAACTACCACAAGCTCATCCTCATCCTCATCCTCATCCTCATTCTCACCGTCGCTCTAAGCCTCAACCTCATCCTCCCTCTTAGCCCTCTTGGGATGCGCGCATGTCGCATTTTTATGGTGGGCCACAAACATAAAGATGGGCACGTGCAAGCCTCGTGTTAACTTGTGTGGAAGCTGTTTCCACTATTGTGATTCGCAATGGCAACTGCTTAGCTGTGACACCCTGTGTGGATCGAGTTAGTTCATGCTTAGTATATTTCCCTAGAGTGGATCGCGACAGTACGTGTCGCACTTTGTGGATGGCGTTAGCTGCTGCTTAGCACTATTGCCTAGTGTTTATCGTAATGGCACGTATTTAGTCGTGACACATTGCGTGAATCGAGTGAGCAAGAGCGTGGATCGTAGCTCGCTCTTAGTTGTGTTAGCATGCGCAAATCGCATTAGCTTGTGTCTAGCATTGTTGCCGAATGTGGTGTTTAGCTTAGACACTTTATGTGGATCGAGTTGGCTTCTACTTAGTAAAGTTAAGGACTCGTAGTTAGTGCTTAATAGGGTTATACCGTGTGGATCGAATAAGCTCGTGTTTAGTATATTCTACTAATTGTGGATCGTTGCAGGTGCTTATTTGCTTTGTATTTCTACGAAGTGTGGACAAGTACAAGTACGTAGCCAAGACACTCTGTGTAGATCGAATTCGCTTAGTAGTAATATTTTGCTGTGTGTGGATCGTATCAGGTGCTTTGCTTAGGTAATCTACTTAGGGTGGATCGTAGCGTGTGGAATGCTGTTCATGCACTTCCGTTTCGTTGTTCAGCTCGTTCGCTTTATGCCGAGTCATTATTTGACTATTGTTCTGCTTCACACAAGCCACACAAAGTTCAATTGAAAGTCGCACAAAGTCCCACCACTAGCAATCATCTGCACCCGCCCCAGCCACTCCTCCTCTCCCTCCCCCTCCCCCAACACACTTCCCCTACACTCTCCACTTAACGAGATCTTTGTTTGCCTTACTTTATGTCCGTGTCTTATGCTCAACGTATGCACAGACTCCGCCTCGGTGGTGGTGCACGTCATAAATGGCGAGCATCCGGCGGCGATGCAGCACGGCAACAGCAGCGCCAGCTCCTTGCGCTCCACGTGGAGCCCAGTGCCTTTACTAGCCATCACGACGACGACAGCTGCGCTGGCTGTCACATGCAACTGGAACTGGAGCTGGAACTGGAACGGGAACGGGAACGGGAACTGGAACTGGATGTGGAGCAGCGGCAGCGGCAGCAGCAGTTGCTTTGTTGCTTTGGCCGCGCTGCTGCCTGCGGCGCTTGCAAAGTGGAGCCCGAGCTGGAGCTTCAGCTGGAGCCTGAGCTGATGGTGTGGCACGCTGAAAGACAGTTGCCCCGGCCTAGTTGGGGCAGCCGCACTTATCTTCTGTTTAGTGTTAATGATGATGCATTTAATGTGTGTGTGTGTGTGCGTCAGTAGCTCGACGCGGTTCATAAACTGAAAGGGAATGTATGTATGTACATAATGCAAGAGTCCTTTAACGAGTATTATATGTAAGAAACCCAAATACGATGTGGCAGTCAAGTTGACTAAAAAGAAGAAAGTATTAAGTATTATGCAACATTTTTAAAACAGAAAACTAAACTTTAAGATTGCATTAAACCATAATCCATAAACGAAACTCTTTTAACTTTTCATTTCAACCAAAAGAAAAGTCCGATTTACTCACCTCCTCTTTTCTTTTTCTTTTGTTTTTTTTTTTGAATTTTTCCGTGGCGCAGCTTGTTAAAAATTAATAAATAACAAATTTTGAAGTACAAGTTTATGTTGCATAGAAACTCGTGCAGTTCAAAGGCAGCAGAGAAGGAAAACACAAAAATAAGGAAAAACTTGTTTGCTCGCGCCAAAAAGCGTGCTACGAAAACTTTGCAACATTTGAGTTGAAAGCATTTTTAGCCCCAGCCTCGCCTTTGTTCCACTTTGTACACAAAAATGAACTCACTTGTAATTCCTTGACATAATACATATATATATCAATATATATATATATATAACTATATATATAGTGAAACTATAACTCTATACAACTCACAGCAAAGTCCAGCCAAATTACACGCAAATTTATGTTGATTTCCCTTATGGATTTAGGCTTAAATACGGAATACGAAATTAACAGCAAATAATAATAATAATAATAGAAAAAACAATATATAATGAATTATGCGGCCAGCTCCTGTGTATATAGTATAAATATTTGTTGTTTATTGGCTTGCGTCATTCATTATTGAAATTAAAACAAGTGCATAATACATTTAAAACACACACCAAAGCAGAAAAAAGCAACTACTACAACAAGAACAACAACAATAATAACAATAACTGTTTTTCCTCGTATTTTTTAAAATGAAAATCAAATTGAAATTTATAAATCCTTAAGAAAATTCTGTGTATATTTATAAGTTCTTGTCTGGTTGTCTGCCTTCAAGTTCTATGTAGTCCATCAACGTGTAATATAATTAAATTGAAACAAAATTGATAATTAATAACTGTAAATTTAGCGCTCGATTTTAAGCGGTCTTGATAAGACTTTTAAGCGATAAGTATAAACGCCCCCAAGTTGACAAATTTCAAATCATAAAAAACAAAAAAAAAAATAATTAAAAAAATATATAAATACTAAATAAATAATGTTTTCTGTTTAAAAAATAAGATAAATAAAAAATGTTTTCCCATAATAAAAGTATGGTTATGGTTAAAATATAAATAAATTGTTCGACTCATTAATAACTGGCAGTTGGGTATTCAAAAAGCTGGAATTTTAATTGGAAGACGGGAAATTAAAACAGGCAAGGTATTTGAAATTATATGATGATCGCGCAAGAGAGCGAGAGCGGCAGACGAAAGAGCGGAGCAAAAGCAAAAGTTGAACATACAAACGAATTCTTACGCTCAGCGTGGCGAATGGCGAATGGCAATCGAAATGCTTTCGATATTCACCGTAAGCAATCAATGAGAGCGCTCATCAAAAGCTCGTTCAACGGCACATATTTTACACTCAAGCGCATTTAAGCTGCGCTTAAAGACCGACGCATGCTTCGAGTGAAATTTGTGCTCGGGAAACTGCGTATTCAATAGTGCAGGCAGCTTAAGCGTTCGCTTAACGGTTCGCGTTCAGTTGAGTTGAGTGGAAAAGCTGCGTGGAGTTTGTGTACGTCGTGAATTGAGGTGAGTTGCACTTGAGTTTTCCTATTGGCAGCAAAATTAATTGACGTGTACATTTAAATAGGTGCCACTTGCACACTGAGTTGAAATGAGGTTTTCCACTTGAGTGTGTTTAATGGGTTAATGGGTAATACAGTTACTTTTGCCACATCTAAATAGGCCTCACTTGCAAATTGAGTTTAAATAAGATTTTCTTTTCTATTCTACTTAGGCTTAATTTCCGGCGTAATGATCGCTGCTAATGAGCAAAAAATATTGCGTATCGTTTATCCGATTATGCCAATATTTAATTAACATGCCAAATGTGGTAGTTTGCACGCCTCTTCGGTTCGATCCTCTTCATTATGTATACGACATGTTGGTCACGTTGTTGGCCCTAAAAAGCCGACAGTTTTTGCGGCTGAAGTGCGCCCGAAATGAAAGACTAATTAAGCGGCTTATTTGCGCGTATTAATAGACCAACTTGTGGTCAGATTTTGTGTGAGGGTGTGCGAGTGTGTGTGAGCGAGTGTGCTGGTGTGCGGGTGCGCGGGTGTGTGTGTGTGTGTGTGCGTGTGGGTCAGCTAGCATAACAATAAAAACAAGAGCAACAAACAATCGTGGCCGTAGCTCTGACCATTTATTTATATTTCGATTTAAAAATAGCAAACACACAAATGGACTTATAAAACTCTCCGGCAGCTTACGTGCCGATGCCGCAGGGGAAAGTCCGAGCAAAGCAGACCAAAAAAACAACTGCAACAACAGCAACAATAATACAGAAATCACAAAAAAATAAAAAAGCATAGAGAAAAGGGTGCAGAAGTCAAAAAGAAATAAATGGCTTTTCAAGTCTTATTTACTCGAGAGTGAGAGCGAAAGAGAGAAGGCGAGAGGGAGGGTGGGAGGTAGGGCGAGTGCGAAGGGTAACACCGAGAGGAATCAATGTAAAGGTCACAATTTATTCAATTGGCCAGGCCAAGATATTTTTATAGCGTGTTCATGCGCCAAGGTCCAGACCTAATCCCAAATCACAACGGAATTACAGCGCTGGTAATGGTTATGTAGCGGCAACTGTGCGAGTGTGTGTGTGCGAGTGTGTGTGTGCGAGTGTGTGTGTGTGTGTGTGTGTGTGTGTGTGTGAGGGGTTCAAGAATCCAGCGTATAATGGCCAATTGATAGCCAAAAGGCATTAACACGCCAAAGCGAAATTCCCCTGGCTGGAAAACCCGCAATTTCCCAGCTCAAAGAGAGAGCGCAACATTTTTCGCAATCTCACAGAGAGACACAAAATATGAAGTTCAAATGTAGCAGAAATCCAAAATACGTGCCATGCAGTAGTAAACAGACCCTAGAAGCCCAGCCCAAAGCCCCCCCTAAACCTCCAATCCCAATCCCCGTCCCAGTCCCAATCCTAAATACGCTTAGGTGTGGCTTATCAGCGTGTGTGTGTGTGCGTGTGTGCGGGAGCTGAAAATCACGTCTTATTCAATGCGTTCCTTTGAAAATTTATTGAGGGATAGGTCAGAATATTCATATATCGATATTTCTTCGCTTTATGGATGTATTATTTCTTTTCTCATTTCGCTTTTTTCATTTCGTTTTTTATAAAATTTAATAAAAAATTGCTCGCAGCCACTGAGACGGAGACAAATGATGGCCAGCGCGTTGCCAGGACTACATAATGGCCAAGGTAATCCGAGGAAGCTGGAACTCAGTCCAGCTCTGGCGAACACTTAGAGCTATTAAATATTTTACGATACATACGCATGCATATGTATGTGTGTATGCGTGTATGTGTGTATGTGTGTGTGTGCGTATGTGTATGCGGTTGGACATTGAGAAAGAGAGCGACTGAGACTTGGGGTGAAGTTAATGGTTTAGAATGGAATATAACGAATATACGCAACGGGCAAATTTATGAAATTTTTATCATCATTTTTCAAAAGGCAGTCAAGAATGCAGGCAGAAAGCTTCGACACATTTCGGTCGGCCCTGCATCGAGTTCCACAAATACTCACACATCGGCCCCCTTTCGAGGTCCCCCTCCCTCCACCCACACAATGTTGGCTACGCAGCATCTATGTATAAGCAAATATTGTTATACATTACGTGTGTGTTTTATTTACCCTATAAACAGCAACTGCATAATTGCTTGCCAGTCGTATTCAATAGCAATTCAAGCTTCTCTATCCTAAATTTGATCAGTTTTTATAGTGGGGTTTGGCTTTTAGAATTTTGCCTTGGGTTGAAAACTTTCCGCTTTGCAATATTAATAAAGTTTGCAAGCAGACAAGTTGGTAAGCAAAAGAAAGAGCAGTACGAGACAGTAGATACTATACACAAACTTAAGTATTGTAAATGTAAATGTGTGTGCGTGTATTATTTACCCTTGAAGCATGGAATACACATAAATGCCTGACAGATGCTTTTGATTTTAATTAAAGATTCTATATTCCAAATTTCAAAAGTTTTTATAGTATTGCTTGGTTTATAGGATTCTGTTTTGGGTTAAGCAGAAAATTTATTTTTGTATTTTCAGCAATTGGAAATTCTTTTTTAGTTCTAATTAATAAGAAATTGTAATTGAATAAAGAGAGAGAGAGAGAGAGAGAGAGAGAGAGAGAGAGAGAGAGAGAGAGAGAGAGAGAGAGAGAGAGAGAGAGAGAGAGAGAGATAATTATATCAGAGTAATAATTATTTTCATTAGTATTAATCAATTATCGATTGCGTAAATTCAAAACCAAGTCAAGTCATGTGTGAGTCGGAAACACCCCGCATGTCCGATTGGTTTACTGGGTATGTGCATTTACAAAAATGAAATAAAATGAAAATTGTTTAAACGCATGGAAAGTGCTTGTGGGATGTGCGCATAATGTTTCTTGAGCTACTTACAGTAGTGGGTGGGTAGGGGAAGGGGGACAGACGACAAATGGCAGACAGCTGGATGGGGGAGGGGGAGGAAAGGGGGCAGAGAACAAAGGACAAAGGGGAGGGGGCATTGGCGTTTAGAAAAGAGTTGCAGCTTGGAGGATGGCCATAAAAAGGTAGGATATGGATGAGCCTTAGCTAAGACAACAACCAAATCAGTGATAGAAAGAGACGGCAAGTGCAGGAAGACGAGCAGAAAAATTGAAATTGTGCAAGTGCATGGAAATTGCTAATCGGATGTGCAAGAAATGCTCCGAAACGAGTTGCCGGCAATAGAGACACAGAGAAGAGATTGTGGGAGGGGGGAGGGGAGTTATTTGGTAGTAGCTAAGACCACAACCAAATGAAAATTGCTTAAGCCAATTGCATGGAAAGTGAGCAGCGGATGTGCCAAAAGCCATTGCGACAGTTAACAAGGCTTAAAGACAAGGCAACAAGACACAAGCCAGCAAAAGTTGAATAAGCCAGATATCAGATTACTTAAGATACCAAACGAACCAGCACACAAATATGTGCCAGTCTGTGTGTGTGTGTGTGTATACGTGTGTGTGTGTGTGTGTGTGTGTGCGTAAGCAGCTTGCGACAATCACATTAATCCCATCTACACATCTGGCAGGCACGCAAAATGAAAGTATTTTCATTCGAGCCGATTCTCTGGGCCGAATTCCGTTATCGATGAATACTTGCCAATGAATTGGGAGCTGTTTAGCAAGTCTATCTGATATTTTGATTGGCTGGCAAATTTCGCAGCCCTATCGAAAGCCACTCACGACACACACGACAGTTTGGTATTACATATTCTATGAGATATTTTGACCTGCTCAAGCCGAGGCGGTTCAGTATTATTTGGTCTAAGCTGAAGTCCGAAATTTGAAATCTGGAATCTGAAATGAAACTCTAATTGGAATTCTTACTGGCCAGCAATTGAAAACCTTTTTGATTATTTCCCATTTATGTCAAAGGGATTTTCCTTCAGCTGGTTACAATTCATACTTAGAAAAGTGAAGCCCAAAAGCAAACTCGTAACTTAATTAGTCACAAGTCCAAAGTCCAGTTCTTTGCCATAGATTAATGATAATTAAATTGCAGATTTCGGTTGGATAAGCTTAAATCTTTAAAGTGCATAAATAAGGCCAATTACAAGTTTATTGCATTCCAAACTGTTGGTGAATGAAGCACAATAACCGAAATAATAAGATAAGAGCTGCAAAACCCAAACAAAACAAAACAAAACAAAATGCAAGCCAAACGAAACAAATCGCTGGTAACGCAGCTCGACTAGAGGATACCCTGTCATCTATTTGTAAAATTAATTTGTATATACATACAATAAAGAATATTCCCTGCTACTTCTTCAGCTTCATCAGTAGGTGAAATATTTCTTATGCAATTGTCGCACAATCTTACAAATACTATTTAAAAAAAAGCTATGTATACCTCATATTAGTGCTTTAGTTTTTAACCTATTTACTTGAGTAGCTGAATTCCAAATTTCATGTCTCTAGCTCTAATAGATCCTGAGTTCAATGGGTACATAGCTGAGGTATCCGTGTAAGAAAGCAAATACTGCTTGCAGAAATGTATTTTTGACTTATATTAGTATTTTATTTTTCACTCTAGGCATGTGAGTGTCTGCATACCAAATTTCATAATCCTAGCTCCAATAGATCCTGAGTTCAATGGGTAGCTGAGTTATTACTGTAAGAAAGCAAGTACTGCTTGCAGAAATGTATGTTTACCTAAAATTAATATTTTTTTTTCAATTTGGGCATGTGAGTGTCTGAATATCAAATTTCATGTCTCTAGCTTCAATAGAACCATAATGAGCCATAAATATAACTTAATAGATGCATTTCTTACGTATAGTAACGTTTTATCTGCCCCAGTTTTCAATAAGCCCTTTAGCAGCACTTTGCCGATTACAGGGTATGACAAAGCCTTGAATGTTGCTCAAGTTGTGAGCGGCGGGTGTTGCAACTTCTGCGCCACGCCTTCGCTTTCGCCTGCGCCTTCGCCTTCGCCTCGACTGAAACCTTTTTAAGCTGCGTAGTTTTGGCTGCTTTGAAAACCGCAACAGCAGCAGCAGAAGCAGCGGCAGCAGCAGCGGCAGCAACTGCCTTGGGGGCCAAAAGGGGGCTCCGAGCTGCTCCCCTGACAAGTGTTTTCCATTGTGTTGTGCGAGTAGGTGTGGCGGAGGATAAGGGATGGGGGAGGCGGGGAGGTGGGGAGAGGGCGATTCTGGAGACTTTGCGACTTGTCGAATTGTGCGCAGCGATAAGGAGCCAAAGTGCCAATACACCTGGCAACAGCGCAGCTGGGGGCGTGGCCAGGTGGTCCAGGTGGTCCATGGGTAGCGCGTGGGGGCGGGGCCGACAGCGTTTGGCTTGTTTTGGTCTGTGCTTTGCTTTTGGCCATTTTGCAGACTGCATAGAAAATGGGCAATGACTTGGCCCTATAGCTCATTTGTAACCGTCTCTGCATGTGTGTGTGTGTGTGTGTGTGAAAAAGAAAGAGAGTGTGTGAATGGGTCTCTCTGTCTGTGTGTGTGCGTGTGTGTGACTGTGTCCATGGGACACGTTTTTATGACTTAATGCTAACAAACGCGCCCACGTGCCAAAATAATCGTCTGCCTTTTCTGTCGACTTGGCTCATTGTGCAGCTGTTAGCCCGATTCCCCGCCCCCAACTCCCAACTCGCAACTCCCAACTGCCAGCCGTGCTTCTTTAGGCCATGACTAACCCTGGTTTTGGCCTAGCCAGCTTTGCCATTTTGTTGCCAATACGTTTTAACCATGTTTGTACAAAACGCAAACGGATTTGCCAATGTTTATGCCGGGGATTATTGCGGTGTGCGTAAATGCGTCTGTGGAAGCTGTCTGTGTGTGTGTTGGTGTGTTGGTGTGTTTGCGTGGGTGTGTGGCCAGAGGAATGACCAGCACATTGCGCCGCGCACATGACCAGGTGTCGAATAACGGGTAAATGTTTGAAGCCGTATTAAAATTTATGAACCCGAACAAAAAACGAAAAACGAGAAACAAAAATGAAATTGAAGTCGAAGTTAAATCTGCTTTTGGCCGATTTAAAATGTCGGATTTTTGTGCTGTGGAAAACCTGCCAATTAGCGTTGGAAAAACCAAGACTTCTGAAGCAGTTGAACAAGAAGAAGAAGAAGCAGAAGCTGAAGCTGAAGCAGACAGAAATGGCATAGAAAAGTAAGCTGACATGCAACATTGCAACTGAAATTCGCAGGCAGCTGCGTTGACGGATAGGAAAAGCGGGCGTGGAAACTGGAGCAGCTTTCAGCTAAAGTGAGGCGGTGGGCGTGGCCTGTCCCCTGCAGCACTCAGCACTGACAGCTGCTCGAAAATCTCTGTGCGATTGGATTATCAAGCAGCTTAAACCAATCAAATTTATATGCGAAACTACTTATGCATGCAATACAAACAGACAGACCGACCGACCGACCGACCGATATATATATATACATCTATAAATATATATATAGATTTACTTTTATTGAGACATATAAAGGATATTAATTCGTAATACGATTGTGAATTTTTAATTGATTCTACGTGACATGGCAATTATGTTTGCTGCATTTGGCATTAACAATTTCCCTCGATATTTTGTAATTAACACGTCCCAGCAAAATAATCATCTTTATTATTCATTCATCAAATTTGCATTTGTTTTATATAAATTCAATTAATTTATTACCAAACAATAATAAAACATGTTGGCAGCCGAGGTTAAGCTCCTCTGCATTACATTCTCTCAGTCGATTGTCCGTATTAATAAACCTTCCACATTGCATTGTACAAACTAATTAGATTTTTGTGACAGCTCCGCTTTAGGCCAACTAAGATTTATAAATTTATGCAGTGGAACTAGTTCTGATTGCAAGAGCGATTCATAAATATTTACTCAGGCAAACAAGTGAGCAGGCTGTGGAGCGACTGGCAGATATCCTCGACTGTCTGAAGCAAACTATTTAATTTCTTATTATAATTTTGCATACAAATCGATGGCAGCTGCTGCGCTTCTTCTTCCCACGCTATGGAAAAAAGTAACCGCATACTTCAGTAATAGTTATATGATTTTAATGGAATTTACAGGGCACAACAATAAATTTAAACTATGTAAATGTGCCAAAGCCCCAGGCTAAACTATTTTAAATGAGTTATTTTCGTTTTGTTTATTGAAGTGGGGCTGGCTGTGGGGGTTGTAAACCGCAGAATGAAATGTTTTAAATTTGTGATTAGCTTACAACATTTTGCGTGCCAAATTTGTGGTCCTTGGTTCCTATAGAGTTCATCTGAACCAGGAGAAAGGCGAAAATAGGTTGATTCTTATTGAAACAGAAAATATGTATACTTAAATAATTAAAAATTATTAGCTTACAAAAAGGTATTAGCTTGCGTTCCAAATTTGTGGTCCATAGTTCCTATAGAGTTCATCTGAACCAGGAAAAACGGGCAAATAAGTACATTTTAAATGAAATAGAAGAATATATTTAAAAAACATTATTATCATAGTCTTCTCTTCTTTTTCTAAAATAAAAATAGAAAATTGCAAGTCTTTACCTTCTATAGTTTTCGAGATCGACGTTTTCATACAACCGGACGGCAGATAAATAGGGTTTATTTATCAACTTCAAATTGTCATAACTCGGCTAAATAGAGTCAGATTTTGAAAAGTTATACCATTTTGTAATCAGGAAACTAAGTAGAGTAGAATGGAATCAAACATTGCTGACTTTGGAACCAAGCCCATTTTGGCCAAAAATGCGGTGCTACCCCTTGCCAATTTTTCAAAAATGGTCAAAATTGTAGTTTTCCCAAATTTGTATATGTTGAATGCTAATCGATACTGCTGATCCATACGAGTTAAAAAAGATGTAGCTTTTGAAAATCAAACAGAATTTGGCCAAGTTAGAGCCATCTGAAGTTCGAAAAAAGGGAAATTAACCGAAATTTATTGATATTGGGTAAATATAAGAATTTATCCAGAATTATTATACCAGTCCGCTCGGCAGATAAATAGGATTTTTTTTTATCAACTTTTAATTATTATATAATATAATATGATTATTAACCTGTACCGATATGAAGAAAATTAAATAAAAATGTAAGCCAGATTTGCATATAGTATAAATAAATATATATTGGAGATATCAAGTCGGTAGCTCTTGTAGGCCTCGAGATTTGAGCATTAATACACACGAAAAGGCGGTCAAGCGGACAGAAAAGGCAGACTAAATCGATTAATTACATACATGGGTATCCCTTCTTTTACATGTATATGTGAAACCTTTTATACTTATGTACGTAGCTGAAACTATTTGAATTCAATAACTTATAGATGGATCCCTCATCTATTACCCAACCTGTTGAAATTCCTGTGACTTGCCTCCACACTTGAATGCCGCAAATAATTTTTATCAATTTTGTTGGCCTCCTTCATCTAGTTCTTCCTCTTCGCCATTTCAGTTACCGCTCCAACTATGCTAGATGCTCAAGAAAAGCTTATATTAGCCGTCCCTTAACTCATTTGCATATTTCTTGCAGCATTTCTTTGCCTATATTAAAATGAGGTTTTTTTTCCTTGAATGTGGGCGAAATCTACTTGAATGTGGGCGTAACCTAACCTAATTTTCTTGCGTGGCATAGGGTTGTCAATATATTTTGATATTCTGCTGCTATTCCTATTGTTGTTGTTGTTGTTGTTGTTGTTGTTGCTCCGGCTGTGTCTTTGGTAAATTCAGAAAATATTTGCCTGGTTAGTGGGTTAACTGCCAGACGGAATCGCTCTATTTCGGTCCACGACACGGCCTCAGAGAGAAATACATGGATTGCAGCTGGCCAGAAAGTGGGCGTCGGGCACTTGGAGGGGTGTGGCCTGGCTTAATGTCTGACTGACTGGCCCAAATGGGCTGGCGTATGCTCATTTGTATTGGCTACGAAATACAATTTGATGGTCCTCCGCTGCAGGCGTCAGGATATTTATACACACACATGTTCGCTTGCAAGCGGACAACAGTTAAACACAACTCATGACGAGGAGTGCGGAGGGGGGCTGGTGGGGCATGAGTGTGGTACACCTAGGCGTATGCGTTATAATAATACGTATACGTAAATGCTAGAAGGACGCAGCAAGTGGCGGACTGGCGGACTGGAGGACCAGAGGACCGGGCTTCCGGCCCAGCTGAAAAGGCGGGTTGGGCTAAGATAAAAAGTTGAAAATAAATTTTTATTGTTATGGGGCACACACGTTCTTCTTCTTCTTCAGCTACTGCTGCCGCTGCTGTTGCTGTTGCTGCTGTTGCTGCTGCTTGCTGCTTGCTGTTGTCCTTGTATCTGTTTGCGTGTTTGCGACACTCATTTTCTGCAGATGTCCTTTATGTGTCTGTGTGTGTGTGTGTGTGTGTGTGTTGGTTGTGTATGTGCAATGGAATCCAATGAGAGCATGTGTACTTAACATAAATCGCTCACTCATTGAAAGCAGTTGCATAAAAACGAACACCGAATGCGCCATCGCCATGGATCTGGCAACCCTGGCAACCCTGTAACCAGGAAGACCCTCACACACTCACACACACACACACACACACACACTTACACACATTTAACTAGCTAGAAAGCGCTGCATTTACAAACATTTATCGATTTCTACCCGAAAAATTATCTATGCAGATTTCCGCACATACTGAAGCGCAGGCACCCAACTTTCCGCTCATCAGTGAATGCCATCACACCTCCCCCCTCCCCCCTCTCCACAGCTCCCCTACCCCCACTCGCTTTCTGTCGCTGGCAACCACGCCCCCTTCCGTCGCCCACGGAGCCACGTGTGCAGAAAGTTTTGCCAACAGTTTTAATTTCCCATAATTACACAATTACAAAGCGTAAAGTTTTCCAGCACACGCCACGCCCCCTTTTCAGGCCCCCTGCAGCCCCTTTGGGCACGCCTTGCACAATGCCAACTGCGCGTCATGGAAATGAGCAGTCGACACAGGAAAAAAGCGTGGAAAACAAAAAAAAAATTTACTCACTTACTCACACACACACACACACACACACACATACAGAGAATGCGGCAAGAGAAGAAAATTAGTTTTACAGCTAAACGAATCGCGGAATGCTCTAAAATTAATATAAAATTGATCGAAAATCGATAAGATACTTCACATATATAAAGATAAATATCTATAGATATATATAGATAAATATCTTAAGATATGTGGAGAAGACAATATATATACATATATAATATATATATATATATATACATATATAAAATGAATAAAGAGATTTTTTAATAGCAGATATATGTATAGATTTATTAAAAAGTACTACTATAGATCTGAGTTCAAATAAGCTCTAAGAAAAATGTTAGAGCACATATATATATAAATAAATATCTATAGATATGTGGGAAATACACAAAATATATATAAGTTTAAAAATAGCTGTGAATAAACAGATTTGTAAATGTCAGATATATATATAGTTATTAAAATTGTGATTCTAGATAAGCTCTAAGAAAAATGTTATCGTACGTATATATAAAATTATATATATTTATATTTGTATATATATTTATATATTTTTGAGTATAGCCTCATAATCAATCAAGTTGTCTTCAAATTTCTCGTAGGCCATTTATCATAAAAGTTACTTAAATGTCATTCCCGGTTTTATTTAGAGTTTGTGTTTATAAGCCGGAACAGTTAGAGAAAGTATTTATCTTAATTATAATATATAACTGTAAAAGAATTGAACTGAGAACTGTTGGCTTAAAAGCAATTTAAAACGAAAATTATTCAATATAAAAGTCAAGTGTAATTTACTAAGTGTGACAAATGAGTTATAAATACCGTTAGATAATTCATGGGCTTGTCCATCCCAGTGAGCGGCACACATGTCCACATAATGGGCTTTCATAATTTCATCGATTTTTCGGCCACACGTTCGCTTTCTCATTAGATACCAATTACCCTTCTCCACCCTGCACACCCCACTTCTAATAGAGAAAGAGAGAGAGAGAGAGAGAGAGAGAGCGTGTGAGAGAGCAGTGTAAATGGACACTTGATTTGCTGCTGCATTATGAATAGTGTATCTATTATGATGCGCATGCATGTGGCTGCCAAATAGCGTGCTAAAGCGCAACGTGTTGGCCACAAAGCAAGGGTAAAAGCCAGGTGAACCGTCAAGCGAGCAATGAACAACTTTTTGGCCACACACTCACACACACACACACACACACTCATACACAGGCACGCACACACAGATATCTGGCATATAGGCAAAAGTATTTATTGAAAACTGTTACCGTTTGCAGCAAACACTTGCACCCTCAACCCCCAACCCCCAACAACCTCTGATATAACCCAGCGAAGAGCTGCGGAGCTCACAGAATTGCAATTTTTGTTTGCTGCACAGCAACAACAACAATAACAGCAGCAACAATTGCTACAACAACAACAACAACAACAACAACAACAATAGTTCGCACTTTGGCTGTATGTCGGTTATCGCTGCAGTGCGCCGGAAGGGGTTCTTTTTTAGAGAGGGGAGGCGGGGCCGGGGGCTAGGGGCAGGGGTTTTTGGTCGGCTACCTTCAAATGACATCCTGACAGTTTTGCAGTCGCCGTCAGCGACAGCGTCAGCGCCGGCAGCGACGTCAGCGTCGAGCTTTTGTGTGTGGATTTTTAAATCAATTGTAAGTGCAATGTGATTCCCTCTTAAATCAGCGCCTGTCCAGCCTGTCAATAAGCCATAATCCATGGAGCACTATTTAATTTTCAATTGTGAGTCGCGCAATTTATGGCAGCCCATCCCCCCCCCCCCCCCTCTACCCTCTCTCCCACCCTCTATTCTTGAGGCCCTCAATTTATGATAAGCGCCTTGCATAGTTCTTAAAAGACAATCAAAATTTTGGCCAGCGGCTTACAAGTTTTTGGGCTGCGGCTGCATAATTTATATCCTGCCAATAAAAGACGTGCGTCGTCCCTCCGTCCCACCGTCCTTCCGTTCGTCCGTCTGTCCGTCCTTTCGCATTGGCCATCAATTTCATTGGTTTCTATGCTGGGGCACGTTAATTATGCACGGGGTTAGCCTGAGCAGCAGCCAGGTCCAAACTAGGCCACATGGTTATAGCTGAAGGGGTCGCGCCTCCATCCCCACCTCCATCCCCACCTCCACCTCCACCTTCAGCCTGTGCTGCTCCTCCTTCAGCTGGACGGCGACGGAGGCCTCGACTGGGTAACTGGTAACTGGGCAACTCCATGGGTTATGCATGTGCGGCGTGCAGCGAACTTTTAATCCGCTTTAACTAAAAACATTTAAATTTGCCTGGCGGTGGGTCGCGGCGGCTGCCACATGCCCCACTGCTAACCACCCACCCGCCAAAAAACACACATAAAAAATAAAAAAAAAATGGAAAACCTTAAATAAAAAAAAAAAACTTTTTGCCACATGATGAGATCAAAAAACAAGTGCAGGCATTTTAGCTAAGTCAAACCTTTTGGCAGGTTAAAAAAGGGAAGAATATAAAAAGACGATATTTTTTTGTATTATTTATTTTATTTTATTTTATTTATTTATAATTAGGGATAATATATGATTATATTAAATTCAATATGTTGACAATATAAAACAAATATTAAATTTCTTGCTTATTACAGTATATATAAGTATATTTGATAACATATATAAGAGCTTCGAGAATTCAAAAAGATTTTATAATATGATAATATTACAGAGATAATAGGTGATTATATTAAATGAAAAATGTAGTATGTAAAAATATTTAGTTCATCTTGAAAGGTACAAAAAAATAATCGCTAAAATTTGAAAGAAATTGGAATAAAAATGTTGGGAATTTTCTCAAAGTTCCTTTCTTTAACTTCTTGAAATATATAGTCTTAAATATTTTTTTATTTAATAAATATTAGACAGCAACTGTAAAATAAATAAATTTATAACAGAAGCCAAATCTTATAAGCTGTTAAAGTAGGGATCTGTCATATGCTACTTTTGATATATACAGATACACAAATATTATTTAACATATATTTATTTTTTGTAATATTATTTATTCTTTTTTGTCGTACTGTGTTTCTGCTTACAGAGCTTTAAAAATAATGAAAGTGTTGCACTTTTTTAAAAACAGCTTCGATAAAGTATTAAATGCAATTTTAACAGATTTACAAACACATATAAATCTCACTTTTTTTGTGAAAGGGTATTAACTCTTCTTTGCAACAAGCGTAAACCGATTTTTCATATGTTTTTTTATTAGAAGTGAGTTTTTTTTTATTTGCTGTGTGCAGATTTTATTTCAATTTTTTTTTTATTTGCGGGTTGTTGTGGGCTGTTCGAGTGTTGAATTTGCTTTTTTGCAAAGCGTTTTCTTTTTTCTCATTTTTCATTTAATTTTATTTTTTTTGTACATTTTTTTTGCTAATGGAAGCCGCAGCGCGTTGCAGCCACAAGCTGCTGTGGAATTCTGTGTGCTAATCACAACTTGCAGCTAAGCAGCTTAAAAAACTTCTGTGTGTGCGACAGTGGGTTTCTGTATGTGTATGTGTGTGTGTGTGTGTGTGTTTTGCTGTAATTTGTTGAATGAAGCAAAAGTTGTGAAAAACAGCTGCAAATACCATTTAAGAAAATGCTCGAAAAGCTGTCAACCGAAGTGGACTTCAGTTGTATATATTGTATATATATATGTAATATCTGCTTGTCTATGTTGCTTAACAGTACATATTAAACAATAAACAATTTTTCATGACAAACAGTGGGAAAGGAGGACACGTTGAGGCACGAACAAGGATCCGCTGGGGGAAACCGCAAACAGCAGCCGGAGCCGCAACCATAACTTAAATTTTGACAAATGTATCTGACACTTACAATTAGTATAAATTGACTGGCATGTTGAGTGCCACACACGCACACACATACCAACAAAGGAGGCGGCGCACACACACACGCACAGACACATACACATACACAGAGACACGCGCGCACATAGTCAAAAGGCCTGCCATGTTGGAAAGCAGACAATAGAGCAACGAGTATGCCAGACCACAGCAACAACTACAACAACAGCAACACATACAATAACTACAACAACAATAGAAACAGCTACAACAACAACAATAGCAACGACAACCACAACAATAATATCACGATATCTGCTATTGTCAGCTCACAAAATGCCGATTTGCATTACACTCGAGGGCTGCTTAAAACGTTTAGCATATTGCATGCCATTCGACGAGGGGGTGAAATTAGTTTGTTATGTAACACAATAAAGATTGTGTGCAGCCGATAGGCTCGCTTGTTAGGCCGGCAAAAATTTCAGATAAATCTTGCAAGTGAGTGAAAAACCTTTGAAAAGGGGCGAATTTTGTAAATGTTTTCAATGATACTTGATAAATTGTACGATATATATCTGTGAGAAAGTCAGTAGACATTAAATTTAATGTTATATAGTTTTAGATAAACTTATATCTGTATATATGAGCATTATTCGATATGCCAAGAGATAATTATCTATATTAACTTTTAAATAAAACCCTTTATCGATCAATTAGTTCTAACTTTAGCCAATTATATATCATAATACTTAACTTATTCTGTATAACATGATTCTATAACATAATTCGATAGGTTTAATGAGTTATTGGATATAGCCTCTCATCAATCAATGAATCAATCAATCAATCAATCAGTTTGAACCGAAGCCAGCCATAAATCACATAGTTTATGCATATTATAGTACACGAACTCATATGTCATACTTTTCAATAATTTATTCGACTTTTTTATAGATCAATCATAAAAGATTTGATTGAATGGCAGCAATTTTTGTGGCGACCCGCGCACATACGCGGCACATACTAGAGCTGTTAAGATTTATATGTACTTATGCGTGTACATAAAGGAAATACGTACATGCATACATACATACATACATACACATGCATGATATACAAATATATCATCGAAGTTTAAACTGGTGCAAAAGCTAAGGGCAATTGCTTTTGACAGTTATGTATAAATTTATGAGACTTAATGGAGAAAATGGAACGCGGCGCATTGAGTGGGAGCGATAAGTTTTGCCTGGGGCGTTGGGGGAATTTGGCTTTAATTGATTGACTGACTGGCCTCGGCTCCACTCAAAAGAAGAAAAGCACGACGAACAAGAAGAAGAAGAAGAAGAAGAAGAAGTAGGCATTTCTAGCCCAATCTGCAAATAGAAACATTTCTACCTATGCGAAGATGTAAGTATGTAAGGTATCAAAAATTACTTACAATTCAAAACAAACTTTTGCGTCGAGCAACCTAAATTTGTAAGTCAACAATGGATGGGTTCGAGATTGGGTGCGGATTACGGGTAGAGGGGAGGGGGGAGGAAACTTAAGCGTTAGCCGAAATCCGAAAATGTCGCAGAGCCAAAAGTAAAGCGAACTTCTAGAAATGCGAAAGAAAGGAGCCGGAGGAGAGGGTGGAGGGGGAGTCGAAGCAACTGCCTGCTGCAAAGTGAAGAAAAATTGTAGAAAACTTTTGCTGATTTCGCCCAGTGCGCTTCATTTATTTCAACGATTTGTTGCCAGGGCAGGACAAGAAGCAGCCGCTGCAGCGCAGGACGACTAGCAGAGCCAGCACCAGCACCAGCATCAGCATCAGCAGCAAGAGCAGAACCAGCTTTAGAAACGACAACAGCAGCAGGCTCGGACTTCCTTTCTCTTTCTCCGCCCCCCCGATGGGTGGCCCATTGTCCAAAGAGCAGCTGTTTTAGTTCTTGATGGGACTGTCTACTAAACCAACTAACCCCTCCGACTCCTTGTACACCTCCATCTCCATCTCCATCTCCACCCCATCTCCCTTGCCAGCTGACTTTATCGCTTCAGTAAGTTGGCCTCCTGCTGCCGTTTTATAATATTATAACGTGCGTTGTTTGTGCTTGAACAATTTTTCGGCGTTACCTTTTCTTATTGGAAAATTGCAAGTTTTTGCTTGTGCGTATCTGTATGTGTGTGTGTGTGTGTTTGTTTGTGTGTTTGTGTTTGTGTTTGTGTGTTTACAACAGCAACCAAGTACAGTAACAGCACCAACAACAACAACTCCTATAACTAAAGATATGCACACTAGATGGCGCTAGCAAAAACTTTCCGACAGCTGGAGTTAAGTTTTCTTTTTTTTTTTACTTGCAGAAAAGTATTTACCTAACAGATTTCTATTTGTGTTACATAACAAGGCGCACACACACACACACATACACTTAGTCAGCAAGTGTCCAATCGTTAATTGAATTAAAGTCGCATTTAAATATGTACATGTATATGTATATTTTTTATTTCGAATTGTTTTGTCTCTGCTCTTTGTTGCTTGCCCTTTGGATAATTAAAAAATACAAATCAAAAAGGTCGGCGAAAATATTTCGTTGCATAGAACAAAGTTTTTGCTTATCTTTAAGTGCTTGCCAATGACACTTAACTTTTATTTTCATAGCTTCAATTGTAATTTGTAAGCGTTATCTCACTTTCAAGCCCTGGCTTTCCTATTCTCTCGTTTTATTTTTACTTTCAGGAATTTTTTAATTTTGTTCATTCTGATGCCCAGTGCAGGCAGGTAAGCGGGTATATACGTGCTCCAGGAACTTGAAGAATGGATTCTAGGCAATATTTACTCTTACTTTTTATGTAACACAATAATAATGTTATCAACTGAATTTCCGTACTTAATAAAAACAGGGTATATTTAGTTCTTGCACTCTGGTTTTAAGTCATCTCAATGTTTTTTTTTTTTTTTGTTGAAGCTTCTCAGTTTTCAATGACAATGCGTGGCCGTAACAAAAAGTAACGAGAGCCATAGAAAAGGTTCCACTCAGACCCAACGAACTATTTTGAATTTAACTGACTTGCAAATGAGTCAACTTAATTGCGACGACAATTAATATTTATTTCATAGTATAAAGTGAACCATTACACCGGGTTAACTCTAGAATTAACCAGCTATTATGCCGGACATCTGGAATTTCTTTTTATGTATTGTAATTTTTGCTCGCCGCTCGCCTCTCACCGTATTAAAATTCTCATTAGCATGGAACAAGGAAAAATATCCGCTGGGAATTGCTTCGTTCAGCTGCCAACATATGGCATTAAAGCGATCCAAAATACAATTCTCTCTATAAAGCATTAAAAATACAATACAATGCAATTAGAGCTGTGTGCCAGCAAACGTTATTTTAAAGCTCTGAAAGGGTATAATTACAAATTGATTATTGAATATTTATGTTAAGTACAAAATGCTGTAGTATTCCATGTTAATTATTTGGCCAGCAGGACAAGTTACGTTAGGTTTACAGTTAGCCAGCGTAGCGCAGGCAGCGAATCAAATCGAAATCCAATTCAACGATTTAAACAATAATTACAACGAGGACTTTAAGTAGTTAACAAAATCAATAGAAGGGTTCAAAATAGATCCTGGGAGAGCCTTGCGCTAGTTATAATAAAATAGACTTGCTTAAAGGGTGAATAATATTAGTTGCATAAGTCACATATTTACAAAGGACACTGTGAAGGACTTCTATCTTGTAGTTGCAAACTAAATTAGCTTACTAGACTTTAAGGCTTTAGCTTATCAAAGTGGAAATTTCTATAGGCGAGCTACGTTATGCAAATTTAAGCAGCTAGCAAAATGTTCATTTAACGTTTATATTATTTAACCCAAAATGAATTTGAACAATTGAAAAACATGACCCTTATCTATATGCAAACTCCACTTGCAGTGCTTGATAAGCTTTATATATTCAAAGTACCCAAGTGTTAAAGTTCTCGCCGCACAGTTGTTCGTTTTGCTCTACATTTTTTTCGTAGCATACTTTCCAGGGCAACGGCCGAAATTCATGTAGCTCTCAATTTATTCAATTAAAAGGCAAACAAAAACATGCTGCCATGTAATACAAGCATTTTAGAGATCTAAATATTCAAAATTTTATAACGCAAAAAGTTCATAAGTGTTATTTACATATAAGAGAATTGTTTGGTTGGCCAAAACTTGAGTTTCGAGCTTAAAAAGCAAACAACAATCAAATTGTTTATTTGATTTTAATTTTTGAGCACCTAAGCAACGAGCGAACTAATTAACCTTTTTTTTGTTACATTTTTACCCTTTTTACATCATTTCCGACTGTGAATAATTTAACTAATATTTTGAGTGTGCAGCCAACTCTTTTGATTAGTTACAAAAGAGTGGGTTATGTAACAAGAAAAAAATACAATATATATGTAGAAATAAAAATCTTGTACAATTTGTTGGTGCGTGGTGGTTCACTCGCTAAACCGATTAGTGGAACCGGTTCCTCTTTCAAGTACATTTGCGTTCCCTTACACTTTTTTTTAGCCATGCAAATGCGAGTGCTGATTCAGATTTGAAATTCTTCTCTTTGCTCTCTGCTTTAGGCAGCTGCATTTTATGCTACGAATTTTAAAGTATTCTCAAATGCTGTTGCTCTTCTTCTTCTTCTTGTTGTTGTTGTTGTTGTTGACGTTGCGCTTTTCGGCTTGTGTGTGTTGGTGTGTGATTGTCTGTATCTGTGTGCTGCAAACATTTGCAAAAAGCAACACACGTTGCAAAACTGTACAATGGAGCACTACATAGCTCCTCATTGCTTCTCATTCGCCTGGCTACACGTTGTGTTCCCTGCCACGCCCCCCTCGCCCCCTCGCCCCCTAGCCCCTTATCCCCCTTATCCCCCTAGCCACCCGCCTCCAAGTGCTTGCAGTTTAACAAAAAGCATTAACACAATGCAGGCGCAGCATGACGAGGAGCACAGGACATGGAGCTGCAGCTCCGGAGTCGCAGGCTTCGCGGGTCGTGTTATGTACCGACATTGTCGTACATAGCGAGGCGTGTGAGAGGCGTGTGGGAGAGGGGGAGGGCCTGCAGCTGTTGCCGGCGGGCATTGCGTGGGACTTCCGCTGAAATGTAACCACAGCAGAGCCAGCGGCAACGACAGCGACAAAGCGGCACACAGAGAGTCAGATAGATAGACAGAGACAAGGCATGCAAGTGAAAGAGAGAGAGAGAGACTGAGTGAGAGAGGGAGAGGGGGCGAGAAAGAGATAGTTGTTGCGGCGCTCCCGCGGCTATGCATTGGCCAGGACAGACGAATTTGCAAGCTAGCCATGGGCTTGGGTCTGTGGCATGGCAAACGGAATGGGTTTAAGCCAACAGTGTGGCACGTTGAAATGAATGGCAGGGAGCATGGGGTGGAGGGTGTGGGGGGCGGGCTAGTGGCAGGGCGGTAAGGGGTAGCAAAGTTGGAAAAGGGTAATTGCTAAGCAATTACCTTCTTGCTAAGATTAATGGTCATGGCAACAACTTGAAAATGTTGCCGCAATGCTAACAATGAGCCGCACACACACACACACACACACACACACACACACACACACATACAGCTGTGCTGCCACAACAGCAGTGTGTGTGAGTGTGCGAGTGTGTTTGTATTGGGGGCGTGTTGCATTAATTAGATAATTGTGGGCGCGGTCGTATTTCATGCATATTTGTGCGGAAAAAATGCTTGAATTATATGCAAATTAATGTGCATTTTATTGTGAGGCAATATTCTGTCCGGGGTTCAACTGCACGGATTGTATTTTGTAATTCGCACCGGATATATTTTTCAGGCTGCAATCGGTTACTGCTGCTGCCGCTGCCGCTGCTGCTGCTGCTGCTGCTGCCCACAGCTCAGCCGTACCTTGGGTCACCCGCTGCGCTTTACATAAATTATATTTCCGGCGGAAAAATTAACATTTTTATGAATTTCCTTTCAGTGGCGCGCATTGTGGTGTCAGCGGTTCGAAGAAGAAGAAGAAGCAGGCGACGGATGCGGGGCATGTGGTATGCTGCGAGTGTGGCATGACAGTCAGTGGCACAGTCAGCATTGCATTTGTTGAACGCACACTGGCGCCAAGGCGAACGAAACCGAAAAAAGAGAAAAACAAAAAAAAAATGAAGGCAAAAGGACGATTTGGCTCGGCTCGAGGCGCGAGCTCCCCAACGTGCGTTTTTGGCTGAGCTGCGGACTGCGGCGCTGCGGCGCTGCGGCGCTGCTGAGCTGCCGAGCTGCCGAGCTGCTGGGCTGCGTACTGAAAATGAAATGTTGTTATTGAAATTGGCAAAGTTTTATGCGCGCTGGTAGTTTTTTCTTTTGCCCTTCTTGTTTTTACATAGAAACTGAAACTGTGGCCATGACTTGCTCCTCAAATCATATACCGTAGAGCCCAATCGGAATCGCAGTTGTAGCCGCAGCCGCAGCCGCAGCCATTTTAGCCCCATTTTAGCCACAAAGTCGGCTGCCTATTTATGCCCTTTTTTGCTTTTCACTTTTTGTGCCCTTTTTCAAAATGATATCCGTGCATTTGCGCCAATGTGCCGACGTTGGCAGCGCAGTCGACGTCACGTTGGTGCAAAATGGCACAACAACAGCACAGCAGCAGTACAACAACAAAAAAACAATAGCAACAGCTAAAGAATAAAGTGCCAGGAAACACATTTAATATCTACGCATAAAAATAAAAGTCTGGCAGCACCGGCAATGGAAGTGACCAAACATAGCAGCAACGGCGACAGCGACAGCGACAGCAGCGACAGCAGCAGCAGCAAAAGCCTGACCAGCAAGACAGAGTAACAGATCCAATGTGTGAGTGCGAGCGAGAGCGAGAGCGGAACGTCGTCGACGACGTCGGTTGAAGGTCTTGTTTATTACGCTCGCATAGCCAAATGCATAAATTTACGGACCGATGCGTGCAAACTGTGCAAAACTTAAAAAAAATAACGAAAAGTAAAAAAAGAGAAGCGAAAGAAATGAAAAAAATTATGGCAAGCCCGAAGCTGCAAATGAAAAAAGCGACTCAGTATAACGGCAACGGCAACGGGAGCAAGCATAAGAGTAACTACGCAAAAACAACAACAACAACGCAGCGATGACTAGCGTAATGGCAACAGCCACTTGCAAGCTCGTGCACTGCAAGAAAAAGCAGCAACAACAACAACAAGAACAAAAACAAGAACAGCAGCTGGGAGCAAAAGCTAAGCGCGTGTTGCGAAAGACTAAATGCCCTAGCAAACGCATGAATTTTAATAAATAATACAGCGCCGATTAAATATACATATAAATTGAAGCAGCTGAGCAGTAAACAGCTTAAACTAACTGTAAACCCAGCGAACCAGATAAATTGCCATACACATATAGTAGGAAAAATGTTCAGAAGCAGATAATTGAAGTGTTCCTTATTAAATAAAAATATAGATGAATATACCCCATCTCAATTATAAAAATAAATAGTATACATTGAAAAAAGAATCGGTAAGTTTACAGATGATACTTCGAGCGGAAATGTGAAGCAGTTCAGTGCGATAATTAAATGCAAAACAGCCGAGCAAATATTCCAATTTTATGAAAAACAGAGAGAGAGAGGAGAAGCTTATAGAGTAAAAAAAAAAAACAAATGAAAGTATATTTATTCTTTATCATACAAAGCATCTTTCTACGTAAATAAATAAAACGACTGAAAAATGTCATCTGTGCTTTGATAAATAAACAAGAACTGTAACGTACTACCTTTTTTGAGCAGTGCACTTGTTCTGTGCACGCACAAACATGCACACACGGTAAGAAATTATGTAGACACCGAAAAGATAAAATAGTCAAAAAGCAAAACAAACGACGATCGAGGAAATGCAACAGAGATGAGAATTTATGTTTATGAAGCTATTTTTAGCAGGCGCTCCCTTATAAATATGCACCGTTACAGATACATACGAACATACATACATACATACATATGTACATACATACATATATATGTAAGAGTGTGTGTTGTGAGAGTAGCGTGTGATGAATGTCCATAAAGTTAAAGGAAACTAGAGTTGGGTCTAATGAAAATTACTTAGGTGCATATTTATGAACCGGCTGTAGCCAGCAAAAGCTGCTAATGTGCTTAGTGCTTTTGGCCGTCAGGCTGTCGCAATAACTGGCTAATGGGCTATCATTTGTGCCTCCCCCAGTTCATCAAAGTCGAAGTCGAAGGCGAAGGAACGCCAGCAGCAAGCTGTGCCTCATTATGAAGCAACGGTCTTTGACTAGCAAAAGCTTTGCTCATTATGCGCCAAGCCGAGCTTTTTCCAGCTGCGAAGCTTTCGTATTATGGCGTGGGATGCAGCTTTGCGAAACTGCGCAAGCTTTTTATGGCACACATTTATAGCACTCGGGAAATTTTTCAAATAATTTCCTTGGCTTCTGCCCACACACACACACAGACACACATATATATATGCGGACAATAAAGTAACCGAAAATGTTGAAGCACATTGAGAGTTTTCTTCGCTTTTGGTTCTGGTTTTGGCGTTCGCCAGCAAAATACATATTTAATAATTCAAAGTTGACTGCTATAAAATCTCAGCGGGTGGTTCATATTTCAGAACGGTAATTTCTTTCATATTGTTCGGCTGGGCGGACCAGGTGGGCGCCGAATGCTGCCCTTTTTTTGTTCATCTTTATGCGTCCTGCTAATGTCGAGGTTTACTTAGCGCCCTATTTTTGAGGCTCTCCTTCCTTAAAGGTTATTGAGTTGTGCTCTTCCTGGGGGAAATTAACCTCTTGCCAGCGGGTGCAATCGTGGCGTGCATCCCTTAACCCCTTAACCCACACCCCCCGCTGCTGGCAGGTCAGGCTCTGTGATATGGATCAAACGATTTTGTTTGAAGATTAAACAACAGCCATTGCAGCAAACGGTCGCAGCTGGCGGCCATTTTCTTCAATATATGTGAGCCATAAAATGGCCTACAAAACTATGGCGCGACCATCGCGTGTCGCATGCAACAAAAATGACAGTAACGAGCTATAAAATCTAGCTACAGTCTTAACCCTCCCCTCCCCTACCCCTCGCTCAGTCATCTCCTCTATTCCCACCCCTATTTAAATGAAACCCAACTGCAATTGCAGGCACTTTGCACTTTGCACTTTTGTTCGCTGTTAAAACAAAACTTAAATTAAAATCCGAAGCCAAAGCCAAAACCGGAGAAAAACCAAAACCGAAAATGTTGATTTTCGGGCTAAGAGGCTCTATTCAAATAGTGCTGGGCCATTTATTACCCTCAACAACTGACTTGGTCGCAATTTTAAAGCCAGTCAGCAAATCACTTAAATCTCTCTTTTTCTCTCTCGTGGCTAACTTAAAGCCTTCTCTTGGCTAAGCAAATCGCATGATAAATGTTTTCTAACGGTTTTACGCTCAGTTTAATTGATTTATATGCGGCACATTCGCTGTTGCAAGTGTTTTGCAACACTTAGAGATGGGAGTTGCAACTGTCTTTTTTAATAATGTTTTTGACAGTCTTGAAGAAGGATTTCATATCGTAAAATACTCAAAATAAGATATTTAGAGAAGGTAGTTAGGTATAATAGCTAGTATTTAATATAGAGAATAAGCTATGTGATAGGCATTAATCTTCAATTTAATGACAACATTTTTTAATTGGTTTTGCATTAGTTAAGTAAAATAAAATAATTGGTATAATTGCTTTATATCTTTATTTTATATTCTAACTTAATCTCTATGTAGAAATCTCTTTATTTGCATTTGCCCTTTTATTCAAATAGGTTTGATATTCTAAATTATGTCTTAACTTATTGGGAAAAAATTTAATATAATGTGGAATAATAGACTATGGGCCAGTCGGCCTTCTTAAGCAAAAAAATACCCAAATAATTTGGTTGTAAATTCGATTAATGCTCTAAACTATGTCTTTAATGTAAAACTTATTACTAAGAAATATATAAATAATTTATTTGCTATCAACTAAATTCACATTAAAAAAGGGCATTAGAAAGTCGACTTGAATGCAAAGGCTGTGATGGATGTGCTCTAGCCAAGAACAAATAAAGTTTTGAGCAGGGTATTTCGACTGATGTCGACTGCTGTAGTTGTTGTTGCTAATGTTGCTGTTGTTGTAGTTGTTGTTGTTGTTGTTGTTGTTGTTGTAGTTGTTGTTTTGTAGACTTTGCGGCTTGCATTAAATATTTAATAAAATCGTTTGCATTTCTTATGTGTTGCTAAGTGTCAGCGGGCATCTAATTTGATTTATGGCCCGCAAAGTTATGCCCCAATAATATCGGAAGATAAACTTTTTCGCCCTCCAATGTGTCGCCTGTTTTTGTTGTTGTTGTTTTCTAGGGTTTGCTAACGACAACGATGACTAAGGCCTTTTTAAATGTTAAGAGTTGTCATTGTTTTTGCCAAAGTTGCGTGAATACCAATCATAATTTATTCACGTGTGTGTGTGTGTGTGTGTGTATGTGTGAGTGTGTTTGTGTTTGTGTACTATATATCATGACACATACATGTACACACGATTTATTACGGCCCCGCCCCCTCGACTGTTCAGTGAGGCAGCAAATATTCATCGGATTGAAAGGAATCGGTTGCCTAGGAGGCAACATCAAGGACGAAGGACGCAGGACGCAGGATTAGCTAGAAATTTGTCAAGCATAATACCTGATAATCAATTGACTAACAGCACTAACTGAATAATGAATTGTGTGATCAACCAGCTTGCATATGTGTGGGTCTGTGTGTTTGTGTGTGTGCGGACTATCAATCACATTGGATGCAAGGCTAACGCCTGCTAATTAGCAAATTAAAAATGTTACAAGGTTTGTTTTTCTCGCTGCGTATTTTAAAAAAAGCCAACAACAAAACAAAACAAAACAAAAAAAAAAAGAAGAAGCAGCTTTCGCTGCAGCACGAAAAACTCATTAGTAATTAAATATTTTCCGGCGCAGCGAGAACATTCCGTAGTTTCTTAACGCCTGTTGTTGTTGCCGTTGCTGCGGCTGTTGTTGTTGTTGTTGTTTGTAGTCTGTGTTGCTGTTGCTGTTGTTGTTGTTGTTGCTGTTGCTGTCATCGTGTTCGCACAGTCGGCAACTTCCGCACTTCCGTTTTGCTCTACGTCTGGCGCACACACAGCGTATACGCAATTTTTGTTTTTCTTGTCTGCGTATTACGGCCGTAAACAAGCGAAGGGCTACAGCTTCGGCTACGGCTACGGGTGGAGCCCTAGGTCCTGGTTACGGCCCGGCTGTAGCCCTGAGCATGATTTGTTACTGACAGCGTCTCAGGCAGAGGCTCCAGTTCGAGGCAGCGGCGTCTGAGTTTGATTTATTTCACGCCGTACAATTTATGAGTGAAGGTGAAGCAGCAGCAACACCAACAACACCATCAAGAACTGCAATTCATTGAGCTCGGTCCCAATGGGTTACACACACACACACACACACCACACACTCACACGCATACACAGCCAGCAATATATCTGTATAAAATATGCATGTTACTTGGGCCTTGTCAGCGAACTCTCGTGCAGATACGCAAAATATTCCCAAAAGACTTCCAAATGCCACACAGAGCATGTTAACCGGGCTAACATCTTCCGCTCTTCCTCTTCTTCTGCTGGCCACTATGATGGATGCGGTTTCGCTTAGCATTTTGTATGTTCTGCGCCTGTTCTGGTTCACTGTACCATTAGCACCCGCACATGACGGCTTTTATTTCAATTAGTATTGGCTCATGCAAAATGACAGTTAATGCGGCACTCTCTCTCTCTCCCTCTCTGTCCCTCACTCTCTTTCATGCTCTCACGAAGTGCTGCAAGTCTTGGAGGCGCCTCTAATTCCATTCTTGGAGCAGTCTTTGGCAGCGCGAAACTTTCGCATTTTGGTATTTCAAATTACAGCGGAAGCCACAAAAGCATTTTGCGGCTACTTAGTGCCACAAGTGGCACAAGTGGTGCAAGTGCCACAAGTGGTGCGCATTTTGAAGTCAGATTAAAATTCAATTTTGAGACTTTCTCCAGCTGCATTTGCGGTTCCCCTCGCTCCTAGGCTTACGTGTGTTCCAGAAGCCGGAACTTCACATAGTCAAAAGTTTTCATTTAATTAGCAACTATTTTATAAACATGCGCTGTAAAACTTTTCGCAGCTAGTTGCAAGCACAAAATAGCTAAAAATTAGTTACTAAATGCAAATCAAGTGAAATCAAAAAAAATTTTCCTAATTAAGCATTCGAAATACACGCAGAGAAATCGTCTAGAAAATTGGCTTTTAAATGCTAGATTTTGTGGGCTCAATTTTATATAAAGTTTGTAATATTTCATATCGATTTATTTAAGTTTCTTTCCCCGCTTTTATAAAATAATCTACAACTTAAATATTAAACTTTAATTAAAACCTATTTATACAAATGTAAAAATAAATAATAGATACATGTTTCGCCCTCTTTTTTCTTCTATAGCTATTTCCTTTTTTTTCATTCTCTCTTCTTCAACATAAATGAAAATATTTCAATGGTAAATAAATTAATAACTTTTTTATTATTTGTTTAACTTAAGCAAGCTGTCAATTAAATTATGCATTGTTTAAACAACTATTTGAACTCTTCAATTAACATAATTTACTGTTTGCAAAGAATTCTTAAATATCTGCATTAAATATGTCAAACTAAAAAGCAGAAAAAATAAATAAATAAATATTTATTATTATTTATTATTTTGTCAATGTTCGTTTTTATCAATCGACTGAAAAGTGTTGGCAAATCGGCGCCCCAGGCAGATTTCCATATTCATAATAATATATGTATGTATGTGTGTGTGTGAGGGGGTGTGTGAGGGGGTGTGTGAGGGGTTGCACAGGTGTGTGTCGAGCTTTATCGCTTTTCAATTACCGAAGCAGCCACGCTTCAAGCTGCAATTAAGCCACATAATCTTAATCATAGCCCGGAGCCCGAATCTGCGGCGGAAAGTCAGCGTCAGTGTAAATGCCGTTCAATTGCTGCAAACTGTCGATACACAAACAAACATATATACATATATTTATATACATTCATATTCCAATAAATCATTCAGGCTTATTTTTTCGTTATTTGAATTTTTAATTTTGCACTCACATTGGCATAATTAATCATAATTAATCTAGATGACAGTTAGTATAGGTGTGTATGTGTGTGTGTGTGTGTGTCTGTGTTTACATGTGTTGGTGCACACCTTGAACGTGACACCTGAACATTGTTTGTTGTCATTTGTTAATTAAGTTTAAACATTTATTTACAATATTTTTTGTTCGATTTTTATATTCCGTTGCGTTATTCGTTTCACTTTACTTATTTGCTATGCTAACGAGTTATCGATTAATCGATTAATCGATCGCATCGAGCTATCGATCAGTGTTGAACTTAATTACGTATAAAAATACTTAAAGCTGAGACAAAACCAAATACGATTTACACTATTTACACAAATGTTGCCTCTTCCTCCTCCTCCCCTTCGCTGTACAGGAGTGGGCGGTGTGGGCGTGGCAGTCTCCTACTCCCTGCAAAGCGGGCATTCAAATCAATTGTGAATTGTTTCCAAAAGCAAGACTCTCACCCGTCAACTTCCACCAAAAGGAATACCGAAATAGAAGCTGCGGCCGAGGGATCAACCTGCGACTGGCTGCTGGAGTAGGGGGCGTGGCATATGCTGAAGGATGAGCAGTAATCCAACTAGCAGCCAAAGGAGACTCTGCCCGGACTCCAGTCGGACGCCCAGTTCGTGTTGCATGGCCGCGTGCTGCTCGCTCTTAATGATATGCACAAAGACGCTGTCGGAGTCTGCAATTCAAAAGCGGGGGCGTGGCAGTTGAGTGTGTGATTATGTGTGTGTGTGTGTGGGTCAGCTGGCACTCACTTGAGTTATCCGCGGAGCATGTGTAATTGCCGGAATCGGTGTGAAGTACACGAGATATAACCAGATTGCTCGTCTTTATCTGCTGCTCGGAGATGACGCGAATCCCGCCTCGTGTCGAGTCGCTAACCAGCTCCGTGTCCTTGTACCAGAGCATGTGTGTGTAAGGTCCTGGCGCCTGGGGCGCGATGCACGTCAGATTGATGTCGCTGCCGCTTTGGATGAACAGTTCCCGATTGGCCAGGATTTGCGCCTTCGATGCTGTCAATGGAATGCAACACAAGATTTCTCAATTACAGTGTCCTGCATGTTGAGCGTTTGCCTTAGGGACTAGCATACAACTAATTTGCATTAGTCTTTCTTTCTATTTTTTTCGATTTTCGCACCTGTTCCTTACACTTCAGCATCTTGTTTTCACCTTCTCCTTCCCCCTTTCACCTTACCCATCCCCTTCCCCATTTCGCTTTCTTCGCAATTCAATTTTAAATGCAAAACTTTCACTTTATCAAGTCTTAAATGCTTGTTTGCGTTATCAAATAAGTTGGCAGCTGTTTTTCCTTTTTTCCGTTTTTTTTTCACTCTGATAAGATTTGCAAATTCTTAACTAAATTCTCCAACGGCAAGTTTTCCGTTAATAATAAGTAAAGTATTACAAACTTATAAATAAATTTAATATAGTTCCTTATTTTTTCCCCTTTACCAATTTGGCAGCTGCCTTTTTTTTATTTTTTCATAATAATTTGACCTACTTTCGCTTCTGGAATATTTCCGTTCTTTTCGTTTTTCGTACTTTTCGCTTTTCTTTCTTTTTCCGACATAACCTCACTTTTCATGTTTTTTGTTTTATTGCTTGTTCTTCTTCTTCTTCTGCACACAATTATATTCCTTTATATCTAATTATCACTATTTCTTGTTAACAGAATTCCAGTTAATCTACTCAAAATACGTTCGACACAAGTTAATCATGTTTTGTCTTCTTCTTTGCTATCTTATTGCTTTAACTCTTATGAGAATCGAACTGAAGAACTAAAAGTTCAGGAATGTTGACTTAGTTATAATTAGAGCAGTTCAAATAGTTTATTTTTTGCACTTTTTGTGAAGTACTTAAATAAAAACTTAATTATTTACTTTGAAATAAAATGAATAGGTAATAATACTAGGAAATCATCAAAACTTTACTTAGGAGTTTTTTTTTTTTTTTCTGGAGAGGTAATAATACTAATAATTTCAGATCTGAATGTAAGTACACCTATCAACTTTTTTGTTGCTTTAACTCGTTGAGAATTATAAGCTTGAATTGAATGGGATTTCATTTACATAAATGTGAGTCTTAAAACCAATGAAATATGTTTTACGATCTCAAAGTACTTGAAATATCTAATAGATGATTCCTTCCTTCGATACTTACTCACAACCGTCAGCCGATAGGCGAGACTTATTTTGGGCTCCGTGGAGACCTGACACTCATAGATGCCGGCGTCCCGGGGCTGGACCGAGACGATCTTGAGGACCCACTCGTCGGAGTTGTCGATGTGGCGGGCGAGGAATCGCTGATCATTCGTGTAGGTCATGATGCCGATGGTCAGGATGTGGAGGTCCCGTTGCCTGATCCAGGAGACGGCCCGATCGCCGAGGCTGCGAACACGGCAATGCATGCGAGCTGTGGTGCCGAGGGCGGCGATTATTTCACGCTCTGTATTGTTGTCGAACTGCGGCTCGTGCTCCTCCGGAATGAGATTGGAGAGGTCCGTGGCCAGAGCTGTGGATGGCCACAAGAAGGAGAACTTTGGTTTACAATTGCGGTCAAAGGCTGGCGTCAATAAACGCCTGTCAAGTGGTTGGAAACTACAGCACAATGAATGCGAAACTTGCCGCACTTCATCAAGCTCACACAGACACGCACACACGCACACACGCACACACTTGAAAAGGGTATTAAATAACTGTATCTAAATGTCAATCTAAATGTATTCATGTGCATTTATATACAACATCAACGTCTACGTTTCTATCCAAATCGAAATGATGGCCAAACACTTGGCTTCATGTTGCAAAAGACAGCTCGGCAAATGGATATAAATGAGAGAGTGTGTGTAAGTGTGTAAGTGTGTAAGTGTGAGAGTGTGAGAGTGTGTGTGGCTAGACGTAGTACGAATCAACATTCATTTGATTAACGAGTATTTGGTGCTTAATTTATGCCAAAGTTTGCCATCTTATTGGCCACTCTTTATATGTGGATATAGTACTACACATATATTTATATAAAGAGTATACGTGTGTGTGTGCATGTGTGTTCCTTTAGCTAAGGCCTAGTCACATTATGATCCATCATTGGGCCCGCACTCGAAGTGATTTATGCGCAGGCCGCTTTATCAACATTCTGTATTAGCCAGCAAATGCGCTAATAATCCACAAATCCAAATACAAATACTTGTATACAAATACAAATACAAATGGGTGTGTGTGTGTGTGTGTGGGTGTGTTAAACATACATTACACATATATTAAAGCATATTGATTTATTGGCATTAGCCCACATCAAATATCGAGCAATAAAAACCCGCTAAGCGCTTAATTGAAAACTGTTGCTAAATTTCGCTGAGTGTAGCCGCCGGCCTTTAAACATTTAACAAATGAAATTGCTTTTTCTTCTGCTGAACAATAAAAAGTACAACAACAAATAATACAATTTACACACGCATATAAAAAATATAAAATGTGTGTTTTTTTAATAAAACTTTTGTATTTACATACAAAGTGTTTCTCTCTCTCACTCACTCGCACTCTCTCTCTCTCTCCCTCTCTCTCTCTTTTAGTTTTTTTTGGGGTTTTTTCAAACTGTTGAGTTTAACCGCAGCAACAAGCTCGACCATGTGACGCCCCCGCCCCAGCATTCGCCTCTGCCTCGGCACAGGTAAACACTAAAACTGAGGCCAGGTGCCATAAATAAGAAATGAGAAATGGCATTTGCTTTGGCCCCACAAAATAAAAAAAATAAAAAATATATAAAAGAAGAAGGAGAAAAAAAATTGGAAATATAAATAAACACCCACGCGAACAGTTTTACGCTTTTTATTGGTCTACCCAATGAGTAGATGAAAAATATATAAATGTTTATTGAGAAATTAAGTCATGTTGTTGAGCTCAAATAGGTTCAAATATTCATATTCGTATTCAATATTAAACGGAAGTTCAGCTTTTTGATTAATCAATTGCATAGAATTGTTGCCTTAAGTGAAGATCAGCTTACCACTATTAATAACAATCGCTTCTTAATTCCTACTTTATTTTTTGTTAAGTGTAGATAACAGGAGCTTTAACTAGCTGTGAATTGTCTCAAATCTATCGAATGGTTTAATCAAATGATTAATTAAATGAACTTGTTTTCTGAACTGAACTTGTTGGATTAATCAAGTGATTAATTAAAGGAATATTTAGCTATTGAATTTAAAGTTGTTCGAAATTCTTTCTTTTGTTGTGCAAATCGAATAAACTTGATTAAATAAGAGAGTTTTATTAATTTGCTTTATAAATTATATTAAAGCTTTGATTAAATATATTTAAATGAAATCAAATGGATTTAGTTTAGAATTAATTTGATCCACAAACCATAAATTTATTTAAAATTAGCTTAAATAATAAATAATTAGTTTTGAGTATAATAAATTACCCTAAATTTAATTTTAGTAAAAGCCTTAATTAAAAAATTCAGCAATGCAAATTTGATTAATGAAGCCTATTTTGTAATTTAAAATTTTTCATAAATAAAATTTAATAATTATGATTATTTATTTATATTTAGTTCGCAATATAGCCACAACTTTAATTGAAGTTTACTTCGTTTTGGTTTAACTACCCCTACACTTATTTTCTGCTTAAATTAAGCCATAGAGCACGCACCTTTTGTATGAACACAGGTGAAAAAAAAACCAATATGCTTTTGGGTGCTTATTTGAATATGCATTAGATTAAGGTTGCTAATGTGGTACATTTAATCAGTTCTCGTTAGCGCAATTAAAGTTCGCTGTTTCACTAATTACTGACGCGATCTGGCAACCCTTAATATATGACTGCGGGCATTAAGTTGGGTGCGGTTAAGCAGCAGAAAAGAAACTTGTATAACTTAATTAATGCAATAAGCATTCTCTTGAAGGAAATAATAACTGAATTATCCTTGGTGCACTTATCTCTTATACAATTTTAATTTAATTTGCTGGCAAAACAGCCTTTGAAAATGTTCTTCAGCCGAAATGGCAACAATTTAATCCTTATGATAAATAAGTATCCTTTTTGACTGCTGCAAAGCTAGTTTCATTTCTCACTCGAAAACTTTACTGCTGCTGCTGCTGCTGATGGAGTTGACTTTTGATATATAAATAAACACACACACATTTATATATATTTATATATATGTATGTAGTACTTACCAAAGTGTGGCATGCGGCTTGTGTGCTTATCGAATGTTGTGGTTAATCCCATGATCACAAGCATCGCCATAAAGTATTCCAACAACATTTCATGCGCAATTTGTGATGCTATTAAATTATAACTGCAACCAAAGACGACAACAGTAAAAGATAATTAAAATAAATGATGGCAATCGCAGGACTCGCAAAACTCGTAGACAAAGACACTGGCAGCGACTTAAATGAGTCAACGCCATATTGTTTTCCTCGATTTATAGGGACAGACGACTCCTTGAAGTGGCAGAAAGGAAGAAAGGAAGAAAGGAAGCGTGCCAGCGGAAGGGATTAGATTTTGAGTCCTAAGTCTTAAGTCTTATCGAAGAGACGGAGCCACATTCATTTGAAATGATGACAAGTCCGCATTGCGGTTGAGTTTTCAATCACCATGACGGCCGCAGGGCTAACGGTGTGCTGGGGCAAGAGTGGCAAGTGTGGCAAGTGGGGCAAGGTGGTTCCCTGATGGGTTGGGTGGTTCCGGGCGGGCACCCAAAGTTCACCAATTTCTTCATTACGCACTAAGCTGATGAGGAATTGGTGGGTGGACGTTTACTTTTTGGCCCCTGGCTATAATTTCGGTCTGGTCACGTTTTACTAATACACTTAATTGTACCAGTACTCAAGCTGCGATACTCATAGATACTTATTGACACTCATAGATACTCATTTATACTCATGAGTATTTGTGGTCGCATTTGCTAGGTCCCTCACAAACTTAAAAAAATTGTGAGTCTGGTATTTCGAGGATCTAAACCATAATACTCATTGATGCTCCTTGATACTCATAAGTATTTCTATGCTTTTGTAGGTTTTTTTTGGGAATTCAAATATATATAATATATATTTAAATATATATATCATAGGTAGTCATAAATACTCCTGGGTAGTCACAGATATGTTTAGCTACTCATATATACTCATTGATACTCATATGGTTTGTAGTTTGTACTCATTGGGTATTTCTGCCTTTCTCAATGGACTGCTAAAATTGTAAACCTATTGATACTCATAGCTACTTATTAAATACTCATAGAATATCTTTTCTACCTTTTGCAAGAGACTAGAGCAATTTTTGGGCGATGCGTTTGGATTCAATGTAGCGCGAATTGCGTGCCGCCATTTCATGGGTCGCGTAACGCATTCGAGCGCGTTGCGTTACGTATTACGTGTAACGTTAAACGTTCCTTTCACTTTTTTGCGTGTTGACCGAACTTTAACGCGAGACTCGTTAATATGACGAGCCCTTCGATTCGTATTGCTGCGTGTTTTGCTTCGTGTGCAACTCGTGACTGAGTCACGGCGAGTCACAGTGAGTCACAGCGAGTCACCGGGTCACGTTTATTATAACGGCGCACAGTTACGTTGCGTTTGGCTTGAGGCGCGCTAAAGAACTGAAAGCCATGCGAAAACTAACCTACGCAAAGAGTGGTATATGCAAATGTTTCGGCTCTAGCGCAGGCGCTTTGATGCAAAGTGTTGCGGCAACATGTTGCGGCAACATTTATTGTAAGCGTAATTTAATTGTAACATATACCATTAGGCGAGTGCGGTGATGCCTGCTTATGGGTTGAACACACATTCAGAAATGCGATACATCTACATATATAATAATATATATATATATACATATATATATATTGATATTTCCATGCAGTTGAAATTTCATGCGATTTTTTTTCGGAGGGAAGTGCTTATAAAATATTTAACAAGGCTTTGAATGTATCGCCGAAAATACTTACAACATTTTCTTTGATTTGTGACACGCAGCAACAGTAACAACAACAACAACTACAAACAGGAAGAAGCGCAACAATTGAAGCAGAAACAGGAACAACATTAATAAAACGTCAAAAAAAAAATCATGCATGACAAGACGCGTTTTACAAGTTTTGTCAGGGCGCGTCTCAATTGAAAGCGGAAAACGCGCTCCAACACACACCCACCTACACACACACACACACGCACACACACGCATACACCGTGACCCATTATGTTAGAGCGGAAACGGATATGAAGGCTGTCGCAGCTGGGTGGCAACTCTGTTGCTAGCGCCTTATCAAAATCGATGAGGCAACATATGGTCGATTTTAATTTTCTAGCATGCAGACAACGACACCAATACCAATACACACACACACACGCACGCACGCACACATGTGTCGCCCTTCATGCAAATTCGTTTAACATATTTTCTTTAGAAATTGAATTTTCAAAGTTATTATAAATATTTTGTCAGACAAATGCAATTTGAATGGAATTTTCACTTCTTACCTACGCGCATTTTCCTTCGAGGGAAATATCGAGATAAACAAATCATCGAAGAGCCAAAAAACTGTCGCCTGGCAGACTTTTCAATGCTTCTGCCAGTCGACAGACAAGCAATGCTCTTTACACTAGTCCGCCTGGCATCTATTATTTTACACTAACAAGATGACAAAACATTCCTAAACTAAGCGGCGGCATTCTTCCTCTATCTTCCCCTCCCCCCAACACACAAATTTTCCACCCCTTCGGCATTCCCCCCGTTGCTCAAAGTGAGTTTTCATGCACAAGCGGGTAGCTCCACTTGTTATGGCTTCCGCCTTGAGTTACGAGTGGGGTATGATAAGTATTTCTCCTATAAAATGTTAAAAATGTTATCAAATTATTTTATTATCTAGCATAAATTGTGTTCTGAAATCGTTTATCATGGAATATAGCTTAATTAGTTAAGTATTTACTTTTGAGTGCTGCTTTAAATTATTTATTCATTATTTACAATTAAAATCCATTTAAGCCTCTAATTAAATGTTATTATTTATACTTATTAAAATAGCTACAAATTCGTTGTTATTTTTGTGTAATTGTTGTTTAATTTTCGCATAATAATTGTTATGCAACGGTTGTTTAATTAGCTGACAAACAATTTGTGTCAAACAATATTTATCATTCAGTCAGAAATTTACCGCCTGGAATGATATAATACCTATTAACATAGAAAAAGATAGATGGAAGAAGCTTGTTCTGTCCCATTTCTTAGTAGGCGGGCAATAAATTACTTCTTCTTCTTATTTTATGCTTGCTAAAAAATAAGAAAACGTTTCAAGGTATAAAGAAAAATAAAATAATTTATTAGCAGGCTGTATAATAAATATTTTTATATATATATGTTGTGTATTTTTAACTATGCGTAGTACCGTAAGATACTTTATAATTGTACTAAAAATACTTTTATATGTATTATATTTTTATATAGATAAGATTATATAGTAATATTGTTAGACAAAAAAAAGTATTCTTTATGTTATTCATTTTTTTTATAATTCAGCGGTTTTACTATAAAATACTTTATAGTAGTAATGATAATATTTATATGTGTATTAGACTTTTATATAGATTATATAAAAATGTAATGTAATTTACCCTTAAGCTCGTCTTAATTATCTTTAAGTGCTCATCTCTAAGAAAACCACTCTAAAAAATACTCATAAAATACTCGTATATCCCCCTTGCGATAAACTGTTAAACGATTTCCTTTGTAGAGTGTATCACTGACCTGTGTAAGCTTCGCTTGAAGGTGGGCGAGTTAAAGACATAACTGCATTTCGTTGTCGTTGTCAACCCCATTGTGCGGGGAATGTGTTAAACAACCCTTGGCGGACGACCTCTGGTACTTCATTTGTTATTGTTGCTGAGAGGCTTCGTTGCGTTGCGTCTTCGATTTGGACATTGATTGCATACCGAATTGATGGAAATACCGACACGCCGTTAGGCCACAGCTGAGGGGTTGCCACGGCTAGGGGTGTGCAGGGCACAGGGTGATAACATGTTGTTATTCCCATCCACCGGGAAATTGAATGTGGGGCGTGTGTAAAATTGATAACTTTGTTTGTGTAAACAGCGTCGCGACATTCAACCACTCCACAGCCTCAATCCCCAACCCCAACCCCCAACGCCCAACGCCCAACCCCCAACGCCCAACCCCCAACGCCCAACCCTCGAACCACCCCCTCGCCTCTTCCCCGCCGTCGAACCAACAAATTTTACTCGACATGATGTATGTGTGCGTTACGTGTGCGTGTTTATCGCGTATACGTACCGTTGGCTCTGCTTACACACACATATATACATATATATATATATATAAAAAGGCAAACACACACACATGCGAATTATCGGTGTCAATTTTTATGCTGCTACGTGTGCGAAATTTAACAGAGAGCAGCTGATGATGAGTGGACGCGCACGCTTTACCTTTTGCAGAAACGAATGCACCAGCAGCAGCAACAACAACAACAACAACAGCAGTAACAACAACAACAATTGCTAAAAGAACAGAACAAATTGAACAAGAACAACAAGGCCGAACAAGCAGCAATAGCACATAAAACGCTGTCGCCCAATTTGGCATCACATTTTGGTCCATTGTTGTCGACATTGAGTCGATAACGAAATGAATCCCAAACAGAAAGCAAATCGTGAAAGAGAGAACGAAACACACAGAAATACAAATAGAAACAATAGCAACAACAGCCACAAAACAACAACAACAACAATAACACAAGCAGCAGCAGTGGCAACACTTACAACAAACAAGTCGCAATGCTCTAAATGACTCATGCCCGACTGACAGTTACCCTGCACAAAAGTGGAAGTTCAAATTTGATTGAATAACTTCTTGGTTGAAATGCTGTCCTTTAAAACTAGAAGTAGAAGTTGGGCTACGAGTCCTTACCGAATCAATTACGTGTGTGTAATTGTATGCTATACAAACATCGATAATTATTCAAATAAGGAAAGTAATAAAAAATGTAAAGCAAATAAGTCTGCAAATCCTTTATATAAGTATGACTATAAAACTAATGCTTAAGATCGATATATATCGAATTTTTATCAAAGTCATCAGTCTGAGTCTTTAATCCCAATTTATTATTATTTAATATTATTAGCTATAAAATCTGTTAGAAATACCTACTTACAAAACATATGCTTCTGAGACTTTAATCTCATTACATTATTTTTAAATTTATACGAACATATGCTTATCGATCTGGTAATTAATATACGAAGTTATGAAGGCAAGCAACCCCCACAATTTTCCATCGATACAGGGTATGTCAATAGCAAGTGTCCAAAGAGACATTGTGCCAAGTAGTGGCTGTTGCGTAGAGCACAGGATATCCAGATGTGAGTCCTTGTTGCTTGTCCAGGATTCAGGAGTGCGCTTAAAGCTTTGCACAACTGTTCATCAGAATTACAAATTGTATTCGATTTCCGGTATTTGTGACGCTTGAGTTAACAATCGAAGTTAGCAGCCGTAAAGGATGGTGGTGTGGGGGAAGGGGAGGGGGAATTTTTTTCCTGCTTTTACTTTTTTTCTCGCTGGGTCCCCAACTAGACACGCCCCCCTAAGTGCCACGCCCACGCACACAATTTAAATGCCATATAAAGTTTTATGCATATTGCGCAATTGTTGTTGTTGTTGTTGCTGCTCTGCTTCATCTTCTTCATCTTATTGTTGTTGCTTTAGTTTTACAAGTTAGCGACAAAGAAGAAGACAAAGCTGGCAGCCATCGAAGCAGCTCAGTTGTTAAAAACATTTGATTCGATTAGACGGATTGATTTGTATTAACATAGAAAACGCATTGATTTCGCTCACTTGAGCACCCACCATCAAGGGTCCAGAGACTATCCCCACTTCAATAGTTCTTTGTGCATTGTATGTAGTTTTCCAATCTCCAAATAACTCGAATGTAAATAACAGAGATATAAAACCCCTTTAAATCAAAATCGTAAATCGTATTTAAGGGCTTAAGTCTATCAGTACAAAGTGTAAGAAATAAAGGTTGCTCGGTTTGTATGTGGGGTATGTAACATAAGCAATTGGATTAATTATCTAAATAATAATTGAACAACATTGAATATTAATAAATTTGATTAGATTTAAATTAGATTATATTTCAGTAGAATTCATGTTTGAAAACTATTGAGCCAAACAATTTGAATATTTTATCATCAATGAATTGGAATAGTAAATCAACAACAACTCATTTATGATATGGTAATCACCTATGCACATATTTGATTTTCTCTATCATTAAATGTAATTATTTAAAATTATATTTTATTTATTACTGTTCGTATATTTATTTGGCAATATTTCGCATTATGGTAATTAGTTGGAAACAAAAACAAAATGTTGCAGAGCCAAAAGCATTTTAATACCCTATACACGGGAGATGTGCAGAGGTAGGCTTTGATGACTTTATTTTTTTTAATGTTTTGTATGAATTCATTTATTTGCAAAATTCAATTTTATGTACTCCCTGAGATGAGCATTCAATAGGGTGTCTGGCAGTCGGGCATTTGGGCAGCGCTCACTAATGAATTGAACCATAAACATAATTGAGTAGATACATCTTGTAACTGCCTCGATTGAATGATAAAATTAAAATTAATTTGAATCAGTTTTCAATGGAAATCGACTTAATTAAATTGACAAAATTTAAGTGGAAAATATCATGAATAATTTGTTTGCACTGAGGAATTGAGAGGCTGGCATTAACATCAAATATTAATTTAACGATTGTTGTTGAAATCAATTATTTAACTAAGTGAAAAGTTTGGATTTAAGTGGAAGTTTGCAACGCAGATTTTGTGGCTTATTTGAAGGACCGTTAGGACGACAGGACATTATTTCGAAATGTGTTGAGGTCATCTTCGAGGCGCCAGTTTAATGAGCCACAGCCCTTAATTTTTGGTCCAAAAGCATTTACACTAAAGTTCAAATGCTCAAATGCTCAAATGTCTGTTGGCCATAAAATCAACCAATGATTGACCAGCATTTCGAGGCCAACTCGACGTTTAATTATGGCCAGCATAATGCGCACAAATCGCAGGTTACATTCAATTTGACATGTAATTTTATCGCTGCAAGAACTTCATATGTGTGTCTGTGTGTGTGTGTGTCTGTGTGTGCGTGTCATGAGCAATTCAAATACATATATTTTATTATTTTATTATCTACTGTTTTATAACTTTTTCTATCCCTAGATTTGAGTTCCCTTCGGCTCGTCCTCTAAGCTAAGCTGACACTCAAACTTTCCGCACGTTTTACGTATAAAAAATGCTCTGGTCCAAAACGTATCCGAAGCTTCCGTCAGCAGATTTGTGTCCTACACGCCCACTGCCACACCCTCCTCGGCCCCTTATCGCCCTCCTCTGCGCTTCTGCAATCGTTTGGCATCATAAGACTCGGCAAATGGCGCAATTGTGTGAAAGTTGAAAAACGTTTTTGGCGAAATGTGCGGCACTAAACAATGCCATAAAGCGTCAAACTTGTCGATACATTTTCTCGGTCTGCTTCTTCTTCTACTTCTTCTTTTTCTTCGTCGTCTCTAACGTATCAGCGAGTACGCTGCGCATCCGTATCTGCAAATGTATCTGTATAGCCGTACAGCTGTATAACTGTATTGCTATATCTGAGCTATGTGCTTGGCTGGGGTTTTCATATTGCTTCTGCTGTCAATTTCAGAGCTTTTTTTCCACCCCCTCCCCCATGTCTTCTTGTTATTTGTGCTACTTTGATTATAACAATGGCAAACTGAAACTGCGATAGAGCTGACAGTGCCCGAACAGAGGGGTTGGGGGATGGGGGATGAGGGGACGGGTGATGGGGTTGGGGCTGTGAGACAATCGTTTACAATCTTGGCAGAGAAAAGTTTTCAATTTGTAACTATTTGTTGTTCTGGGTTATGTAAATTGGCTCTGATTCGTTGTTCGAAACTTTAAAAAACATTTTCATTGCGTTTGCATTTACGAATGTGACTGTTACACCCATCCCCCATCCCCCAACCCCTAACCCCCACGCAACCCTTTGCTCTATATTTAGCTACCCTGCCTTATCTGCTTTACAGTTCATTTGCAGCGGCACATTTCAAAATCGTTTGCCAAAAATGTTCAGCAAATGCTCATTAATGTGCATTTGCATTAATGTCTCTATGTGTGTGTATGTGTGTGTCTGTTACTGTGTGTGTGTGTGTGTGACTAATTTCGAGTGGCTGGCAATTGCATAAAGTGCAGGAATGTTCGGGTCATCATGAAGCGTAACGCATAACTTGGCCCATTAATCATTTATGGGCTGCGCTTCAGTTTTTCACTTTAGCAGTTTTTCAATATATATTTCAACAACTTTTCTGCCACACAATGCAGTTTTATAGGCCAATCCACAAGGACGAGCAGCCAGGACCTTAACATAATGGCAATCGGTAGCTTAAATTGCAGTTGCCTCTGCATCGGCTTCTTCTTCCTCACTGTTTTTAATGTTGTTGCTGTTGTTGCTGTTGTTGTTGTTGCAACTTGTGGCCTTGCAACACGGCCGCTATGGTAACAATTGTTTGCCCCAGGCAGCAGTTTTCAATGGCCAATTTAACCAGCCCCAGCGATAGAGTTGTCTCTGCTCCGAGTGGGCAGAGAAAGTGGAGCAGGGGGTGGGGGCAGGGTGGAGCTTGACTTCGTGTTGAGTCCATTCATTGTCCTGTCCGTTGCAACTATCTTGATAAGTTTTCTCAATATCCTTGCGGCTTAGTAAATATATTTCACAGCGATAACAAACAAAATGTTCTACAAAGTGGCAATAAAAAGCATTAATAATTTATATTCGTTTAATTTTTCTGACTGCCAAAAAATAAAAAACAATAAAAAAACAAATTCACCTTTGGGATATGGATATACGGATATGGAAAAAATTATAAATAATTTAAAAGTTTCATTTGGCAAAAGTTTGTTAGTTAGTTAGTTAGAATTAAGCGTGGAATTTTACATATATATACATTTTTTTTTTTTTTTGGAAATTTTGTAAATAGTTGTATAAGAGTTCAGCTTACGGCAGCTGCTAAATTCCAGACTAAACAAAGGTCAACAAGTTTTTGTTGTAAATAAAACATAAATAAATATGCAACATTAGATAGCAATACGAAATATAATATTGTAGATGAAACTTCTTTTAATTTATTTTATTATAATTTTCTGTAATATTTTTTATCGCATATTTTATAATTTGAGGCGCTTAAAAAAAGTTTCCCAACTTTCAAACTTTTTCCTGGTATTAAAAAAAGTTCAGTAAAATATTTTGATTAATTTGTAAGCTGCAAAATTGAAAAAATTAAAAAAATGTTGCAATAATTTTCATATTCTTTCATTAACTATTTTTAATTAGTAATAAAAAGCAGAAAGCAGATAAGATGGAATAATTGTTTGATTTGGATAGTGCACGTAATTATGCAATTTTAGCTACTGCCTTCCGATAGCGTACTTCAATCTAATGATGCTCGAGTCTCGGTTGCTGGTCGAATAAAAAGAAAAACATAAAAAGTGGACAAGAACAACAACAGGGGGAACAACAAAGTAAACATATGTCAATTTTCCACTCGAACTGCGATGCAAAGCTGAAGTGAAAAACGTAACGTAAAAAGTGACAAAAAAAAGTGGAAAAAAAAAGAAAAGAAAATGAAACGAAAAATCAGAAAATAAAATAGAACCCAGAATATCGGAGAGTGGAGATGTGAGATGTGAGACCAATGCCCAGGAATGTGCCATTCGCATTTATTTGCTATATGCGAGTGTCCCCCCACCCCCCTCTCCCCTTCTCTCTTTCTCTCTCTCTAAGTATGTGTGTGTGTGTGTGTGTGTGTGCACATTTCCTATGTATTTTCTTTTGGCAGCCAACAAAAGTCGATTTTATTGAAAATTTCTTTAGCTATTTTGCAACGTTTTCTTTTATGCGATTTTATTTGATTTTTTCTATAATTCGAAAGCATTTTAAGAAGTTGCGACGTTCATACAACACGAACGCTTCTTGATAAATATTGGCTTACCCATATGAAGCTATATAGGGTAAATAAGTATATATATAAAGATGTATATGTATGTGTGTGTAGGGGAGTCAGTGTCTGGTTGTAGGTTGCTGGACAAGGACAAGTCCGTTGACAAGTGGGTTGGCTGCTGGGTTAGTTTTTGACTCTGGTTCGAGGTTCGAGTTAAGTTGGGGGTTTGGGGTTTGGGCTTTGGGTTTGGGGTTGGGGTTGGGGTTGGGGCTCGGTTATTGTCGGGTTGACAGGACCATGTCAAAACGGCAAATTGCTGGGAAACATGTAATTTTCATGGTTAGTTACATTTTTATTGTGACATTAAGTGGTTCGAGTTGTTGCTCAGTTTTATTTTTATTATTGCTGCTGCTGCTGCTGTTGTTGTTGTTGTTGTTGTTGAGCCTACGAATTGATTGGAATGCCCACATGAAAGGCCATTATCTCAGCGATTACGAACATTTTCCAGCCTGCGCTGCATCCAATATTCCCCTCGTCTCCATTCAATGATGATGTCTGATGTGCACACACGCAAACAAAATGCGATAAATGCGAAATGTAATAAGAAAATCTCGGACGGACGAAGTTCCAATACCCTTATTTAAGAGATAGTTTAAAATATGGAATTTAGAATTTAGATTGTATAATCTAATTGTTAAAAGCGATCTTTAGTTTTCTTATAAAGTAATATTTTGGGCAATTCAATATTGAATATGTCTTTATATATTAAATTATTATTATAATTATATCAAATTATTGTTATCTAATATGTAAATGTATAGCTAGATTTGAATGGAAGAGAAAGGAATAAACGAAATTAAACATTTAAAAAAAAAGAAACAAAATACTGAAAATAAAGGGAGAGAGATAGACAGAAGGTAAGCTATACGCATATAGCCAGAGAAAGATAGGTTTAAAGGATATCAAATATGGTCTCAATGCAAGGCAAAGATAACAGAAAATTAAAAGAAATGAGCAACAAGTAAAAATCAAAGGAGAGAGAAAGAGAGAGAGAGAGAGAGAGAGAGAGAGAGAGAGAGAGAGAGAGAGAGAGAGAGAGAGAGAGAGAGAGAGAGAGAGAGAGAGAGAGAGAGAGAGAGACATTATTCCAATGTACCATAAATATACACTATCTTTAAAGAGAAACCTACATAAGCTATTTATGTGTGTGGACTTTCATTGATAGAGTATAATTGAAGTCAGCTGTTTAGCCGGAAATGTGTGAGTGAGCCAAGTGTTGTCCATTTAACAGGGTAATTCAACACTCCAAACAGCGGACAGACTTTTCTATATGTATGTATATACTGAGCGATTGCCCTGACCTGGCCAGACTGGCAGACTGACTGATTGACTGATTGACTGACTAAATGGCTGCAGCGTCATGCAGCTCATTGGCATCCTGCAATTTTCCGAGCATCCATCGAAAATACATTCATCAAGTCTGAAGCGTTTGGTCGAGGAGTTTGTTTTGCTATTTGGCTCTGTCATGGCGTCTATTCTGGCCATGACTGGCCTGCGGATTAGATCAACATTTGTGTTTACTGCGCCGGCTGGCATACCAGTAGCAGCAGCAGTAGCAGCAGCAGCAGCAGCAGCAGCCGCTCCACCAAACGTCAAACAATAAATCGCAGTTCCTTGTGCTTGCCAGCATAATAAGTACGTTAGCTTCTGGGTTTACGTAATCCATTGCCTACATGGCTACCCATTTGCGATTAACCCGCCCAAAGAACCGCACAACACACACACACAGACACACACATTTACACAGACACTCGCAAAGCCGCAGCTACAAAGCGGAGAGCATCAGGTTAAATTTACCTTGGAGCCGGGTTTGAGGGGGGAGCAGCGAAGGGCTGGCAGAGGGAGTTGGGGGGAGGGCAGGGAGCAGGCTAGACTCCGCTGGAATTCTCCATAGGTAAGGCATGCAGAAAGGGGGGCGTGGCTCCTTCTGGTATCTTCTGTTGGTTGCCTCTTTGCATTTTATTGTCGAAACGTTGCGTTCATTGTTGTTGCTGTCGTTGTTCTTATTATTATTGTTGTTGTTGTTGCCATTGTTGCTGCTGTTGTAGCTGTTGTTGTTGTCATTGTTGTTTATGTGCGGGTATCAAAACGCTATTATGGCATGACTATGACGACTGTACCTCTATACCACTTTAATTCTATACCTTCTTTTATGCTCACGTATTCGAGTTGAATTACATGGACTACTCGAATACCCTGGAGGGATATTCTGAATAACGGATACTGGAGAGTATTTAATGGAATGCACTTAATAAGAATTTATAATTGGATTTGCATGCACAAAATTTAATTTAAATTTGATTTAAAGTTTGCTCACGTGCTTGCAAGTAGTTGGAAGAGAACTTAAGATTGGAGTTATATTTTGTGATATATATTTTGTATTATATAACTAGTATTTTTTTATATCAAACAAAATATTTATTTATATTTGTAAGTATATTAATTTATTTTGATATGATTTTACTGTAGCTTGAATTGAAAACTTTTGCCATTCTTTCTCTTTTCTCTTACTTTGCTTCTATTTCAAGTCTTTTACTTAGACAATCTCTTTACCACATGCTAGACTACTACAGGGTATCAGGTATAAATCTCATTGCTGTAGTTGCAAAATAAACACTAAGATGTGTTCTCTGTGTGTGTGTGTGTGTGTGTGTGCGTGTGTTGCTGGCGCTTGTTAACGCCCTCGTTTTTGGCGGCTTTTCGAAAAGTTTGTCAGCGCTGCTGTTATTAGGCAAAATTAAAGACTTTTGTCGCCTTGGAGGAGGACGCACGTACCCAGAAACAAATGGGCTTTGCAAATAAGCAAACAAAGCCTAGCCTCCCACTCCCTGCTGGAGGTGGGGGGGCGTGGCATAAGCCTGGACAGCGTGCAAATTATTTTAAGCAAACTTCATTCTTGAGTTTGTACAACTCGTTGCTTCGTTGCTGCTTTGCTTGACAGCGAGTGAAGCGCGGCGTGTGAGAGCTGAAGAAGAAGATGGTGGAGGGGGGAGGAGGTGGCGGAGGGGCTGGAGGGAAATTGTGTAAAAACTAAGGACGGCATTGAGGCCCACACAGAGAAAGACCCAAGAAGAAGAAGCGGACACAGCCCGTTCATTGCTTGTTTTTCAATCATTATTCAGGAAAAGGATTTTCCAAGGCTTTGGCCCCAAAAAACATTGTGTACGACTCTCCCAGATTGTTACTATATATATGTATAAATGAGGGTGTATGTGTGAGTGTGTGCTGTTGTGTTTGTAGAGTATCGTGTTTTGCACGCTTTTAATTAAAATGGGGGTCTACGATTTTTCACTTTTGCTCGGCTTTGAGCTGTGATTTATGAAGCTTGCTTTCATGTTTTATAGTTTTATATACATATACATATATGTGTATATATATATATATACACATAGGTATAAAACTAAATGCTAAGTAAATGCTAAAAGGTTCAACCAGACACAGACATACACACCCTCACACACACACACACACACACACACACACACACACACATGGAGGCAGCTGGGTCTGCAGTTTTAATTGAAAACAAGTTTAAAGGTCAGTTGAATGCGGCGAAGTGTAAGCAAAGCAACCTGTCCGAAACCTCAAATACAGTTCCTAAGTTTCCCATCTAAAAGCCGACACAATTACGCCTGAAATATGAAGAAAGCAAAGACACACTCACACAAACAAATAGTGCACATATATATGTGCGTATAAATATAGATGTTGTGTGTAACAGGCAACGTGTTCTTATCGGGGAGCACACACTTTGTTGGTGTGTGTGTGTGTGTGTGTGTGTGTGAGAGTCCTGTGCTGTTGCTTGTACATCATGCGATTAACAAAATGCCAGCAACTAAGTACACTCCACTAAACTAAGCACAATTAATAGCATTCAGCCACCCCCTGCCACCCCTAATGGGCGGAGGGGTGGCCATAAGACATTCGGTAATATTGATACATACATAATAAGATTATGGGGCACGTGAATGTTGCCATTTGTTATCACTCATTAAAGGCATAAGAAAAGGAGCCAGCAGCCAGCAGGCAGTAGCCAGGAGCCAGAAGCCAGGACAGAGTCCTGGCACTTAATGACAGACGCCTTTCGTGTTTCGCATTACGCATTATTCGCCTTAAAGCTTTTTGCTGTCACACGCTGCGTATGCGTAATATGCCCATTGGCTGACATTGACAGCATTTAACGCGCAGCTGGGCACTCCCATAAATAAATGTACTCCCATATAATATACATATACATACGTATGTACATATGTGCACATATTGAGTACAGTAATTGCAGCAAATTTCCATCATTTTTCAAGCACAAACCACATTGCGTATACGCAATATGCATATCAGCTCAATTGACGGAATTTAGTCGATGAATGGAAAGAATGCTTCAATGTTTTAATAGACCTTTTCACCTGTCACAAACTGCACGATTGCATGTTTGATATTCAACAATAAAATAATCGAATGTCACATAAATATGCATTTCATTTCATTCTACATATAATTGTATTTGTATTTGTATGTCAGACTCTTAATTAAATTTTATTGAAATATTGACTTAACTGCGAAAGTTTTGAACACTTAATTATAAAACCTTGGGCCACAATTTTCCAGCCAGCACAGATTTTCACCTTAACTATCGTTTACATTTCGCTTTTTAATTGAAAGATTTTGGTTTAACGTTCTTTAAGCCTTTAAGACTCAAAGTAACTGTAAATTACGATATCTGGTTATTTGAGTAGCAAAATTCGAAGCAATTTTCCGGCTTCGCATTTTCAATTTGTGGCCAGAATGATTTTGCATTTTCTCTTCTTTACTTTTGTGTGTGTTTTTTTTGGTTTTTTTGGTTTTTTTTTGTTTTTTTTGCTTGACAGCAAGAAATCGAAAATACTTGATGTGGCCATAAAATGTGGCCAGAAATGCAATAAACTATTTATGGACGACTGACCCTTAGGTTTTGGCAATTGCCATTAATTGAGTTTCCATTGAATTGTCTACTGGAAATTTTAAGTATTTATGATAAAAGCTCTTCACGCAGAAATCAATAAGGAAATGCGTATAAATAATGCAGCAGTTGTTTTTGTTGTCGTTGTTGTTGTTGTTGTTGTGGAGGAAATTCTGGACAATTTCCTGCACGTCATCAACGAATTATGAAAAATACAGAAAGCTGCTTTTATGTGTCATTCAATTTGATAAGTGATTTTCTTCTAATAAGAATCAAAAATGTTGCTTTTGATTGTTATTGAAAATGACTTTTGTCATTAGAGCCGAAAGTCGAGTCAGCCCCAATAATTGTTGTTGTAAAAAAAGGGCATTAAGAAATGAAAAACGAAGAAGAAGAACACAAGTTGTGCGGATGCGAAAGCCTTTTGTTATGCCTCTGTTTTCTATTTTATGCCCGGTATCAATGCCTGTCTAAAGGCCATTATCCATTTAACAATAAAGGCCAATTAGAAACCGGTATTGCCTTTTGGCCATGGCGCCGTATCCGTTGTCGATGTCGTTGTCGTTGTTGTATTTGTCATTGCCATTGTTCTTGTTGTTGTTGTTGTTGTTGCTGTTGCGATTTCCTGGCTTGCTACTGCTACTGGCTTTGGATTTGTACGTACTTTTGTAACTGCAGCTGGTTTTTTTCTTCTTGTTTTTGTATTTGTTTTTTGTATTTGTTTTTTGTTTTTTTTTTTTGTGCCTTGTAGCGTTTAATTAAAGGTCGTTATGGTTTCGAAGCCATAAAAGTTGTGATTTGAGTGAAGTCAATTGGCTTTCGGGCCAATTGCATTTAGGCAGCTGAACATAAAATTTAAACGCCGAACGTTGCAGCTAATGAAACCCAAACCGAAAGACAATCAACGAAAACGACGTGACAGAGCGACGGACACACAGACGGAAGCCCTAAGAATAACAATTACTTGTGTGTGTGTGCGTAGGTGTGTGCGCTTGATGGCTGCTCACTTTAATTTGAAGTGTGCATATGTTGGCCATTATTCCCACATTATGATGCTTTACTTTGTCGCCTGCCCACACACACACACACACACACACACACACACACACACACACATACACATTCATATACTGGAGCCTGATCCGGAACTTCATGCAGGCCGCATGCCACATGCCACATGCCACATGCCTCAGGCAAAAGTTCCAGAATTCAGCATCATCTACACATTGCACAGATGCCGCGCGTCTGTTGTGTTTGTCTGGACAGACGGACGGACGGAGAGATGGGGGGAGGGACAGATAGAGAGAGGCGCTCGGCCGTAAGCTCCACATCTATTTTACATTTCCACATCATTTGTTCTAGCCATGAATTGAATGTATTATACGCCAGCCGCACCATAGGTGGTCGCATTCACATTCACATTCACATTCACATCTACTTTCATACTCACATCTACATTCATATTCACATACACGTTCACAATTGGGCCTGGCAGCTGGCTGACCATTTGTAGCTGCGCGTCTGCTAGTCTGTGCGCTGCGAGCCACATGCGTATGTGATGTAGCGCTTAATGATAACGTGGCCCGAATGCTATCCCAAAAACGGGACGCCATTTAACCCATACACAGACACACACATACATGCCACGCCCAATAAGCGTGCGGCCAACTTTTTTATTGGCATATGATTATGGTCTCCCATTTTTTATGCCCTACTCTTAATGCTCGCTGAGTGCAGCGACAAAGCACGGAGAGAGTGTGAGGGAGAGATTGAGAGCGTAAGAGTTGCACATAAAAGTTATATAAACACAACATAAAATAAATTGAAATATTTACAAGCGAGCTTGTAAATGTTCTCACAATGTTATATGGTTAAACAAGAGCATCTCCTTTGTCATTTGAATACGAGCCCCAACAATGGGGCAAACATACGAAATGCCACCCAAATACCCAGTCATCAATTTATCAATTCATCAATTTCACTTACAATAAACGAGGAACCACTTCATATCGGGTCCACTTCTTATCTGAACCACAACAAATGTGTTCCGGCAGATGATTTCTCATCTCTGCCGTATGACAGATATTTCGATAGATATGTTTATTTTTAAAGTTTGATAACCTATGGCAGGCAGCATTGGGGAAAACATAAATAATAGGGAAAATCTTAATATCTGAAGAGCTTGACTTTTAAGCGGGTTCTGTTTTTAGAATAAATATTGTGATAGGAGCTTTGTTTGCTTTGGCTCGCTTGCGACTTAAATAAGTTTACTTTAAAGCCAGCCAGGCTTTCATTTATTTCTGTTCACTGAACCCATTCGAAATGGGAATTCAGGGTATAAAGTTACTAAGAAAACAGGTAGAAGCGGGGGTGGGAGACACCGTAAGGTATGCTTGTATAGAAACAAGCTAGAATGTTCGCAACAGTAGCATGGCTTGGCTGCAGGGTATCTGCTAGTCAGACATGCCTCCAATTGTTTCGAGTGCAAACAATGCAGTACACGAAAACGGGCCGTGGCCTATCTGTAATAGTCTGTAATAGTCTGTAATGTAATTTAAGTCTTTTGGCTGGTCTAAACTAAACAGCGAATAATTCAATTATGATGTTTGTTGTTCATTATCATTAAAATTCATTATGCACATAAAAGTAATTATATTACTGAGCTAATAAATCTATGGGCATTATGTACTTGGGTGCAGTTGTACATACATTAATGCATTTAATGCTCTGCCTACACGAACGAAATTGTCTATAAAAAGAATATTGCCTACTTTTATGCGCAACAGTCATTCGCACTGCTTGCTTAAGGCAAATCACTTAGGCAAGCAGTTCAGCTGATAGGTAAAAATTTCGTTGCATACCCAAAAGGGCAAAGCGAACGCCTTCCCCAATTATATCGAAAACTAGCTGTTAGTTAACATATGTATATAGCTCAAAAAGCAGTCCTTGAGCTAGACATGCAAGAATTATGGCTTCATCTTAAGGGCCAGTCCTTAAGCAACGCCCACTTCGAGGCCAGCCAATTAAAACACTATTAAAGGTTAACATGTTATATTGCCCTAATTCGCAGCTGAAAACAATCTAAATGCTAATATATTTACCTTCGTGGCAGATTTTTTAATAGCATTTATATATTTTTTATTGCTTGTAGATAAAATTACGCTCATATTTTGTTAAACATGAGACATAAAGCCGCTGTTAACAGCGGCCCATTTACTAAACGCACAAACAGTGATTCCTGTAACTGATGTGTGCTTGTGTAAGTATGCGTGTGCCTGTGTGCCAGTGTGCCAGTGTGCCTAAGTGTGTGTGATGGTGTGCGTGTTCCACTTGTCTCCATATCAGTCGCTATTAATGTCAACCTCCCGCTGGCTTCGCTCACTGGCTAAACTTAACTGGTCCTTTAGCTCACGTTGGGTTACCTTTACTTTATGAATTTATGGCTTCGTAGTTGCTTTGCCTGTTAAGCTGTTGCGGATGGGGCCGGGGTTGGGGGGTGGGGGTGGGGGTTGCGTCACTATTTGCGGTCGGCAAGTCTGTGGAACAGCGATGAGAGCCAAGCATTTACAGTTCATACAATATTTCTTAGCATACAGCTTGACGCAGTTGCTGGTGTGCGTGTGTGTGTGTGTGTGTGTGTGTGTGTGTGTGTGTGTGTGTGTTGCTGAGTGTCGGTGTGTGCGTGTGTGTGTGTGCGGAATGTGCATACATACTTAACGCAAACTTTTGGCGGCCTACAGCATGCCAACTTTGAACTTCGACGTTGTCGTTTGCTTCTCGGCCGCTGTTTACATTGTTTCAAAGCTAAATGTCATTATAGCCGGGCCGCCCCCAGCACCACCCCTCACCACCCCTCACCACACCAGCAGCCTGACCCACTCCAGCGTCTCCTTTTGTAGCAAAAGGCAGAAGCTTGTTTGCTTGCATGCATGTCGCCTGTGTACACACATCTCTCTATGACTGTGTGCGTGTGTGTGTCAGTGCGTATGCGTGATGCGCATAAAATGCCATGCGAAAATAAAAGCCGACACACACACACACACACACCCACACCCACACTGACACATACACAGACACACACAGACAATTCATTTGTGCGCCTCCCCTCTAGATGGTTGCTGTCTGATTTCAGCGTGTCCTTCGGCTACCCCTTTTTGGCTCTCGTCCTGGCAGAGTCGGAGGCGTTGTCACTTTATCTTAATGCGTTGCCACCTACAACTTTCCCTCGGTATCTCCGTTTTGGGGGTGTGCTCCAATGTGTCCCTGCGGTAGCATAATATCATCATTTATTGATCCGATTTATGTGACAGGCGAAAACTAGCGCGCTCCTCGCTTTTATATTAGCCATCTACCCCGTCGATAGCTGGCGGGAATTTAAAAATATCACGCACACAAATTAGTTAAGAAATTCTGAATTGCGAATTTAAAGGAGAGCAAACTAGTTGGGGAATAGCTGTCAATTAATCATCTTGTTTGGCTGGTCGTGGCTGGAGCAGCAGCTCCTGTCCCAATCACATGTATAATTTATGTGTTAATAAATATCTATTTTGCTTTTGCGGTATAAATTACAAATTCATGCCCGGCTACGCAGATACTCGCCTCTACGCTGTGTGAACTTTAATTTACTGACTTTTGGGCAATCAGCTGCCAGACGGAGGCCCAGTTGGCCAGTTAAGTGCAAAGCAAATCCTGCCAAAGGCAGGACTTACCCTCCCTTCTCACACCCTTCCGCCCACCCTTCGACCTGCCCACCTACCAATCGAAATGGAGGCTCGTACGTGTAGCGGATGCGCTCATAAATCAATGTTGAAATCAAATAGTACTCGTCGTTTTCTATATACTATGTATGTATGTGTGTGTTTGTGTGTGTGTGTGTGTGTGTGTGTGTGTGTGTGTGTGTGATGGGGGCCCAACCGGATGCCAGGGAAATGGTCAACCGCCACTGTTGGGCTCTTTCGCTGAGCGTGACCTCTGAACCCCCCTAAAGGAAAAGCAAAATTCTGCTGGCTGCCAGTGTTCAGTTTTCTTGACATGGGGCACCAAGCAAATGGCAGCTATAATATATATATATATATATGTATGTGTGTGTGTGCATGTGTGCGTGTATAAGGCGTCAGAATTAAAAATAAGTTTTCCCCATTTCTTTGCTCTTGGGTTCAACCTTTTTCGCCAACTTTCACCTATTCAACTCAAAAGAAATAAAAAATTATTGAAATAAACTCAGTCGCTTAACTCCCTGCAGAGTTTTTGTTAGTCGACTTGAAAGTCCATTAATATTGCAAATTATAAATTATTAGCATACACACATACACTCTATAATAGACACACACACACACATACATGAGTGCATATTTATGTGGATAAAAAAAAAAAACAAAAACAGCTTTACACAGATTCAATTATTTTGCTGCCATCCATTTTATTAACATGTTTATGTTTCGTTTTTTTTTTTTTTCTGCGCAATGCTGCGTCAATTCTTGCAATATCAAATGAAAATTGGAATTTTCTTGGAAAAGTGTCGAGTGTCAAACAAATGAAACCGCGCCACATACATATACATATTTTATTAGCTAAGCTTGAAAATTGTTTTTCATTTTTTTTCATTTTAAATTTAAATAGCTTTTAAATTTAGGCTAAACCAAGAGTAAAGCTGTTGGCTTTTAAACTGTTAAGCGCCTTAACATAAATGTTAAAGAGCTGTAAATATTTAAGATACGTTTTTTGTGACAGACACTGCTTAAATATTAAAGGAGTTTTGACTGCAGACTAGACTTGGCTTGACTTGACACAAATTTTTTCCTTAGCGTATTGCTTAACGTAATTATTATAATTTATTTATGAAAAGGACACCATTAAAAATGTTAGTTTATAATCCTGACGAATAAGTACGACTAAGAACTCTTATCTCTTATTTTATTACAACATTTAGACTATATATATAAATATATCTCAGTTAGCTGCATAAACAAATGCTTAACATATTTTAACTTTCTTACAGAACTTTTGTTGTAAGTTGCATTAATCGCATTTAGAAAAGTCTGCTAATTGCAACTGATTCTTGGCTTATACATGTTGCCTTAAAAATGCTGTTGGCTTCAAAATGCGCAAAAAGTTAGCTGAGATAATTGTGGAACTCTTTTGGGCGTAACCCTAACAACACTTTCTGGCCCATTAACAGCTGACGCATTTGCGAGGCCACAAACGAGCTGTTAATACAGTATCTGACACAATTTGACACACATTCACACACACGCACACACACTCACACACTCACACACACACACACACACATACAGGCAGACAGACACGCCCTACCCCTTGAACGGCAATTAAGTAATCAGGTTGTTGGCTTACCAATTTTGCATGAAATTCTCTTATCAGCTTATTTTTTATACAGACAGAAGCCAGAAGCCAGAAGCCGTCCTCATATTCGCCTTTAGCCGGGTTCTTCACTCTGGCCCAAAGCTAAGTTTTACGTGTCCTTTGGCGATGTCGTCAATTTCTATTCTCACAGCGGGGTTAAGTGCCTGAGGCAAAGTTTTTAAGGGCCTATTCAATTTCTACGCTTGATTAAATAATGTGCCATGTTGTTAGTTGTTGTTGTTGCTGTTGCTGTTGTTGTTGTTCTTGTCGGCAGACGCTTTTAGCGTTTGAGGCCTCGACTAGGAAAATTTCCATACACACGCACACACGCACACACGCACACACTCTGCTCAGATTATGTTTATTTTGGGTGTATGTGTGTGTGCGTATGACAGACGGCAGACCATCAAAATGGAAAATGTTTTGCTCGATGAGCTGTGAGAAAAAAAGAACGAAAAAACTTCAAAAAAAAAAAAATAAGGGCAAATTATATATATCAATATATAAATATATATATATGTATGTATAAATGATGGCACTGCTGCTCTGTGAATGCGGTTGTGACCATGGCCCGAACAAGTACTTTTTGGCCTATACTAAATGTCGCACTCATATACAATTCGAACTACATTCAATTCTATACATTTGCATATTCAAGCAATAGCAGGGAAGTACTTAAATATATGTACATTATGTATGTACAATTGTGTATATATGTATGTGTGTGTGTGTGTGTGTGTGTGCATTTATTCAAGCTGCTGTTCATTATTTTAATTTTCTAACGCATAATTGAAGGAAGCCCGCAACATGTTGCGAATGTCTTTGGACGCAACATGTTGCCAGCCAATCAGTCGCTCGCTGGCTCACACTCTCTCTCGCTCTCGCTTTCGCTCCCGCTCTGTATGCATATAATTCGCTCTGGCTGCTTGTCGCTCTTGCGCTCTTTCGCTCTTTGTGTCTGGCAAGTGTTAGCCTAGTCCTTGGCGGCACCATCTAAGGGTTAACATGGAACTCTGTCAGCGAGTCAGTGGGTCAGATGCGGCCCGTGTGGGTTAAATGACGTCTCCATCCACTCTTCACGGCTGCAGCTCATTGAAACTTTTGCAAGCATTGAAATTAAAGCTGGTTAATTAGCAGGTGGCAAATTGTAAATTGCTTACAAATTGCCACAATCCAACAGAGAGTCAATGTCTATGGGAAAACAAAGGAGACGTTAAGCGACACTGTGGCAAAGGGAAGTCAAGGCAACCAAAATGCTGAACTGAATGCCAACAAAGGCAAATGACAGGCTTGACGGTAATTGGCCGGGTCAGTGGATCAGGTTCAGGCTAAATGTTTGTCTTGTTTTTCCTAATTTTTGTTTGCAACAGTTCACATGTTTCGGCTTTGGCCAAGCGCAAGCAATAACAATAACACGTTAACAGGGTCAGGCGCACAGCAGCAACAACAGCAACAACAACAACAGCAACAACAACAACAGCAACAACAACAATGGAAACTGCCAACAAGCCAAATGTAAACAAAACGCATGTAAATCACGCATACGCAGCGTTGCACGCGCACAATAACAATGTGGGCTGTGGGCGGTGGGCGGCAGGTGCGCGCGGGCGTGGCTGGAATAGGCCTACTGCCGACTGTCGACTGGTTGGTTGCACCTCAAGTGGTCGCTGCAATTGAAGTGGCTGTCAAGCATCTAACTGGAGCATTTGCCGCATAATTCTAAGCACATTAAAACTACGCACATTCTAAATGAAAATGAAAAACAAGGTACAATAGCTGTGCCACGGTGCCACAGGATGGGGCACAGACTCCCGACACAGTCACCGGTTGGGTTTTTGCTGTCTCTATGTGTGTGTGTGTATGTGTATGTGTGGGTGACTCCAACCGAAAAACAGTTTCCAGCTCAGCGAAATCGAATGCTTTCATTTTGGAAAACAATCAACAACGAAAAAATAGGAAACCAGTAGAAAACTCTTATCGAGTGTGCTCGACTTTGAGATACCCTAAGAGCCTTCCAGTGCTACTTTTAAGCAAATTTTGCTAATTCTCCTTACGCTTATACATAAACAAACGCTGTTATGGTAGCTGTTATAGTTTTCGAGATCGACGCGTTTTTACAACCAGATGGCACAAAAGAAGAGGTTTTTTATCATCCTTAAATTGTTATAACTCGGTTAAATATAAACCGATTTTGAAAAAGGAGACCATTTTGGACTCAGCAAACCTGGTAGACTGGAGTGGAATCATCAATAATGTACCTTAGAACCAAGCCCATTTTGACTAAAAATGTGACCTTACCTCCCATTTTAATTTTTTAAAAAATAGTCAAATTTCAAAATTTTCCAAATTTAGATATTTTGAATGCCAATCGATACGTCTGATTCATACGAGCTTTAACATATGTTGCCTTTGAAAATCGAATATAATTTGACCAAGTTACAGCCAACGAAGTTACGAGAATGCGATTTTTATGGGTGTTTTTATTCATATTATGAAAATGGAACAACCTATTTAAAAACAATGACTTGTCTACTCTGCGCCTGATATTCTAAAATAATTTTTGAAAATATCAAGTCCGTTGTTCTTAAAGTTTTCGAGATCAACGTGCTTTTACAATCAGACAGCAGACACATTGGAGTTACTTATCAAGTGCGACGCCTCCTTCTGTCTGTTACACACATTTTCATAAGATCATTACACCCTGCTTTACCATTTTTATGGATCTAGGGTATTAAAATTTCATAGCAGCCATTATTGGGTTCATAACTGTAACTAGTGTTGAAAAAATGTACTGAATGGGTTAATTTTTATTGCATAAAGTTGCATTGCTGCATGCTGCATGCTGCACTCTGCTTCATATATCCCTTTTTTTAGCCTGCACTTCAAACAAAGCTTTGGATTTCAATTAAAATCGCTTTGTTATTTACAAATTTCTTTAATTTAAATTGTTTGTTTGAAGTATTTTTAAATGCAATAAACAATTAAGCCAATAAATTTTTTAAGATTCTTATAACAAACGAAATGAATACCTTTGTAATTTTAGTCTCTCATATCTCTTTACTATCCAGTAGTATGTATGTCATTTGTATGGTAAATTTAAAATCCATTTAAAGTAATTTTTTGTATATATTTTTAACATTCAAAAAGGTTTCATGCACGTGTAAACTCCACATAGTACTTGAGATATACAAAAATAAAACAAAGAAGAAATAAAAACCCGTTACGTTTCACTGCAGAACCAGTTTGAACCGGTTCATTGCTTATGCGACACTCGAAAGAACTGAATCCCATATTAAAACGAGCAATAAAAGCGAATTCATTGCAAATGCAAATGAAGGGAATCTCCTCTACAAAATGTAAACTCATAAACCATAAAAATGAATAAATAAAAGCAAATATGGAGAACACAAAATCCCAAAAATAGAAGAAGGGAAAGAAATCCTAAGAAATCAATATAAAATTTAGATATGTGTGGGAAGCTGAGTAGGTGAGTAATCTAAGTAAACGGAGCCAATGGAAAACAAAAGGGTCTCGGCTTGGGTACCCAAATAAGGTATATTTATAAAAGGCTTATCTGCATAATGCATAATGCGTGTGTAATAAAAATCTTAATGCATGTGCATTGCTTTAACGTAGCTCTCATTATTTTGATCAGTCACTATTTCTAATATAAAATTGTTTTAGATAAAGCGTTTTTAGTTTGATTGATACTGATTTAGGTTCCTTGATTATCAGTTTAGTTACTTAACTAGAATTTAAGAAATGTACCTAAGAAGGATAATAAATAAATAGAGAACTGTCTTTCTTTCTCTATAAGCGTTACACGCTTGTAATGTTAACCACATAACATACATAATGTTTAACACATCCTAATGTTAATTCTGTTTAAATTTACTTTTTATTATTCATAATTCTATTGAATTATCAGTCTAACTACTTATTAATGAAATGATATTAATCAAAGAAATTATATTAATTGTCTTCTTTCCTCTCTCAATTAATGTACCGCTTGTAATTCAAACTACTTTAACATATCTTTACGCTACATAAGGTTAAAAGAAGAACCTCTCTGCATAAATGAAGTTTTAATTATATTCTTAATGATTTTGTATGTACTCCTTGATTTTCAATCCAGCTACTTAACAAGATTTTACGAAAGAAACTTAACTTAATACATTAACTATTTCTTTTTCTCTCTCAATTAATGTACCGCTTGTAATGCGAACTACTTTAACATATCTTTTCACCACAGCCTGTTAAAATAAGACCTCTCTGCATAAATTCAATTGCATATGCTGCAGCAATCCTTTAACAAAGGGAATTTCCCCTTAAGCACTAAACCCGCACGCAGTGTGTGAAAATTGAAGTGGGTTTTCAGCAGCTTTTCATTTGTGCAGCAGCAGTATTTGCCTTATTCGCTACCTCCGACTCTCTCTTTCTCTGTGTGTGTGTGTGTGTGTGTGTTGCACTTTTGGCAGTCGAAAATTCATACAAATTTCATACATTTCTTTTGAGATTGCCCGTGTCGCGCCCATTAACCGCCAAGTGTGCGCAATTACAGGTGGGCCACGTGGCAGAAGGACCACCCGGGAGTCCGCTCTTAACAACAACAACAACAGCAGCAACAACAAAGCGGGGAAAAAAAATGTAAAAAAATATATATGTGCAGAAGAAGGACGCAAGTCGCAGGAAGTCGCCTGGTTCGCGCTTTACAGCTGATTTGCATTTTTGGGGCAGGCACTGCAGGTGGCATGTGGCAGGTGGCAGGTGGCAGCTAAAGTCGTTGTTGTTGCCGTTGTTGCTGTTGTTGTAGCAGCTTGACTTGGCCCTCAGCTTACAGTTGGCAGCTTTTGCCTTATGGCTGCTGGGCGTGGCGCACTTGTGGCATCCGCCCGGTGGCGCCTCAACCCTGAGTTGCTGCTCCTGTCACATTTCCTTTATGCTCGAACCGTCTGTTGAGTGTTTCGCTTAATGCAGGTAAACGAGTTTTTTATGTTGCCAGGGGCGTGGCTGCTGGCTCTGCTGCTACTCATTCGTTTGCTTACTTAATGAGACATTTTGCACATAAAAAGCAAATGCTGCAAGAGCAAAGAAGAAGCAGCAGCAGCACCACCAGCAGCAGCAGCAGCAACAGCGACTGACAGCAAGTGCAGTTTATTGTATTGACGGATGCTTCAATTGGCCAAGCGGCAGCTCAGGCCGTAAATCAGCTCCTTGTGTATGTGTGTGTTAAAATTAACCAACTAGCAGCTCAATAAACATTATCTTGAATACACTGTAGTTGCAAAGAGAAAAGCCACAGACTGTTGCTGCTGCTGCTGTTGCTGCCGTTGCTGCTGCTGCTGCTGTTGCGGAGGAGCTGCCAAGACGACAACTGACAGCAAGTGATGAATTGTGCGCACGTTCCGGGCCAAATGGAGGCTGAGAGTGATGGTTGTGCTGCTGCTCATGTGGGCCATCACACACACTCACACTCACACACACACACTCATACAGACGCACTCATACATGTACACCTATCTGGCCCGCAGTCGTATCGAGCTGGTGCAAAGCCTTTTTGATGCAGCAGCCATAACTCATCGGGCCAAAACACTTGCCGCCTGAGATAAAAACTATCATTTGCCAAAGCTGACTGTTAAGATGGCCAGTGTTAAGGGCAGGTGATGCCATCTACCTGACCTACCCATCTCTCTCTCTCTCTCTCTCTCTCCCTCTCTTTCACTCGTTCTCCTTCTCTCTCTCTTTCTCAGTTTCTGTGTGTCCTGCCAAATGGCATTTCACACGTTTTTATCGCATACAAAAACAAACAAAACATGAAAGAAATTTATTATCTGAGGGCTGTCGAATTTTTAATGCTCTTGAGGCTCTGCTTATTGAATGCCACAGCCTGTGCTTGTTGTAATTGTAAGCCAGTTATGTCAAAAACATAACGGAAATGCGCAATATTATTATTTTAAGTTATATTTTATAAAGAGAATTTTTTAGGTGAAAGTATATTAAATTCAAATAATTTTTGAGATGCCAGTAAAATAAAGTAAGTAAGTAAAAAATTTAAGCTGCCACCTTTTAATTTTTTTTATATGTCATATGCTTAAGATATACATACATATATTGCTATACTATGCTATAAGATATGTTATCAACCATATGCTATAAGATATATATTGCTGTACACAAATTTTGTTGACCTAACATAACATAAACTATTTCATACACAACTCTATTAGCAGCTCAGAGCTGCCTATGACACATTAATATATCATAATATATGCATGTAAGGTTTTACTAATGGAGTTTTAATTGCAGGACAGTTCATGAAGTCATTCACAAGCCACACTTGTGATACCCTCTGTTAGGGTATATTTAAACCGAAGTCATTTATTTAGCTTTTGCTGCTGCTGCTGCTGCTGCTGCGCTTGATGACGCTACTGATGACTTGATGAGTTGATGACTTGCTGGCTTGGCGACTCGACAGTCTAAGACCCCTAGTAGAACACCACACCCCATCCCACTCCCACCCCCTACCCGCACTCCCACTCACTGATTCTCTGCCGTTGGGCCAGTGTGACGCCATTGATGACACGCACGCGGCGTTCTTCTCTTTGGCCTGTCAACTCGATTCCTATGTGTGTGTCTAAGAGTGTGCGTGTGTGTGTGTGTGTGGCACCACACAAGAACGTAAGCTTAGACTTTGCATATGTTGTTGGCCATTTGTTTATTGTTTTGAGGCGCGCTAAGAAAGAGAAAAAAGCAATGGCTGCGACATTCTGGCGCAAATTATTCATGAAGCGAATGAGCTCAACAAATCTGTCCCGGCACCCACGACCTCGGGCAGCCCTTTCATAAGAGGTCTCGCACCCTCTCTAGACATTCCACCAGGACGCAGTCAAGTGGCCTAATACATATTTTTGGCAAGCCAAAGTGCCTTTAACCCCAACCCCTGGCCGCAAATTTCGCCTTTCACTCTTTTCTTCACAGCTCTTTTTTCTTTTTTTTTTTTTGTTTTCTGTTTCTTTTTTTTTGGCATGTTTTGCATATTTGCGTGGGCGTACCACAAGCGCTCATTCCAAACACACCCTTTTAACCCCGCCGCCCTTAAGGCTTGTTGTTGTTGGCTGTCTGAAAGTTAAATCGTATTAACTTTTACCGCCAACTGAAGTATATTAAGAATATATTGAGCCGCTTAAAATACAAGTCTATTCCAATCTCCAGCACTCAACCCCCATTTCACTTGGCAGGCATTCAAATAGGAAGTAGAAGTAGCAGAAATGGAAGTGGAAGTGGAAGAAGCAGCAACAAAATTGCATTCACAACGTTCGCTGCAGATTTTCCCTTGCGCTGACTGCGCTCAAAAATGTTCAACGGCAATCCAGGAGCAGGATATAGGGATCCCAAGGATCCGACACATGCATCCAACTAGGTTTAAACTGCAATTTATCTAGGAAGCCCGAGGCAGGTCGGCACAGGAGTGAGCAGTAAGGGATTGGCTCTGGCAGGACGTCGCATAAGGATAAGCATAAGTTTGCACACCATTTTCTGCGCTGGAGTTGAAATCGAGACTGGGGGCGCAACTATAAATATGTACATATATATGTATATATATATATATTTAACTGGGGCAAATAGTGAGCAATACTTTGCATCTGTGCAACGCGGCTTTGAATCTATTATTCATACGAGCAGCCATATGTCTTATGGCCAAGCCCCGACACGCAAGTTATATATCAATAGAACTAATTGTTGTGCTAGTTAAACACTTCTCTTCCTCATTCTCACACTCTTTCTCTTTGTGCATGTGTGTGTGTGTGTGTGTATGTGTGAACTAAATTCCCTTGGGGTTAAGGCATTTGTTGTCAATGCGGAGTAAAACATTTATGTGTAAGTTGTTGGATTAGACGATTATCCCCCTAAGGGTTGTGCAACACAAAGAAAGGGCTTATAGCTCAACAGTTCAAAAAGTTCAAAGAAAGCTTGAAGGCAGGCGTTCAATTGATTGCTGGCTTAATGCTTTACTAAGCGTTAAGCTGCTGCTAAGCTTTAAGGCGTGAGCACTGCAAAAGCTGCCTCAAGCCACAATTAGGCTGTCGGCAGTTGATTTAAATCTTGAGAATCGCCGAGAAGGGGTTGCAGCTAACCTGAATGTAAAGCTGGTGAAAAGTGCATTAAAGTGTTTAAAGGACTGAGAAGCGTTTAGAAAAGCTGATAGCTTTAAGAGTGTCAGTTAAGCTATTGAGAAGCGCATAGAAGGATAAGACAATAATACGTTTGCCTGCACTTAAAAGTATTGAGAAGCGCATAGAAAGCCTTACAGCTTGTTAACATACAAGTTATGCTTATAATATAATTATCAGCTATTAAGAAGAGTTGTAAAGCTTCGATTAATGCTAATTACGAGACTTGCAAGTATTGAGAAGCACAGAGAAGAGCAGCTTCATAAAAATGAAAGTGTTTATCTTGCGAAGAAGCTGGTAATAAGCTTAAAAGCGAAAACGAAGACTAAATCCGTGCTTAAATCGCTTTAAGATTGAGAGAGTGCTCAATAAACTTGGAATGATGTCAAGTTAATGAGTCTGGACGATGGGAGAGTAAATAAAAAATAAAACAAAAACAAAAACAAAAACAAAAACAAAGAAAAAACTTCTGAAAATGGGAAAAATTAAGCGGAATAAAAATGCAATAATAATATTCAAGGTTGTTTCGAGCGGGCAACTGGAAAACTTTGAGGACACCCAAGAGACCAATTAAGCAGCTGCAGAAGCGACTGGAATACATAACGGGAAATACTTTAAACTCGAACCAGCATCGAAAAGGACAACATTTCGCATTAATTGTGCACAGCTGTAGCTTAAATAACATTAATTTTGATTGCAACATCACATGTTAATCAACGATTCGACAATCAATAGAACTAATTATGCTTGTGATTGTTGTTGGTGTTTTTGTTGTTGTTCAGTTGGGTCCCACGTATTTGCGTAGAATGTTTAAGTGCCCCCCGATTGTATTTCGTGTGTAAACAGGCCGGCCAGCAAGTTCCGTTTGACCCAAGCACGCCGGAGGTGGCAAAGTTGCTGCCAGTGTTGGCTAATGCCAATGTATATTGTATATATGGCAGTACATGCGTAAATTAATTTAATGTGCCTTATAAATATGTAAGTCGACCTAAGCTCAATAAATTCTTTCTCTTTTCTACCCTCGAATTTAAGAATCGCTGCAACAGGGTCTGCCAGTGTCAAAGAAATGCAGAAAGCAGTAGAGGAAAATCATTTCTACGGGACTAGCCTCAAGGAACTCAGGAACTAGAAGAGTTTGGGTATTCAAATTTTATATGTGGGTTCTACAGACCTCAATAAGTTGCTTTTCATACGGAATTTAAGGTAACTCTCTGAATAGCTCATCTACATTGCTGCTCCATGGGTATGTACTAGTCCATCATTCTCTATTTGCGCCTACTTATTTGTGTTTTTCTCTCTTTGTTTGTGTGCCACGTGGCCGCTGGCAAAGTTCTAGCCCCTGTTGTTCCTATGTACCCTCCTATTCTTTTGCTTATTCTATTCTTCTTCTTCTCCAGTAGCTGCTGCTGTTGTCGACAAAGTTTGCTTTAGAATTTTTGAGCCCCAAACTAATTGCTGCAAATTACAAATGATAATAGCCACAACACACGCTCAAGGTTATATGCCAGGGCATTTATTTTATTTTCAACACAGTAGACCAAAGCTTAGCGGGGGCGGGGAGAGGAGGGGTTTGGGTAGGTCCTTGGGGGACAGCTTTCTGGACTGTTATACTCGGAGAATTTGCAGTCAACGAGGCGCCTCTAAAGCACTGTAAGAATTATTGGCCATTTATCAAGCGACCCGTTGGCGGCCATAACTACACAACCTGCCCCCCCGTTTCGCTAAGTGTCGACTTTACGTGGCCCGCTAATTAAATATACATATGTAGGTAGAATTGTATATACGAGTATATTATATGCTGGCCTGGACCGGAGGGCGTCATTAAAGGCGCGTTAATTGCGCTCAATTAATGACATCAGGTTAAACGTTAAGTGAAATTAAACAGACGCGCGGGACTGTCCCAGTCGTGGCTCCTATATATCTAGCAACATCTATATACATATATATGTATATATATATATATTGCTAAATCCCTTGACTGGGTAATAAGTACATTTTTCTATTTTATTCTTTGTTGGCCTATTCACAATAAATCTTGGGCAGCAGCAAAAAGGTACTTAAACTTTAACCGAATGGGACAGGCCCGAGACAGCAATACAATCTACAAATTTAAGTTCTCTCTAGAGCATTTAGCAGCACAGCCTGCACACAGACATACACACACACACACACACATTCATGGAGAGTCTCTTGACTTGTCTCGCACAACGGACATTTACAATTTATTTGGCTAATTAAAATATGTTGGATGCTAATGGAGCATTGTCAGTGGCTGCCACAAATGCTTGCCACAGGACCAGCAATCGCATCCGCATTCGCATTCGCATTCGCATTCGCATCCGCTTTGCTGCTGGTATCCTCACCTACATCAAAGTTAACGAGCCGGAAGTGCTGCACATTTTTGGACTTTGGATTCAGCAGCCTGCATCTAGTTGATAAAAGCCATTAAAGTCGGGTGATTAAAGCGTCCGTCTGGAGAACAAAAGGCAGCCGAAGCGAGAATATTACTTGGAATGCCCCATAGCACTTGCCACTTGCCACTTCAGCCAACTGGCAACATCTACAAAGTACTAAAAACTGAAAACTAAAAACGAGTCAGCGAGGCAAATTTTCTAACGTCATAATTGCAAATTGCAATTCAAGTGTTTTTGTGGCTTTCGCCGGAGGCAGGCAAAAGCGGACTCTACGTCGTGCACTCTCTGAGAAAACAGTTAACAGAAAAAAAAGATTTGAATAGTGTCTCCTGTTTAAGCCTTGAACCTGATGTATATTTAACTAAATGTTCTATATTGTTTTTCATTCTATTTCCTTCCCCTGTAGCTGCCTTCCACAGCAAAATGTATTAAAATATAAGTTATGTTTATTTCTTGTACATTTCTCATTCATTGCTCTCTCCATTCAGTTCATTAACTAGCTATAAATAAAAACTTCCACATAAATTCGAGAGGGAAGCACAATTCCAAGTCTTTGATAAGCGGCAAAGACTCTCGACTCTTGACTCTTGAGTTTTGAGTCTTGACTCTCGAGCGATTGCTTATCATAATATGTCGAGTCATCAGGCAGCTTTCTCTCTGACACAAAAAATATGCAAAAAGCAGTAAAGTGCGAACCGAACATCCGGTCTGGTCGACCCGCCCGAGCGAAGAAGAAGGGAACGAGCAGCTGAATAGCAGAAAAGCCACAAAAAAAAGGAAGAAATTTGACTTTTGCGAAGAAACTTAGCAGTACTTAAAGACTTTACGGCTCTCCATCTCCATCTCCATCACCATCTCCATCAGCATCTTGCAACTGACGCACTATTCTATGACGTAGATGGGTGAGTTTGTATTTCTATCTATTTATACAAACACATATATTTATTTTTTTTTAATGCAGTCGAGACATTTTAAATTCAACTTATGTAGTAAATGCGAATGTATACAAGATAAGCTGCACTTCAGAAAGTATATGCATGTTTGTAATACATATAAATAATACTTCTTGAATGGAATAAATGTATTTTGTAAAAAGAAAACATATTTGAGAGACTCAAGAGACATAAGAGACATTCAAGAAAATATGAGAAGTGCAAAGAGAGGCGATATGAAACTCCAAGGATTAAAAATCGATTAACGCTTTCCATTCAACTCGTAAGCTTATCCGTCTTTAACGTACTACCCGTACTACCCGTACTACCCGTACTAGCCGCTCCCATTCAAAATATCCGGCATGATTTTAATTCAATTCAATTAAACCTCATAATGTCGAGGGCATTCCTGTGGGGTTTTGTAATGACAGTGACTGGCATTAAATGGAAAACTTGTAGAAAGTATATTTAACTGGGGGTCCGACACTTACGAGTGCCAAGTGTCCATTAAGTAAGACGACGAATGGGTGTAGTGCGTTTTCTTGACAGGTTCGCCAAGGCAAACTAAACGTTTTGGCCAGCTCGTTGAGTGGCGTTGGCTAACGGGCAAAGTAAACCGCTAAGCTTCATTTACGCCCATTCCAGGGATTCATTAATTACGAAATCACATCGAGCGAGAGCATCCGATCACATCATCCAAAATGGCTCAGACAGCCGCTGCCAAATGGAACGAGAGGCGATGGCTTTTAAATGCAGAAGACGACATCCCAAAAGAACGTGCGAAAGAGATGGCAGCTAGTAGATAGCAGGCAGCAGACAGCAGACAGCAGAGTGAGTGAAACGCGGCGGGTCCATCAGCCAATTGGCAAGACAGACAAGAGAGTTGCGACAGTGGCAGAGGCAACTTCAATTAAGTTAAGTCAGTTGCCTCATTTCGAGGACAACGCTGGGATGGTCCTTCCGCTCCTTCGCACTGCCAAAAATGTTGTCGTTTGTTTCAGCGTTGAAGCTTTTTACATCATTAGCATTTCAGCTACGTTCAGTTGAACTGAACTCGGAACCCAGCTCATCGCAGCCGAGCTCTGTTTTACCTCCCATCCCCCACATACCCCGCACCCGCGTGGCACAAATTCGCAAATTTTCCCATCATTAGCATTCAGCGCAATGAAACAAATACACTTAGAGAGTGAGATGGCAAGATAAATATGCCGCCGACTCGCTCACACCTAGTGGAAAGTGCCCGGAGGCAAGCTGACTTTCACTGAGAGTTCACTAACCAAAGTTAACACAATATTTTTATTCATCCACAGCCCTAAGCACTGTCAAATCTGTCGAACCAGCCAGTCAGTCAGTCAGTCATTCAGTCAGTCATTCAGTTAGTCAGCCAGGCAGGGAGAAAACAAACATTCACACATCGCCTTTAATACGTTTCCCCACACAAGCTCAATTAGAGGCTGACGCTGTCCTTAGTCCTTACGGCTCCATTCTGCATCCAGCCCTATGTCCTGTGTCCTGTGTACTGTGTCCTGGTGTCTTGTCCTCATCAACACTCTGTTAGAGATGGTCGCATTTAACGAAGCACACAATTATAAATATTTATTTGAAATCGAATTTCCATCTTATATAAATATTTTATGATAGATTGCCTTGTGTACCTTATTTGCCATATTGACTTAACTTTACAACTGTTTGTTTTATATTTGATAGAGATTTACTTAACAAATATATATATATATATTTATTTATATATATACATATATTTTACATTTATGTATTTTGTTGTAGCTTCTCCTCCTTCTAGTTTTGTCTTAACTCGGGCGCCGGGTTGGGTCGATAAGAGTTGTCCGTAGGCGTTTTAAATCGCATTAAGTAGGGTTGAGCAGCGCAATAAGTCCTGTAAAATTGGTATAAGTCGTGTTAAGACGTGTATTAGTTCCGGAAAAGGTCAAAAGGTCGTGAAATGTGTTGTGATCTGCTCATGACTAAAGCTAAATGGCATGGGTTTATGTTTAAGGTTGGCTTAATTGTAGCTAAGGTCGTGTGTAGGTAGACCCAATCGTGTTAGCTCGTGTCTGAGTTGAATCTCAGCTGAAAAAATTAAGCACTGTTTTTATATATTTGGTCAGGTAGATTTTAGATCGTGTTAAGTCGTGTTTAAGTCGTGCTTACTCGTGTTAGGGCGTGTTATGTTGCATAAAATATCGTGTGAGTCGTGTTACATCGTGTTATGTTGCATAAAATATTGTATGAGTCGTGTTAAGTCTCGTTGTGTTGCATACAATATCGTGTGAGTCGTGTTAGATCATGTTATGCTAAACAAAATATCGTGTGAGTCGTGTTAGGTCGTGTTATTTAAACAGCTAGTCACATACAGTCTAGGCAAGGTCGTGTTTATTCGTGCCTACTCACTTTATATCGTGTTAGGTCGTGTCTACTCACTCTCAGCTCGTGTTGAGTCTCGCTTTAATGAAGTCAAGTAGCTTGTTAAGTCGTGTTAGCTGGCATTGTACTGCATTCATGTAGAGTGTTTTTTATTCCTTTCATCAAGGCACGAGCATCATCAATGGCGAAGCAGCTCGTGCCTTTGCTGTGTCGATACTCTCCATGTCCAGTCCCCGTTTGTCCTTGCTTTGCGTTTGTCTCTATCTTGATTTTATTATGCTTGCGCACTTCTCGAACCACAGCGAGGTCAGCACAAAACATCAAACAGACCGGACTCCCCTTAACAGTAGCATTCAGTTTGCTCTCTGCTCGCACTCCCTTCTCCTCGCTCCTCTTTGGCAGTTCCTGTCGCTTTGTGTCCTTTTGGTCCTTTGGCTGGAGATGTGTTTGGGGCTGGGGCTAATCAGAAATGTTTTACTTAGAAATCCTTTGGTATGCGTTCTACGTATCTCATTTTCGTTGCGCACAATTTACGATATAAACTTCGTCTCAAAGTCGCACTGACTCCCCTCCCTGCCACGCCCCTTATTGATTTGCATTGGTTCGGCGTTTAATGGGAAGGCGTGCGAGCTTTGCTGTGATTCCTGCCACCAAACAAAAAACTTTTATACGATTCGCTTAAACTTTTAATAACTTTTGTCAATTGATTATATTCCGGGTGCCAAAGTCCTTCGCAAATTTAGGCCTACAAAAATTGTTAACTGTGCCGCAAATCGATTTTGGCTTAAAGCGATTTAAGCCTAAGCTATCTTTAGCCGGAAACATTTGTTTGCTTTTCTTTCTCTGTCCATTATAAATTTTGTTTCAGATATTTAAGCAAGAATATTTTCAAAATAAATTCAATAATATATTTTTAACAATTTAAAATAAATTGGTAAATATAAAAGCAACAATAGCAAAAACAATGAAAGTTATTGTGTTTTACTCAAGTTTAAATTCGAGTAGCAATTCATAAGAGCATCTTTTATTGCAAATGTTGTTCAGATTAAATGAAAATAATATTTTTAAATCAAATACAGACTATTGTAATCCCATAAAAATATTTAAAATAATAAATAAACGCAACAATTGACTTTTGTGAGCATATTTTATTTCATGAAAAACTTAAGAACATGAAATTTTATTTTAATGCTTTAAATTTAGCTGTCAAAGAAATCAGAGAAGTTGAAAAACGGGCCTTTAAGTCTCTTTTCCATTTCGTTTGCTTCTATGGCTTATACGTGGGTCGTTCCCTCTGATTGGCATTAGATTTAATTAGTGAACCCATTTATATACATATATAAATATATTTATATATATATATATATTTCTTTTTTGTTGTTGGTTGATTTCTTTGTGCAACTGTGTGACATTTGTCACGTAAGGTAAGGATTTACGCCTGCTTATGTAATAAGCCATATAAAGTTAATAACAATGACATTTTGGCCGGCAACTAACTGACAACAACAACAATAACAACAACAACAACAATGTGTCCGAAGGGCTTCTCGATATGGTTATGGGCCAACGTGCAGGATTTATATGAGCTTGTTACACAAAACGGCCGCCCACACAGCCCCTCTCAGTGATTCTCACTCACTCCATTTTTATGTGTGAGTCTGTGCCTAACGAAGCTCCAGTCACATCACACATACGCCCGGTAGGCGTTGATGAACTGACAATTTGTGTCAACTGCCACTGCCACTGCCACTGCCGCCGCCGCAGAGCAAGGATCAGAATAGAGTGAATCGAGGCATAGTCTCGGAACTCAGAACTCAGAACTCAGAACTCAGAACTCTGAGCTCGGCAATCGGCATTGGGCTAAATATCCATAGAGCAACGCCCTCGAATAAATGTATTTTCGAAACACAAATGCCATTCATTCGGTTCGTGCAATGTGTAGCTGAGCATCATAAAAATTATTCGTTTTATGTTGCGTTCGGGGAGCCAAAAAGGGGGCTGAGTGGAGGTTAGAGGGAACTGCGGTGCAAGCACAAACAAATAAAAGTGCTCTAGTCGGGTGTGCTTGACTACGACATACCCTCAAGCAGGTTTCGAGCTGATGCTGCCAGATATCTAATACAGAAAAGTATTTCAAAAGGGAAATAAATAAATAACTATTCTTCAAAAAACAAGTCTGTAATCTATTTGTTGTTTTATTTAGCTTTATTAAGAAAATAAGAGCAGATCTTGATAAAAAATGATTCATTTATTATTTTATAACTTATTAGCTTAAGTTTTCCAGTCCCTAGCTTTGCAGCTAGGGATGAGCAAGGCTTAGCCTTAGCCGCTTATCTAGATCAAGAATATATAGGCCTTAAGAGTTTGTATTGTCTATCGAAGAATCAAATAGACCCTGCTTATTCGTTTCCAATGGGTTAAGGGTATAAATATATATTTCAGCAGCGACGAATGTGCGGCATATGGCAGCACCGTGACCGTGACCATGCCCCATGCCCCATGCCCCATTCCCCAAGCCACAAGCATCGTGGCCCACGTCCGTGCCCCTCGCGGGTCGTGCCTGTCAGTTGCCATGTGTAGCCATATTGAAGCAAGTGTGTGTGGGAGTGCGTGTGTGTGTGTGTGTGTGGGTGTGGGTGCGTGTGTGTGGCAAACGCGCAACTCGGCACGGGAATTATTAACTTGTAATGTGCTCTGCATAGCGTTTTTAATAAAAGCAAAGCTGAGCAGAACAAACGTGACCAGCAGCAACAGCCGGAGTGGAGCCAGAGCCGTAGCTAGAGCCGGAGACGGAGCTGGAGCCGGAGCCGGAGCCGCAGCCTGGAGCCTGTGGAGCGAACTGATGAGGAGGACAACACGTGTGCGGCTGATGGGCATTCCACAGGACACACAGGACACACAGGACACACAGGCTCATACATTTTGATGTCCTCAATGAAGTGATGGCGTATAACAATGTTCTTGTTGTTGTTGCCGTACCTTCTGCTATTTTTTTTCTGCTGGTTTTTTTCTGTTTTTGTTTTGCATTGATTGCTTCGTCCGGTTCGGAATGGCTGCGGGCAGGCAGCAGCAGCGGGTCCTGGTAGTTGCCATTTGAATGCGATTGATTTAACGAGCGCTGTGGGAATCAGTGCAGAGCAGCAGGATTCGAGCAAGGGGACACGCGCGCACAGAGGACAGAGGACAGAGGACACAGGACATAGGACACACGTAAATGCTTTAACTTAAAGCTGAACAAACAGTTATTCTTTGCCACGCCCCCTCTGGCGAATAATAGGCCGCTAGGGCCAGGGCTTGCAACTGGGCCTTAATGCGGCGTCATGGCATCATCACAAACTTTATCAATTAAACTTGGCCATCGCCTTTTTTCTGCTTTTTTTCTGTTTTTTTTTTATTTTGTGGCCCGCAGCTTGTTTTTAACTACGGCAGCAAGCTGCTGACACCAGGACTACGGCGTACAGGTCCTGGTCACAGGCCTGCGGGTCACTCGTAGGCAATGCAAATAAAACAATGAGTGAGACACAGAGGGAGAGAAAGAGAGAGAGAGAGAGAGAGAGGAAGAAGGAGAAAAACAGTGGCCAGCTACGGATACTATGTGGCCAGCTGTGGATGCGAGTCTCAACATCCTGTTGCTCAACAGTTGATGACAATTTTTTGGCTCACACCCACACACGCTCACACACACACACACACACATTTAAGTCTACTCGCAGCTATAAAAAAGGAAAATTAAATTATAAAAATTGTGGCTAATCCCATTTAATGTATGTAAAGCAGCTTGATTTACGTGTAATTTTTAAGTGTTGCCTGAATGTTGACTTTAAACATGGCCATAAAAATGTTGCCGCAAACAAAAAAAAAGTGTAAGCATTTAAAAAATACATAAAAAAAATGTTAAGCCATGAATCAAATTAGTAGACAAACAGGCAAGAAAGAAGCAGATAACGAAGTTACGACACTCTGCAGAGATCTCTAGATAAAGCTGAGAAATTTTATATACAGGGAATAAGTAAAGGAAAATGTCTTATAGTAACGTATCTTATATATTAGAATAAAGTCAGATATCCTGACGTTTTCTTTCCCTTCCAATATGATAAAGCAGTCTAATATTAATTATATTTTTTTCTTGTGTATTAAACGATATTTTTATTACAATTTATTTTATAACAGTATTTCGATATGCCGCACCGATTCGATTCAATTTCGGCTTATGTAATGCCTAGAAGGGAAAGTGAGACCTATGTACACAAAGTGCATTAAAAGCACAACTTTATAACTAAGAAAACTTACTTGCACATATACCCTGTAAACGAATTCAGAAGACAATCAAAGCCCACAATTAAATTAGTTTTGACTTAGTTTTGACACAGTTGGGAAAGTTGTTCGGCCTTTCGCTCCGAAATTGTTAGATTGAAAAGGTTAACTTGTAGGCTTGAATTGCCACAAAACATTAAAATATTCAACTTTGTTATTTATAGTCATTTTTATCATTTGCTTGGAATTTGTTTGAATAATGTGCTTTTCACAAATGTCAAACGCCTCTTAAAATAATGTTTATAAATTCCGAAAAAAAATTACAGAAAAAAAAGTCCCCGATAAAACGTAGTCAAGGGGAAGAACATAATACGCTTAAAAAATTGTCTAACCACAAACATATTAAATTTAAATACCCAATCAATGGGGCATGGCAACCAAAACAAGGCCATTTTCCAATGAAAATCATTTGGGCTATTGACCAAGTTTCTAAGTATTTACATAGATGGCAACTGCCTAGAACACAAGCTACTTAAATGCAACATTGCTTCAGCTTACAAACTGTATCAGTGTGTGTGTGTGTGTGTGTGTGTGTGTGTGTGTGTGTGTGGGTGTTCAATATAATTTAAACATAATGCAGTGCCAAAATCGGATTAGTTGGGTGCTTCGGCTTCTGTGTGACATGCGAGATATCATCGATCGATCGACTGAGCAGCTCCTAATACACCTTTGTTTACCTGCGCATCGGTCAAAATCAATTTGCAATCAACTTTTGCTGCCGCTCATTTTCATAATCAGATTCCGACAGCTTTGGCTCCAAATGTTAGCTGTTAGTCTGAAGATGTTGCGACAACAACACCAACAACACCAACAAGAAGAAGAAGAAGAAGATGAAGCTTAGTTGGCACTGCTCCATTTGCTTTGAGGTAACGGAGTGAGAAGTCGAAAAGGTGCGTCGACCAAGTCCTTTGGCAGCACTTTAACAAATTGTGCCAGCGCTCAATGTTGTCCAGAGAGGGCACAATGCAGCATCACAAGAAGTACACTTAGCGAAAAGTCAAGTGTGCTTCCATTTATGCAGCAATTGGAGCAGCACACTAAGCGAAGAGAGCGGGCCATTAATTTAAATGGGGCTCAGAGCAAGTTAGGTTTCTTCTTAAATTAAGAATATTGTGAGGAAGTGCACTGAGCGAAAACAGCAAGACTTTCGAGAAACTCAAAGCAATAAATATATGTACATATATATGCAAGTATATATGTGTGTGTAATAAGCGAGTGTGTAAAGTATTTAAAATAATTGTTTTCAGTGCAGTTGCGTACCTCTAATTTCTCTCAGTGCAGCAGCTGTGGCCCCTGTTGCTGCCCCTGTTGCTGGCCATGTTGCTGGCCATGTTGCTGCCGCTGTTGCTGCCGCTGTTGCAGTTGCTGCACAGACAAACAACGCTAAGACGCAGCTAAGTCCGCGGCGGCATTCACAACCGCAAACCGCATTTAAACCTCTGCAAGCTCCACCCTGCAGCCACCGCCCACCACCCACAACCCACTGAGCGCCACACCACCCACAAAAAAAAAAAAAATGAGAAAAAAAACTATTGTGCGCCTTTGCAATGCTTTTGTTCAACAACCACGCCCACCAAAGCGTACGCCCATTTGTGTGGCAGCAGCTGCAGCTGCAGCTTTTTTATTTTGCATGACTGCTTTTGTTGTCATTGCCGTTGTTCTTCTTCTTGTTGTTTTTGTTGCTGTTGCTGTTCCTGTTGTTGTTGTTGTTGTATTCAACTGCTGGCTCTGCCTCTTGGCTGCTGTTGCTGCTGCTGCTGCTGCTGCTGCTTCTGCAGTGCGCTGCTTTTAATTACAAAAGTTACGTATACGACCTGCAGGTGTTGCAGCTGCCACTGCTGGCAGCTGATGCCACAGCCGCAGCCACAGCCGTCGCCGTCGCCGTCGCTGTCGCCGTCGTCGTCGTCGTTGCCGCCGCTTCAGAAGCGCTGCTTCAAAGTCGGCAGTTCCGTTCGAGCTCGTTAATTACCGTTTCGAGGCGCCACCAAATGCAAGCAAGCAACTGAAAGAGCGAAAGAGCAGTAAAGGAGACGGGAGACTGTGCGTGTGTGAGTGAGCGAGAGGGAGCGAGTGGCCCGTGGCTAGGCAGATAATAATAGCTGGCAGGAAATGTGACCAAACATTTTTATAGGCCAACAAACCCACCCAGCCCACAGAGCCCCGTTAATATATACATAAGGCCCTATATAAGCCGTATAACTGTATAATTAGTGCCATTTTATGAATGCAAAATAACCGAATGAGAGGTTTATGTGTTTGCCATGCCAATTGCTACAGTTCGGCATTGTTGCTGCCTGCGCCCCTGCTTACCCATTAAATTGCAGCTGGGTGCGGGGCATATTGGTTCGTTGGCTGGCAACTGTATTTGCTTAAGCCTAAGCTCCTGAATATTTCACATAGCCAATTACGCTGATTGACTTCCTTGTGAATGGGATTGGTTGTCCTCCCGCTGCGCTTCTCTAATCATTTATTAATTCGGTTTGTCTTAGATTTGTCAGCAATCGAATTACTGAGTGTTGACTTGTTATCGATACATATGTTGACTTGTTGATATATATCGGCTTGTTATCAACATACTTAAATTATATTGACTTCCTATCGATACATGAAGACCATAGATACTTTTAATTATCGATAAGCCTAATCTCATATAGTTATTTATTTACTTAAATTATCGATAGTAATATTAATCGATTTGTTATCGATATACAGTTAGTTAGTAATAAAAATAATTAAGTAGCTGTCATATATATATATCTTTAAACATAATTTACTTATCTTTATACAACCTTATGAAATTATCGATTAGTTATCAATTAAGCAGATTTATCAGTGACTCTTTTAAATGTCTCTTAACACATTTATAGTAACATGTATATATATAAAACCTACCTACGAAATCTCTTATTAATATATACACATATTTAATTTGCAGAGTATCTCGCAGTCAGTAATTGCCAAACTCTAACTTTGAACAGAGTTTGTTGCTGTGTTTTCTGTGGTTGCAACTGTTGTTGGGCAGTTTTATGTACTCACACCCGCACCCGAGTGTCAGTGTGTGTGAGTGTGAGTGTGAGTGTGAGTGGGAGTGAGTGCATGAGTATGTGCATGAGTAGCTGTATGAGCACTCATAGTTTTGAGTGTTTTGTACCCATGCTGCAAATGAATTCTAATTTTTTGCGCAAACTTTGCGACAAAGCGCCATAAAACCGAGCATAAACCGAGTATAAACCGAGGGAGTACAAACAGGGCCCAAACAGTGGAAATAGCCTTGGTTGCCAGCAAATGGGTAGCAATAAGCCGAGGGCTTATTTAAACGTCTGGCATATGGACCAACTTCTGCGTTCTCTCCGTGGTTGAGTTGAAGCCAAGTTAATGGAAAACAGCCCTGATGAGTGCTGCTGGATGCGGGACGCGTTGTGGCAGCTAAAATTGTTTTCATGTTGTATTTGAATCTGCCACAACCACAATTCGTGCAACTGAGCTAGCTCCAAGCTGCCACGCCCCGGCCCAAACCCAAACCCAAACCCAATCCCAATCCCAATCCCAAAAAACACGTCAACTAACACCTTAACAATTATGCACCGTCAATTGGATTGCGGTCACACCTCGACAACTTAACGCCCGTCAAAGGGAGTGAGCGAGAAAGAGGAGAGGGGACGAGGGATCAGTGGGGATGAGGAAGAGGATGCGGGGTGGGGACTCCAACACAGCGTGAAAATCATCCGACACCAAAGTGTGCCGAAAAACCCCGCGGGTTGAGCCTTTGTAACGGCAGGTCCTTTGTATATACACACTTATACATCTATACAGAATATACATACTGTGTGTGCACATACATACACATACATCCATGTACATATGTACGTGTAAAAATAAAAGTCATATAACGAAATGTAAATACGCAACTACATGCGTATTTGCACGGCCAAACAAATTTAAATTAATTTCATTTTATTTTATGACTATTTGCGTTTGGATTAATGCAAAAATTGTGCATTATATGCGAATTAAATAGAAATATTAAATATTAAAGCGCTATCAATTTCCATATTTGTTAAAAACACAATTAAAGAGCTCTTTAATGCAGTTGGCCTTAAGCAAATTGGTTTGTCAAGTGTAAACCAAAGATATCTCAATCAGAAATTGTTTGGTATAGTGATTAATTTATACCATCTAATGGAATTCCTTCTTGATGGGGTTTTTCGGGTCAGGAAATGGGATTGGCACTGTGTAACCGACATTTAATTCCGCAGAACTCAAAGCAAAACCGGTTTGCGGTTAACCCTCGGTGTAAGAGTCCAAATAACAAAGATATTACTCACCGAAAATTCTGTTTCTGTCTTGAAATGAAATTCCCTTGAATACAAATATAATGAAAATGTGGGACATGCGTTTGATATATATATATGTATAATTATCCTTAGTCAAGGCAACCTTGAAGAATTTTATTTGAATACAAAGCTGTAATTAAATGCAATTTAAGCGGATATTTTAAATAATATAGCTGAATTAATATTCTCATCTTTTGGTATATATCAAATAAAATATTTCTATATTTACAGTGGTAGCAGAAATTTTTATTTAAGTAATCCCTTCTTCTAGCTATAGAAAGTGCAACTGTCTGGCAACCCAAATAAATTTTATGACTCACAGATATTATAGAAAGTAGATAATACAACAATAAGATCTTATATATTGATAATTTGATAAATATAAAAGATGAAACTAAGCCTCTGTTACTACAAAATTCAACGGTCTGGCAGCCTCAAAATTAATTATTAACACATACTATAAAATTCAGATTATAATAGTTATTCAATAATAATTATAGGATTCACTACTACTACATTTTAATAATATTAAATGAAATTCAACAGTCTGGCAACTCCAAAACTGATATATTAACACTTATTTTAGTATTAAGATAATTTAGCTAAAAATTTGTAATAAAGTGATAGATTTATTACTAAGAGGCATTCGCATCAGCCTAGAGAAATGGTCTGTCATTAAAGCAGAATCTCAACCTAACCTAAATTCGTAGTTCGTAATTCGTAACTCGCCTGCGCTTTGAAACTCGGAACCTAAAACTTATTCCGCGTTGTTGAGCACTCGAGTTATTTCATTAAAGTTCAAACAAGTGCATTTTAATTAACTTTATGTTAAACTTGTTGTTAAATGTATCTAGAATAGCAAAAAAAAAATAAAAATGAAAATGAATGAAGCCACTCTAAATTGCAAATTGAGGGGCTGGCAAAAATGCTTGTTTTAGCTTTTACATTTGCGCTTAAAGAGATTTCCATTAAGCTAATCTTCACTGTAGCTGCCAAAAAAAAACAAAAAAAATAGAATATATATGTATATGATGTGCAGCAGCCTGCTTATTATTCTCATATCCGTAACCAAGTGGGAGTGGGAGTGGGAGTGGGAGTGGGAGTGAGAGTGGGAATGTGTGTGTGTGTGTGTCGAGGGGTGGGGCAAGTGTGTGTGGTGTGCCATTGAGCTGTGTGTGTACACAATTTTGTTTTATGGTTTTTTAGTTATGAAACTGTTTTACACACACATGCAGATACACACACATGCACATATGTAAAACACACACCACAAAAAAAACAACAACTCCGGCTTAAAGCGGCGCCAGCGAAACGGTTCACATTGTTGTTGTTGTTGCTGTTGCTGTTGCTGTTGTTGTTTGTATTGCTCGCTGGCATATTTACGCAGCTTTTTATGCCAACTGGGATTGAACGCTCAAGTGTGGACAAGGGGCGGGGGAGCTGGGGGGCGTGGCTGGTTACCCACGTCAGATAATATAAACGTTGTTTAAAGTTTTTTTAAGCACAGTTTTGTGGTACATGAAACTCCCGCTTCGAGAACTTTTCAACACTCTTCCACGCTTAACCAGGCATAAAGTGCTACATGGAGAGCGTTGCCGGGGCTTTCCCTGGAAAATTGAACTTTTTGGCCGAGTCGCTTGGACTTGACTCTAACGACGGCTTCGGCTTGGCTTATTTCTATGTAAATGGCCCAAATGCGGCACTTCTGCCGATCTCTGTCTGCCACTCGAAGCATCTAACCGCACTCTGCCTGCCTTTACAGCCAACTAAGCCCTTTAGCTAGTCATTCGCCAGTCTCTTTTTGAAGTGCCGAGGGGGTGCGGACTGGGGGTTGATAGTCGGTGAATCGTTTATTTGAATGCAATTGACTGAAGGCTCAGCCGGGCAAAATGTGCGGCCGCACTAGGGGCTTAGTCTGCCGGCGACATGTTGGCTTATGACTGAGCCGTTGATGCCGACAGCGATGGCCGACGCTGACGTTGACGTCTGTCTGTCTCCCTCTGTCTCCCCCTGTGTCTCTCTCTCTCTCTCTCTCTCAGTCGGCATGAGTAGCTGCAGCCAGTTGCAACGGCACGCATACATGTATTTCCGCATCCGCATCCGCATCCGTTTCCGCTTTGTGCATTGGTAAGCAACAGAGAACAGGCAGCACACACACACACACACACACACACGCTCACGCATGTACACTGACACACCCATAAGCAAAAAGACAGCTACAGACACTGAGTGGTAGGCAAAAAGACAGTCGCCAACAGCAACAACAACAACAAACAGCAGTCGTTATTGCTGCTGGCTGACTGTCAGATACTCTGTACTCAATTATTTGCAGATCTAACATTTAGCTATCTAACTATTTACATACACACTATCTCACACACACCCACGTTTTATTTAACACGGCGAAAAATCGTGAACATTTTTTCTTTAAAGTCTTTTTTAAATTAAATTAAAATGATTATTCAATATTTTCTCTTTTAATAGCTAAATCGTTCTTAAATTTTCAAAGCTCAAAGATAACATTCGCACGTGTTGTAAAACCTTATATTGGAGATATACCTCGTAATATATGAATTGCGAAGGCTAGCTTAGCCGAAGATAATTTAATAGACTTTTCAGTAAGACCTTTAAAACAATTTGTAGACTACAACAGACTCGCCTTTATAAACAATATATACATTATATATACATATAATCTACTCGTATCCGCTTAGTGTTATATCGATATTTATCGATACATAGTGTTGATTCTGTAAACAAAACTTGAATATCTATAGCATAGATTATAACAAAACATATTTACTTCACTCTGTTAAGTTGATCTATGGCCATGCAGCCTACCCGCTCGCTGCAACCGGTTACAGGGTATACCACAGAACGACTGCGACGGCGGCAACTGTCATGGGTTTTATGGCCACATTTGCCAATTGTTTGTTGAATTGTTGACGTAAATGTCACTCGAATGAAAGGCGCGTTGTGTGGGCGTGGCACAGGCAGCAGGCAGACAGGCTTGTCGGCTTCTTGTTGCCGTTATTATTGCCAGCACTTCTTGTGCTGCTTCTTCCTTGCAGCCGTCATCGCATCCGGCAGCATCGTTAATCTTATTTAAGGTACAGCTTTTGGCCAAGTTTCTACGTGGCCAATGCGCATTGCGCACCTGTTTGAATTGGACAGTTTTCCTCTTCCTTGTTATTTTCCTCTTTTTTTAAGGTAATGCGGCTGCAAATTGCGCGCAGACAAGACAGGAAAAGTTGCTCAAGCAAAAATTAAATAAATAATGCGAGGTGCAAACGAACAGTTGCTGTGACTTAATTTAATTAGATTTGGAAAATAGAAACATGGAGAATAGAATAAATATCAAAGGAAGGAGAGGTAATATTTAAGGTTAGGTTACTTTTGTATACCTCTAAAATATACATTATTTTAGTTTTCACACATTTTTGAAAGAGAGAATTTTCGAGGAAGAAGAGTTTGAATTTAATGTGAAACAGACGTTTTGCTTGTCACAAAAATAAATAAACATGTAGATCTGATATTCTTGACTATTGATTATTTAATATATATATATCCTTTATGATATACAGTTTTTCATAGATGGAATAATATCCTAGGATAGATATGTTATAATAATGTAGAGTTTTATATATAAGGAATAATATCCTAATTAATCTCGTCATTGGAGCTAGCAAAGAAATATTAAGTTGAGCTCGAATTCCAGGCTAAAATAAGTAATATATAAATATAGGCATATAATCTCTTTTTTTTCTAAAGTGTTATAATATCTCCCATTATTGAGTATATCGGCTATAAAGGTAAGCGCAGCTGGTTACGAATCTTGGGCAAAGGTAGTTAAGATAATCTGCCCCAAAATTTAAATGGATAGCTTTTGCAATAAAAATAATAATAATAATAATAATATTTGAAGTCATTATATTATTAATATCACACTTTTATTCAACTTTAACTCAATTAAAGTTCACACAAGGTCTGGACAAAATTGATTTAAATAATTTGTGCGCTGTCATGAAATTAAATTGATGGCATTAATTCTTAAAATATTATTATGTCATTCCCGCACTTTTGTATTATGTATGATATAAAGACAGCTTTCGCTAAGGGCCGAACATGAATGGCTGCACAGAATACTCATATTACTCTTTTTTTTATTTTTTATTTTTTGCATTTTATTTAATTTACGCATACGGAAGACCCTGCTGGTCAGCGTTCCACAAAATGTTGCTTGCAACCGGCACTGAAACATGCAAAATATGATATTTATTGTGGAATATATCTGCATATAAAGTTGGGTGAGGGTATGACAAGCTGTTCAGCTTGTTTGCCAATTAAACTTTACAAATTGTAGGACAATGTGTCAATTAAGCCAACAGAATATCGAATTGCGGGGTTTGAACCTCTAGTTCATTTATAAAACTAACATTGCTTTGGGCCAGGCAAATGGAAATTCCCCATAGCTATCTTTTATTTTTCTATCTTTTCCTTGTATTAGTTACAGTTATTGATTTTTGTTTATTTATTCTAGAGTTTTATTTGCTTAAAGAGTATCCAACAGTCGAGCATTGCTTATGACGTTTACTTAAGCTCTCAGCGCTCATTCATAATTCAGAATCGTTAACAATTTGGCTTTACGTAAAAATTTGCTTAACTGATTTAAAGAGACTGAGGCGTTGCATTAATGCACACTATGGAGAGTATTTACCTCCCCTCATATCGAAATAACTCGAGTGAAGTACCTTAAATCTCAATACTTACATTTGAGTACGATATATATATCTAAGTGCCAATATTTAACATTACTTATATCTTTTTATACATATATATTTAGGGAACCCCCCTTTAAATTATTTCAAATATTACAGTGTGTAAATAAAAGACTTATTTAGCAAGACTTATAATCATGTGTTAAGCCGTACATTAAACTTTGCTTATACCCTACACTTGTTGTATAGAGTTGTATTATTTGTTAGATATTATGTTTAATGCATTTAGTACGGTTAGGTATCTTAGAGAGTAAGTCTATATCTATATGTAGGGCATCTGAAATTCGTTGCGATCAATGACTGAAATTTCTTCTCTGCCTTGCTTACCCTTGCAGTAACCGAATCCAATCCTTTAGCTGCTTGCTCAAACAGACCTCGTTAGGCTAAGACCAAAGTGGGTGAGCTTAATGGTTACACTAACACCATGTCCAAAATTGATGGCCCAAAGAGTGAGACAGATAGAGACAGGGGTTGGGGGTAGGGGAGGTGGCTGAGAGAGATGAAGAGATGAATGCTGCTCGTGATATACATACCTTCCGCTTGGCCGCCAGTTGGTTGCAGTTGCTCCAAATGCAGCGGGCGATGTTTGCATTGCGTCGCAGTTTTCAGTTTTCAGTTTTTCAGTTTTTTCTTTCGTGTTGGTTTTAATTCAATTTAACAATCGCGTTTTTCTCATGCACTTTTCACAGTGTATTTTTTTGTTGCTGCTGTTTCTGTTGTTGTTGTTGTTGTTGTTGTTTTTCCACTCTTTTGCTCCGCCGCTTCTGCTGCGCTGTGTGCTTTGCATTGTTGGTGCCAGCGAAGCGAACCGGAAGTTGAACAGCAGCAGCAGCAGCAGCAGCAACAACAACAGCTACAACAACAACATGCAGCTAGCGGCAGCCATTAGCGCAAATGAAATTGGATTTTGTGCCCCAAACACTCAAAGAAATTTAATCAAAAGCCTCGCTGCATGCCACGCCCCCTCCCCCTTCCTCCAACCCCTTTCTTTGCCTACAGCATTCCATATTTGGCATATTTTCCTGCTGCTTGCATTTTATTTAATATAATAATGATTATTAAATCGAGTGCAAATATTTTAAATGCTTCATTTGCAAGAGTTCGCAAAATGATTGCTGATCATATTTTGTTTTGCATGTCAGAAGCAGGAGAATAGCGCAAACCGAACATTGTATACTCTACCTGATACATTCAGCTGGCAAATACTTGAAATTTGTATGCTTATCAGCTATAAAATAATGTTAGCGAATGCACGAACCAAGTTGTATGAGTCTATATTATGGGGATGAAACGATTAATTTTTATTATTAAATTATATATATTATATATATGAACTATAATTATTATATATATATATGCATTATATAAAGAGCGATACTGTCTGTTATATAATGCATGAACCAATTTTGTCATAGAAATTTTTATTGTTTTGTAAGAAATTTGTTTATCAATTTACTTTTTTTTTTTTATTTATATATACACTACATATGTACACTATAGAAATATCAATGCCTTCTTCTATGTGTTACATAATGCATGGCATAATCGAAATATCCTCTGCAAGTGCATAATCCACTGCAGCAATTCTTTGCTTGCGTCCGAGTATTGACATACGAGGAAATTTTTGCTGCTTTCAGTTTGTTTTTTGCTACCTGCAACTCGCCTCAGGTGGAGGCAACTGAACCAAATGCAAATTGATGTGCATTTTGTTTATTACTCTGGATTATTCCCCTTGACCAAGTAAATCCATAATTGCAATAATGAGGGTATAAATTACTTGGCTGGGTTATCGTGCAGACAGCTCTGCGTGGCCGAGTTGAAAGGTAATTGAAGCATGCTGAGGCAATTAAATAGATTGAGCCACTTGCCATGTGCACAATGTCCAAAAGGTAACACACAGGTCTGCAATTAATTGTAATTGGCATACAATTGTTTCAATTTCTCATAGAGCTTTATCACATTTCACTTTCGGTTGAGTTCTGGCAATCAAACCAGTAATAAACTTCAGCCATAGGCAAATTCTCTCATTTGCTTTGCTTTGTCTTGCATTTAAAAATTAAATGGGAAATACGAAATGAAATTTAAAGGGAACTTTAATAAGAAAAATACATATGGAATGCATGAAATGCTCTTTAAAAGGTTCTTTTTTTAAATGTTGCAACTTTGTGTAATTCAAAGGGTAATTAAAAAAGATAATTTAAACATAAAAGCAAATGAGAATTTAATGAAAGTATTTGCATAGAAAGAAATTTTGGCAAGTGTTCAAAGGGAATTTCGAGGGTTAAATAAATAAGCGCTGGGATATTTAGATACACTGCTCAAAAAGTAGTTATTTTAACAGTTGAGTTTTAATTAATGAAACATTTTAGTTCGTAATTTTTTGTATTTTGTGACTACATTAAAGGAAATTTTATTTTCAGAAAAAATAAATAAGCACTATGAAATTCAGATACTCTGTTCTGCTTCAAATTCAATTACTGATAGTTTTCTATAGAGTAGAAATTGAAAACATTCTTTAACAGACGAATTAACTATCTAACATGTTTGACTTTGGAATCCGATAATCTGGTCTAAGTCCCGCACCCACATTGAAAAACTCATTTCCTGTTGGCCCACAAATTCAGTTTATTAGATAGCATGATACTCGGTTAATCTGCTGGCATTATCGGTCGGTTATAAATACACACATGGAAAGCGCGAGCGTATTTTAGACAGAGTTTACAGTAAGCACACATTTACAGAGCCAAACAATTGCACACACACACACACACACACACACACACACACATGCACACATTTTTGTAATGGTATTTAACAGTAACTAAAACATTAATTATCTAGGTTAATAATACATTTAAAATTTTAGTGGTTCGCTGTTCGAACAATTAATGCATCTAATTAAGTCCAGACAACGCGTTTTCGAGCAAATTTTGGCGGAACGGCCGTTTGGGCATTGACCACGTTCATGGATCGGGTATTGGTCAGACGTGGCGAGTCGTTGTTGCCACGGACAGGCGGCATGTCCTGCCAGACATCCAGATTGAGATTGGTAAAGGAGTCGCTGACCTTGGGCATCAGGTCAATCCCCCCTTCGCTGGGATCAGCCTGACTGGAACATTGGACGTTGGGCTCCACCGGCTTATCACTTGGCAAAGATTCTTTGGAGTCTGAGGCTCGTGGCGAGGACAACTCCTGCTCCTTGTTGAGCTGCTCCAGCTGCTTGGTGGTCTGCTCAATGCCCGCCAGGTGTGTGGCACGCAGTTCGACAATCGATTCCTGCTCGGCAACATTCTCCCGCATCATGCCGCTGAGCAGCTGCTGCTCCTGCTCGAGGATCCGGTTGATGTCGCCGTAACGCTGCAGATGCTGCTCCCGCCAGAGATCCTCGCACTGCTGCAGATTGTATTTGGCCTCCGACTCGTACATGGCATCGATTTGGCTGGAGGCTATTGTTTCGGCCTCCAGCTGCTCCTTGCACTTGGCCAACAGCTGCTGCAGTTCCTCCGTCTTGACGGCATACTTGCCCACCCGCTCGAGCAGATTGATGCAGAGCGTTATCTGCTTGCGATAGGCCTCGTTCCGGTTGCGTATAAAGATCTTGATCTTCTTCAGATTAAAGGCCTGGGTGACATCCGGCTGCTGCAGCATCAGGGCTGTCGACTCCTCCAGCAGTTGCTTCTCCTTCTCCAGTTCGGTGAGAAAGAGGCGAAAGTGTTGCTCCTCCTGCTTCAGTTTCTCGGCCTGCTCCTGTCGCTGCTTCAGCTCCGACACGTGCGTCTCCTGCAGGGCGCGAATATCGTTGATTTCCTTCTCGCGGATCAGCTGGCGCTCCTTTTGCGCCTCCTCGGTGCGGCTGATCTCCTGCTGGAGCAGGAGCTGTCGTTCGGCAGTCAGGGCTTCCTGCTCCTCCTTCTGCTGCTGCTGCTCGATCTGCTTGTCCAGCCAGTTGAGCTTGGCTAGCACCTCGTTATCCGACTTCGACTTGTACAGCAGCTTCTCATCGTCGACGCCATGTCGCCAGCGACCGTAGAGCTTGGCCTCCATCTCCAGCTTGCGCTTCAGCTGCTCCTGCTCCTTGATGGTCTGATTGACGCGCTCCAGCGTCTTAATATCTGCGGGTGCGTCACGTGGCCGACGCTTCCGTCCCAGCTCCAGATCATAGATATCGTTATCCTCATCGTAGAGCTGGCGCATCTTGGCGCGTCGTGCCTCCAATTCCTGCTCCTTTTGCTGCTGGCTCTTGCGCTGCTGCATCTTCTTGCCGGCCTTCTCGTAATACGCCTGATTGGTCCAGTTCTCAAAGCGTGACGTCACCTGGCCCCAATGGTCATAGTACCGATTCACCTTCTGTATGGCCTCCACTCGATTGTGCTCCTGCTCTCGTCTCCAGGCATATGCCGCGTGCTGATGATTCAACCTTCCAGACATGTCCTGCAAGCAAAACAGACCACAAGCAGAAGTAGAGGGTTAAGAGAGCGTGTTGAAAACAGTGTGACCAGCTGAATGACAAGTTCATAAACTTCGAGACAGAGCCGTGTGCTCAGTCGTGCTTGGCCGACCTCGAGAAGATGATGAAAACCCAACCAGATGAGTTATTTAGTAAAAAATAAGTAAGGAAACGCTTGCCGGGTGTGCTCGACTAGCACATACCCTGATCCCAAAGGTTATAAGTTATTTGTTAACGCAACTTTCTGTCTTTTAAAGTAAGTTTATCCACAATATTTTCGAGATGAGGGAGGAATACAACGTCTGTTATATTCAAAATGTGTGTCTTCTATAGCTGAATAAATAGTTGGATGATTCTAGCCTTAACATGATGGAAATATGCTCCAAAACTATAATGTGCTATCGATAACAAGCAAACGGAGAAAGTTATCGGTTATCAAAAACAAACTCGATCTGCGCATGCTATAGTAGAACCCACATATAAATTCTCAAGTCCTTAGCTCTTGTAGGTGCTGAGATGGACGCATTCGTACATACGGTCGGACGGACAGAGCTGAAACGCCTTGGCTCAACAGAATCTGTTCAATCAATACGTACTTTGTGGAGTCAGCCACGCCTCTTGCTACCTTTTATACATTTTCACAAAACATTATACCCTGTTTACCCATTTTTAATGGGTTGAGGGCATAAAAAAAAAACCAACAAGCCTTCAATTTGCCGTTTGAATGCGCTGCTTGAGAATCTGCCAAAAGGCACAAATAAACAAACACACACACACACACATACTTACACACAGGGAGACACACACGAGTTGTTTGCTTTTATAAACACACTTTTATTTCGATATATTTATATTTTGATTGTTCACTAACTTATTGAGGCTACAAACGTCGCCTAGTCGTGAGGAAAATAATGCTTCGAATTGTTACATTATAAAATATCTAACAATTGAATCACAGCACATTCAATTGACATGCAACAAGTGTGAAAAAAAGTGGAGAAAGTAGAACGGAGATGTGTACTAGAATTTGAATGGGAAGATAAATATTTGACACCTTAGCATTAGAACTGGTTGAAGAAGGTTCACGTATAAGGCTTTGCTCATATTAAATTTAAACAGAAGATAAATTCATAGATTTAAGAGATCCCGATATTTCGTATTACTACTGCGTTTATTAGTGGCTATTAATAAAAGGACTTAACTATCAGGAATTTACGTAACTGAGCTTAAGTATCAGATATAGCAAATAAAAGCCAAAACGATTAAAAAGATCCTAAGTTACGAATTGGAAGCACTTAAAACTCAGTCTAAACTGCCAATAAATATGTAAAGAAGCTTACAAAACCAAACCAACGAGATAAATGCCCCTTGCTCCATTGTCCTGAATATTTATTAAATATATACAAGTGCATATATAAAGAAGTTCTTTGCAACTTCCGCGCTATAAAATGTATCTCAAGTGCGCAACTAGAGTGAGTTTCGAATTAAGTAAGTGTCAGAAACTTGTTAGTGTGAAACAGAGGGAAAACTGGATCAGGTCAACTGGAGGAGCGTCTCAATCTCAGACCGCGGGAAATTTCAGGCTTGTTAGAGATTAGATATTCTGCTCTCCACGCTGTGCACTTCTGCTGCTCCTTTTTTTCTGGCTACTGCCCGGCAGCAGCTGTCACTAACTGCCAGCCAGGCAGAAGCAACGTAACCAGCCAACCAACTAACCCACCAGACAGCCAGTCAGTCAGCCAGTCGGTCAGGCAGCCAGTCGGCCAGACAGCGAGTCGGCCAGGCATCTATCCAAAACTCGCAAAAGCTGTTGCTTGGCAAATGTCGCACCACCACACGCACAACACACCCAACTCACACACCATTGCCCCACCCCCCTCGCCGACCCTCTCTGTGATCCCCTTTTATCCACCTACAGGACTCGGCGAACTTCGAGATACAGCCAACTGTCCATCCCAAGCGTCCATCCATCAAAGTTGCCCGTTGCAATATGTCAGAGGCTCGAACGCTATGCGTAATGTTTCCACTCCCTCCCTCCCTCCCCCTCTCGCTGTTTACTGTTGTGCCACCCAATCCACATTTACGAAGCTTCGGGATGCAAATTGGCTTTGGCGTTGCGTGGACGGCGGCTTTCCTAATTTTGTGCGAGATTTATGGGCAGCACGCAGCGCATTGATATATGCCAAATTGTTTACAAATTGATTACATTATTAATAATGCCCACAGAGCACCACAAGTGGCAACACCACCACCACAACCAGCAGGAATGGCAACACCATCCAATACAGAATTATTTGCCTTATATAAAATGCACAATATATATTTTCTACAAAATACTTCTTGTGTCACAAACTTTGCCAATAAATCAAGCAAACGGTGCGAATAACTTGGAATGAGTGTCGGTGTTGGTTTTGGCGGTGGGCGTGGCACACGTGTATACGCCCACGAAGAGCTCAAATGGCAAAATGACGCCTGACGCCCGACGCCCGACGCCCGACACCCAAATAGGACTTAATACACTTTCGGCACACCAAATTCACTTCCTTAATTGAAATTTTAATTTGAATACTTTGCCAAAGTTTTGGCATTCAGCCCAAGCTCAAAGAATGAAGGCGTGAGGGGGGCGGGAGGCGTGTCACAAGACAACCAGACAGCGCGACAAACACACACACACACTCATACACACTCATATAATAACAAGAAGCAGACAAACAAACAAGCAAAAGTCGCTGCTGTCGCCAACAACTGCCAACCAGTCAGCCAAGCTAACAACTTCTCTTACCCCACTCTTACCGTCATCCATCGACTATATCCTAGCTGCTGTCCTGTCTGCCTGCCTGCCGTCTCCTCCATTCCGAAGAGCAATCTCACAGGCTCAGCGCTTTTCAATTTACGCGCCGCGCAAATCGTTTGTCATTTTATGTATGCCTTAATATATGGCATGTGCGTGTCCTGAAGCTCGCATCAGCATCAGCATCAGTTAAGAGATCTTAAATGCCACGCCTCCGCCCCCCCCTCCATCCGGGCACCGGTAACACCTCCTCGCACAGACATTACAGAGTATAATTTCTAGCCCAAATGGTAACCAGCAAGCGTAACTAATCCGCAATGATATAAGCGGCAGTTGATGAGTCGCTGCATGCCACAAACTTTGCCACATATATTAAGACATACACATATATAATATATATACATATATATATATACTTGATTACGGCTCAACTGTCCGGTTAAGCAAGATGTCCGCCTTCTAGGAATGTTTTTTGGCTCTGAGAAGTCGCAAAGCTAAATGAAGATGTTCCTTAATGAAACTCTCCATTAACCAAGCTTTGACTGTATATGTATATAGTATATATATAAATAGCAAGAATATAAAGCCGTCTGTGAAACTAAAACCTTTATTATACTACACCAATAACTTTAATTAAAGGTTCTAATTTCTTACATCATTTTCTCAGATCCTGACCTAAATATATTATGAAATTTCATCTATGAGGTAATCCACTCTATTCTAGAAGAACATACCAGAAAGCTTTCGTGAATGGCGACTATGTTCTGCTATATAGTAATTCGATCAGGGCAACCAACAGCCTTATCGGCATTTCTAGCTATAAATTAAAAACTAGCTGGCGCAGAAACAGATAACCTTGGCTATAACGACCCAGCTCCAGACAACAAGAGATAATCATGGCTGTATTTACTTAATGGACTCATAGATGTCTCATACGATAATATATGTATACCCTGTATCAATGAGATATGTTTATGTGCTATATGGAACTCATTATTAGGCGAGTCAGCGATTTAACCCAACTGCCTGTGTCTATGGTACATTAATTAAGTATTTTTGGCCAATAAACTCTTGGCTAAGAGGTGAATGCGTGTGTGTGTGTGTGTGTGTGTGTGTGCGTTGGCCTATATGAAAGTAAGAACTGTTCGAGGGGGAGGGGGAGGGGGAGGCATGTGTGACTGCTTGAACAAATAATTCGCAATTACTTTTGCTAATTGTTATAGACGCTTGTCATTATCTAACAGCTGCACAGATAATGCTTCACCTTGTGGTGAATACCCTAAGAACAATGTGATTTCTGAAGCTTTGAACCTCGGTCGAATGAAAATACAAAAAATACAACAAAATAAGAAACGAAATAAAATAACAAATAAATAAGTGAAGAGCGTGCCAAAGCGCAGTTAGCGAAACATCGCACTTAATACCCTGATAAGATGTACGATTAGCGGACAGTCGAATGGTAAATTAAAAAAAAAAAAAAGCAAAAAAAAAAACAGACTAGAAGAGAACACAACAAATTTTGGGGTGAGAGAAGCCGTCGCTGATATACCTTACCCCATGGCAACTTATGGCATGTATATTGAAGTACTTTGAAGTGTTTGGAGAGATTCATATATTTAATAAAAAACTGATTGATGTTTAACATTCTATTCATGCACATTCGAATACTCTATCAAGAGACTACATAAGTCTATCCAATATATTCCGATATGATAATGCTTTATTTAGGTATAGTAAAAATTCCATGATGTTATTTATAGAATAACTTCATTTATACAGCATGATAAATTATGATGATATGTAGTAAAAAATATTTACAAATAAGGAAAAAAAAAGAAATAAAGATCTATACAATTCCTATATGAAGCTCTACAGATTTAAGAAAATGCCAAATTCTACTTATATTAAGAAAATGTTATCTATAAATATAGCTAACTAGAATAGATGAAATCAAAGTTAAAAGTTGCTCTCCAAACATTTTCTTTACAGCTGACCTACTTGATAGACTTGCACGCATACCCTGATGCAATTGCAGGGTATGTGAAAACGCACAAGAATTAATCAGGGGCACTAAAAACGGCTTCGGCATTGGGCATCGACTCTTCGACTCATTGAGTTTTTGTTGTTGTTGCTTTTGTTCTTCTCTTTTTCTTTTGGTTTCCCGGACACACGTTTCGCATTGTTTTTCAGAATTGTTTTGGTTGTTAACCACATTGGCACGAAGATGGGCGACGAACGGTCTGGATGTGGTTTGGGGTCTGGCCCCAACTGCGGCACCTTCGACACTGCCACACGGCAACAACAAGAGCAGAGCGTAATTTGTGGTAAGTGCTGCCAATATAACTATTTAAACTATTCCATGTGTCTGTTGTATGCTTGCTATACGTCAAAATTTCCCCTTTTTTTTCCGAATAATATGAACTAAATAAATAGATGTGTGGGGGTTTACTTGGTTGCGTGTTCTACTTGCCACATAATCAGACAACCAAAAATATTGGCCAGCCAAACGACTTGAATTTCCTTTTGGTGAAGGCTGCGGTAATCCCCCTAGCATAGATACACAGATATATACAAATATATATATATATATATATATATACATGTATAGTATATGTTTACGTAGCCTTGTGTGCGTGCTGGTTGAGTGATAGATTGGCCTAATGAAAAGCAAGCATGGAAAACCAGCATACCGAAGCAAAGATACACTAAGAACTGGATGATATTTTATGGCCTGCCGAAACTTCAGATTTTTAAGACTCTGCTTGAGTGTGATAAAAGACTTCAAAATCAATCCATTCATTTTGCGAATTATGGAAAACCCAACTGTCCGGCATAGCCTGTATAACAAGTTTTTATATTTATTTGTCTTCTTCAATTCCCACATTGCCAAATATGTTGAAAAAAACCTTATATATAAATATTTGTGCTACTTTTGCAGTCTACCTTTAAAAGTTATGTTAATTTCAGATATTTGTCATATACAGCAGTACCCAACAAAAACTATAAAAAGAGATAATGTCAAATGGCTAAAAAGGCTTTCGATAACTATATATGAAAATATTTGAAATTCCAGACAGACATACGTTGCAAGCTCTGTTCAAAAAGTGAAATGCTCAAAAACATATTTAAGATTTGACGATCAAATACTAGAATACAAACGCCGCTAATTTGTCTATCAAAACTCGACGCATTCACTAAAGCAATTTAGCACATACATTTGTTCAGTGCTTCCCCTCGAAATCAACCAGGGGCATCCCCACAAAAACTCCGGATGGTTCAAGAAAAAATATGTATATATATATATGTATATAGATATTTAATTTTATAATCGAAAGAATGCGCGAGGGAAACGAGTTAAAGGAAGAAAGATTAGTGCAAGACAGTGTTAGGTCATTCAGAAATGCAGTTCACAAAGTTCGAGCAATCGATAAGATCTTAAGTAAAGAACCAGGGGAAATACTAAAGACCACTCAATAAGAACGTGTAAATGTTAGCACAGCTGCGATTTCTATTCAAAAATAATTGCATAAAAGTTATTAGATTATACAGAATAAATAATAAATAATAAACATATTGCAAATACAAAATCACACGATAGTTTTTATGGACAAAAGCTGGCTGCTACGTCGCTTAACAACAAGTTCCTGTTTGCGAATAGTTAAGATATGCGAATATGCTAAACACATTCATTTTGATTAATGTTGCTTGGAATGTTCATTTTTATTAGCTGAAAACCTTGCTTTTTCTATGCCTTATAAGCATATCTCTTATGACTTTCACTCAAGGTAAGCAACAGCATATAAAAACTATGGTTTCCATATTAGCAAACTACTTACGCATGACTATAAAGATAAAGATTCGTCAGCTATGATTCTATCTAATCAAAGTTCGGGTATAACTAGATGACCGATTAAATACGTGTTACGTATGACCTAGAACACAATGATTTGGCATTAAATGATATTAATTTCGCACAAAAAAAAAAAAAAAAAATTGAGAAGACACGTTAGTTTTTAGCACGTCGTATATGGAATGCTCTATATATATTCGATTTATAGTATTTAATATGGTTACTAAATGGTCAAGTTCATTAAAGCAATAATTCGCTTTGTAAAATTCCAAATAAATACCTTATGAAACTAAAAGTAAGTTTCACACATTTAAAATAATATAATCCAGGAACTTCTACTATCGTTAAATAATCCCAAGTCTAGTTTTATTTATAAAGTTAATCCAAATCGATATTTTAGAGGAATTTAAGTAAGTCTTATATGTTATAAATTATATAATCAAATGCCTGCCCTTCTATGTGTTAGACAATCTTTAAATGATCCAATCTTATAGGGTATACAAACCAGCATTGATTATATAAATAATGATCTATCGATAAGTTAAGCTCCGGCCGGTGTGACTCACACGCAACACTCGGAATTGACCTATTGGAAAAGGCTGCAAAGTTCAGCTGTCATACGATACAGAAAGTCATCATTTATGCCATCGGAAAAAAAGTACCCGTAACCCGAGTGCAAAAAGTACCGTTCATCAAGCAAAAAAGTTGAGCTCAATAAAAGAGGTCGACAAAATATATTCAAAAGTTTCACATGTAAATCACACACAGGAACTTCAACCTATATATGTAGTAAGCCCTAACGGTGCGTAATTGCGCGCGAAGCAGATAGAGCGAGAGAAAGAGAGAGAGAGAGGGGGGAGAGACAATGAGAGAGGGGCCAAATCCCAGCATTGAGTTGATAACATTATCAGTAAATTGAGAGCTAAGCGATCGAGAAGCAGCAACAACAACAATAATCGTTTTAGCTGAGCGGAAGCGAGCGCCTCAGAGCGTCGAAGAGCGAATCGAATCGAATCGAGCCGATGAGCAGCGACGTCGACTGCGCGACCGTGCGACAGCGACGCCAACGCAGACGTCGCCGTTGGCGCTTGGTAATAAATTTCATGCGATTTAAAAATTGTTTGGCATTGCGCGCAGGCAACAACAGCGACGCTGACGTCGACAGCGCTGGTGCGATTAAAAAAAGAGCCAAAAGTAAACAAAAAAAAAAGGCAAAACTAAAAAAAAAATTGAATAACATTTTTTTTTTGTTTTTGCTTTTTTGGAACGCGTCTATAAACATTGGTGCGCCCTTATGCTGCCCAACCATTCGGTCTTCAGAGACGCGCGAATGCGAAACATATCGCTAAAATAGTCCACCAAATAAATACTATATAGGCTGATACTTTACAAAGTATCCGTATAATATATATATCTGTATAAAAAGAATGTGAAAAACAGTAGATTGAACAATTTGCACAATTCTTGCCAAAAAGAAACAAACACAAATTAAATTAAATTAATATAAAATAAAAACAAATTTTAAATCAATTTAAAAACAGTTCCTAAAATATATATAAAAAAAAGGAAAGAAAAAAACTCCTAGCAGCCGAAAAAATACGCAACACCTGCAAGCATGACAGCACTTGGATTACTTTTGCTATCTATGATGGGTAAGTGTGGGTTGTTAAGGTCTTATCGCTAGGTTGCCCCTGAAACACACACACACACACACACACACATGCAAACACACACATACATACAAACACAGAAATTGGCGGGCTTATCAACAATTTTCTGCACGCCTGTTAAATGCCAAATGGAAATTGTTGCCAACTCACCCTGTAAACTGAGCAGCTGAGAATATCAGAGACAACACGAGAGAGCGAGAGCGAGAGCAAGATATGCATCTGGTACATCTGGTAATTTGTATACTCGTACTGCTACACGTAGTGCCCATAGAGTTTGCGAATTTATGTTTCAGATTGTGGGCAAATTTAATTACTTGCATTTAACAAAAATGTCATTTAAAAGCCAACACCAACAAACACACTCACACACACACGCACGCACAGGTACCCACACAGACGCTTATTGGCATTCGGGCGAGGGAATTTTTATAATATGCCCATTATTATTTATTGTTCTTACTGATACACTTTCCTTTGAGGTATAAGGACTATATAAAGAAGATAAAAAGAAAACCTGTCTTTGCATTTTGAAGAATTATTTCTCTACAGTTTCCTAGTTGGAGGATGTATAAAGAAAAATATTTAGAAAAAAAAAAATGTATTACCTTAATTAAGATTGATAGAGAAAAAACTAGAAGTTTATTTTATAAACCAAATGTAAGATATATCTTCCTTTTTATAAATCGTTTTCTCTTTTTCCGTTTTGCACATATTTAACTCTCAAATTTATTTTTTAAATTAGATTTATAGAGTATTCAAATCGTTAAGTGCGAACAAATTTCTGTTTGTCATTGTTTTTATTTAGTACTTTTTTTTCGCAAGGTACTTTTTTGATTTAAATTTTGTATTTTAAGTGAGCATGACTTAATTTGGAATATATCGCTTTTCATATAACACATATATTAATTTATATATATATATATACATATACATGTATGTATGTATATGCTTGTAGATATATAAATTATGGCATATTATAACAGACTCTCGCTGTTCAAAAACAAAATATTTGCTTAATGCGTATGGAATGCACGCACATATAATATGCTCTCCAGGTATGCGAGCTTGTGTGTGTGTATGTGTGTGTGTATGTGTGTGTCGGTGTCGGTGTCGGTCGGTGTGAGTGTGTGGAATAAATAGCATATTTGATGTGCTTTAGCTGATTAAAAACAAACAAAAAGACGCGCGGTGCGAGGCAACATTTTATCAATATTTTGCGGTTGCAAACTGAATAAATTGAATTCCTTCAATTATGAGAGAAAACTTGATCAAATGCTCAAGGATAAAGTCTTATCAAATTATCAAAGTAACCATTGCCACGGGCTGCCAAGGACACCGCTCTCTTTCTTCTTCTTTCTCTATCTCTCTCTCCCTCTTTCTCTTTCTCTTTCTTTGTGTGCGCCTGGAGGCAACTCAATTTCTGGCAGATAGTCGAAAATGACTTTTTTGATTCAATTTCCTAATGAAATACGAGCCTGCGCCTCATACTAATTATTAAATAACTAAGTTAAAAGTAATGCATGTGTATGTGAGTGGGTGTGGGTGTGGGTGTAAATGTGTGTAAGTGTACGTTTTGGCGTATATTTAGTAGTAGCTGTAGTTGGCAACACTGATTGGCACAACGAGTTTAATGTTTGCTTTATTAGTCCGCGCGTAATTAGGGCCAATGATTAGAGGAGCGTGTGTTAAATACGGGGTTTACAACGAGGTGCTTGACGCAGCTTAACGGTAAATACACGATAGAGATAGAAAGGGGGTGAGTGTGAGTGAGACAGAAAGAGATAGTTTAGAAACGTAATTAACATGTAACACTAGGCATAAATTAAATAGCAAACGATTTGACAGCCAGACTCCCCTTTTAACACGCTCTGTTTATTATTCAAGCACGCGCTGCCAATAGACTAGACTCCAACTATAGCTCCAGTTCCATTCCCAATTCCAGTTCCACTACCAGTTCGCTTAGCTATACTATGCTATCCGTGCCGTATATGCTGGTTGCCAGGATATAGATAGTCTCCCAGCAGGTGCTAACAAAAATGTTTTGCTCTCCAAATTTCTAATTAGAAACTGCTGCTATTAACTTAGTCAAGACTCGGGGCAGCTCCAAGGACTGCTTCCCCTACCCCTCCTTTCGCTTTGCCTGCTCCTTTTAAAACTTTGCGCATGCATGTAAATGCTCTCGGCAAGGGGGCGTGGCTACGCGGCCAAAGTTGTCGACGCCTTGGCAAACATGCCAAATGGATGCTGTTCAAGTTTCACTTTTTCACACAGCCAAGCACACACACACACACACACACACCCACGCAAACACACACACACACACAAATACATATACACACCCGCACATTTAACGAATTTTGAATGAAATAGTTTTTGGTTGGATTTATATTTGCATTTATGAGTTGCGGGCGAACAGGAACCAGAAAGTTGACTTCGAAGGCCGCGCTTTGGCCTACAGCTGTCCGCATCGCAACTGATAGATGATACCACCTGTTGACATTCCCTATTCGAATAGTATTCAAACAAATTTATACATTTTTGTTCAACTTTCAAGTTGAGTCATCATTATTTGTGGACCTCCAAATGAGACACGAGACCGAAATCAAAAAGCAGCAGCTGAAATACTCTATTAATCGGTACAACTGAGTTTATAGCCAATGATATAACGCTAACAATACAAAGTCACGCTATACGATAACCAGTTAGGATAATAATAAACGATACAAAAGCCGATTAAAATATACGATAATGATATTCGATAACGATATACGATAGCGGTATACAATAACGATAACGATGTATGATAACGAAATACAATAAGAAAAGCTATAGATAAGTTGTATCTACCAAAATTTTAAATATATACGCTTGACTGTTAGCTATCGATAATTAGCCAAAAATAAACAGTTGTTTTTTTAAGCAACGATAACGAAATACCATAACGATAACGATGTATTTTAACGAAATACATATAGAAAGATAATATCTATCAAGAAAAATATTTGAAGATCCTTGAACATTATTATTAACTTGGCCATTGGTCATTGGCCAAAAATGGACAATTGTTGTTTTTAAGCCAACTGGTTCTATTATACGATTTGTACAGCTACCAGCTAAAGGAAGTAAAGGAACATGTATATATTTTTAAAAAATAAACAAATGCCAGCTAAATAAATAAAAGACGGTTTTGAAGAGTGTTAATTAAGCTATATATGGAACAGATAATATATTAATTCTGAACTGTTTTATAATATTGCTAATGAAGCTTTTTATGTGGTCTATACGGTACTTTAATAATTATTTTTAGACAAGCCCAGGGGGCGGTTAAATAGTTCTTTACCCTGATGACACACAAGGTACAGAAATTTATATTTCGAAAAACAAATCATTTTCAAGATATACATATATATATATATATATACAGTTGAGGTGGTATTCTGTTTATAGAGCTGTTGAATCATAGATTATTTTCTTAATATACTAATCAAAATTAATATTTTTTAATAATATTTCTTTAGTTTTCTAAAGAATTACCATGCAACAAACTTCTGCACTTATTCGCAATACCCTGTAAAGTTTGCAGTGTATTAAGCGTTTCAGTAGACAAAACAAATTGACGAACAAACTTTATGCATATTTTATATGAACTGCGGGCCGGTTCATTAATTGACACGTTTGACAAAGGAAAAGACCGCAATAGAGAAATAGAGAGAAAGAGAGAAGAAGAGAGGGACTTATAAAATCTACATACTATCTTTAATTGATTATATATAAAAAGCGATCAGCTTTGGGGCAACGACTCGTTTGGGAGCTGTAAACAGGTTAAGTCCCTGACATGCCTCTCCCTCTCTCTATCCCTCTTCCATTCTCTCTCTCTCCCTCTCTGTCTCAACCACTCTTTTAGTTGTTGTTGTGGCTAGTTAAGCGGTATGCGGGGAATTTTTATGAGGCGTTCCGTCTGTCATTTGGCTTTGGTGCTTCATTGCGATTTCTCACCTCGTTGAAGCAACACAGCAAACAAGCTCAGAGAGAAAAAAATAACAAAAAAGAAAAAAAAACCGACCACAATTCGAAGAGGGGAATCCGATCCAATTTAATTTATCAATGGCCACACGGAAGCGAAGCACGGATAAAGTTCCAAGTTAAGGCTAACTGTTGCAATTAAAACTAACAAAGTTTGCCAATTCGCACACAGAAACATACAAACACACATACACGCATCTCGAATTGGTGCGAAAATTGTTGCAAATAGTAAATAAAACGTAACTGAAACTGAAACCCAACTTAAACAAGTCAACACACATTGATGGCCAATTTCTTTGCCTTACAGGTTACAGCCAGCACATGCAGCCGGTCGGAACGGAGGGTGGAACAGGTGTTGCAAGTGTTGCAGGTGGGGTGCCAGGCAAGACCTCGCAGCTGTTGTCGCGCGCTGACTGGGGCGCCCGCTCCGCCAAGCAGGTGGATTACTTTAATGGACCAGCACCGTATGTCATCATCCATCACTCGTATATCCCAGCAGCGTGTGTGAGTACGCCGGACTGTATGCGGAGCATGCGTGAGATGCAGGACTTCCATCAGGTGGATCGCGGATGGAACGATATTGGCTACAGCTTTGGCATCGGCGGCGATGGATTAATCTACACGGGACGCGGTTTCAATGTGGTTGGCGCCCATGCTCCCAAATACAATGACAAAAGTGTGGGCATTGTCCTAATTGGGGATTGGAGAAGTGAGTGCCAGAAAGGGTCTTCCAACTAACCTGAATCTTGACTAATCATTTACCTTCTCTCTCTCTCTCTCTCTCTCTTTCTGACACTCTTTAGCTGAACTGCCTCCTGCATGCATGCTGCAAGCGGCACAAGATTTGATTGCCTTCGGCGTGGCGCACGGATATATTGATCCGTCTTACAAGCTGCTGGGCCATCGCCAGGTGAGGGACACCGAGTGTCCAGGTGGTCGACTGTATCAGGAGATCTCCTCGTGGCCGCATTTTACGCAGCTCAACACCACCACCGAGGCGCAGCCTGCGGCTAAAAAGGTTTAAGCCAAAATATAAAACAGAAGCTACTTTAATTACACGTACACGTCTTTAACAAAGTGAAAGAGAGACACGCCTATACACAGTATTTAATAAGACAGAGAGAGATATATAGTGAAATAAAAACAAACTATTAGCATTACAATTTAAAATGTTCGTCTCATTTAATTAAAAAATTAATTGTGCACGATTCGCAATTCGCAATTTGATTGCAATGAAATTTCGATCTGCGCAGCTTTCAATTAGTGCAACTTTTATTTTTTTTACTTTTTTTTTTAGCTTTTATTAAAAACCGCTGTAAAATTGTCTACGCTCAATCAAATTGATTTACAGCCCTGGCAAGTTTCAACTTGTCATCACATCAAAAAACAAAACAAAAAAAAACCACAACAACAAAAATAAATAAATAAGTGCACAAACAAAAAGTAAATAAAACAGACTTTTAATTTTATTGATTTGTGCTATGATTTATATAGAACCAAATTAAAATATGCACCAAACGAAACAGGGAAGCAATAAAGTTGGCGACCTTAAGCGGAGCGACTGACTAGAAAATACCCTGTGGCAAGGTCACAGGGCACGGCTATGGAATATGTATTAAAGAGAGATTGGTACAATATGACCTGACATTAAATTGTAATTTACAGGGTATATTATATTTAATATATTATTTTTTTCAATTGCGTCATACTATATTTATATGAGTACATAATTACGGACTATTCAGATAATATAGTAGTAGTTATACATCACAATATATAATAAATAATATAATATAATATGATAGTTAAACTATACTGTAAATTCAATTGCTTAACCTTTTAATTATTTTGCTATACACAAGCCAAATAGCATTTCATACCCCATCTCCACTGACTCAGTTACAGGGTAGTGCAGGTAGTAAATGATTTTCAGACACATCCCAAAAGTATGCAGCGCAAATTTGTTTGCTGCACTTAACCCCAAAACTATGCGGACATTTATTTACGACTAGCTGCCAAACACACACACATACACACACAAACGAATGTATGTACATACATATATATAAATTCATGTTCATCTGGGAAATCTCAAACAGAATGCAGCACAAACAAAAACTGCGAGAATTGTTTCAGCTGCACCAGTTAAAAAAAAAAAGAAAAAATATTTGCAACTAACTTTTTTATGTTTCCCCTTTTGGCGGTCGCTTTTCCACTTTTATTACGCATACGCCTAGTGAAATTTGAATGAATGCAAATGACAGTGTTGAAAATCGTTAAATTATTTAAAGTTTATTGCTTGAATATACAAGCACATACGCACATATGTATATATATATATATGAATAAAGGTGTGCAATCGCTTTGCTAATTTTAAATTGCTTTTGCAGCAAATTAAAATAAAATTTGATGCTTTTAAATGCTGGAGCACACCAAATTCAAACGAATTTTAAATAGAAATTAATTAATTATTTTTAAGCACACTCCAGAGTATTAGAATTTTCATCTATTTTAAATATTTGAGTAATTTGACACTGTCAAACGAAGCGTTGAAGTTAATTGAAATTATGTGAGCTACATTTCACGGCTGTTGAGAGTTTTCCACCTGCTTTTAACGGCATTTATTATGCATTCTCTTTGAATCCTCATCACTTAGAATCAAAAGTCTTTGCCCACCTTTTCATACACCTCATAACTTCTACTTATCACATTTTTTTGGTCACCACATTTTCTACCTTTTCCCTATCTTACCTTTTTTTGTAGGAAATTTTCATCTTTTATTTCAATCGGTTTACGGCTTCGCACTCGAATTCCTGACCCAATTTTCTTTTCATTTCTTTTCCACGCGTCGATTCTTGATATCCCTTTCCATCTTTCTTAACTATTCTTATTGCTTATCTCGCTTACTCAACTTTACCCTTTTTTTCCTTTTTACTTGTCAACTCTTTTTGTTGCTTTCCGTTTACTGTTATTCCTGCTTTAATTCACTTCATTTTCAAGTTTAATTACTTTTTCTTTTAATTTCTTAGTTCTAAATAAGTTTTTAGCACAGCTTTTTGCCTTATAATTATTTTTACGATTTTGTTTATAGCTTATAAAATTTGTTGTACTTAAAGTTTCTGTTTTATTTACATAGTTATACTTGCTAATTACCCATAGATTAACTTCAACTCCATTAATCTTATAAGCAAGAGTTTAGTTTAGTTTTTATATTCTGGCTTTCTTTTATGGTTTGAAAAATGTTTCAAAAATTAATTTTCCAGATATGTACATAGTTCCAAATCTTGTTTCCATATTCTTAAGTATTCTTAGTCGAATAAGTTATTTTTCCTTTCTTACGATTAACAAAATAAAATCATTTAATATTGTTTATTCGAACTTCTTCTGAAGCATTACAAGTTCTTATGATCTAGTGAAAGTTTTGGCACTGTGAACTTCTCGCTGTGGTTCATTATTGCGAATGCATTTAAGCTAATCGATATGCAATCATTGGGATACTAAAAATAAAATATATCACACACTAAACGATAGAAAATCCCTCAATTTCAGTCGAAAGCAAATGTCAAACGCATTCAACAGATAGAACAGAGAGAATATATATAAAGGAATAATACATCGAGGCGATTGCGACAATGTAAATATTGCAAAAACGAAAAACGAAACTAAAGAGTCCAACAAAAGAAAACATATTTAACAGGAATACAAAAGAAAAAAGCCAATAATGGGTTTGGATTTTCTAGAAGATTGGTTTTTATCACAGGGTAAGACGCGTTGTTACGCCCTCAATAAATAAAAAAAATATATATATTTATATATACACCCACTCACCCACACGACAAAAAAAACTTGCGTAATTGAGACCCATTTAATGAAATGATAAGAGTTTCGCTTTCTATGCGATATAGAAGCTAAGAAGCCGGCTACTTAAGCAAGACACTCGAGCTGCCACTCTATATATACCCAATATATACAATTTATATTCATAATTCCAGTTCCATTGAACTATGCTGCACCTGGCATAAGGTCAAAACGGCTGCGCTCTTAACTGTCCGAGCGAGTGGCTAAAAATATTTTGTTATTTATTTATTTTTTGCTTTTTTCTTGTTGGTTTTGCTGTCGGCCAAAAAAATTTTTCAATTTCATTTTTTCGAAATATTTTCTCGAGAGCGCGCTGAGAATTTACATTGAGAGCGAATCTCGATATTGTTGTTGTTGTGTTGTTTTTCGAAATTTTGTAGCATTTAGCGTGCTGTTAAAAATACATGAATTTAGTTTTTGAAACGCCGTCATAGGCGCTGCGTGCCGAGCAAAAATCAAAATTGTATTAAAATCGTGTCTCGTATCTAACACTTATATATTTGCCCCACTGTGCCTGTGTGTGTATTGTGTGTGTGGGCGTACTGTGTGCTATATAGAATATTAAATCTGTCTATAAACAGCCGCAACATGCATTTGCAGCTGCATTAGTCAAATCAAATATTGAAAAAGAATTAAGAAAATTACAAGTCAAATGAAATAAATTATATTTATAAATAAATCAAGCAAAAACTGCGCAGCATACCAAATAAATTTGCATATCCAATGCCTCCGATAGTACTGGCCAAAATTATAGATAATATAAAAAATCCAATTTAATGTAAAACAAGAGTAAATATTCAAATAATTCAGCCTGGTGCTTAAAATCAAAATTTGCTATGAAAAAATAAAAAAACTCATTAAAATAATTTTCGATAGGACAAATTAAAAAAAAAATGGTTTTGTTTTACAAAATAAAACAGTATATAATGAATCTTAAAAATAAAATATTTCTTTCTTACAAAATTCTTCTAAAGTCATAAAGCTATTATTAAAGAATAATATCATTAAAAATAAAATGAAAAACTATCTAAAAAATTTTTTTAAATGCTTTCATAAAACTTTAAATCCAACGTTGGCAAAACAATTTTAAAAAAAAAATTATTTCTTTAAAATAAATCTAAATTTTATATAATGTATTTTTTTTTTGTTTTTATGTCGCGCCGTCTTTATACGAATGCCTCCTCTAATGACGGCATATTTATAAGTAACAATTTTACATTTGCATGTCATGTTTAATTAACGCCTCCAAAAGCGAAGGCAAAGCTGAACATTTTGTTCGTTTTTGTTTTAATTTAAAAAAAAAAAAAAGTGAGAGAAAAAAATTTGCAAAAGGCCGTTGGACGAATTGGAGAAATGGAAATGGAAAGGCAAAAAAAAAAAAGAAAAGCCATGGAAACTGGCAATGGAATGAAACAAATTCACATTTCATTCTCTTCTCTATTTCTTTTTTATTTTGGATTTTCTTTTGTGTGTGTGTGCATACATATATATTTATATGTGTGTGCGTTTCATTGTATACTTTGTGAAACGAGGCAAATGAAAAGACGCAAGCGTCAGAGCCAGCACGGATTTTCTTCTATTTTTTTTCGATTTTCCGAATTTTCTGATTTTGCTGCCTTTTTTTGTGTTTCGATTCTGCCGACGCTTTCGGCTCTCACAAAGAACCTAAAATTAAATATTTTCGCCTTTTACATATCGGAGAGCCATAGCAAAATTTGTTAGCTGTCGCTTCTTGTTGTTGTATTAGTTGCTTTTGTTATTGTTGTTATTGTTGTTGTTGTTGTTACTGTTGTTCTTGCTGTGTTAGCTGCAAATGCATGGAATAAAAGCGAGTAACATGCACACAACTTGTTAGAGCTGTGGAATTTGGCTAATTTGAACAGTTTAGACAGCGTTTGTGTCCATATGACACAAAGGCCTACATTCAGCGCTGTTGTCTTTCTTCTTTTTGTTTTGGCCAAAACAGATACTTGTTAGTGTATCTATAGACTAGCAACAACAACAACAACAACGACAACAACAACAACGAATGCGTTGTTAGGCTAATGAGCGCATGCATTTATAAATAAATTCACGAAAATTGAAACATTCCCAAATATACACGGAATTGAGAATTGAAAATATTTTAAACAGCTGTTGCTCATCGTCCACAGCACAGAAAAATTTAAATAAAATAGCACAACAGCAAAGCGAACAAAAATAACACAAATAGTAAAAAAAAATCTTTATATATATATGTATGTATATATATAAAAAATAGAAGGAAAAAAAATAAACAGCTATTTGAAAAAATAAAAATAAAAAACAAAAACTTTTGGACAAGTGCAGAGTGAGGCAAGTGCCACGCCCCATTTCGAGCTGGTGCTAATGTGCAAAGTTTTGTGTTTTCATCAACAACAACAACTACAGCAACAACAAAGTGAAATCACAGAAAATTATTTAAAAAGTGTGTGCAAATAGACGAGCAACAACAACACACAACAACAAGAGCCCCTGGAAAATTAACAGAACGGAAAAAAACAGTCGCTGGCCTCCACAATGCCCTTCGTAGCACCCCGTACAACAACAACAACAAGCGGTGGCAGCGCAGCTGGCGCCGGCGGCAGCGGTGGCCGGACCACATTTCGTCCGCCATGGGTGAAGGGTGAGGATGTGGCCACAAAGCCGGCGACAACGCCGTGGGCCAAAAAGGCAGCTGCAGCCACCAAGGAAAATGGCGAAAAGGCGGCTCCACCAACAGCAACAACAACAACAACAGCAACGAACAGCAAAGCAAAGGCAACACCAGCCGCAGCAGCAACGACAACAACAACAACTGCCAAGAAGACAGCTGAGCCGGCCAAAAAGACAGCTGAGCCGGCTAAGAAAGCACCAGTGGAACCAGTTAAGAAAACAACAACAACAACAGCAGCTGCAAAAAAGCCTGCGGAACCGGTGAAAAAAGCGGTGCCCGAGCCAGTAAAGAAATCAGCAGTCGAGCCTATTAAAAAATCGAATCTGGTAACAAAAAAACCCGTGGCTAAGAAGAAGGAGCCAACGCCGCCGCCTGAAAGCTCCTCCGAGGAAGAAGAAAGCGAAGAAGAGGAGGAGGAGGAGGAGGAAACTGAAGAGGAAACTGAAACCGAGGAAGAAAGCGAGGAAGAGGCTAGCGAAGAAGAGGAGGAAGACGATGACGACGAGGGCGAAGACGATGATGATGATGACGATGACGACACCACGTTGGATGCCAAATTGCCGGAGCATGTGAAGAAGGCCGCCCAGCTGCGTCCCACGCAGATCAACAAGAAGCCGGAGCAGCAGGAAAGTGAGTTAACACAACGTTTCACTTTAGAGAAACCGAAATTGAGGAGCGTTGTGGTCAAGCGGGACAAATCGATGAAGAAGGTGGCGCCGGAGGATGACGACGAGGCGGTCGAAGGGGAAACGGAGGAGGAGCGGGAGAAACGTTTGCGTTTCAAGCTGGAGAAACCAAAACTGAGGCATGTGAAGCGCGAGGAGAAGCCCCTGCCAAGCAAAAGCACCGATAATATATTGAAAATACGCCCGGTTTTGAAAAAGGTACCGAAAATTGATGAAATACTTAAAGAACCCAAAGAAGAACCCAAGCCCGAATTCAAGACCAAAACCCTGAGGAAAGCGCCCTCAATAAAACGCGAACCGAGCATCAAAAATGGTAAGTTACGATCCTGACCTATCGCGAGAGATCGAAGCGCAATACTCCGGATGCTATATATACCAAATATACTCCCAGATTAACAACTCTAATGGATCGCCAATAAACGCTGTAAATATTATTCAGATGCTTCGCTAATTATCTAAAAACCAGAAAGCAGGCTAAAAATATGCGTATTGCGGGTATAGTTAAGATATTTAATATATATGGAGGGTATATTTAAAATACTAAGTAGATATATTTATATCATACGTATAAATATATCAATATATCATATACATCAATGAAATTGGCCGTGTGCATTTTTCGCATTGGCCTTTGAATTGGTAGCCTTCATCTCTCTCTCTCTCTCTCTCTTTCTCTCTATCAATATCTCTCTCCATATCTATATCTTTCTTTCCCTCTCCCGCTCCCTTGCCGTCTCTCTGTCTCTGTATAAAGGGGGCATTAATATGCTGAAAGACAAGGCCGACGGACGTCACAGCGAAATGAATAAAATATAAGAGACGGACGCGGCAAACGTAGCGTATGAGTGATATTTTATATATGTAGCTGCACAGGTATAGCTTATGAGTCTACGGCATTTTAGAGATGGGTTCGTGACTGCAAATCAAAGTACATATATTCAATATATATTATGTATATATTTAAATAAATTTATCATATTTAAATATAATAAATTTCTTATAATCTTTGTCAGCTCTTTTATGCCAAACATTGAGAATGAATATAAACAAAATATATTTATAAATGAAAAACAAAAAAAAAACACTATCTTGGATATATAGACAGAATATATGTATGTATATACAACAAAAATTTGTACCAAATCGTTGTTTAAACAAAAGCAAATGCTAAAAATGAACAAATAAAAATAATAAATTTGCATAATGAATTCAAAACCACATTAAGATTAACATAAATTATAAACCAGACAAGCAATGATAAATTAAATTATATTTGGAACATTTTCTAGACGGTTGCAAGTTAAAAGCTTAAAGTTTTACAAAACTAGGAAGAAGTTAGTTTTATCTTTCAAGTGCAGTGCAAGGAAAAACGTTTGAGGATGCAAACTGAAGGAAGAAATACAAAAATTTACCTTACAAGAAAATTTACGCAAAATAAGTGAAGAAGTTTTTCTATTCAAAACAAAAACAAAACTCTGTGTATCCAATTTAACTTCTTCATAAGGTGTATAACTATATGCAAATGCATTTAAATCTCGCATAGAGATATTATAGACAGACATTCAGATTAAACCAAAGCTGGACAAAAAATAGAAATTAATTAGTTTTTGAAAATTTTTAAAGGCTTCTCTGGTTTCTTCCTTAGGAAAGAAACTAATTTTGATTAAAGCTTTCGGCATTCAAAGGAAACGCAATGCATAATCCTGCTGCTAAATGCAGTTTTTAGTCCAAATGTTTTTAGAGTAGCCGAATATGTTATTCAAAATTTGAAATTCACATCTAATATATGTAATATAACCGACACTGACAAGAGCCAAGCTATTTGGCATTCATACCAGACAAAATTCCAGACTTTAGATGGGATTTAAGCATTTATATTATTTTTTGCTTTGTTCTTTGGTATGCGAAACAAATGCAATTCTGCTTTCTACTTTTGTTATGCATGACAGAATATTTTTAGTCATGTGACCATCTCTAGAAGCAGGTACATAAACCTGTTACTCATATGCCATTCACACACTTGTATATATGTATGTGTGTGTCCATTCACGTCCAATTGAAAAAACGCATCGAGAGATGTTTTGCATGTATGCACAATGTATCTATGAGTATCTATGAGCAGGAATTTAAGTATGAAATGAAAACATTTCATCAAAACTTGTGAGCCCAAACAAAAACGACAAAGACAGACAGATAGACAAACGGACAAACAGACACACACACAGAGAAAGAGGGCTAAAAAGCAATATAAATAACATATTTTATTTATTAAATTTTTAGTGAGTGCTGTGCATTGAATCGAAAGAGGCGCAAAACTGTTTTCTTTTGGCCCACCCACCGAACTAAAAAGTCAGATATATAAAAGTTATTCAAATAGAAAATAGACAAGGGGCAACAGAATTTTCCAAATAATTGGAAAACTTGTAATATTCGCAAATGCATTTTGTGGCTGCAGGCGTGCAACATTTTTAATCCTCAATTTGCAAATTATCACTGTGAGTTGCATAAGTTAACAAATTGAAAAGCAACGGCGGCAATCATGAAGTGTAAAGCACATTAAGTGCCTGCCTCCAGAATACCCTGGAGAAGGTGTGCAAGGGCGACGAGGGTTGCAGGATAGGAGGCGTGGCGGGGTTTCCCAGCTAACGGCCCGGCTTGCGAGCATGTCCTAATCAGTGGGCAATAACGTGACCGCAAATGCGTCCTAATCTTTGGCAGGCAAACAAAAGGCACGTCGAGCGGGGGATGCGGGGCAGCTGTGAAAGTGGGTGAAAGTGGGGGCTGGGTAAGGTTAAGGAAGCAGGAGCAAAGGAGCAAAGGCAGGATATGGGCAGGTCACTCAACAAAATGGTAACCGCTGTGACCAACGTTTGTCCTTTAAAGCTGTCGCATAAAAAAGGGCAACAAAAAAAAACACAAGTAAAAGTGTTTAGTATTGGATTGATCGACTAGACCATACCCTATATATTCGTATAGATTTCTGCTTATCTATGCCATGAATAGTGAAAAATATCGATACTTTCTATGGGTACAGCTTTAAGAATCGTTAAGAGAAGCGCGATAAACAGCAGCTGAGAATCAATATAAATCGATTTAGATAAAAAAGAAACTTTCAAAAGAAATTATTGAACATACATAAGGACTTTTCTTTCTACTAGTATACCCCATTGACTGAGCACTTGCCCTGGGTATTCCGTATAAGAAAAGCCGAAATAAAAAAAGGCAACAATGCAGACAGAAAAGAAAAACATTTATTTAATGTGCTCGGACGACGTCTTGGGCCGACTTTCTGGGTGTTTTCATCTCTCTTTTTATGGTCTAAGTAAAATTCATGATTATTGCTCATTGTGTCAAAACTACAACATAAAGTGGAATGTTTAAAACCAGATGAGGATAGATGAGTGGAAAAGGCACTTTGTAGATGGTTTCTTGTGTTATGTTTCACTGCGAACTGCCCCTCTTAAAGCCGACAACTATCAATAGGAGTAGCCAAAAACCAGAAGCAAAAGAAGAAGAGCGAGAACTGAAACAGTTCGTACTCTTAAGGACAAAAGCTGGCCAAGATATATGGCCATGTGCTTGATATAGTCGAACTAAATGCGCCATTTATATTCAAATATACGCACTAAAAAAACAAAAAAAAAAAAAAAACAAACGAGAAAACGAACAAAAATAAAAAATATAAATAAAAAAAAAATAAGGAGGCCGCAAAGCCTCGGCAAATGTCTTCAAAGGACAAGCGACTGGACAGAGAAAAAATGTTTATACATATATATATTCTTTTATTTAAATGAGCCTCTTCTATATACATACATAAACATAGATGTGTGTGTAGACATGTAACGGCTGTGTGCTATAACATTTTTTCCATTTTTTATTTGCTCCATTTCTGTTTTTTTTTTGTTTTCTTTATTTATTTTTTTTTTTTATTATTTGACTGCCATTAGAAATGCGGACTTTCAATAGGTGCAGCCATAGAGAAAGGTTGGGACATTAAAGATGATTAGGCCATTTTCAAAATTGGACATGACGCATTCGAATCGGGCAATAATTACACTAAGCGACAATAATATGGTCCAATAAATAAATAATTGCATTGCATATATCTAATTTATTTGATAATATTTGTGTTTCATCAACTGGAAATTTGATATATTATATATTTCCAAATAGCCAGAGGAAAATTTAATTGTCCTAAGCTGAATTTCAATGAGAGAAATTCACAAGTCCGTTTGACAAACTGAATGTGCGATACAACAGTTAATGAAATAATCAATAAATTATAAATATATTAAATACAATGCAGCTGGAGCTCTGAGAACTTTGAAGCCATAAGCTTGAATCTCAGATTATAATTCTTGGCATTTTCTAATATATTTCTGATTACTTTACCAATATTATATTCCTCTTATGTCTATTCTCTTTTTAAACTACACATAAAGAGCTCTTGAGTACTTTATAAAACATTCAGAAAATAATCTCCACTTGAGTACTTTTTTTTACGGCTCACATAAAACTCTTTCAATTTCTTTTTCACAATCCTTTAAGTTTCGGAATACGTGCTTCAGCTCTTGCGTTTACTCGCTCTTAAGAGCGTAGTAATTGCCAAATCCGCTTTGCGTCTCATTCGCAAGCGTTTAACTGACTAAGCTGCTCAGTAAAGCATCTTGAATTGCAGTTGAAAGATTAATATTATTGGATATTACATTGATTACAAAGGGTAATCAAATACTTCAAGAATATCTGAGCTACTTATGAGTAAGCTAGCATCTAGTATCAAAAACCCTTTTAGAAATATAGCCAAAATAAGGTTGAGGGCTTCGGTGACATCTGCTTCTTAAAGTCCAGCCACAGTTTTCACGGTTGAAATTGCCTACTCAAATATTGAAGCTATTTTAAACTTGTTACCATGTTGTCTAGTGCGGTTAGTTGGTCGCAAATGAGCTAGCTATATATAGTTATTAACAAGATGAAAAACGTTAATCAGGCAGACCGCAACCCGCCAGGGATTAGAGGCTTGTCAGTGGGAGGCGGGTGTGGGAGGTACCGTAAAATATGGCAGACTCTACAAGCAGCGCTTCATCATGGCGCAAAAGCTCAGACAATGGGCGAACAAAGTCAGTCATCAAACTGGAGTCCATGCTAATGCCCCCAGTCCCACCTCCCTGTCAGCCCCAACCCAGCCCCAAACACAGGCACAGCTTGATTCAATGACAACGGCAACATTTGTGCATGCATAGAATATACTTTCAGTTGATGATAACACAATGTGGTTAGAGAGAAAGAAAGTATGACAGAGTGAGACTGAGAGCGGGAGAGAGATGGGGTGGGGGAGTGGGGGGGAGTGAGTATATAAGATGGAGCTGTGTGGTTGGTTTTAGGGTGAGCTTCACAAAATTTATGTTTACATACCCCGCTATTCATTTTGGCATCGTTGTAAGTTGCGGGCTTTTGCGGTATATTAAGTGGGTAGCATCAACTCGAGAGACGCTGTTCAGCATTTTATTTAAATAAGAAATAATTTTGTCGACATGAATGAATGAATGAAGAGTTTTATCTTGAGCTTGGGTAAGTTTTTTCTTACTTTATTTTTTGTTGTTCTCACAGAGAGGGGTGTGTGTATCTGTGTGTGTGTGTGTGTCTGTGTGTGTGTGCACTGATTTAGGTTGTACGCTTCTGCCAGAGCTTTGCCATAAATTACTAAAACGAATTAAGCGAAACTTACTAAACGAGCGCTCAATTGGCTGCCGAAAAAGTTGACCACGTATTTTAATCAGTGACTACAAATGGCACACAAAATACAACAACAAAAAAGTGGAGGAAAGAAAAGGACGAAGGACATTAACATGCAGCCGGGCAACTGCCAGACAATAATCAAGTTTGGCGCTGATTTCATTGAGCCAAAGTAACACGAGTTCGGGATTAGTTTCCAAGCACCAGGTGCAGAGCGCACATTTACACACACATACTATATATATTCTTGGTATAGTATATATACATATATACTAGGAGCCGGAGCAGCATCTAATGCACCACAAAGAAGCAGCCAACCACTTAAAGATTAAGTGCAGATTCAGCCAGGCGCGACCCGAACCGTAAAAAAGGAAAGAAAACTAAGCCAAAAGGCAGGCAGACAGCAAAAATGAGGGGGTGGACCTGCCAAAGGCGGGTGGGGGCAGGTTCCCCAAGGGAAGATTGCTGGCGCTTGGGGCTGCTGGAGGAGGGAGAACTTGGTCTGGGTTCATTCAAACAAAGCTAATTAACAGATTTGTCAGCTTTTCATCACTTCGAGCACGGCCATTGTCTTAAGCAGTTGTTTGACTTTTGCACTTTTTTAACAACAACAACAATAAAAATCAAGCTACAAAGCAACAGCAACAACAACAATAAGAACAAAGCGGAGTCGGCAACCTGCGTGGGCGAAGCTTGAGTGAAAAAAAGTATCTGCAAAGAATGCAAAGTATTGTACACAAAGTACAAGCGATACGGGTATGAATATACATATATATATAATATATATGTATACTATATATACATATTTATATATATACATATATGTATGTAGACTGCCTCAATTGCTAATTACAAAGGGCGAAAAACTTGGTAGAAGCGTTTTTGGGTGTGGATGGTGGAAAATTTGTGGAACTTGGAACTTGGCAACTTGTTAGGCCAGCAATTTGAGTGGAAATTTATTAGAGACGAAACAGCTGGCAGCAAACATTACAAGCTAATTGGCCCAGTTAACAGAAATGTGTGCCGGCAAAAGCGCATCAACAGACTTTAAAACCAACTAAACTAAAACTAAAACCGAAAACCTAAAACCAAAAACCAAAGACGAGCCAAGCGCAACGCACAAAAGGCGCAAACTATCAAAAAAAAAAAAAAAAAAAAAAGGATGCTGGAAGAAAAGTTCGCTTAACAAATACCCTAAAAGACACATGAGAAACTTAAGATATATGGGATTAGATTGTTTGGCTATAGGATACGATTTTTTACTGATTTAATAGAGTTTAACTTAGTATGTATGTATGTATTGCATATTTATATGAATAAGTTAACGAATAATATAGATAAGTTGCTGGGTAGTTCTTGATAGACCACTCAAAAATTATAGTTCATGACGTTAAAAACCAAATAAAAAGAATCATTAATGATCGATTGAACAACTAAGATAAGAAGAACATTTATAGACGAGAGAGCTGAGTTATTTACCAATGACTCATAAAGTTCAGTACTTCACTTAAATGAACCACCAGGCGTTACAAATTAGCGTGTAAAATTAAAACAGCCCTTCGGCTAGGGTATCGAAAATGCAATCAAAGTTTTCGTCTGCAACAAGCCCAGAGGCAAGGCTGATGTGCAGCTAGGAAGGAGTCTAGCGGGACAGGAGGTGTTAAAGCAATAAAACAAATTGGGAAGTGGGGTAGCTCGACTTGGGGCTGAGCTTGCTGCCGCCACTGCAGTAACTTTTCAATCTCTGCCAATGCGGAGTAACTTTAGACACACGAATTGGAACGTAAAGCTAAGCCACCCAACCACCCAACCACCCAACCACCGTAAAGGACCTGGACTCAAACTCAATTGATATGTATGACCGGCAGCTAAATAAGGAAGAGGAAAAGAGATTGAGAGAGAGAGAGAGAGCGGGGAGGGGAGCAGTGGGTGGAAAACTTGGGCTAAACAACAACTGACACAAATTGCAAACTCATTAAATTAAAATTATATTTAATAACCGCGAGTGCAAGCAGCGCTAAACGATTTATACGCTAAAAAAAAAACAAGCTAAAATGCTGAGGAAGGCGAAAAAACAGCTAGACCATTCATCTGAAATTCCCCTCGAACAGTAAAAACTCGCAGTTAACCGTAAATTCCATATATTTCTGTCTGTTGCAGTTCCAGCGCCCCCGCCGCTGCCCTCGTTGGTGCCAAAGGCTCCACCACCGCCTCCACCCCCACTGGCGCCTGGCGAGAAGCGAGAGCTGACTAGCACGCAAAAGCAGACGCTCGAGAAGCTCAAGTAAGCGGGAAAGCGGCGTTCAAGTAGATCCTGCAACTTAAGACTAAGCCATCATTTATTTCATTTGAACACAGAGCACGACCACGCAGACGTCCCGACTGGTCCGAGATGATGAAGGAGGTGGAGAGCGGCCGCAAGCTGCGCCATGTGGCATGCAACGATAGGTGAGCGGCACTCATTAGCCACTCGGTTGGTTACAAATGGATGGTCAGCATTTAGAATCCATTGCGGAAGGCAGTAGTTAAAAAAAGAACGTGGGTTTCCTTTAACAAATGCTATCCATTTGATATTCAAATTTATCGGAATATTCAAGAAAAACCAGGAAAATATAGTTTAGATAAATGGCAGATAATTTAGATAATTTGCAACGTTATGAAGAAAGTTGAAGTTTAGTTACAATTTGCTAAAAACTCGCTTTAACTAATACCCTTTGCTCTTCAGATCTCAGCCCATATTGACATGCAAATCGATGACCAAAGTGGACGACAAATTCATCTATGAGACGGAGAAGGATAATTCGCACAATAAACTGCTAAAGCAGATTCAAGGCGGAGTCCGGCTGAAGCCCACACGGACAAACGATCGCAGCAAACCGATCCTAGAGGGTCTGAGGAAGTTCCGCCGCCAGATGACGATCGAGGAGCAGCTGCACAAGTCCCAGTCGAAGGTCAATATGCTGAGTGAGGCGCCCAGCAGTCATGCATTGGGTCCAAACAGTGCCACAGCCTTGGGGGCGGGCAGCTCGAGACCGAGCATTGTGTCCACCATGTCCATTGATGAGGAGAGTCCCGATGAGCTGGACGATATCGATAAGATTCGTGACGATTTGCAGAGCACAAAGCAAATGTTGGCCCTGGAGCTGCGCAATCGGGAGGCCCAGGAGCGTGAGAATAAAAAACTTTTGGCCAAAATCCGCACACTGGAGACGGAGTTGGAGCGTGAGAAGTCGCGCGAAAAGAATCTCGAATACGGCTCAAACGTAATCGTTGCTACAATGGATCCAACTCCCACCTCGGAGCAGGCGTATGTCAACTCGCTGAAACGTGAGGTGGAGGATGCTCGAAAGGTATCCAAGGAGGTGGAGAAGAACTATCGTGATACCGGCGAGCTGCTTGTCGAGGCCAAAACGGAAATCGAGGAACAAAAGCGGCAAATACAATTGCTCGAGCGTAAATTGGCAGCTGCGCTGCAGGTAAGCGACAGCTCGATAAGGAAAGGGGGCGTGGCACAAGTCGTGTGTTGTCAGCTGTTGTTGTTGTTCTTGTTGTTGTTGTCAGTTGAAGTCCGGGTCATAACCCACACATGTATCCACAATTTCAGCGCCGTCTGCGCCGCCGCCTTCCGAGCGACAGCTCAGCCTGAATGCAATGCAATGCAAAAAAAAAAAACAAAAAAAAAAAACAAACAAAAAGTAAAAAAAAAAACACACAGCTAACAAAGCAATCGCAATTAGTCGCTTTCGCATTGATTGTAGCGCTCTTTTTTGTAGTTGTAGTTCTTGTTGTTGTAGTTGTAGTTGTAGTTGTTGTTACACCTACGATATAATTACACATCAGCTGACAACACGACACACATTCCGGAGACCTTCAATGGGGAGAAGTTGCTGAGACGTAATGCGAATGTCGCTGATATCTAAAGCGGCAATTACCGAGATTCTCTGTCTATCCATTTTGCTTTCGTTTGTGCGAGTTTGAAAGTGCTTTTCCATCTCAGTGGTTCTCTCTCACCTTTTGTAACTTTCTATCTCTTTTTCGCTTGTACTTGATCCCTGAATTCCACATCTTTCATTCCCTGAATTGGTTTCCCTCAATCCATGGCACACCTTCTTTCTACACAGCTTTCTTATTAGATATCCTCTTTCTCACCCACGTTCTCTCTAGCTGTCTTTTTACCTATCTATCTATCCTATCTTTATTAATTTTAACTGTCTATTGCTCTTATCCTTTATCTCAGTATTTTTTCCTTTTTCTATTTCTACCCTAAATGTGTTTCCTACGACAGGGGGAAAACCATTGTTCCCTTTTTTTTCTCTTTACCTCTCTTTCTCTTTTTGTCTATCTGCCTCTTAAACTTATCCCCTTTCTCTATCTACCAATCTGCTATTTATTTTCACTACAAACAAAACTGCCTCTCTATGCGATTTTCATGGCTTCACTTGAGACTATCTTCTATCAGCACATCAGCTACGATCTCAACATCCTATCTCCTTAGTCTCTTAGGATGTGCGTACTTTACACACTCACAACCACTCTATGGGTCTCCCAAGTTAAGATTGGATATTGTAATATTAGGAAAAATGAAAACAGAAAGACAAACAAAGACAAAAGCTTCTGCTTTTACTTTACATCCGCTTACTAAAACCATTAACCGATTTAACCAACCCAATCGCTGTTTATATAAGGCAAATACGACTCCAAGCACTAACAGACCGCGCATTAGTTTTCGCTTTGCTTACGACGACGAGGACGAGGACGATGATTACTACGGTGAGCAGGTGTCCAATCACAAGGTAATGCCCACAGATGCATTCGGTCAGGCGTTGCCTTCGGCGAGATGTTTCCCTAATGCCTCCGTCTATTGTGAATGTAGGGCGGCGGTTCATTGGACGGATCCAGGCGAGCCAGCGATGTGCATTTCGGACGGGACAGCTCACCCGAATTGGAGCTGGAGATGAGCGAAAGCGATCCCGACGAGCCCGAGGAGAAGAAGACAGAGAGACGCGAGAAGCGAATGGGCAAGGAGGTGAAGATCCTGCGCAGCAAGTTGACAAAGCTGAAGGTGAAGGAGGAGGCGGCCAAGAAGGAGAAGGATGTACTGAAGCAGGCCATGAAGAAGAACCATGTTATACTCAAGTAGGGAATCAAAATATTGTCGTTTTGAAGAGTTTGTGCTTAAAAATTGATTCTTTGCAGAGAGGAAAACAAAAAGTTCAAAAAGTTGGAGAAGGAGGTGCAAAAGATGGCCGCATCAATGAAGCTGGACGAAGACGAAGTGGATGCCGAGGACAAGGATGACGAGGAGGCAGCTGAAGAAGAGCACGAAGAGGAAGAAGAAGAGTCCGAGGAGGAGTCCGACGAATCAGAATCGGAGGAGAGCGAAGAGGAATCGGGCAGCGAATCCGAAGCGGAAGTAAGTAACATTTCGAATACTAATTGAGGTTAGATCTGACTGACAGACTTACTGAGTGTTAATTAACCTATGTGTAGGACTGTTGTCTATATTAATTGATTGAATAAACAGGTTAGCATAATTTAAGGAAGAATGGTATAAAATATAATATAGCAATCAAGCCCACATATACTATTAATATAATGCATACATCCTTTAAATTGATGTTTAATGACTCACCTTTCGCTTTTTAGGATGCCGCTAATTCCGCCAAGAAAAACAATTTGGAGCCGCGCGTGAAGAAGCACGAAAGTCGCTTTGCGGCAATGAAGAAGTGCAACGTTTTGTTGCAGGCGAATGTGGACAATTTGCAGGATCAAATTTCACAGGTGCGCTCCAGGGGCAACAATCTGCAGGACGAACTGGATGCGGTGATTGCCGATTTGGGTTTTTAGGCCCCCACAATCAGGCACAACAACAAAAACAGCTGCGGCTCCCCAGTAAAAAAAGAATCGAATGTACAACGTGTTTGTTTACTGTTTGCGTAGTGTTCCTTTTTTTCAATGTATTTAAATATAATTATATTATCGACATATGTAAGTTCAAGGCACACTATGTATTCACAATCACTTCACTTTGCAAATTGGCTGATTTATTTACTGTAGTTGTTCTTTTTTTTTGCGCCGGCAAATCTTGTTTGCTTGTTTGTTTTGAGTATTTGTTTCGAGTACTTCATGTGTTTTTCCTTTGTTGTGGCAACCGGTGGCGCCGACGCGTTGTTAGCACTGGAAGCTTGCAATGTAAGGCAAATGTTATTAGTTGCATGTCCAAAGGTAACTATGTGCGTTTGACGTCACTAAAAGTTCTGTTAGATAGTATAGATTAATCAACAGCTGTCTAAATAGTTATTTGTTTTTTTTAAGTTTACTTTTTGTTTTTTTAGCACTGTATTTCTATGGTATCCATTGGCGCCGACGCTCTGATAACAATTACTGCACACAAGGTTGCGCCATGTTAACCGAATGTTAATTTTCAATACTCGAAACGCAGAAGTATCGAATTGCCAACAGCTGTAAAAACAGCTGTTATAGTAGCGCCCTCTGTGTGCAGCTTAAGCAAGCAGCAAGTACGTTGTAAGTTCGAATTCTAAAAACGATTTATAGTTTTACACAATCGGTATTTATTAATAAGTTTTCGAAATACTTTAGTGTAAGCATGTATAACAATGTACAAAACAACAACTTAATGAATTTGGCTAAACTAAAATATTAGAGTTATATATGTATATATATATATATATATATATATATATACACAAATGTATATATCATAGTCATATGTTTGAATATTTCTTTGATGGTATGAGTATCACGCTCGAACTTTAAAACTTTATGTCAATATATGTGTTTAAAATGTGTGGGTGTTTAAATAATGCGCCTATTTCATTGTTTATACTAAGCTGAGCTTTATCCATAATCCAAGTCTAAATCGTGTGTAAGAATTAGTTTATCATATTAGTTAATGAGCATTGTTCCCTTATGCCCAAAGTAAATTTGATTTTAAACGTTGAGAAACCACTTACGAATCTAAAGCATTCCATTAGCTACAACTTCAACTACAACTACAACTACGAGCTACTAGTTGGTCTACTCCAGCAGAATGAGACGCAAGCGTTTGCGAAGCGACGATTCCCGGGGCAAGGTCATGGCCCACTTCTTCATGGCCGTCAATATGACCGAGCTGACGACCATCAGAGCTCCGCACAAGGAATACACATTGGGTGCCTCGCCAAAGAAGAGGATTTGCCAGATGAAGGCGAAGACTATGTCGGCACAGCGGGCAATCGCCACCGGTCCGGCCTGCTCCACCTGCAGGGAGAGCGTCAGCAGGATTTGGCCCAGAAAACTAAAGATGCCCAACACGACGACCAGCCAGCGATCCCGGCCACAGCTGGGCCAGCAGACGGCGCCAATGGAACCGCAGACGATGAGAGTGTAGACGAGTGCGATTGCTCCGAAGTTGGTCATGATTACGGAGAAGTGGAGATTCTTAAGGGCACGCAGCAGTATATAGACATTGGCACCGAACAGAGTGGATGATATGGCAGCAACTGGACCCCAGATATCGTACGTCTTATCCGAGTACTTTTCGCTATCCGACTCCGGCGTTGGGTCGCCAAAGACCAACGGAGGCCGGGTGATCAGGACGACGCCCAGGAGGGTCAGGTTGATGGTGAGGACGTTGAAGAGGGTGCACGGCTCCTTGAGGAACGCGCGTGCGAATATCGCAACGAACACAGGCGTGGAGAAGATGATGACGCTGGCATCGGCGAGCGGCATGTGCCGGAAGGCATAAAAGCTGAGCATCAGTCCGGTGGTGCCCATGAAGCACCGGAGCAGCAGGATGACCCGCTTGCCCTCCGGGAATACCGGCTGCTTGGTGTAGATGAGTATGGGAATGGCGGGCAGGAGGACGCCCACAAAGCGGAACGAGGCCAATTCCATGGGATTGACATCGACCAGGCCCTTGACTATGACCGAGCAAAGTGAGAAGAAGAGCGACGATAGGGTGGCCAGTATAATGCCCAAGTAAGGGCAATTTACGCGCGTTTTAATCCGCTCCAGCCATTGATTGGATATGTCGCTCGTCCGCGTTCCGTCCACAAACTGATGCAATTCCAAGTTCTCTGTCATTATTTCTAATTCTCTAATCTACTTTTCAATTTAATGGCACATTCTGCAAGCATGTAATTAGGTTAGGAAAAAGGCGTTACAAAGTGCCGTTATTGAATTATGTTACCTGTTTCCTTTTTTTATTTTTGATTGCGCTGGAAAAATCGATTTTTCAACTAGGCTGCGGCGATTTGAAACTGGCAAAGGTAGGAAGCGGGCAGCTGCGGCTGCTAAATTGCAGCATTTCTTAACTTAACATGGCTGATTGTATTCACTTTGATTAATGGTCGTTTAAAATAGTTTTTATTAATACTTTTTCATACACAATCATTTGAGTTGGGCACGCACAAATTTTCAAATTAATTGCAGCTGTTGGCTTACAGTGCAACTTAACAGAACAGCCCAACGGCTGCAACGTTAAGAAATGTTATGTTAACTAACACAAGTCAACACAGCTATCGATATGTTAAGGCACGTAAGTAATGTATATTAACATATTATTTAAAATTCTGGCTGATCGGATTGAAAATTACATTATTTAAACTTTGCTATTACAAAATACTTGAGATCAAAGCATGCGGGGAAAAAAATTGTTTGCCATTGTAAAAGAATTGTGTTTGCCGTTCAAATTTTTTTTGGGCGGCAAGGCGAGTAGGCTGCGTTAATATTCTTTATCGGACAATCGGGGCCGTAGTTTATTGTAATTTCGATATATTTGGTAATTTCATCAACACTTTTCGAGTTCGACTTGCCATGAGCAACCAAACCGTTAACAATAACACCAAGCGCTGGGCCCTGCTCGCCGCCAGCCTGGGCCTGGCCTATGTGCTCGTCCAGCACAGGCAGTCCATATGGAGCATCCTAAGCCGCAGTCCCTTCCAGCTGCAGCACAAACGCATCGAGGTTATCAGCTCGATTAACGAGTCACAGCGCATTCTGAACGAGCTGAAGAGGTGAGTAACCCCGCCAATGCCAAAACCAGATATAAACACACATCTATTTCACAATCCCAGTCACTGCGAGACATTCAAGGTGCTCGGCTTCGATTGCGAATGGATAACTGTGGGCGGCACACGCAGGCCTGTGGCTCTGCTGCAGCTAAGCTCGCACAAGGGACTTTGCGCACTGTTCCGTTTGTGCTGCATGAAACAAATACCGAAGGATTTGCGTGATTTGCTAGAGGATGACGCCGTTCTCAAGGTGGGCGTCGCACCACAGGACGACGCCATGAAGCTGTCGCATGACTTTGGCGTCGGCGTCGCCAGCACCTTTGATTTGCGCTACATGGCCGTCATGGCCGGGCACCAGGCCGAGGGCCTGGGCAAGCTATCGCAGACACATCTTAACTATGTGCTCGACAAGAATTGGCGTCTGGCCTGCTCGAACTGGGAGGCCCCACAGCTGGATTCCGCACAGCTGAATTATGCAGCCAACGATGCTCTGGCTGCTGTGGCCATATTTCAAAAGTTGTCGAGGGATTTGGAGCCGCGCACCTTCTGGGACTGGCGTTCGCTTAAGGTCGAGCAGTTGCGCCCAAAAATCGAACCTTTTCTCGATGTGGATTTCACCAAAGGCTTCGCCGCTGGACTGAGCAAGGTTCAATCTGGAGGCAATTCGACAAATCCGATGACCGGCAAAGCCAAGCACAAGCGGAACAAGAAGAATCATCAACAGCAACAGCAGCCGCATCAGCAGCAGCAAATCCGTAATATTGGCACCCAGTCGAAGGCTTTCTATGACAATTGCGTGCTGGAAGCGCCTGATGGGGAGCTGCTCTGCACCATTGATCGACGCAAAGCCTCCTGGTATTTGAATCAAAACCTGGGCACTCAGGTTAGCGACCAGCCTTTCACAGTACGCCTGAACTTTGAGCCGGCGGGTCGAGCCGTCGGCGATGTAGGACGATACTATCAGACGCCAAAGGAGAATCAGTGTGTGGTTTGTGGTCGTCGGGATGCCTACATTCGCAAGAATGTTGTGCCGCGAGAATATCGCAAACACTTCCCCGTCGTGATGAAATCCCACACATCCCACGACATACTCCTGCTCTGCCCCAGCTGCCATCAGCTGAGCAATATATCGGACAATAAGATACGGAATAAACTGGCGGTTACATGCGAGGCACCCTTTGGTCACGGCGAGGGCCTCTCCAAGTATCACGAAGACCAGCAGCTAAGGTGATTCTCTGTCTTAAGATAACACAGATAACGTATTGATTGTAATCCATCCTGGTAATCCCCTGCAGAAGCGTTAAGTTGGCTGGCAAGGCTTTGCTGATGCAGCACGATCGGATGCCCAGCCAGAAGATTACACAAATGCAGAAAACCCTTTTGGACTACTACACAGATGCCACAGAGTTAACGACCGAGCTGCTGCAGAAGGCCGCCAATATCGACTGCCGTGTGGCGAACGAGGATTACTGCCAGCACGGCAAGAAGGTGGTGCAAATGTACCGCGATAAATTTGGCGGCCTCGTGGAGCTGGAACGTTTGTGGCGGGAACACTTTTTGCACACCATGCAGCCCAAATTTTTGCCAGAATTATGGAATGTAAATCATAATGCGAATCGTCTAGAGGTGCGCGCCAGCGAGGGGCGCATCGACAATGAAGATTTGGTCGTGGCAGGTCTGGAATCGGTAATTAGTATAAATAATATAGCTAGATCCTAGCAGTGTGATAGTTTTGTGTTTTTATATATGTTTTGTACGTATTGCATTCAAATAAATTATAAATTGGCATTTGCTACGTATAAATTACAAGATTCCAAATTCATGTCAAAATAAAAACAATTTTGCATTCGTTAGCATCACGACTGCACAATACTCTGTTTACGTTAAAGGGTTCATATAGTTTATATAATATCTAAATGTTTGGAATGGAACAATCGCTCACAAGTATATTTTATATCAGCAAATATATTATTTTATAAGTTAAGTTAGGAATTTCGAGTGTCTTTCTATAAAATTGATTCACTTTTTAGAGAGCTTTTAAAACTGTGATATAATAATTAAATAGCTTAGATATGAATCTTTGTACCTGAACAATATGAATAGCTATTTTAAGACAATTGTCAACACCTATTAAAATCTATTGCTCTTATCTTGAAAGCGAATTGTCAATTAACTTAATTATATAATAAAATACGTCACTGCTTTGCTTGATTGTATAATCAATCGTGAAGTATATTTCGAGGCTAGCTTTGAAAGCAATAATAAAGCAGACAGACATTTTTCCAAACTAATATACCCTTTTTGCACTATGTAAACAGAGTATTTTTAACATCATAATTAATGGCATTGGTCTATAAGCATCTCCTAACTGACACAAACTTAATATTTAAGCTAAACTTGAGGCTAACATACACACACATATATATATATATATATATATATATATAAACATATATATATATATATATATATATGTCAGATAATACATTATATACACTGATACTGTACAGCAGCGACGCTTCGCTATATAAACTCAAATCCTTCGTATTTGTAGTCCGTCTCGACACGCTTCTCGGCCAGCAGAGTTTCGCCCTCCACGCTGAAGGCTGTGACAAAGGTGGACGTTTTGCCATTAAGCTCCTCCGATTTGAGGGCCACGATTATGGAATCCTGTGTGTTGGGCAGAAACTTAAAGCTGGAGAAGCCATGAGTGGGCGCTGTATTCGCAGCATCCAATTTGAGAGTGTCTATAACATTGAAGTTCTCGTCCGCAGAGATTAGGACGTTGCAGCCCATGTGCTCGTCCATCGTTTCGTTGTATCTGTGAAGCAGAAGCGATTAGTTAAGCAAAAGCTTGAGACTGGGTACTCCCACTCACTTCTCCTTGGAACAGCGACGTGGCAGAAAGTACCAGCGCTGATGCACCTGCGACCACACTCCGCTCTCGTGGATCATATAACCGGGCCAGCTTATCTGGAGAGATTTGAGGCGCAGCTGCTTGTAGTTTTCCGCCCAGTTGAGCGATCGCACCTCGCCCGTCGTGCTGATGGCCTTGACATACATGGGATTATTATTCTGATATTCACCCATGCTTGTTGTCCACTCCTTGCCCATGGAGCCCACATAGAGTGTGTGTTGCTTTACGGTTGCCCACTCCGACTTGAAGCCCTTGGCATTGTGTCCATCGCCGTCGAAAAGTATTATCCAGGGAATGGCCTTGTCATTGGTTATCTCGTAGACGAGCCCGGTACGATCGTCAAAACTCAGCAGCTTGCCATTGAATGTGACCAGCTCGGAGAGCTCCATGCCACGTCCCTTCAGCGCAAACGAGGACTCCAACGCTGTAGGCGCGCCATCATCCCAGCTAATTTGTAGCTCATTCTTTTTGGGCAAATACGTCAGGTAGCCCTTCTTAAGGTAACTTCGCCACGTTGTACTGCCATCACCCTTGACAACTTTGGAGCTAGTATCTAGATCTGCTATCATGGCAATACGATAGCTGATAACGCCGCCCTGCACGGTCAGAGGCTGTGTCAGTGGATATGTCGAATTGTAGGGCGTGGCGAGGGTGGAGCTCTCCTGGATGGCACCATATCGGCTGTGCAGCCAGTAGCCATCCGAGGAACTGCGACTGCCTTGGCGCGCATATAGGAAGAGCAGCACCAGAACCACGGCACAGAACACAAGCAATGCAAAATGATAATTAAACCGAACGGTGCGATTGCCAATTCGATAGGTTGGCGTTCGGAGGGCGGAACGCCAGTCGCGCATATGCATGGTGCGTGACGAGTTATCCAAATCCCTGAACGCGTACGCCTTATTTTGCATTTATAACTTTGAATTTTGGCAGCGTGGCAGCGAAGTGTTTGTGGATGCGGCCAACAATTTGAGGCGATGTGTCTGTTTTTGGTTTTGTTGTTTGGATTCCACGCAGCCTGGCATATCGATAACTGCCAACAACACAAAACAGCTGTTTTTTCATTGGTTCCGATAGCTCGATTGCATGTTCCATTGAGCTGAACAATTGAATCGATTTGTGCTGATTGCAACATTTGAATTTTTGCGGGAACAGTTTTTTTTATATTGTTATGCTTATCATAAAGTAGCGCAAATTGTTATTGATATGTGTCACATGCAAAATAAGGAAGATATATGGAAAAACAATTTCTGCCTGAGAACTTTTCGATAGGCACTTACTCCTATTTCAAAAATAGAGCGTAGTAATTAGTTAGAAATCTTATGGTACACGAAAGTAGAATAAATGGGGATTTTAAATTTGCCACCTCATATATAGTATTCCAAAATGGTCTTCTTAATATATCGGTCGACCGCCACGTTGCAGCAATAAACGATATGCTGCTATCGATTGTGGCAAAGATGCAACTGGTATCGATGTTGCCGATACTTAAGAAAAGCCGGTCATTTGGGAAACAATAGCAAACTTTTATTCAGTAAGTGACGCCAAAATAATTTACGTCATGTTGAAGCGCTTTAATTATATTACTTCTATTACCAGAGCACTCATCAGAAGCCACAGAACAAGCACGATGTCGGAGCCTTGTGGGAACAGCAGCCAGGAGGCAATCGCGCGCTTGCGAGCATTCGGATATGCATTCAACGAAGGTGAATGCAAATATTTAGAGTTATTTTATGTGGCGTACTGACTTTTACACATGCACGTGTGTGCATGTGTGTGTGTGTCTGCTTGCAGCTGGGGAACTGCGCAAAATAGACGCAGCGAGTGGAAAACCTGGCGAACAGCCATACGAATTTAAGATAAGCGACAATCATGCTAAAAATCAGCAGCATTACGAGGAACTGGCCAATCAGATACCCGAAATCATATACGAATTGCTTGAGAAGAATGGCTTGAAGAGAACTTATATACCATTTGGCGAACCCATTGAGCGCTCCTCGTTCGTATTCACACAGCCGCAGCCACTGGCCAAGTCGAAGAAGCTGCTGGTGCTCATACATGGCAGTGGGTATGTGCTAGCCGGGCAGTGGGCGAGAAGGTGGGTACTACAAATAGATATATGATTGATTGATTATAATTAATATAAATACTTTTAGCATAACTTTATGATACCCTTTAAATAACCGTCATTCACATTTCCTACTATCCAATTCCTTTAGATTAATCATAAACAATTCCCTGGATCACGGAACACAGTTGCCTTACATACAACGCGCCCAGAAACTGGGCTATGATATACTCGTTACCAATACTAATGATACCACACGCAAGATAAACGGCAGGAGCACGCCGATCAAAGGTGTGGATACATCGATGAGCCATGCGGCTTATGTTTGGGAAAACATTATCATGCCCTCCCAGCCCGAAAGTGTGGCCATAGTCGCGCACAGCTTTGGCGGCTCTGTTAGTAGAGGCCTAGTAAGTATATTACTATTCCAATCAGACTTTTAAAACAATATACCCTGTACTCCTTGCAGACAGAGAAGTTTACCGAATTCTTTAAGGAGAAAGTGTATGCCATTGCGCTGACAGACGGCACTGTGGGTCATCCGCCAGCTAGCTGTCAAAAATACTTTCTCGACGTGACCTGCAACTGGGTGTCCAGTGATGAACCTCTCGATACGGACCTCACGCATGGCTCTAAGGATAAGAACATAACTTGCGTATCGGCTGGACATCCGGAGCATGAATGGACCTCCTCTTCAGCCATTGAATCTGTGTTTAAATTCCTCGAGAAAAAGTACGAGAGTCATGTAAAGGCCAAGCAGGCAGCCTAATATCCGATTTGTTACTCTCGCACTCATTTCATCAAATTTTCAAATGTGCTGTGCATTATATCATCCTTGTGCATATGACACTTATCCCTTTACCCTAAGGACCAACACAAACTATTGATTTGCAATGCATAAATCAAATGGCGTAGCAGCATCCCATGGCAAAACTCCCCATAGCCACACTTGGACATGTCACAAACACTCACATCAGGGCAATTTAATTTGATTTTCGGCACTTTGGCACATTCCATGTGAGTTAATCAAGTTGATGGCTGATGTATCGTCCTCGATAAAAACAAAAGTGCCTCGCATGTCCAGTCAACAGGCAGCTAAAAAACGACCCATCGACGTCCCCACGGTCAAGGATTTAAGTCGCTGCCTCGATAAGAAGAACATTTGACTGTTTCTGGGGGTTGCTACAAACCACAGATTGTTTGGCTTTGTCCTAGCTACCCTCTCGCACATACACACACACACACACACACACACATACCTATCCACATCTCATCGTTTAGCAAAGTGCGTCATAAAAAAGTGTCCCTAGAGAATTTCTTGTGCTTAAAGATTGTAATATACATTGCATCTTCGTAGATTTCGAAACATTTGCATCGATATATTTGAATTAAATTCATTATTAAATTAAACCCTGAAATGCGAGTATATATTTGTATTTATATATATTTTATAGAGAGTTATAAATTCTGTAAGCTAATTACTTTTATCATCATTTATTGAGATTTTGGCAACTGCTGTTAACATAATAAATCTAATATTTGGAATAACATATACTTGTTAAATGCTTTAATATAAATAATATATAGTTTTAATATCATAATTCGATACGGAATATTTATCCAATTAGTAAGTATTAAGTCCTATACACATTGTTAATTACTAGACAGTAGGAAGTCTCACCTATCTATAAGATAAACCCTCTAAGTAGTAACTCGATAAGTGCTGCCACAGACGTTTATCTTTAGCATTAAGACCAAACTTAATACCCACAAAGCAAAACCAGGCAACAAGGAGAGAAAGTGAGTGACAGAGAGAGAGAGAGAGAGAGAAAGCTGCAGACAGTTGGTTGGGTCTGGCCTGATGGGTGGGACCGTGGCAACGGCAACCCTACAAATGTTGGGCCCCCTGCTCCAGCCTGTTTGTCCGCCTCCAATCCGCCTTCCACTTGGCTTGTATACATTATCGCTGTCATGGCCGCAGTCATGGCTTCTGCTCCACCTTAGGACATTCTATATGTATGCGGAGTCGACATCGTTCACTTCGTTGTCGTCCTATGGCAGCCAGCTATCTACACTTTGACTCACCCGCACCCTACACACACACACACACACAGCCGCACACAGGAACAAAGATAGGAGGTTAGAAGAGGATGGCATTAGTTAAGTCGGAGTGCGAGAGTTCGTGTATCCTTCGTATCCAAAGAGTTCAGGAGTGGTTCATGCGCCTGGAGCATGTACATATCTCACTCACACACACACACAAATGCTTCCTTTTTTTTTTTTGGTTATCTCCATCTATATGGAGGCAGTAAATAAGAGCAGAGTTTTGCTCGACGCACTAAATAACAACAAAAGTCACAGTTTTTAGTTTAAATTAAGGTTAGAAATGCCTGAGGCAAAGGCCCCTTTTTTGGTATTCTCTGCGGCTAACAATAGCTGGCAATTACTTAAAATAATCATTCGTTATTTGATAAGATCTTAAGGCGTTTGCATACATGTGAAGTCCCTCATATGGCAAAGGAACTCCTCAATTCAAGTTGAGGCTGGGACATAACCCTTTAGAGTGTTGATTTCAAAACTTTCCCATTTGTGAGGCCGTTTATTCTGGATTTTCATTTCAGATTGCGAGCTGGGATTAAGATACAAATTTGTTTTCCCTGGCAATTGGTTGCTTGAAGAAAAAGGATATTTTACAGATTGAGAGGTTAGTATTGAGTGTACGAGATAATTGGAGATTATTTGAAGATTTTATTATTATGAAAAGTAATAATATTATCAATTTACTTTTATTCACTTTAGTCTTATAACTTGTGACTTAATTTTTAAAAAAAAGTTCCTAATTTCATCGTTCCTGTATTCTGTAGGCTGTAACACTGATTAAAATGGATTTCTGCTATTATATGGGTTGTTGGTTCTTGAAACTTAGTTTAAAAATGGTTATCAGTCTCACTTCCCAATTGCATATAAGCAATAGAATATTTTCTTATATAGCATATATGTATGTACCTTATTCCTAATGAAAATCATCATAAATCACCAAAAAAGAAGGAAATTTCAACTCTCTGTAGAAAATGCAATTTTAAATAACGGATAACAAAAAATTGTAAGTCCCGCCGCAATATCCGTTGTTATTGTGCCTGGACTTTATTGCTTGAAAAAGTTCAAGCGATGTCATTCAAAAAGTCATAAATAATAATGTTTTCCAATAAATGTTCACATATGAGCGCGCACGCACTTGACTACCGCTATCTCTATCTCGCTCACACACACACTCACACACACTTGTGGGAGTAGGCGGTTGGCAAAGCCATTGAAGCAGCCCACCCACCCACACAGCCACAAGTGGATGATGGCTCTGTGGAGTGACCGTTGTTGAACCTCGACTCGTGGCTTTTTGGCTAAAAGGGCGCCCGACTGTGCTTCATAACTTACAAGGTCATTTCTGCAAAGAACCATTAAGATTCTTCTTCTTTTTTTTTTTATTTTTATAATTTAATGCTCATGTGTGACGAATTTTTATGGCTGACAAATGATTGATGGGCTTTGCCTGGCATTCCCTTCTAAATATCATTAAAAACGCGCTTGTTTTCAAGTTTAAAGACGCGACTCGTTATTAAAGCCAATTTGTTGGACTTCCGCTATTACGGGGTGGTTTCTAGCCCGGCTTGAAAGTGTGCTGAAATGCAAGTTTAACGCAAAAATAATATCAAATAAGATTAGATAACATTGTATCGTCTTAACGCCGAGTCTTCACTTCGCTTTGGGCTCAAAGAAAAACAAGCAATTTTACAAATTGCATCATTTGCACCCCTTTTACTGGATTTACTGGAAGGAGCTTCGAGGCACAGTGGAGCAAGGCAGGCAGTGAGGGATACAAGTGAGTACTGTTTTGGTTGCCAGCTGTCATGTTAAAGGAGTACTAAAATGTATGATTTGGATAGAGTATACAAAGTACTCAATCGTATAACGAAGAATACTTTGGCTACTAAGCTAGACAGCTCATTCGAATGAGTGTGCGTACTACTTATATTGAGAAGTTTGGGTCTATATAACTCATCTAAAATCTGTAGCTGATTACAAATGAATCGAATATTGTAAGGACTTTTATTCAAAATAAAATGCTTATGAGTATAAATGAGTCATTAATAAACTAAAGTTTCTTTCAAACAAGTACTATCAAACATGCTAGAACTTACCTTTCCTAGTCAGAAGTCAAATCTTGCAACATTTTCTGCCACTCTTCACAGATTGTTGTTTGCCCCATTCTCGCGCTGTTTGCCCCACTGTGCTTGGGATTTTAAAATTCAAGCGCTGCCCGCTACAAAGCCACACAAATCACAGCAAATACAATAACAAAAAGGGAAACTCCGGCACTTGCCGGAACGTAAATGTTGTACAATGTTAAACTTATTTGCGGTTTATGTCCTTGTTGCGGTTGTTGCTGCTGTTGTTGTTGTTGTTGGTTTTTGTGGGCGGCTGAGGCGACAAAAAGGACCTCGAAAGCCAATAAAACGATTTTTTCGAGCCGACTATCTAACTGCGAGTATCTATGAATGGCAAAAGGACTATTGAAGTGCGTCCACTGACAGCTGGCTGCGAGTCCTTGCCGTCAACCCAACCGCGATATAAGATAATAGTATCATCAACACCCGGGCATTTCCCCTCCTTCGAAAGGACAATGTCTGAGCATTTATTTATTGTAGGCGTAACTGGGTGTGGCTTCGTCTTCTCCATTTGGGTTACATTCGACGGGGATACGGGGATTTTAGTGGGTGTCAAAGCAATAACAACGCTCCTTGGATTCATGATAACAACTTTTCGTATAGCTAATTTGCATGGGATATACCCGGAGAGAAAAAAAAAAAAACAGGAAATGTTGCTCAAACTTTAAGCTTTTGAAGTTCTTCTCTTTTTTTTTTTTTGTTTTTGTTCGAGTGACAGATTTTCCACGCACATTTAAAAAACATTTAAAAAACCATTAAATGTTTTCTTGAAGCCAGTTTTTTTTTCTCATTTGCTTGTGTTTTTTCTTCTATGTTTTGTGGACCGAATCACACCCCATTTTTTATTTGTTTTGCCTACGTTTTATTTTGAGTTTTTTTGTGGTTTTGTTTTCCTGCATACCCTATTTATTTTTTAGTTTTACTGTGAAGAGGTTTTTCTACTTCTCATGATATCTATATTTGTAAATTTAAAAATACCTCTGATTCCTAGATAACAGGGTATCTAGCAGTCATGTACTGCTAAGCATGCTTAACATTCCTAGACTGTCCTTCCTTGACTTTTGAGCCGATGTTTTTTTAATTTTCTCTCTTTTCGTTATTTACAGAGTATCCTTCAGTCAAGCACTCTCCGCCATGCGTTACGCTGCTTTTACTGAACTTTGCTCTTACTTTTGTTTGGCATTGCTCTCTTTTCTTTTCGACATTTATAGGGTATCTTTCAGTCAAGCAGTCTGCCTTTTGGTTTCACACTTTTTTTGCCTTTCTCTCTAATCTTTGCGCCATTTATTTACAGTTGATTAACACGCGACTGACATTTGTTTGACTTTATTTTTCTTTTGTGCGAAATTAAAATGCGAGTTGCGCCACAAAAATGGGCGCCGAGGACCGTGTGGCAAGTCCTTCGGCGGCGGCTGCAAAGGACTTGCCTTTCTTTTTTTTGACTCTGCCCTTTTTTTTGTTTGTTTGTTTGTTGCACAAAAATTATTCATTTGTAGAAAATTGCGACGGCGTTTTGGTTGTGCTTGGCCCTGGCCTTGGTCGTGGTCCTGGCTTTGGTCCTGGCCCTGGCCGCAGGCCAAACTGATTAATAAACCAAACGTCAAATGCGCACAATGGGCACGCATCATCGTCCTGGCCAACCCCCCGGAACGGGAATTCGAATCCGGGCCGGAGCTGGAGCAGCTGTCATCTGTGTCATATTCAAATGTCAACGGGGGCGGAGGAGATGATGGAGATGGAGTCGAGCCCGATGCCACGGTCACATCCTGTTCCCGCTGCTGCTTCTTCTTCTTCTTCTTCTTCTTCTTGGCAAGTGGCAACTAGGCCTCGTCTCGCATTGTTGTCAACTTGACTCCTGAATAGATTTCGCATGTTTCTCTCGCAGAGGGCGTTAACCATTGGCATCTGCTGCTGGGTCACAGTTGGCTGCCATTTGGACAACAAATTATTTGCATATTAAAAGTGCCAAACAAAAAATACGTTAAGAAGTCGAGCTGAAAATTTGTGTTCTTTCTTTTGAGTTAAAGATACATTTTTTCTTATCATATTTTTTCACTGATTTTTAATTTATTTTTTGAATGAAAATAGAGCATACCAAAATAAAAAAAAAAATTAAAATACTGTATAATTTTCTTTACTTTCTCTCAATCCTTACTTCTTCCTTATAAACTAGGCTATGACAAAACACTAAGTAATTAGACCATTTCATTAAAATTTGGTAATATTTGTTTACTAATAAAATTGAAGTCGTAAATATTATTTCTTACCTTTAAGCTCGCTATCCCTATAAATATATTAACCCCTCAAAGCACAGGATAAATTTATCTAAGATTTGGCATGTTTGCTCTTTATATACTTCAATCATTTACGAATATTATTTCTTACCCCAAATCCTTAAAATTCAGGCATTAATTCCTCGCCAAACTAAACAATCTTAAGTTTTCTGTATCGTAAAAAAGTGACCCTGGGGCATAACAATACGACGTGATTTATAAACATTAAGATTTATATGATTGCGTTTGTCAAACACACTCCCATACACACTCCCACACACACGCCCACACACTCAGGAGGCACATAAAAATGATAAACAAAAAATTGCTCTACTTCAATAATATTTTTTTATTCCGTTCTCTCATTTAATGGCACTTCTAATGGTTTTATTTATGGAGTGTTTAGTGTTTTGGTCCATTTGAAACAATATAAAATACACGCGCATATCCTTAAGCAACTCCGATATGTCCTGCAGCTAAACCAATCCATATCGAATCACTCTGACATGGGCTAAACTATGCTATTTTTTTTAAGGGTGGAGCATCATCAATCAAATTCATTTGAGGAGTTGTAGTAGTAAAGTAAAGCAAGTCTTTAAGTTGGGTTTTACGATAAAAGTTTTTGGGTACAAATAAATTATTGTATATATGAACACTACGTTTATTGTAAAAGAAAATTGGAAATGTATTCCCAAAGTTTTCAAATTTATTCTATTGTTTTTAATTACAAAAATTATATAACAATGTGGTGTAATAAAAATGAAATAGAGCATGTCTGAAGTCTTTGAGCTTGGAGGGTACAATTTAAGAATCTCTTTATTTTCAGTATTTATTCCCATAACTTACAGTATTTATTCTAGAATAATTTTTGTAGTTGCTTAATTTTCTCTAAAAAGTGTCCTTAAATGTATGTCTGGTAATTCTAACCTTAAAACCACTTTGCCCCATATTAAAGGTTTTTTTTTTGGGTAAGAAAAATATTGCTCAATTTTCAAATTCAATTTGTCAGTCATAAATTTCACGCTGTATTAAAATAAATTTGTGACAATTGAAAAATTCAAGTGGTTCCCACATAGTAGAAAATATAAAAAAAAAAATATTTTCAATGTGTCGAAAACGTTGCAAAATTTATGGCAAAATTTTTGGGAAAAACTTGGATGGGGTGTTTTATTTGGTTTGGTCTGTCAAAGTTAAGCGGCGGCCTCTGCACTGGCACACGACATGCATGTCAATGGGCATGACAAACCCGGAACCCGGGGCGGACACGGCCACGCCCCCGCACAAAAAAGGGAGCAGAAGGATATGGAAGAGAACAGGGTAGTGCAGGGCAGGGCAGGGTCTCTCACAATGTCGCGTTAAATTTGCACAACTTTGCAAAAATGTCGCAAATTGTAAACTTCTGTTTCGCTTATATGGAGTATATATATTTATATATATATATATTTATATCTGTATTAGGGTTGGGGTCTGGGAAGCTGAAGCGTGTCCACATAAATAACCAAAATTTAAGAACAAAATATCAATATCCACTTTGCGGCGATGCCAACTGCATGCGAATGAGTTTCCCGACAGTCTGGGAACGTCTTGCTGCTGTTGTTGTTGTTGGAGAACTGGGTAGGAGAAATAGAATTTTGAATTTCAAATGAAATTCTATTTCTTACTTTTGTTTTGCATAATTTCAATTCGCTGCAAGCGACATATTGCGCAGCTAGTTTTCCGCTTTTCTTCTCTACTTCATTTTTTTTTTTTTGTTTTTGGTTTCCGCAACAAACTTGCAGAATTTTACGCGTATCAATTGCAGAATGGAAATTTTCCAGCATAATATGAATGAAAATGGGAAAATGTGGAGGAAACTGAAAGAAGAATATGAGAACTTAAAGTAAGAGTTCCCTTATATTAAGTTTACCTAAGGATTACATGTATAGATAGATTATATTATGGTATATAATAAGATAGCTTTTATTTAGATACATACAATCCGAGTTTTCCTATTCTGAGCCGATAACTTCTATGACTGGGTCAAGGCTTATTCACATAGGCCCTTACAAAAGACAAAATCCTATACGCCATTTCTTTTTATAGATCAAATAATATTAAACTAATCTGAAAATTCCTGAGACTGGATTGTATAGCTTATTCATATAGACAAAAGCCTGTGCAAAATCCTTTAGACATTCAGGGTTTGTCTTTTATAGATCAAATAATGTTAACCTAATCTGTATTTTATTTGGGTACTTCAAAACCTTAATGAGCCATCTTATGGCCAACAAATTTTGAAATTATGAAATGTCCAAGGACCTCTTCTTTATGATATCCACATAAAAAAGCTGCAGCAAGCTTCCCTTTCTGTTATACTTGGTTAACTTTTATCTCTTCCTTTCTCTCTCTCTCTCTCTCGCTCTCTCTCTTTCTCTCTTTGTTGCTCTGAGCTGGTCATAAGCCAAATTTAATTTGTTCGCATATGACATTTACGTGGATATTCAAATAGCTTCTTTTTTCCGTCATACTTCACTGGCTTTGATGTATCCGCCGGAGTGCAGAAGTTGGGGTTTTTCTCTCTTTTCTTGTAAAGGAAAAGGTTTCGCTAGATTAATTTAGGGTCATGCATATAACATCATTTTTTATGCGGCTGCCTTTCTGGGTGGGTGGTTTCTGGGTGGTTGCAACCGCAATCAACTGCCGCAGAAGCTTTTTATGTCAAAGCCACAAGCCACAAGCCACAAACATCGCATATGTGACTTTTATTATTTATTGGCAAAAAGACTTTTAAAGCTATTTTGACTTGAAGTCTCCTTTGCTTTGAATGCTTAATCCTTCTCGAGCAACAAAATGTTTTTAATTTATTGCCAAATGTGGTCGCATATGTTTTAGAAACTTTGCCTAATTACGAGCTCTTAAAACTAGATAAAAAGTTGTTGAATTGAAAATATTTGCTACATAAGACGAAGATTTGCGGGATCTGAATTTTCGGGTCTGTCGCTTAAAATCAAAATCAATTTTCGTTTAGGCTTCTCCAAAAGGGGCTTCGGTTTGACAAACTTGGCTCTGGGCTTCGTCTGGGGTCTGGGTATTATATTAATAGCTGGCTCTCTCATTGAACTGCTTATATGGATGATGCGCAACAGAACTTTCAGTTGTTTCTTTGGCTTATCGGAGATGTTTCTTCCACAGGTTTCTCTCTCAACTTCTTCATTTGCATTCGGCATGTGCACATTGTAAAATGTTCTATGGTCCGTATTTAATTTACGCGCCAAACAGCTTTCCAAAGGTTCGTCCTGGGAGTCCAATACTCTGTAGGCTCCAACTGAGCTCCAGGCAAATATATATACCGAAGAGATCCAGAGAAAATGCTTCCACATTTTACAATTATTCAAATCGAACTGTTAAGGCAGTACAGATATCGAGATATATATATATATATATTACTATATGTATATATATATATATTATTTTATCGCGATGTCATGTATACTGAAGTCTATATATATAAATAAAGTCAATAGGGTAATCAAATGCAGCTGTTTTATAGCAAAAAGTAAATATTTTTAAGAGTTTTTAAAAATAAATGGGTTCGGTTTACTTTTCTTAATAAATATATGAGATAAAAGTTGGTTCAATGCTTACAAGAATTTTTTACTAAAGTCTATTCATTTCTTTTTTCAATTTGTTTTCATTTACACACATCCATACATTAGCCTGATATGAACCTGAGATTTCCTTCAAATTTTCTTGCCCACATACCAATGACTGCAATTAATCTCTCATTAGATATTGAGCGAGTTTAATTCCATTTAATTAAACTATTAGCTGGAGAGCCAATATGCCCATTTAAACACATCGAAAACAGGGCATGCCCAACCTAAAGACAGTTAAAAGAAATGTAGTACCCGCACACGTAACTGTCATTTGTATTGTAAGCGCGTGGTTGGGGGTTTGTTCCATACTCCACACGCCTTCAGCCCCACCAGTGCTTGGGGGCGTGGCTCGCTCTCTGGGGGCCTGTTCCGGAAATCAACGTAAGTGACAATCGCGCGTGAATCTGTTACCTTATAAAACTGACATGAATTCTAAAAGCGTTTGCGGCCCGGCACATTAACACATTTTTTTTTATGTCCCGTGGCGCCTTTCAAAAGTGGGCGGCATAATTTTTTAAGTGACTTCTTTTATTTGCATTTGAAAACGTTTTTTTATTCGAAAAAAAAAAAAAAAAAACGGGTCCTCAAGTGGGAATTAAACGACAAGAATAACAGTGAAAGTCATACAAACTGTGTGATATATCTGTATACCTAAATAGATCTTTTCTTATTGCTTTTTGGGTTATTCAGTTGTTGCATATATTCCATTTCTTTCTCGATCCATTCGACGTACTCGCTGATACGTGTGAAGGCAAAAACTTTGCGTGGTTCGCAGGGTTTGCGTCCATATGAGAGCAGGCCAAAAAGTGTCTGATGGTTCTCATCTATTAGAGGTCCACCGGAATCACCCTGTAATCGTAGTAATATATATAATCAAAATGTCGATTTATACATATCCTGTTTATTATTACATCACACGCTCCTCGTGGTCCATTTGTGTGAATCGCACAAATTTCCGAGCTTGTCAAATATTTAAATTTATAATTTCGAAAGCAATCTTTATCGCTGATGGTACGAAAAGGAAGAGCTTCTAGGTTTTTAAGTTTGTTGGGCTGTGTGTGACCCCAGCCAAGAAGCAACGCATTCACATCTGCGCCCTTTCTCTGGATATCACCAAAATCGACAGGACCATACCGAATGTTATCGAAAGGTATTTCAGAAGCCAATTGCAGAAGTGCAATATCATTACTCTTCAGGAATTTGAAACGTGGATGTTTCTTTAAAGTACGAACTTGATAACGTTTGGCCTTCCCATCGAACAGCTGATTCGAACCAACAGTTACAAAAACTTCCTTTGCAGATAGCTGACGAGGTTTTACAAAACAATGGGCCGCAGTTAATACAAACTGTGAGTCCAAAATCACAGCGCCACAGAGATGCAAATAGTTTCCATTATTAAAATGTTGTATTGATGCTACGAATGGATAAGTTGAGAAGGTATTATTATCTATAGCGACTGTAGAGATTGAGGTTGAGTTGATGGGAATATTGTTGCTTATTTCCTCGTCATTCAGATGTTCAGCTTCGGGTAGATCATTGGGTATCCCACTTTCGGTAAGTAAATCTAAACTAGCTGAAAAAGTTTTGATCATGCATTCTGCTTTAATCGAACTTTATTTATGTACCCTTGCCGTAAACCACATTTGTAACGATCCTCGTAAATGCAGGTTGTATGAAAAATAATATAACGAACCGACGGAAGTTCATGTTTCACGTGGAAGTTGAGTGGACTTACTGAAAGTCTTTATAGATGATCTATGTGGAACCAACAGACCGTGAAATGTAAATTATACCATTTTAATCTTGTTAGTTATACATGTGATTAAGAGATATATAAGCAAGATATATGTAGCTGACTCGTTGTAGCAAAGGCTTAACTGATGACCTTAACTTCCAGTTCTTCAAATTCCAGCTCTAATTCTGCAAAGGTATTCTTGATGAAGAAAACAGTAGTTCTTCAGTCATAAGGCATAGGAAAACTTTTTCGGTAGGTTTTCCAATTCCCAGGGAAAATTGGGGAGTTACCCTAACACTTGCCGCATAGCTCTTAAAGAGTAGCTTTTTTTTGCACACTTTCTATCATTGACAGCATAAAACTAACTGCCAAACTAGCTTCAACTAGTCTGTGAGAGTTTCCATTATCCACTTACGTGGAATTGTTTCGTGTACATTGAACATGATTTACGATGACACATAAACAACAGCTTAACTTCCGGCTGAGTTCCATGCTGGGTGACAAAAACCAAAAAAGATGAAGAAAAATTGCAGCGTACCCTGAGATATTGACTAAAAGCCCAAACTGCTGCTTGGACCCAAGCAGGAGGAGATGAAGGACCACTTACCTTTTCAGCTTAAACACCCTCCAACTAGGACATAATGGCCAAATGCATTTGGAACAGGTTTTTTCACAGGATTTTTACCTTGCTTTTTGCCTTTTTGATTCTTTTTTATTAGCCCAGAAGTTGTTCCTTAACGGTACTCCTCCTTTTTTTATGCCCTCATGTTCAGCCGTGCGTCCAGTTGGCCAGGACATTGTGGTCATCATTTTTCTTGCCCACCACACACATATGTGTGTGTGTGTTGGTTAGGTTTGTGACTGTGCCTCCTTTTTGGTCCTCAGTCAACGGCTACCGAAGGGAAATTTATTGTTTTGCCTGGGGTTTGAGTCAAAGTTGAAGCGCTTCAGGTGCAGCAGCCAAGGGCGAGGGTTGCCCGGTCCAGGGTGCAGGGTGCAAGGGCGAGGGGTGTCACTTTTGACATTTAAGATGCCACACACAATGGCCACACTAATTTATACGCATCGCCTGCTTGTGACATCCGACAAAAGTTCGTGTCGCTTTTTTTTTTTTCTTGCTCAATCTATTTGCAATTCCGATGATTTTTATGGCCAGCAGGAGGAGGAGGTGTCTCCAGATGGGCATCACTTCACAAAAAACTGTTGCATTGACAAATCTAATAAACAAATGACCGACATCTGTGAGAAATTTATCGTTCAAGCATATGTCGCTATAGAAACTATAGCTTTTAGTTAATCGAAATGCGGGGATAGCAACTATCGTAATTTCCGATGAGAATCCGACAGAAGAATCACACAGTCTAGAAGATCTGATGAAATTATATGGCAGATACTTGCTTGTCCAAAACTAAACCCATACCTTAATCTTACTCCATACTTAAGAACTTGTAAATGTCTCCCTTTCAGTAGTTTCATAGGTCTTTTTCCTCTTGATTTGCCCGATAGGTTAGGTTCGAAGACCTGCTGAAATGGTAAATCTGATACTTGCTCGCTTTTTAACCAATTCTCATACTTAAGAATCTGAAAGCCTGCACCTTAATCGTCTTCCACCAGTCCCACAGGTCTTTATCCTTGTGATTGTCTTTGTGCATGTGTGTTAATTGTTGTCAGCACATTGTTCAATTGTTTTATGGTTCATATGCATTACACCAACACTCACTTTGCCTAATTGGGTCGCCCATTATGCGAGTTGGAGACCCAGTCTCAGTCCCAGTCTCAGTCTCAGTCTCGCTTCTCAGTTCTCATTTCCCCAGTTCTCACATCTCATTTCTCCAACTGATGGCAAACGCCTGCAGCTTGCAATGTTCCAGTTTTCTCTGTATGTGCGGGTAAAGACAACCATTTGACAGCTTCTACTGCAGCAGCGCCTCTCACTCCAGTTTTTCCTGTCGTTTTCCTTGGCTTTTCCGCCGTCGCCCACTGACGCTTCGCTTAACTGCTTGAGGTTTTTGGTTAAATGCGCTGCCTTCATAAGCCATTAAGGCTAAGTGATTTGTTTTTGTCTGTTGTCGAGGTAAGCTACCCTGTTCCTCCCTTCCCTCCCCCTCGACAGCTCTTAAGTCTAACACCTTGCAAATTGCCAGCGCAGAAATGGTTTCCTTTTTTCTTTCTCACTCTCTACCTCTCTCTCTCCCTCTTTCTCACTCTTTAATATTTCACTAGACACAATTGGAACGAACTAATTGTGCGGAAGCGCAGGCCATTTGCTGGTCTGAGTGTGCTCCACTTATAGGAGTTCTATATGTATGAAGAAGGAACATATATATATATATATAAAGCCATATTGTATGTTCTTGCCTGAATAGTGTCAACTGCTCGATGAAAAGTGCTGAGTTCAAAGTTTATGGACGAAAAGTTTATACAATGCAGCACAAACTTGGCCAACAGATATGCAAGTTTCTTCCTTTTGGAAAGTTTCCGTTTTGCACATTTCTTATAGAGAAACTGCTAAAGTGTCAGGATCTGTAGTCCTGCAAGACATGCTGATTATATCTGGTCATTGTTTGGGCCTCGTGACATGCGTGACATTTGCCTGCTGCCAGACCAGAATGTCAGAGTGTCAGCAAAGTGTGCGTCAGTGTGTGCATCTCATATCCCAGTTTGGAATTTGATTGTTGATAACAAAGGGTTGTACGGACATGTATTATATCATGGGGTAGTGCATACCCTACCTAAGGGTATTGGTGTTATATAGCAGAGTAGAGCTTTAAAAAATATATATTTCCAAGCATTAATTCAATATATGATTAGTTTAAAAGAGTTGAGTTATATAAGCTATGCTTGATCCTCCACCTTTTTTTGCTGTTGGTAGAAAAAATATATTAAGATCAGCTGAATTTATAAACTATATCATATAAATGCCATCTATGTAAGGAGAACTTTGTTGATCTTGAAGATTTGATAAAGTTAAATTTGTTCTTAGGGAAACTCTCTGAAGTATTTCAGTACTACATTCCGAAATCATTCGCATCACTCCATTATCTCTCTATACTTGTAGTAGTGTATTATTTATTCGTTAAGTCAGAACCATAGCGTTTCGCTTCGATTCGACCTTTGGTTTAGCCGAGGGTTGTGGCCGTAATTTAATTGTGCATTGCTTGGGCAAACCCCATTGAAATCTGAATTTGGAATCTCAGACCCGTAACTTTCACTAATCATATGCAAAAAGTGTAAGAATTAATCAATGATTTACAAGAACAATACGTGTGCACATGTCCACAGCCGGCGGCTAAACACAGAATCCGAAGTTCCCTTCTGACAACTGGGCTGCAACGTGGCCAACACCCGCTTGTTAGAACTTGGTCCACCCATTTGCCCAAAGGGCAACAGCAGAGCGAAAAGAAGGGGAGGAGGTGGAACGGACTGTGGCTGTGGCTGCGCTTGTGGTTGTGGCAATGAGCAGGAACACAAATAAGGCGTCGGCGCTGATCCTTGTCAACCACCAACAATAATTTCAATGGGCAGACAAACAGGCCAGAGACCCAGCCATAAGCATGAGCACAACCACAATCCAACCACTGGCTGCAGCCGCTAATAATTCAATTAGTTGCCTCAAAAAGATGCCAAACTGTGATGCGGACTGCCGCTGCGGCTCGTTCTTCTTGGTTTCTGTTGGGTTTCCTCTTCAGCGGTTGCAATTGCACAGAAGTTTGTGCGGTGCAGCGTGCGGCTTCGATTATCCAAAGGCCCGCCGGCCAAATATCGCACCACTGAATAAATTTGCGAAGTACGCGAGTGAGCTGAAAATTGTTCAAAGCTGGTGGCCAATAAATTTGAAAGCGTACCCGAGTAAAAACAAGAACCCTGTTATATAGCTTAGCAAACTACTGATATGATGAATACGCTGTGTAATAGTATATAATAATAGTATATGTATAATGGTTTAGTTAAGAGCTAGCCTGAAAAGCCTAAGTATTAATATATTACCTAAGTTGGACCTACTTATAAAATATATACTTTATATTAAGGACTCTATTATATAAGCTGGTTTAGTCAAAATCCAGACTAAAAGGCTTGCATATATATCATATATCGAGACCCTTGTAAGCTGGTATATAATAAAGTAGAACAGTACTTTAAATATGGTTTAATATATCTTAAATATTCTTAAAATATTCATTAGGCCTTAGCTGCTTAGATTAGGGTTGAACTACTCAACCAAACTATAATCCCACCTCATACTTTCAGCTCTATAGATATCGTATTACGCAAATCTTTTCCAATTATCTGCAAAAATTAAACACCAGCGAATTTCGCGTATACCCAAAATGGAATCGTTTAGCCACAGTTAAGCACTACAAATCCGCGGCTCTACCAAGTAATTGTGATATAAATAAAAATCAACATATCAAGATACACAAGCCGAAGGATGTGTTCAACATCATTTCAACAGACACTGCGAAGGGGATATTGGTGGGCGGGGTTCACTTGGCACATGTAAATTTTAAATTGTAAATAATCGTAAATAACGCAAATATCGCCTTAAGCACTGGCAAAGCGACAAAAGGCGACGGCAAACGTAATTCTCAGCTCTCAAATCTCAGTTCTCAGCTATCAGCTCTCAGCTCTCAGCTCTCAGCTTTTAGCTATAATCCGGTACTACAGAAGGGTGTATGATGAGGGGGCGGGGTGTTAGGCTGTTGGAAGTCAGTAGCTAGACTTAACTTGGCCGCGGGCTGAAGGCTAAGCCGCTAAGACAACTCCCCTCCCCGTGCCACGCCCCCTTATTGCAGTAGAAATCTGTGGAGTAGACTCGAACAGATTTATAGAGCATGTTTTGGCTTCCAGTCAACGTGTGTGCGTATGCAAAGTGAATTTATTGACTTAAAATGCAAATTTCACATGACTACAAGAAAAGCAGAAAAAAAAAAACGAAAAGGAGAAAAGAAAAGCAATGGCAAACCCTAAAGAGATTTTCACAAATTTCCGCATAACACGCTGCGCACTCTGCAGCTGTGATAGATTGCCAGAGTCGAATCGGTGGTGCAGGTGGTGCGGCGGCTGCTGCTCTTGACTGTATTTACTTAAGTCTGTCTGTACAAGTGGCTCACAATTTGTTGAAGATTAAATGCCATCTTATGTGTTGACAATTTGTTATTTTTGCCTAGCATTGGGCGTGGCCAAGGCTCGAGCTTGTTTTCAGCCCATTTAACAAGGGATTGGGATGGGAGTTACATTTAAATACTTTTGTAGAGCTGCATTTGAGAACAACTTGGGTATTAGCTTAGGCTGATGTGTCTATAAGAAATGAAATAAATGTGTGACAGAAAATTTGAATGTCATAAGATTTACATTCAAAGAAGTAAATGGAGTATTTATTATATTTATAGAGTATTTTTATTGTTCTTCCTCAATTGTTCACCCTACTTTCTATTTAAACACTATATACACGTCTTACATATATCAAAATTTTGTATTGCAATCCCTAGTAGCTAAGTAAGTAGTTCAATATTATTTTAATATAAGCTTACTTCATCATATATAATGTATAACGTAAAAAATATTGATATAAAATGTTCCCAAGTAAGCAGTTAGAAAATAAATAATATACTGGAATAGTTAAGAACTCATATTATCTCACAGTCGTTCTTTACCATATTTTCTATTTCTTTTATCTACCATAATTTTCTTATTTATGTTTTCTGTTATATATACATATATATTTCATATTAGATACTAAAAAAGTATCTAAATAGTAAAATAGTATCTTACGCTGCAGTTCGGTAATTATTATTACAATATTTTGTTAGTAGATCTTGCCTTAGCACTGCAGCTTCCAAGTAATTAAGCTCCAGTTGCGTGTTTATCTACCAGTTAGACCATTTATGTGCACACCCTATCAAAGTAATTCCTTACACCCCTACACATACTAAATAAGGACAACACCTGTGCATGGAACAGGATAAACAGTTTTTGGCAGCTAACGAAATAATTCAAACGGGACTTATCGTTCGCTTATCCCACAACGAAGTGCGAAACTTTGCGCATTTTCCGCACTTTCCGCTTTAGGTGTAAAGTGAAGACAAACAAAAATAAAGTCGGGGAAAAGCAGAGAAGCAGAGAAGCAGAAAAGCAGAAACCTCGAGTAGGTCGTAACTAACCTTTATTTGTTTTGTGGCAACTGTGTTAAGGATATCCGTGGCTGATAACCGACCCACGCAGAGCCATTAAAAAGCGTCCTTTTGTCTTTGCGGAGAGGCAAACAAAGCGCAGCCACGCCCTCCTTTCTCTACCCCTGTGCGGATAATACATGATGTAGAACAAATGTTATGAAAAGGCGGCCAAGAAATTAAGCGTGTCGACGCTTGTTGACTGCAAATGCCAAAAAGTTGCGTAATAAAGTGCGACGGCGAAGCCGCAAATTATGAATTTTAACCTTTTACGCGCCTCGCAACTGCCGCCAGAGGGCGCCAGCGTACATTGAGGTTAGCAACGACATGTGTGTGCCGGCAGGCGATAAGCGTTGAGCCTTGCGGCCTCGTCTAATAGAATTAAAAGCCAACGGAAGTGCGCCAAGCGAATCGCCGCTCCGCCAAAGGTCGTGCCGCATTTTAATGGGTTGCCCGAGCGGCATCCCCTTTCCATCCGCCTCAACCTAACCTCAAAGCCGCCCGGACGAGTGGCATATGAGTGAAAATAATAATAACAGTAATTTGAATGCTCAACTGGGGGAAGTGAGAAGCTTGAACGTAAAATTCATATGCAAATGATTTGGAAACATTGCCAAAGCAGAGAGCGGGGGGTTTGACCCAGCCGCTCGGCTTGGCAAGTATTTTGGGTAACCCTTTCGAGCCATAAATTGAAAATAAACCATTTGCTTGTCGGTTGTGCCCGACTATGGCAAATAATAATTCAGGATTAGTCGCAACTTGTTTTGTGCCCCCGCGCCAGGCTCCGAGGTTAATTACAACATTCGGTCAGGTCGGCCATAAATGGTCGACGTTCAACTAAAGATAAGGTAATCTGTTATTTTCTTTCTTTTAACTCGTTCTCTGTGGAAGCATACTTTTTGATGGCAGTGTGAGCCGAGTGGGAGTAATTACAAATGTGAGGCATAATTAATTTTTTAATATGTTCATAATATTTAAAATTATTTAAGTAGAATTTAAAGCAAATGCATTATGTAATATATAATACATACATATATAATATAGAGTACTATATAAATAAATATATTATAAATAAACTTTGTAGGAAGAACCAACTAATAACTAGAACCAACTTCCTCTATATCTTTCCCTCTCTCTGTCTGTCGGTCCCTTTCTCTCCCTGTCCCTTCTCTCTCCATCTCCCTCTCTCTCTCCGTGTGCGTATTTCTCTCTCTGTATATCTCTCTGTCTTAACTGTCTCTTTGTCTCTGAATATCTCCCAATCGTCTTTCTCTATCTCTGTTTCTTAGTTTATCTGTCTCTCTGCTCTCTGTGTCTCTCCATTTCTTAGTGTATCTTTCTCTCTCTCTCTCTCTCTCTCTCTCTCTCTGACTCTCTCCCTCTCTCTGTCTGCAGTATAATTTTCGCTTCCCCTTTTGATTGAGCAATTCTTTAATTGAGCAACTTAGGATCTCATTTGCGGCAAGGAGAACAGCTTGGGGACAGCTTCTCGTGGCACCCACGCAGAATTGTGGTTTCATTAGCGGCTCCTGCGACTCGACTCGACTCGACTCGCTCGTTGAGTCAAATTAAATGTAAATTTTTGTCGTGTGGTGCCAAAAACATTAATTGTAAGGCAATCAGTCGTCGAGGGAGCCCACGCAGCAGTCGCTGGCAAAACCAACAACTGCAATTTTCTTTTGCCAGCTTCAATCAGCCAACAATCAACAGCATGCCTCCGCCGCCCGCCCCCATCTGCCCCCTTTCCTGTTGCAGCAGTTGTTGCAAATTGCTGGCACCGCAAATTGTGGCAGGCAAAACAAGCAGCAAACCTAACACACAAAAAAAAAAAAGAAAACTGGCGACAATTTGGCCAAAATAAAAGTGTTAGAACTTCGCCTTTTAGCCAAACAAAACAAACTTGGCTAACATGACGCGAAAGCAACAAACAAACAACAAAAAGTGTATTTCACTTTTTGCGGTTTGCGGCATTTTTTGTTACAGTTAGAGAAACTCCATTCGGGAAGATATATTTCTATATAAGCTATCCAATACAAAGAGTTTACAGCCAATATTTAACGGAACTTCAAAAATTATAATAATAATAAAATAAATATTTATATATAGAAAACAATTTCTTTTCACTCCATTAAGAAAGTTCAAAGTTTTGGCAATTTTCAATAAATTACCCGGCGTTGCGCGGTTCAACTAATCTATTTGCAGTGCAACAACAAATTTATCGAATATCTTTCTTAACTTTTGACACTTTGTTGAAATATCTTAATAGATTTTAAAATACAAAATAAATATATATCAGTTAATACAATTTTTCACTATTTTTTAAAGAATAATTTAATCTATATTATGTTAGGTTTTTTCCTATTGCATTACATTTTTTTGAGAAACCTTTTAATATGTTTATAATTATGATTAGTAAATATAAAAAATAATATTTTATATATAAGTATATATCACATAATATTTTTAAAGTTTATACAAATTCGTTACTTTAAAACTTTAACTAAAAACCTCCCTCTCAAAGATATTAAACAAATTCTCAAGACTAACTTAAAATTCTCCACCTCAACCTCCACAAATAATTTCCAATGTTGTACGCACAGCTTTTCCACAGCTCCAATTAAACTTGCAGCTGTATTTAATTACAACAGAATTTTCACTAATTAAAACATAGAAAAGGGAATATCAATGACTCATAAATAGATGAGACAAAGAGCAAAAATTATTCACGCTACATAATTAAAGGAATAAACTGCTACAAAGACAAAAGCCAAAGGGTTGTGGGTGGAGTTTTGTGGCCTGTGGTTTAGGCGAAAGGCAACCACGGCAACCACAATGGCAACCGCTCGAAGTGTTTGTCATTTGTTTGCTGTTGTTTTTTTTTTTTATTTCCCGGGCAGGATTTAATTACACTCAATTACCGGATACCACAAGGCGATCCATTTACACTTAAGCTTCACTGTGGCCACAGCCGATGACACTTTGCCGGGCAACAGGTGAACTGCCACGCCCCCTAATGCTGCCTGCCTTCTGCTCATTAATGCCGTTAGACATTTTAACGAATTTTATGCAAATTGCGAACGGGAAACACTTTGAAATCGACGAAGCGGCGCCTTCCGCTTCCACCTTCTGGACAACTCTTTCGATGGCTGAAACAGGAGCTGAGGGCCGTGTGGAAGGGGTGGGGGAGGTGGTAAGCAGCTTGTGGCATCGTTTCGTGTTAGCTGAGTTATTATTGCAAATTAATTTTTGTTCATTAGATTTGAGAATGTCACAAAGTTTCTCGACACGCAGCTGAGACAAAAAGTGAATCTTTTGGGGTGTTGGAACTGAGTGCTGGAAAAAAGATAATGAGTAGAAGGGAAAGTATTGCATAACAGAAGGTAAAACAGGGTTGAGAACTTGAGAAAATATTTCACGACTTGAGAGTAAAGAATTAAGAGTGACTAGATATTGTAATATTTGTATATCTTATTATATATATTAAAGATAAAATAATGTTTATCATATATTATGTTTGTTATGCAAGTTTGTATAAGTTAGTATCTGCACTCTTTGTTATAATATGAGCATATGAGTATATCAAGGCTTATATATTTTTAATTTGGTATTAAATAAAATACGCTTTGATATTTAAATACCTTTGTCAGCAGACACACACACACACACTCGCTCCTTACTTAAGCCTATTGACTAATACACACGTGCAGCCACACACAACTACAAACAAACACACATACACACACACACTCATGTGAAATGAGCGGTAAATAATCCTTTTGAAATGCCGCAAAGCAAATTAATTAATGTGCCACACAGCCGGAATTTATGGCATATTATGGCGCCAAGCGGTGGGTGCGCAGATGTTACAGGTGCATCAGATTGAGTGGTTGGGTGGTTACACACAACCTTGTAGGCAGATACGTTTGACAATCCCCCTTTAGCTGTGTGCGTATCGATGCGATTGAAACTTTCCAACGCAAAATTCGCTTTTGCATATTTTAGTTTCTGAATTATGGCTGAAAGTTGGCTTTTAATTGAAAGTACACAGTAAAACGATAGAAAGAGAGAGGGAGAGGGAGAGCGAGAGGGAGAGAGTAGACTATGGCCATCGTTATGAACTCATTGATATCGGCGGCATAATGAAAATGTTTATTATTATCATTTTGCACGTTTGGTCCTGTCGACACTGAGATGACAAAGCATAATAAATTGCCCAGACACCCAGAACTTTCCCATTCCGATTTTGATTCCGATACGGAACGAGGTTTCTGTTTTAATGCATTTTTAATTAGTAGCAATTAATATGGTAATTTGTTTGAGTGCTAATAGATACTGCGAGCCTTTATTTCTGCCCAATTCAAATGAGTTTCGATACAGTAGATGAATATTTGTTGAATTAGGGGAGGAACTGATAACTACTTTGTAGCTATATATAAGACATATTTGACATATATATAAGATGCAAAGCTACATTGCTACATTACAGATACATCTACATATGTAAATACAGATAAAGATACTTAACCTTTTTATTCAGCTTATTAAAACAAAAATCAAATTAAATTTTAATTATTAATATCATCAATAATTGCATAGATATTTAACAAAAAGGAATTTATATTGACTTTAGTTGTATCATTGATCACAACATGCGTTAGAATATTTTTCCTATTTGCATACCGAGTCTCTGCGTTACCCAGCTGATAATTAGGAAAGTTACCCAAAATATTCTGTGATTCACCTCCAGATTCCTCCAAGCAAATGGGACGCACTAGTGGCCCCAAAGTGAAGGGCTTTTCCAGATGAAGTAAGATCAACTTTTCAGAATTTTTGCTGTCAGATGTCAAAAAGATCGTATATAGTAAGTAAGTATATATATAAATAAGTATATATGTTGGGCAGGCTTACCCTTCAATAGAGTGAACTTCGGATATGTTGTGCACTTTATAGCCATGATCCTCGCCCACGCTGTAGCTGATATTGTGATTGCCCTGGATAATGCGGTAGCTCAGATGTTGATCTCTGTTAGCGGATTGATGGGGCAAACAGTTTTCGGCTGTTATTACCAAATTGTCTGAGATAATGGCAGCCGCGCACTTGAATTCGTAGTTCGATGAGTCCTCTGATTCACGTTTGAATATGCTGACAGACCACGGCAAGAGGTTCGGTTGTTGGGCGGACTTTATGCCACAAATAGGCACACACGTGGGATCTGTTGACTCCATTTGCCAGTTGCCGTCCTCATTACAGATGTGCAAGCCTGTTTGGCCGTTCTCCTCGTTACTCTTATAGCCAGGTGCGCATCTTACATGAACTTCTGTTTTCACCATTTGAGTCTCGCTTTCGCAATCCAACAAAGTGTCCTCGTTTGTGCAATATGTCGCATATTGCGGCTTCTTTGTGACATTATTTGGGCTGCATATGGGAAAACAACGGAAGTGTGGATATTGCCACTCACTGTCCTTGCACTTGTTGATGGGGGACTCGAAATTTATAAATCCTTCATCGCAGGTCACTATGATAGCCGTTTTGCTCGGCACCTTGCCAGCTGCAGTGTAGTCAAAGCCCGAAAAGTAATCGTTTACTCTCATGCCCTTACTTTTACTGAATGCACAGGAGTCTGTGTCCCAGTCAGTTCTTTCACATACCCGTACTGAATGAAAAAGCCTCATTTGAAATGGCAAACTATGTGCATTCAGGTCAAGTAGCTTGTCTTCAGCGTAATGCTCAAATTTCTCGTTGCACTTGTTTAACTCGGTGTTTTGTTCAGCTTGATTGTAACATATATAGGGTATCTCGTCGCTGCCATCGGCACAGTCCGTCTTATGATTGCAAAAAGCCGTTTCCGGTATACAGGCTCCATTTTTACAGTGTGCTAAGCCTGGTGGACAAGTTACACCTGAACAGAGCTCAACGGATTCATCAAAGCCATTCGCGCAATTCCTACGGCCATCGCACAACTGACTCCACTTCAGGCACTTGTCGCCGCAGCTCAGAGCATAATCGGGGCTGGGTAAAAATATGGGAAATATAGGAAATATCACAAGAAGGTCAACTTTTTATCCACCCCACTAAATCCGACTTATTAGCTGAACATATATACTAAGTTTGATGACTTTAGCTCTTAACGTCTAAAGAAAGAGTTATCAATTTTTCGGAACGCATTCGATATTCGTGTGCTATAGGAGAACATTTGAAATCCTTAGCTCTCAAATCTGCTGAGATGGACGGGGGGAACGGACGGACAAGTGTTAATCGACTCGGCTGTTGATCCCGATCAAGAGAATTTGCACTTTGTGGAGTCGACCAAATTATAATTAATTTAAGAAACATAACATTTTGATCAACTCACCCGCAATCTCCGACCAGTTTATTAAAAATTAAAGTAATATTTTTATCCGTGGCACACCGATATATATTCTCATCACTTCCGTCCGGACAATCGGGTTTACCGTTGCACACGAGTTTATCATCGATGCAGCCACCGTAATTGCATCGAAATTGGACGTTCTCAGCGCAGGTTGTGTTATAGCATAAAAAATAACTCTCATCGCTGCCATCCGCACAATCCTTTACACCATTGCACTTAAGTTCAACAGGAAGACATGTCGAGTCCCGACATGCGAAGTATTCATCAGCTCGTATCAAACCTGCTATAAGAGAGCGAGAGAGACGGAGAGAGAGAAAGATAAGTTTTATTGAAGAGATAGCCGGAGGAGGGATAGCAGCTAAACTAAACCCAAGAAGAGATGATTACCCTTTTGTGCCTAAAGATTATAATGACAACAACCTAAACATAAATAATAATACAATAATAATAAAATAGAATTAAAATAAGCTATACTAAGCTTAACACAATACAATATATTGTACTATATATTATTCAAAATTTTGTTTCTTAAATCTCTCTGCAATTTCTTTTCACACTTCTTACCCAGTTGATATGCCGCCAAAACTATGAAAATTATATATCGCATTATCAAAAATAATTATAATTTGTGCCACAAATACTATATGCATATGTATTTACAACCGATCGCAACAAGCGATGATAAGCTACTGCTTGGTACGATTTTTTTTCGTTATCTTCATCTCGTTATCAGTGCTCACTATGATCTTTGACTTGGAAAACTCTCTCTGGGTTGAGATTGAGCCACACTACTTTACTGATAATAATGTAAAAATGTGCCTGTAAATGAATTCAGTGAGTCATTACAACTACCAACTCAATTGTATAGCATTATAGAGCTCTGAGCTTGAGTGAATAAACATTATGTTATGTAAAAGTCGATATCAGCCTCTAAGGATTTCTTATTTTTCTGTGTGGCCGTCTGCCGAAATCTTAATTAGCTAATAAATATATTTTTATGTACATATTGCATTCACATTCGGGTCCCTAATTAATTTCTTTATTAGTGATAATCTCAACTTAATCTTTAGCAGTTATTTACACTCATTTGCTATGGTCGTAGCAAAGTTTCCGGGCAGGGGGCTGAAGGAGGGAGTACAGAGAAATGCGCACAAACAATTTCATCAAAAACTGGAAGGCAAAAGCCTGAGGCCCAAAGACACGAATCCAGCTGCAGATTAATTGCATTAATTAATCGCTAAAACAAAGTACATAAGCAAACACGCCATAAGAACCCCTCCGTAACCCCCCTGTAACCCCTCTGTAACCCACCCATGGACATTTGTAATAAGACGCAAATTGCAGAAGCTTTAGGAAGGGAAACGTTGAATGAGGATGTTGAATGGGAAAATAAAACAACTGACATTTCCGTTTTTCATTAAGTCCAGACGAAAAGCTGAATCGAAATGTGTGTGTGTGTGTGTGTGTGTGAGTGTGTTTGTTTGTTTTTTATTCATATATCTGGCCACAAAATGATTTGTTTGCCGGACAATCGCTTTGAGTCCAATTTTCAGTGGTTAATTACAGATTGGTCGCTGCTTAAGTCCCAAACCAAAGCCTAAACCAAAGCTCAATTTCATAATTAACATGGCTTCCAGTTTCCACATCAATCGCAATGCAATAATCATAATAATAGAAACGTTTGCAAGTTCCAACCCCGAATACAGGATCCGGTTCATTCGGTTGTGCATCAAATCAAATTTGATTCGAATTGATTGATCATACCCAGCGGGCTGTCCTACCTAGGCCGCCTCCGCCTCCGCCTCCGCCTCCACCTCCTCCTTCGTACTTGTAATGTATCCTGTAATCGAGTGTAATCCTGTAAAGACCTGCTTACAGGCGAACTCACTCAGCTGGATGCCATTCGCTCATTGTTGAAGCGTCCTTCCCAATCCTCTTCCTCAGTGCTGATGAATTAGCTTTTCATTCTTCGTTTCATTGGGCTAGGCGCACGCTTTACACAGGGTATACGACTGTTTCCCTAACTTTTCAATAGTTTAATGAAAGCTCAATGGATAAAAAATAAAAATTCCTTTATAAATTTGGTAATTACTTCAAGGTTTACATCTGGCTGTAGTCCTCATAACCTTTTTATTGATACATTTTTGGCTAGTATATTTATCCCATTGGCAATCATACCTGGTGAAAGTACGCGAACCTCTGAGCTTATCCGATGACATCAAAAGTCAGCAGTCGAAATATATATCTCCCAAAATATTCCCCTCTTCAGTGCCCGGATTCAAGTCCCTCGAGTCAATGGACAAACAGAGGGAAAAAATCAAAATCAAATGCCATAGCAAAGTGGATTTTCCACCCTTTTTATTAGCAATTGCTGAACGCCTCCCCCTGCCCGCAGCCACTGTGCCAGTCAACGTCAATGTTAACGCCAGTGGTTATGCCGTGGGTTGTGGCTTGGTGGGTTGGTGGGTTGGTGGGTCGGTAATCCCACAATGAGCTGCCATAATAGATGGCAAGCAAATTGAAGAGCTTTGTCGACATCGCCATCGAGTGGGTCGAGCATTTGCGGTTGACGGTGGATTTGTTTTGGTCTGTGGTGCTGGTCGCAGTGGCGTTGTTGGTGGTGGCGGTGGCGGTGGTGGCAGCGGCATTGACTTCTGTGTTGCGCTTAACATTTGCGGTTTCGCACTTTTGCAACAATTCGACGACGACGACGACGGTTGTCGTGTGCCAGCGGGTGTCCCCTTTCAACCCCCTCCCCACGTACCACCCATTCACCCCCTCTCGGCCCTCACCTGCTGTTTGATTGTACGCAACAGGGTGGAAAGTTGAAGTGCATCCGGCTGGTCAGCGAATCGTGGTTGGGTGGTTCGTTTACCGTTCTTGTTGCCTAAATTACCAAATGAGACTTTTTGTCATTATGCGAATTATGAGCCTGGATAAAAGGTATTAAATATATTTTGGTCACCAGCTTTACAGCCTTTACAGCCTTTGCAGCCTGGTTTTAGGCTAATTGAAAAATCCCGCCCACCCTCTAATTTCTCATTTCGGCCATGGGCCGCAGCTGGCCAGCAACATTTTTGGGCAATTTGCAAATGGTCCACTCTCTTTCCCTATGGGCGCTCGGGTCCATTAGTACTCGTTAGCCAGTGTTGTAAAGCACCTCACAAAGTGATGCTCATTTTTTAATAACTGACATTTATGAGCTTTAAGCACTTGTGGATTATTTGGTGGTTTATTAGCGGCTGGCATGTGGTACAATTTTAAGTGGCTTAGTGGATTGTGTTTTAAGTAGTATTTAATTTTATAATATATTTACTGACTTTTCTAGAACTTTTAAAATTATTGTCTTGTGTGAAAAAAAAATATACAACTGCTACTACATTAAAGACTTCAGTGTCTATGAAACTGTTAACTGCATATTGAAAGCTACAACTTTTCCACCCAATATTTTTGCATTTTCAGTGAACTCTTTGTCAATATTTTGTTATCGGTTATTCATGCATGACATCATTCACATATGAAATCAGCATCTCGATTGTAAACTTGGGTACGTGTCAACATTTCTGACATTTTTAAATTTCAATTTTGACAGCTTGCTGATGAACATGCGACAAAACGAGAAACGGAACTTAGTGGAAAGGGCTGTCATTCAAATAGACTTTAATAACCTCGATGGAAAACCTGGATCAGCCAAAGCTAACCAAAAATAGTAGACTAAATAATGCTTGTCAGAGATTTGCAGAAAAATTTAAAGAACAAGATTATTAAGCATGTAGAGTAGGGAGAGCGTGTAGAGTGTAGAGTGTGGAGTGTGGAGAGAGTGGAGAGAATTTATAGTGAAGAAAGAAGAGTATATAGAGTGTGGAGAGTGTAGAGTGAAGAGCGTGGAGCGTGGAGAGAGTGGAGAGAATGTATAGTGTAGAAAGAAGAGTGTAGAGTTTAGAATATAAATCACATAGTGTAGAGTATAAAGTATACAGTGTAGAGTGTATAGTGTATTATGTAAGGTGTAGAGTGTGGAGTGTGGAGTGTGGAGTGTAGAGTGTGGAGAGAATTTATAGTGTAGAAAGAAGAGTATATAGAGTGTGGAGAGTGTAGCGCGTGGAGTGAGTGGAGAGTGCAGAGTGTAGAGTGTAGAGCGTGGAGAGAGTGGAGAGAATGTATAGCGTAGAAAGAAGAGTGTAGAGTTTAGAATATAAATCACATAGTGTAGAGTATAAAGTATACAGTGTAGAGTGTATAGTGTTTTATGTAAGGTGTAGAATGCACAATATGCAGACTATATAGAGCATAGTTTATGTAAAAGAGGGACTGCAGAGCTTAATGATTTTGTAGGGTATCTAAGAAGAAGAGGCCATGTAGAGTGTAGAGTAGCTGCTGATTTACAGATCTGATAAATCTGTTCAAGCCGAGCCGTGTCTTCATTTGCATGTCTGTAATTAAATTTGAGAACTGTGACAATTCATTTTGCGGTGCGTATTTCATTTACCCTTGCTTTAGGATTTGCACGCATGTCCAACCCTTTGCCAGTGCTTTGCCACGCCCCTGCACTGCCAGTGTTACCCATTGGGGAGAGCGAGAGAGAAGTAGAAGGCTGAGTGTTGTTGCATTATCATCGACATCAGGCCGCACGACATCAGGCTGCGGTCGCCTCCTTGTCTGCATGTCCTGGCCTGAGTCCTGACTTTTTTGAACACATCATCTCTCAACTGTTTGTAGTCGTATTATATGTCATTGCTCTGAAGTGCTCTCAAATTCTGAACAGAACCGTTCTGTTCGCCTTTTAGCACTTTTTTAATGCAGTCGCGATGAGATTTTTGCATTTTAAGTGATTTAATGGATTTTGGCATGCATTAAATTGAACGAGAAGCCAAGTTGTTAATTGCATTGCGAATTTATTATTATTATTATTATTATTATTATTATTTTTGTCGCTCATCTCTATAAATGATACGGGATATGGCGACAAATTTTTAAGTGCGTCCTCCTCTGTGTGCAGCCAGGCGGAAAGGATACTCAAAATACGGCCAACTGTGCGGGTTTAAAATATGGCCTTGACAGAGTTTATAGGAAACGGAGTATGCAGTATGATCGATTTCTGGACTCCCTATTACAAAGTACTAGAGATTCCAAATTTGATTTGTAAATACTTTACCGTTGTGTATCTACAGATGGAAAAAGGATAGAGATGCATAATTCTGTATTATCTCCATTTTCTTTGCTCGAATCAATAACTCATACATATAGCATATCACACATATATGCAAAATAACTCATACATATAGCATATCACACATATGTATATGCAAAATGTTAATCAATCTCATCCTTGAGAGAAGAATTGGTCAACTTTCTTGTTTCTTTTGGCCAACATAATGCTGACTCTTGCGTTTACTTCTTTTTTCTTTGTGTCGCAACGTATGTCGAATAATTAAAGAATAACAAAAGGCAAACCGTATTGAGACAGCAACAAAAAGCAACTGTCAGCCAGCCAGCATTCTATCAAACTGTCAATAAGCAATTCATTTGCAAATGCGATTCTCTCAATGGGAGCCCAAAAGGGAAAAACCGCAACAAATGCGATTCCCACATAGAAGGTGAGGCTCGTGTCATTGTTTGTCAAAAAGCCATTTCGGTTCGTATCGAATTTCAAGAGTTCCTAAAAAAAGCGGAAAATATAACAGAAAATAGTAAAGTATAACACATGAGCTGCTTGCTGGACAAACTTTTTATGCACTGAAACGACAAAAAAGTTTGCGAAAGGGTATATTATTTTTGCGACAATGTAAGTAACAGATGGAAGGAGGAGTGGCATAATATAAATCAGTATGTATTTCCTAATCTGAAATAAAAGTCAACTAGATGTCTATATATATGAGCTAGACTCGAATTTTATAACAATTGTAATTAATTACAATCGCCATTAAGATTTATAAATATATCTTCTTTAATTCCAGTTGCTTTATAAGATCTATTAATATGAACCGGGTATCTGCAGGGTAAACGTTAGTCCATCACACCCCATCAAGCTGTCTCACATGTATTCGGATAGGGTGTTGCGACAGTCGGACTGTCGGAATTGGGAGAAATACTCCCCTGGGTGGGCTTTGCCACTCGCATGTGACACAAGGCGACGGCGCTTTGCCACTCAGACTGTGCCACAAGGGGGCAGAGGTGGTGCAGAGCAGGGTGGGGGCGTGTCAGGAACTGGGGGCGGGGGTATGGAAGCTGGTGGCAACCTATCAGGCCGCTGCCATCTAACCGAGCGTTGACATTTGTGCATGCACAATCAACGGTTCGATTTAATGGAAAAAATGAATTTCACTCCACGCTTTGCGGTTTTTCCTCTCATTTTCTTGTTTTTCATTTGTTTTCTTTTTTTTATTTTTATTTTGGGAGCCGCCTTTTGTGTGGGCAGCAAATTTCCATGAATGCGAAAATTGGTTGCCAACCGCTTGGAAAAGCGTTTAATGCAGCTTCTCTATTTTCATCTTTTCCATTGGCTGCCACAAATCGAAACTCGAAAATTGTAATTGAAGCCGCACGCTTTTTAAAAAATGGACTCTAAAAAAGGGAAATAATATTTGAGAACTGTCTATGAATTTGTTATTTTTTTCTTTTTGCAACTCTATTGTTGTCAAGAGCTCGGGTTTAATTAATTGTGGTTTGGGGTACTAACCACATATCGCAAAAAAAGTTAAGCTATCTGTTAAATGCTTTTCATTCACTTGATTTAAATTTTAAAAAAAATTGGTTTGGAAAAAAAATTGACAATTTTTTGACACAATGCTGCGATAAGCACACTCTGAAGCGTATAGGAAATTAAATTTTTTCCAATCAAAATCATTTCAATAGCAGTTCACACATACACTGAGCGAAAATCGGGTGGTTGAGTGGTGCCGACATGCCCAGAGTTCAATTCAATGGAGTTTGGCAAACGGCGTCGGATTTATTTCATTCCATGTCAATAAAGCTGCACAAAATATTTAATTTGATGCATTAGCCTGATATAAGAGATAAGAAATTTTAAATTTTGTGTGGACTTTGTATGAAATATTAGTTAAAACATTGAATAAAATACCCTTTAAGAATAGCTCAGATTAAATGTGAAAGAAAAGTATTTTTGTAAAGTACTGTTGGAACAACTTTCATCATAAATTTGTTGTTAACATAATTACTTCGATATCTAATAAATTATTTAAACATATATCATATATTATTTTTCTTAAATCTGTTTTTGAATACAAACTTTGCAGTTATGCGAGGTTTCACGCCTTAAGAGCGAAACATTTCAATTAAATGTCACACATTAATATTCATTAATTATTTAGACTCGGGCGGGATGTGGGAAAGAGGGAGGGGGCGGTAGAATGTGTGGCACTTATAAGTCGTATAGCTGGTAGAACTGTTCGAAAACAATAACATTAAATCACTTAAAGTGTCAACGTTGTGGACTGCCACAGAAGGCGCCCTTTGGCTGCCTGGTCAGTGTCCGATGTCCAGTTGCAAGTCCAGATGGCATTCATTATCATAATCTGCAACATCATAAAGCAATTTGTGCTGTGCGGAGGGCGTGGCAGAAGGGGCAGAGTTGGGCAGAGGGGAGCGTAACGCGCTGAGTTGTTTGCGTCGGATAGACGCGAGTTTATGGATATGTGCAGCTTGTTGCGCGCAGTCTTAATACTCTGTTTGCAAAGGGAAGAAGAGTATATATCGATTACCTTTAAAGTTCATCTTGTTCTTCTTATGAAGCTATATATACATTCTTAAGCATTCATATATATAAAGTGTGCTTCAACTCTACTGGAACAGAGTATCACGCGGTCGGTTCCGAGTTGTTGTTGTTGTTGTGTTTGCTATGAGGCAGGGAACCCAGCAGAAATCTTAATTACTTGCCCAACCAAGCGCTTGACCTCACTCACACGCCCAGGACGAGTGTTGAACGACGTTGAAGCTGAAGCTTCAGCTGGAGCTGGAGGAGGAGCTGGAACTGGAACTGGAACTGAGGCTGGGGAGAGACGAAGTGTTGAGTCGTACTCGTCACCCACAAGGCCCATAATGGGGGTTAATTGGGCTGTGTGCGCGACACGCATACATCTTGGTAATTAACCAAAGAAGCGACTCCAAAAATGCCCATCGGCTAGCCACTGGCGAAATGGACATGCTTTCTAGTACTGTAATTAAGCCTGTGTCCATGTGGAACTGTTTGCTCACTTTCACTTGGCAACTGGTTGCAATTGTCAGAGATACGCATCGGGGTTCAACTCCCAGCTGCCATATGCACATTTCACATTAATTTATGTGGCGTCCCATTCTGCGCCTTTCTCTAGAATTTATTAATGATAACATTTATTTAGTTTCTTCTTCATCTTTGCTTTTGCCTCGCTGCTTTCTTTCGCTTCAATTGGACTTTCTTCTGGGGTGGACTTTCGCAATTTATGCTTCCATTATGTTAATTATTGACAATTGCTGCATGGTCAAGTGCTAATTATTTCTATTAACGGAATGCTTCGTATAGATATGGGGGAGTGAATAACCTCTAAGTGCACTCAACAACTTATTTTAAGACTTGGTCACATGTTCGGAGCGTCTGTTTTTCTATCTAATGGAATAAGTAGTTTGAACTTAAGTTCTTCTCGTAATGTGAGCTTTAACTCAACTTTAGAATATTTAGCATAATTTTGTATAAGTATAAAAATTTATAAGTATTTAAAGCTAAATAGAATGTCGCTTACTTAAATATATAAAATATAGTAGTTTTTAAATTTATATTAAATTCTTTTGCTTGTACAAAACTTTTTTACCTTTAGATGAGATGCATTTTATAACAATAGCTCCATTAGTTGTAGTGAAATGTATGATATCTCCCGACCAACCATATTTATTTCCAAATTCATTGTTATGCACAATGCACAAAAAAGAAGAAGCAAGACTGGTCAAAAATAATGGACTTTAATGGATGCGGTCAGCAACTGAAACGCAGGACAAAGAGCGAGTGCAACAAACAAAAGATCCCATGAATTAAATAGAAATTTAAACAAATGCAGCAAGAGAAATGCAGAAATCAAAGATAAACATTTCTTTAAAGTCATTAATCAAAGGGAAACTTGCGTCACTTTCACTCCAAAGGAACGGATTTCATTAGCCAACTGTCCAAAAGGGATGCGAGGGTGCGAGCCTGTTGGTTGGTGGCCTTAATTGTTATTTGGACAAATTGTTTTTGGCTTAACAAGGGGCAGGATTAATGATCTGGTCAGTCAATAAGTGTGGTTGCCATCCCTTTCCGAATAGTCCCTTTTTTCGAGCGCTATAAAGCGCAACGGTTTCCACATTTTGTGCCATATAAATTGTTAACGGTTTTGGCAATTAAAGCCGCACTAATTGCCAACAATAAGACACTTAGGAAAACATGACTTCTGCATGGCAAATCGGACAAAATGTGGAGGCCAATAAAAGGGTTAGAAAAGCCTCAATTAAAGCCACAATTTACTTCCAGACAAATACAAAGAAGCATTACCCTAAATTCAATTTGCCCGTCGTTATCTCTGAATCATTTCTTTTATATTGTTCTGCATAGAATACAGCGATTCTCAAAATTGTTTTATAGCCATTGAATTGTCTACATTGCGTCTGATTCCCTTGAAAAACTGTTCAAAATTTCGAGTTAGTAGCTGTTATAGTTTTTGAGATCGACGTATTAATATAACAGACGGCAGAGAAATACGGATTATTTTACAACTTTAAATTGTTATAACTCCGTTAAATACAGTCCGATTTTGGAAAATGATACCATTTCGGACTCAGCAAGCCCGGTAGAATGAAGTGGAATCTTCAATTATGGATTTGAGAACCAAGCCCATTTTGGCAAAAATTGAGACCTTACCCCTTGTCATTTTTTCAAAAATCGTCAAAATTAAAATTTTTCACAACTTAGATATTTTGAATGCCAATCGATTTGGCTCATTTATATGAGCTTAAAAATATATAGCTTTTAAAAATCGAATATAATTTGCCCAAGTTACAGCCAACTAAGCCATAAAAATAAGCTATTTAAGGGAATTTTTATTGATATTACAAAAATGGAACAATTTATTGCCAAACAATTATTTGCCTACTCTGCACCAGATATTCCAGCATAAGTATTCAAAATTTCAAGACCATGGCTGTTATAGGTTTCGAGATCGACATGTTTATACAACGAAACGGCAGAGAAATATGGATTATTTTTCAACTTTAACTTGTTATAACTCGGTTAAATATAGTCCGATTTTGGAAAAATATACCATTTCGGACTCAGCAAGCCCGGTAGAATGAAGTGGAATCATCAATTATGGATTTTAGAACCAAGCCCATTTTGGCAAAAATTGTGACCTTACCCCTTGTCATTTTTTCAAAAATCGTCAAAATTAAAATTTTTCAAAACATAGAAATTTTGAATGCCAATCGATACTGCTGATTTAAACGAGCTAAAAAATGTATATCTTTTAAAAATCAAATATAATTTACTCAAGTTACAGCCAACTAAGCCATGAAAATAGGCTATTTAAGGGAATTTTTATTGATATTACAAAAATGGAACAATTTATTGCCAAACAATTAAATGCCTACTTTGCGCCAGATATTCCAGCATAAGTATTCACAATTTCAAGACTGTAGCTGTTATAGGTTTCGAGATCGACGTGTTTATACAACCAAACCGCAGAGAAATATGGATTATTTTTCAACTTTAACTTGTTATAACTCGGTTAAATATAGTCCGATTTTGGAAAAATATACCATTTCGGACTCAGCAAGCCCGGTAGAATGAAGTGGAATCATCAATTATGGATTTTAGAACCAAGCCCATTTTGGCAAAAATTGTGACCTTACCCCTTGTCATTTTTTCAAAAATCGCCAAAATTAAAATTTTTTAAAACTTAGAAATTTTGAATGCCAATCGATACTGCTGATTCATACGAGTTCAAAAACGTTCAGCTTTTGGAATTCGAATATAATTTGGCCAAGTCAGAGCCAACCAAACTTGGAAAATAGGCTATTAAGGGAATTTTTGATTGATATTAAGAAAGTAGCACAATCTACATACAATTCATGACTTGCTTGACTGCGTCTGTTATTCTACAATAGCTATTCAAAATTTCAAGGTTGTAGATTTTATAGTTCTCGAGATCGACTTGTTTGTACAACCAGACGGCAGAGAAATAGGTATTATTTATCAACTTTAAATTTATAAAACTAAGACCATAGCCATTAGCTACAATTATGGCAGGATAGCATTACGACATCTTTATCCCAAATAAAATTAGTAAAAAAATAAACGCTTTTGATGTCGACTGAAAAACAGCTTACAGCCACTTTTTATTGCAACGTTAACAACAGTCTCGGCTTTAAAGCAATTGTGGGCTTTACTCACGCAACTTTCTATTTTTTGTTTCTACCCTCGAGTTGGATGTGGACCCCAATGGAGCCCTTTGGCTCTTTGGCCCGTTATCTGGCACAGCCGTGTACCAAAAATGTCGCGGCCGGAACAAAAAAAGTTGTGCGTCATAATAAATAATTTCAACGCATTCGTCTGGAAGGATTAAACCGCAAACCTGTGCACCTACCTTTTGGCCTGGGTATCTGGCCTCGAAATAGAAGGACTCAAAAATAAAACAAAAATTATTCAATGAAACGAACGTGAAAAAGGGTAAACAACTCAGCTATGCTCTTAGCTATAAGCTGACTTTATAAACAGTTGAATACCAGTAAACAATTCAGGTCGCAAAATACGGCGTATTTTACATTAAATATGAAGTGTAAGCTATTTGGCTATATATTCAACTATAACTTTTTAACTTCATTAAATGCGATTTAATATTTTATAAATTATAAATTTCTTTGATTTATAGCTCATTTAATAATTTAAATATTTACATTTAACGATGTAGTTAATTAAAGTGGTATCGATAGATATATTACAGCAGAGGTAATAAAGTAAGCTCTAATAGCTTTATTTGTAGAATTTATTTGTACCCGAGACGTGCTTCAACTATCGCTTCTATAAATAGATTTTTTTGATAGCACTGCAAGCTGCACTTAAAATAATTAAAAACCCGATTGTTATCTTTTTGAAAGAGAAGATATCAGTAGTAACTATCTTTAAACACTAGTTTGCTGGTAAATATAAATTGAAGCGAGCCAATTCTTCATTTTTTAACACCTACTGGGCCGCGCTTTTAACGTGCGCCTCTTTAGCTCAGTGGCAGAGCACTGGTCTTGTAAACCAGGGGTCGTGAGTTCAATCCTCACAGGAGGCAGTGAGCGAAATTTGCATTTCTTTACTCTTTTTTTAGCTTTATTAACCATAATTATTAAACAAATTAATCAAAAGTATTTTAGGCTAAACTAATATTCCAGTAAATATCTAGAAACAAGCTTTGCTCTTTTTTGCCTGGATCAACTTTCTCAGGCCTTCAATGATTGATTAACAGTAACTGTATTCAATCACTCGTAAATGCGCGCGTGTCCTTGTTCGAGTTCAAATGCCAAGAAATGTAGGTAAAAAGGATATGTCACGTGCGACTATAAAGAATATCCAATTTAGATATTGCAGTCCTTTTGACAAGCGCAAATGTTTTACATTTTTAATTAGAAAGTCACACAAGGATACGAAGGATACGAAGGATGCGAAGGGCAGCCATGTGCGACATTATCGCTGACAGGACATCAACGGCACGAGCTACGCGCCGCCAGAGGGCGCTTTCGTTGACACCCCATTCGGCGTTTGCGGTTTGCATTTAAAAGCCTTTTGGGCAATACAAATGGTGAAAGAGGGAGAGGTAGACCAGGGGTTGGGGGTGAGCTGGCTGTTGCGTTGTCGCATTCAAGGACATGTTAAGGATACTTGGGCTATTAGTTGATGTCGTTCGTCGCATTTGCTGTCGTCAAATATTTGCACAAATGTTTGTACCAACTGCGACCCCGGAGTTCAAAACGTTGTCAGCCATTGACAACTTTTGCTGTGCTTTCTATTTGACTTGTTGTTCGCTTTTAATTATGTTGTTTATTTTATCTATGGCCTCATATCTACTGCTATTTGTTTATAATTAAAGTCGCGCTTCAGCGTTTTTCTCTTCATCTTGTTATATATGTAAGTATTTTTTTGTTGTTGTCGTTTTTTGGTTTATTTTATCAGCAGCATAAATCGCATTCAATGCGTTCGCCATTCAGCGGAGCCTTAATTAAAAACCAACAATTGAGCCGCAAGCCCTTGTTATTAATTAATTTGGCCTTGGCCCGAGCATGAAATGCGCATTAGCCAATAAATCAGTGCACGGCTCTTATGCGTTGCCTGCACTGTCATTTTATTATCCTTATTATCCTGACAATGTGCTCAACATTTTCATTGTTGCACTCTGTGGAAATTCGCTTGGAAAGTGCATTTTCGAGCTCTTTGCTCTGCAGGCTGCATTCAGTAGGTTGCATTTAGAAGGTACTATCGTGAATCATTTATGTATATGCGGGTTGGCCTCTGAAGTTAAGCTGTAGTTAAGTTCGATTCACAGATCTGTCATATAAGGCAAAGGACTATCATGTAAAAAGATCATCAATCAGTCAGTCAATCAATCGAAAGTTAAAAATATAACACGCTAACAAATTGCAACACTAGTATTTACTTTATATTACTCATCAATCAAACAGTCGTCAATCAATCAAGAGATTAAAATAAAATTTGTTCTAAACTTAAAATTTTCTTTGAACTTCTCTAAATACGTCTCACAATAATTTTAATAACTGCTTTAAATGTTACCCAACTTAAGTACTAGACACATAATAAGCTTTTAATAAACGTTATTATGAGAAACGGTAAAAATGAAACTCAATCAAATCAGAAGCCAATTGGCTGCGCGCCTCTTTCAGCTAGATTATCAACGCGGAACCCTCAAAGTATGCAACGCTTTTTTTCTGCTGACAGCTGAAATGCTGCGCTGCTTAGCGGCGAGACGTCTAACGGTTTGTGCTGTGGGGTGGGGGCGTGGCAATTTATCATTTTGTAAAGTTTGGCGAGTTTGTTGCAACTTGTTGTTAAGCGGCTGAGCACATGGCTCTATGAAGAGGAGGAAAAGTGATGAGCGTTAAGTGTGAGTGTGACCGTTAGAGGGCGCCAGTGTGCTGGCTTATTGCCCTGTCGCCGGGACCCCCTTTTAACTTTTGAGCCAGCGCGCTGACAATTGGCCTGCACTGTGCGTCTTTTGTAATTAATTTTGATGGACGACACGTTGCGCTTAGTTGGCTAACAGCTGCGTTTCAGGTAGCAAACAGCCAGAACAACTTTTCACCAGCTCCGGCACAAAAGTTTTTCCTTAATCTGGCTGGGTGGGTGGTGAAGGTGGTGAAGGTGGTGAAGGTGGTGCAGGTGGTGCCGGTGGGGCAGCCGGCAGCTGCGGTACATTTTTGGTGTTTTAATTTTTGTTGTTATTCATTTCTGTTGCTTCCACTTTTTTGTGGGCGCTTTTGGCTGGTCCATCAATGTCTGGCAGAGAGACAAAAAGCTATTAAGGGAATTAAAAATGCATGAAGCTAAAAATGGGTTTTTTGTGGCTCAAACCCCGCTGATTGCCGTCTGTCGACGCCTTGCCACTCGCACTTAGTTAATTAGAGCAAACTCTTCATTCTGCATTTCGCTTGATTCAGAATATATACTTATGTATATATACAGGCATATACATATGTATGTATGTATATTCATAATTCATAGCGCAAATTGTTTGCGTCTTGTGGCAGCTGCTTAATAATTGCATGTTGCAACTGCAACTACTGCTGCTCCCGCTTAACTGTTTGTGTGCACTTTGCAACTGTGGGCAACGCCCCCGGCCTCATCTCTGCCCCTGCCACGCCCCTTTTCATTCATACAGAATTTGTATCCCACCATTGCGAGCATTTGTCTAATTTGTGTGTGTGTGTGCTTCTTGGAAATTAGAGTTGAGCAACTATAAGCTCATCCACCCACTCCCACAAACACGCACTGGCACCCACACACACACACATATACACAGACATTCACTCACTCATTCATGCATTCATTCATTTATTTATTCATCTCGTTTAATTGCCAAAGTCGGCGACTACAAAACTCTCGTCACACTCACATTTCCGCAGATCTTTTGTTTATTCTATGCGCTATCTCACTCTAACCCACTCTCTATCACACTATCTCTGTCTCTCTATCTGTGGGTGCATTTCTTTAATTGTTCTATTAGTTTTAATTGATGTACTTTCATCTATTCACATTCTTTCCCTTTGGCTTGCAAATGCACGATGTTTGATTAAGCAATTCTACAAGAATAATTTTACTTGCATATTGACTTAAGTAATAGGAAGAAGAGGAATGTTCTTTGAATGGTTTAGAAAATTTAAGTTTATGAAGAAACCTTAACTTTCTTAACTATTTTTCTTATAAGCAAGGCTGATCTTTTATATATTATTTTAAATATAGATATTATATTATTCAGTCATCAACTTCTTATCGTTCATCAATTAGTTCAATTGTTATTCGATACTTTGGAATACAACCAGAGGACACATTATCATACGTTACAATCCGCTTTCAAAAACATATTTATTGCGGTTGCTGCAGCTCTTGCGATAAGAAAATATACCCCCAAAAATCTGAATTCCTTACAATATGCCATGCATCAGCATTTCTTTTGGCAACATTTCAGGCAAAACATCTTGAAAATATTTTCGTTTGGGGACTTATCGATATTTGTGGCTGGTCAGCTATAGGCCAAGTTATTAATGCTTGCGATCAGATAAAAGAGGAAGAGGAAGAGGAAGAGAAGGAGAAGGGAGAAGTGCCGGCTGCTGCCAGCCAGTTGGTCTTTGTTGTTGCTGTTGTTGTGGTTGCATCTTGATGTTGTTTTTGTGTTTGTGGCTCGCGACAACGATGACGTTGCATGTGTGACACTTTTGGCATCCGAAATGCTTCCTCATCGCTGGCATAGCTCGAGAACTGTGCCACATGGCGATAAGCGATCAGCTGCAACCACATTCTGGCGGTTTATGTGGTGCAAGTGGTGCTAAACTTTGCCTCCTTCAGCGGTATTTTGCATAAAAGTTTGACTGCTTTTCTCAGTTTATTGCTAATAATCAGCAGCTGGCTTCATTATGGACCCAAATTATGTTTATCCGATTACCTGAACCGCTTAGCCAAACATTTGTCCATTAATTTAGGTCGCCCGCACCTCTGGAATTCCAACCCCCGCCCCTCTTCTCCCTTTTCTCTTCTCTATGCTCTTTGGCATCTTAAGTAGCCCGCAATGTGAGTAAACGTCGTACGCCTCTTCACTTTCCTTTGTTTTCCCGCTAAAATTCTGGCTACTTTTTGTTGTTGCTTCTAACAAATTGATTTCAGCTACAACTGGACACGATCCCTGGCCCGGGGCCAGAAGCATATGTCGCATCTTTAACTGTGATTTGCCTCATAGATTAGCCCGAAGGCTGCAACAGCCTCCGTTTATGCCTCCGTTTGTGCCTCCAGGCTTGCCTTTGTCTTTGTCTTTGCTTGCCGCATTGTCATGGAAATGCGTATTGGCTGCAACTGCAACTGCAACTCAGCAACTGTGCAACTGTGCAACTGTGTGTTGCATGATTCTGCGTCTGCCTCCTCGATCTGGCCGGCCATTGTACCCGCTGCCATCCAGAATTGTATTCTTTGGGTGAAATTTGTATCGCCTTTTCCAAATCTACTTAGCACACAATGGCGTTGAAATAGTCTTATTGCTTTTTGAGTGCTATTTGGCAAAGATTTATGGTTTGATTTTCTCTCTCTAGCTGACCAAAAACTGAAGACCAAGAGCTCGCAGCATAAATAGCTAGACAGTTGTGTGTGTGTGAGTGGGAGAGGGAAATTATGAAAATGAAATCTGTTAGCTGGCAAATCCCTTGCCTTGATGGTAAAATATGTAGGTAATAGATTAATTTTTACATGTCGGTAACATTTAAATAAGTCTAGTAAATGTCGATCTATATATACGTATCTATATATGTATCAAAGTATCTATGTATATATGTATCTATGTATCTATGTATCTATGTCTCCAAGTATCTATGTATCTATGTATCTATGTATCTATGTATCTATGTATTTATGTATCTATGTATCTATGTATCTATGTATCTATGTATCTATGTATCTATGTATCTATGTATCTATGTATCTATGTATCTATTTATCTATGTATCTATGTATCTATGTATCTATGTATCTATGTATCTATGTATCTATGTATCTGTCTATGTATAGATTTAAGTATTTATGTATATATATTTATTTATGTACATGTATATCTAAGTATTCATGCATCTACTTAGCTGTGTATCTGTTTATCAAAGTATCTATGTATCTAAGCATTTATGTATCTCTGTATCCATATACCCATCTATCTATTTGTATATCTATATATATATCGATTCATGAATATATCCATCTATCTATCTATATTTCCCACTTAGTATCGATCCATCCATGCATCTCTAAAAGCTTGTATTAATATACATATATCTATACGTATATCTAACTGTATCTATCTATGCGAATATGTTTCTATTCAAATGACACTAAGGAGTCGCCTTCAAAACTTTCTCAATCGATTATTAGCTAAAGATTCATGATCCTGCATTGAGTGAACATGAAAAACGGCACCTTAACATCCCACTTGTTGGCATTTTTTGTTGTTTTTTATTTTTCTTCTTCTTCTTTTTTTTTGTTTTGGGTATGCCTTGGGTCAATTACAAACGCCTGACAGATGGGTTCAACTTCGTGATTGTGCAGATTTATTCTTTCACCAACTCAATTTTCGCCTTGCAACAACAACAACAACAACAACAACAACTGCAGCAACATTAGCTGCAGCAGCAACAGCAGCAACTCCAATCGAAGTGACTACCAAACGATATTCAAATGTTGTCAAAGTCGTCGATTATTCAAGACGAGCCACTAACTACCGTTCCGAGAATAAACAGTACAGTCAAGACGAAGTGCACACACACACACACACACGTGCATTTATACACACCCACACCTAACCAATCACTTGGCCGATAAATTTCACAAATCTTGGCATCGCGACGTATCAAAGCAGCAGCAGCGGCAACAACAACAATAGCAGCAACAATTTGAAATTCTGTTGAAAAACAGTTTTTCCTTTGCTGCGTCACTTTGGGCACTTTTTTTTTGGGTCTGGTCTCTCTCTTTCTCTCTCTCTCTCTCTGTTTCGTATTTATGGCATTTGCATATATTTTGCATAACGCAATCGATGGCATCGACATGGAAAATATGTTTACCTAGCTGCAGCTACTGCTAAGCTCTCTCTCTCTCTCTCTCTCCCTCGCTGTCTCCCACTCTTTCTCTTTGGCATTCTTGTGCTTAATTCGGTGAATACAAGTTACATTTGCATAGCATCGAGTGGGAGATGCGCAAAGATTTGCTGGGAAATGATTATGCCAAGGCTTTAGCGAAATTTTCCCCATTGGAAAGTTGGCCAAAAACTATGTAAAGAGTCGAGAAAACCGCCCTCAAAGCGGGCCTAATGTATTATGTATACACACAGTATATATGTCGACGACATTGGCATACAAAACAAAAACCAAAAAGCAAAACAAACAAAAAAAAACAAAAACTAGAGAAAAAATGATAATTAAGTCTACTTGTTGTCTATCTACAAATTAAAATCTAAACAAGATATTTTTCATGTTCAAGTCAAATTTTTGCGACTACAACTAAAACGTGCGCCCCAAAACAAACTTCATGAAGAGGGGCAGCGAAAAGGGGATCGAAGGGGGCGGGGCCGTTGGGGCGTGCAATGACGACAAACTCGAGATTATAAATATTTGAAATGCAGTAGCTAACTTTTGGCACGTTATTGTTTGAATGCAAAAAAAAAAAATAAACAAACTTTGCTGTCTGCCTGCGATTTTTATCAAAAACAATTTTTAATCCGCGATTTGAGATACAAAAAATGAAAAAAAAAACACCAAAATGAACTGAAATAAAAATGAAAAACTTAAAGTAAATAGATTTTTGTAGCGCCCTCTGCTGAAATTCAGTAGCCGGCAGTTGCTTGACCCGCAGCTGAACTCAAATTTTAAGCAAATTGCAATGCAGCGGAGCCACTCGAGCCTCTCGATCCGCTCGATCCACTCGGTGGTGCAGTGGTTGCAGCGCAACGATGATTGTCTTTCAAATGCGAGCAACAACCGCAACAATCAACAGCAGCAGCAGCAACAACAACAAAATGAAGTCATGTTGTTGCAATTGAACTGCAATTGCGAAGTTTGTTCAATTTGTTAGTTTAACAAAATAAAATAGACATTAATTGAACCCCGGACTTTTGGAACTTCGCAATTGATGCTTCATAATAAATTAATTAGCTGACAGTTCGAACTCAACTGCAACTAAATAATATAATTAATTTAAGTAGATTTTTGTATAAATTAAAGAAAGTATTTATGAATTTAAAAAATGTTATTGTTATATGTTAAATATTAAATAATATTTATTTTATATTCAACTAATATTTTAGTTTTATATAAAATCAGAAATATTTGTTATTCTATTTAAAAATCGAAGCCTTTATAGTATTTGCATTTTTTAAAATTGGATCTGGGTTTAAAATGGATCTGTAATTTTCATCCAGATTTCTATTTGAATATGTTTTATTGCATCTGATTATATATCGTATATGCACAACAATATCTGCTGTCTTTGCCTTAAGATCAGTTGCTATATCTGATGTTTTATTTATTTCATATCCATTTAAGTATTATTTTTTTGCCTTCCACAAATTGTGAATCGCAACTCAATTCCATGCGAATTTGCGTGTGGCTCTTGTCGTCATTTAAGTCACGTACAAGTTGCAATAATTTGCAACACGTTCGCCCGGCAAGTGCAACAGCAACAACTGCAAGAGCAACAGTTGATGCTACAAGCGTATTCTAATCGAACCGAGAGATGCGGCGGCTGGGCCATAAATTGGCAAGCAGAGCCTGACCAGAGCAATCAACACCTGTCCAATGAGCCACAACAGCAGCAGCAGCAACAACAACAACAACAACAACATTAGCAATCGGTGCCCTTTCAACGCATAATTTAGCACAGAGATATGCACTCCGAGCGGGTTCTATTACAAGTTGATAATCCGTGACGATCGATTGCCCGTTGATATCCTTGGCAATGCAATTAAGTAATGTTGCCGGCACGCCAGCAACATGAACAGCAACATCAACAGCAACAGCAAGAGCAACAGCAAGAGCAACAGTTGCTGCCGTGTGTGCCTGGATGTGAAATTCAAATTACATTTATTACCAACACTTTGAGCACCTGATTTAGTGCACTTATCGTGAGATCTGATTGGGTTTTAGGCCAAACAGAGAGATCTCTGCCCTTAATGTTGTTATTAGCCATTATTAATGCCTGCGCTTCCCAAATGACAACCGACTTGGTTACTCTTTCGATTCACACCCAAGCGGCTGAGTGTCCAAATCTTGGCTGCATCTGTTGCGCATTTCCAGCGAAAAACGCGGCCAGATTTTCAGCGCAGGCCGCAATCAAAGTTTTCCATTTGCCTTTCGCACAGTTTCCACAGTTTTCTTACAATTTTGTTTTTGTTTTTGTTTTTGTTTCTGTGCCTTTTTTCTCGCAATTTTTTTCTCGGTCTCACACAGCGCAATTGACGCGTGTTGGTGATTGCCTTAGCCATAGCCTTTCCCATTTAATGGTGTCCATATGATTCACGGCACTCCGCACCAGGCCAGACCCGACCAGGCCAGACCCGACCAGGCCAGACCCAACCAGGCCAGACCTGGCATCGCCATCGCCATCGCCAGCCGATCCGCAGATGCTTTTCGGGTTACTCAAAAATTCGTTAAATACAATTGGATTTCTTTTGGGGCTGCGCTCGCTGTCGAAGTTGATGATGTGCCTCCGCCTCTGCCCCTACCTCTGCCTCTGCCCCTGCCCCTGCCCCTGCCCCTGCCTCTAGTTGTGGAGTCGTGCCTGCGCTGGGCCCGACTCTGGTCCTGGGCACTCCCCCGCGGTGCGCAGCGCACTTTGCCACAGCAAGCTGTTCAGGCCGAAAGAAAAACAAGTAAGAGAGCTTGCGTGGGGAGTGACTGACTAGAAGATACCCTGCTTGTGCGTGTTTGGGACAAAAGTTGTTATTGTGGCAATTAACAATCTAAGCATGATTAGAAGCTAGTTTAAGATGTGCTTAACTAGGAGATACCCTGTGTATATATATTTTGGAGAAGATGCTGCAGTTGCAGATAATAATAATATAATAGCATAATAACAAGCGAGTTGAAAGTGCTGGACTAGCAGATACCCTAGGTAAATTATAAAAGGTATATGCAGAACTACTTTATTTCCACCCATAGCTCACATTTGATGTTTAAAGGTCTTACAGGTTTTCTCTCGAGGTAAAGCTTATGATAACAATTCTCAAGGAGTATAGTGGATTGTCTGCATTCTGCAACTCAAGTCTGGCATACCCCTTGCGCACATTCAACATGGGTTCGGGGGTATGAAAAGAAAAACAATTGCAATTTTCAACTAATGCTTATTGCTGGAAATCAGTTTAGAAAAGCCAAAAGGAGCCAGTGGAGTGTATGTGGAGTCGAGTCGAGGAGCTCGCCTGCTCGAGTCAACTCACAGTCGGAGTCGCCACAGAGTCAACGTCACAGTCACCTGGGCTTGAACTCTGCGCTGTTGTTGTTGCACTCCAAAAGGTGAGTCCAGTCCACTAAAAGTTGCCTCTTTGATGAAAACTGTAAATTTACGAACTTTACTTTAATCACCAAACATGAATCGCGCACAGCATGCAGCAGCAGCAGCATCAGCAGCAGCAGCAACCGAGCAGCAGGCAGCATGCAGCATGCAGCACTGGAGCTTGCACCATGCCGCATGCACCTATAGGGAGCCAGAGAGTGTGTGTGCGAGATAGACTCCAATTGCTTGTTGTTGTTGTTATTTTAGCTCGAATCAAACTTAGCTTCTATTATAGAGCTGCAAAAATCTTAACTCATTTACGATCTATCCGCTATTTTTATAATTTTCTTTATCCAGTTAACTTTTCACATTAAAAAATTTATAAGAATTTTTTTTGTGGGTTTCAAAATGTTGTCTTAACAAATCTGCTAATATATGAAAGTATAATATTATCTTTACTACTCGAATTCAAAGCATAAAACTCCAGACCTTTGTGCTTGTTATAAATTTCATTTATTTAATTCTCACAATTTCTGAATACCCTTTCAAAAAGTTGAGATTGATATCTTACATTTGTGGAAGAAATGTTTTATTAATATGAAGGAATATCCTGAATGTGTTGTTATCCACTAGAATTCTAACTTATTAATATTTTTTTTTTTATAAAACTTCACTTTAATAAAAGAATTGCTAATAGGGAATGAATAATGAATAATTCAAGCTTATGCCTTATTTTTTAAATATAGGAATATTAGGAAATGTATCTTACTCTACTAGATATTTTAATTATATATATCATTTAATTATCAAGCTCTACTTTAATTACAAAAATTTTCTAATAGAGTATACATAGGTCTACTATATCAAGTTAAAGGCTTATTTTTGCAATACCCTTAATGTATCTTAATCTATCAGACCATATATTTATATATCATATATTTATTAATCTGCACCCATTCCAAAGAATCTCTGAAAGGGTATTCAAAGGTCCGCTTCATTTAGCTTAAGGCTTATTTCTTGGTTATTTTTATTTTTATTGGCAAGAAACATTTTGAGACGTTGCATGTTTCGAGGCTGGAGAAATATTTCTTAGCATTTCAACATTTCAACGCATGTTGAGAGTTTTGTTAGCTGTCGTTGTATTCATGTTTTGATATGGAACGCGCCGGGATCCTCCTTTGTCTCCACCAAAGAGCGGGATAGAGACAAGCACGAGAAGGAGGAGGAGGAAGAGGAGGACGGACGCAGCCAAACTGGGTGCAGGAAGGCGCTCATTGACTTTGCCCTCAAAGTTGTCATTTGGACTGCTGTGCGGCTGCTGCTTCCGACTGACTTCTGGCCCGATAAACGAGGGAGCTGGAGCGAGAGAGGAGAGAGAAGGAGAGAGCGCGAGAGGGAGAGAGGGAAGTGGAGCGCGTTACCAGGTTGAGATTTAGGTTCAGGCTGTAGTCAAGGGGTCGCAGCATGTTGTCCAGTGTTTATTGTGACTGCCTTTTTGTCTTGCGCTTTTGGCCAAACTCTCACACACACACACACATAAACACTTCTGGTCAATTCTGGGCTCGAGTTTTCGTTGTCGTCTCTTATGTTTGTCAATTGCTCTTGCTCTTGCTCTTGCTCTTGTGTTGCCATCTCTTTTCACTCGAGTACCTTTTGTGTTATCTGCCTTCCCACTCACTCTCACGCTTTTGTGCAGCTGATAATTTATTGCATCGCTTGTGCCAAAAACCGTCGTGTGCCTGAAAACTCTTGAGCCTGAATAGCCATGTCGATATGTATATATATATATATATATATCTATATGAATACATGCGGGACGTTGGCAACACCTTCGCATAGCATCTGTTTGGCCAACAAATCAGGACAACAACAGTAACAACAACTGCTCCTGCTGCTGCTGCTGCTGCTGCTGCTTTTGGTAGCTGTTGCCATTGCCCAGTGATTTGGTCACTTTGTTGAAACAACTTTGTTCGGGGTTTTGTCTTATCCTTTGTTACCCTCCCCCATTCCCCTACCCTGGTTCACTTTATAAATGGCCAACAATGAAAACAAATGAAAAATTCGTTTTGTTTTGTTTTGTTTTGTTTTGTTTTTGTGTCGCCTGTCGCTTGGAATTAGTAACTACAAGTATGTTAAAAGGTTCATTCATGTTGCGCGACTTTTTGTCTACTTGCCACCTACCACATAAACTTCCCCTCGACCCCTAACTCTTCGATCTCAATACCATTCGCCTGGTATCAGTTTCATTTGGTCTGCTTCACGGTTGCCTCTTGTCTGTAAATTGATAGCCACCAAATAGCTCGCATATTTGACTCCGACTTCGACTCCGACTCCGACTCCGACTCTGACTTTGACTTTAACTCCAGCTCTTGAACTCGATGCTGTTGTAGTGCAATTTGTAGTCCCCATTCGATTTAAGTTCATTTCGTTTCGGTTTCTGTCTTGAATCCCAGCTGGTTCAATGTTCTCATTTTTAACAGTTTGTAGTGCAGAGTGCTAATAAATTTATTTTAAGCGAAAGGCTGTTTAATTGAGCTAAGAAGCATTTCAATAATTTATTGAAGAATTTCATTGTTATATTACAATTAATTTATTTACTACATTAAGTTATATAAATAATTATATAATTCGTAGAGAACATTTAATTTTTAATATTTAATTATTTCACTCCAAGTGGGTTTTGAGGTTTGTGGCACCTGGGCATAGCTGCTGCTATATCCATTACCATAATATGTTCCACCCATTTGTATTTTTTTCGACTTGGTTTGTGGCTTTACTTTGTTTTGGGTATTTTCCATATCATTGCTGACTTTCCCGTGGTTCTCTGTCTCGTAGACTTCAATTGCTTTATTCAGGTCATTTCCATCACCATTTTCATAGATCTGTAGATCGACTGGATTTGTTGACTGCGCTTCAGACTTTACCTCTTCATGGACATTGCTCAAGAGTCCTTCGACGATTTGATATAATATATCCTTCTTGTTGTAGTTTGTTGCTTCCAAATTGGAAGTTGACTTCTCATCTATAACATACTCTGTGGATTCTGGCTGGGAATAGCTTTTCAGATTTCTGTGGGATACTTCTTGCTGGTTACGATTCTCATAGATATTGCCATAAAATTGGGGCTTTGGACTGTTTGATTTAAATATTTCAGCAGCTCTCTTCACTGGAACACTATTTAACTCGTAGTTCTGTGATTTTCTATAAGTTTCCGACCTATCACAAACGTCCAACTTTGAGTTCAATCGCTCTTGATTGACCAGCAAATCTTGCAATCCCTCATCGATTACCGCTAGATTCTCCAGCTTAAGATTACGAAGCTGCGAGTTCTGACTGCGGATTAAATATACCAATTGAATATCCAAGAAATTGAGCTTACTTATGGCCGCCTCGCAGAGTCTCTTGATCAAAGGCATATTCTCCAGCTCCAGCTGCATATTTGATTGGGAGGTATTCAAGCTGCTGAAGGAGCTCTTTAAGGTCTGAAGACGAGGCAGGATAGAACGAGAGACGGACTCAGCTAACTGTAAGAGATTCTTATCAATATTTTGACTGCTGTTGAGCAACTTTTGCTGATAAGAGTTGAGTTTGCTTTGAAAGCGTTCGACTTGATCCTTAAGGACTTGCTGTTCCAGCTTAAGGTATTCAATATTATTTACGGTTCGCTCCATTTCAGAGTTTACTTTATTGGTAGTGTTGTAAAGAGACTGCAAAGTTATCACTGCTTGATTCTGTATTGTATAGTTAGAGTTGGAAAGTTGTTGTAGCGTTGAATTTAGATCAGGAAATTGATCGATTTGCTCTTGTATGTTGAAGAAGAACATTGTAAGATCGTTTTGTATCTTGCTAAACAAATTATTGGATGAATTTAGCTCAGCTGTATTTTTATTTAATAATCCAACTAACTGTTCTTCGAAGGAGAGTTTTTTACGTGATTTAGTTGAGTTTGGTGTCGTGGACGAGTCTCCTCTCTCATTTGTGGGCGTGTCCTGTGCGCCTGTTGCATTGATGCAGCCCAGCAGTGCAATTATTAATAGAATTTTCATCTTGTTTTAGTTGCTCTTCAAACTAAACTTTGAACTCGAGTGGCTTTGGATTTGTTTTACCTGCTCTTAAATACCTTTTGCAACCTTTATCGGTTCTCAGCTTTGTGTCAAATATTCATTATAATATACGCTTTCTTTTGCTTTTTCGTTTTTATCATTTTTGTTTGAGCCCATTTTCTGCACGAATTTGTTGACAAGCGCAGCTGCTTAATTATTTACTTTTTATCTAAAAACCAAATTAAAAACTTTTATTTGAATGAACTTTGAATAATCAACAGTAAGATGTATTAAGATATTCTGTAAAAGCGTTAACAACGATGATTTTCTATGAATGATTTTTATAAAATTGAATAATTTTTTACTAGACTTCAAAGTTCAGAGTTCTACTTCCGATGTTTGTATCTATATATATGTAGATACATTCATTCATTCATTAAGGCGGACATTCAAGAGTTATTTACTCACATTAGCGGCATAGAAGTCAACGGGAACAACATGAGGGTCACGCTCAAAGTCAAATTTTAATGAAAAAGTGATTCATCATTTAAGAGAATAATTTGAGCATCGAGCATCGAGCATCGGGCATCGGGCGACATTGTTAGAGCAATTAAAAACGGTTTGGTCTTTGGATCGGCTCCCTCATATCTTTGAAATAAAGTTCCATAATCGGAACAGAGAGCGACCCCAAATGTGAGAATGTTACTCGGCCACCAATAAGCGGGTCAAATTAGAATAAATAGTTATACAAACAACGAGAGACCCCTTTAACATCACCCAAACGAAAGAAAGAGTGGGCTGTAGAGAGTAAGAGAGACGGCGAAATATTGCAAGAAATCAAAAAATTAAAAATAAATAAAAACGAATTGAATAATTTAGGTCATGTATGTGATGATGCGACGCTTTGGATTGCTTAAATGGGTTGCTCGAGGGTGGTTCCTAAGTAATTATTCATTAATTGCATGTGCCTAGAGGAAAACAAGTAGAAATCTAGCCGTCGAATGTAACCGACTGCATAATACTCGTTCATATATTAAAAATAGTTAAGTTTAATACAAAAGTGTATATTTTTCAATATTTAGAGATTATCTGTAAGGCAGCTCAATAAAAGTCATGCTATAATCTACCTTCAAACTGTGGAATTTATTATCACAATTTGCCTCGCCTATTTTTTGATATATGTATATTAATATATTCATTATTTTATGTGCAACTGATATAAATACTTATATAAAAAAGATTGGCACACCTAATATACTCTTCTGCCCGCTCAAAGCAGAGTATAATGGCTCGTAGAGCAAAGAAATGTTCTCGATTAAAGTATATGAAAATATTTTGAAAATAGACAAGGAACTATTGCTGAACCTCAACGGTAGTTACGATGGGACCGGCTACACTTATGCTGGTTGACATTTCAGGCCATTAGATGGGCAACACGTAACCGCACAAAAGTCAGGGTATACAGCGGGGGGTTTTCGCTGGGTTACGATGGGGTTCGCCTGGGTGCCGCATGTCGTTCCATGCAATTATGCATTCATCTAGATTATGACACGACATGCAAGTTCCGATCGGCTCTCCAGTGTCTTTAGCGGCAAATGAATTTGTACTTTGCCACAGAAGTCCATTGTTGTTGTTGTTGTTGTTGTTGTGCTGGTGCTGGTTGTTTTGATAGCACACATTTTGCTGTGGCGTCGACGGCGGCACGCGATTTAACCGCGTCTCGTAATTAATCGTCAAATGAGTTTAATTGTTTATGTCTTTTATGTGAGAGACTAGTGGCTTCTACATTGTCGCATTTGCTTCGAGTGCCCAGATCCCAGATCCCAGATACCAGATACCAGATCCCAAGATAAACTCATACATATACATATAGATTAGCCTGGCTGGCCAGACAACTGAAAATTAGTGCAAACAGAGCGACAGATACAAATCGTCAGCTGTTGAGATACTATTTAATCTGTTAAATGGGAATATGTTTAAAGACAACTAAATCTGTTATTAAGAGTTAATCAATTAGGGAGATAAATAAAAACTTGTTTTAAGTGCTACGAACGTTAAATATATACAATGGATTATTCTTCTGGTCTTGCAGTGAATGGGCTTAAAGAAAAGAGAACAAAAGAGAAAATAATTAATATATATCAACAAGAATATATAATATAATATGTATATTATAAAGATATATTATTTACAAAAAGTAAATTAAATATTTATTTAATTTTTAGCCACACTTGTCTTCAATACTTTGTAATATTTAGCTTTAAGCTTTATCAAGCTTCTCCAGCAGTACAAATAATAAAATAAAGTTCCAGCTTAACTTTTTTTTTTAATATTTATGACACCCAGTTCATAAGGCAGGCTAATTAAAAAACACAGAAAAACAATCAGCAGCTATAATTAAGAGCTGGAAATTAAAAAATATAGCCGCAGGTTATGCAACAAATCTTGAATCTTGAATGTTGAATCTTGAAAAACGAAATTCAGAACCAGGGGCCGAGGTTCATTCATCATCAGCCAAGTGCAACCGGTAGACAGGATGTGTTCCGGCTGGTAAATGGATGACTTTTCTGAGCTATCCAGAGGTCTTCCTTCGAGTGGGGGTCGCCCTGTTTGGCCGCTGATTAAAACAGAAGCAACAAAATTAAACAAAAATTTGCATTTTAATACAAAAATGCGAAAGCAACATTATTTTCTTTTTTCCTCCCCCTCGTTTTGCTTGGAACAAAGCGAGAAGCTAATAATTTTATCAGTGGCAAAACAGTTGACAAAATCAGCATTTTTCCAGGGTATAGGAGGGGGAATTCAGCCAGGAGCTGCATCCGTTTAAATGAACTGTTAAAGCGACCACGCAGCCAAGACATTTGTCTTTGCTTCAAAAAGGGAAACTGCAGATTTTCCGCGTGCTTTTCTTTCGACTTACCGCCAAAGGTGGAAGAGACGGGAGGGCGTATGTTGTCTACGTGTAGCGTTTGCCTTGAAGATTATTAATCATCTTTTGTGCGTATCTTTCACTTTTCGTATGCCTCATTGCTGGCAGCCGCAAATCCCCAACTGAAACTTTTGAACTTCTTTTTTTTTGGCATTTGAAGGAAGTTCGCCAGGAAATCCTTTTTCTAAGAAAATTATTTTGTCTTCACTTGTTCTTTATATTTGAGCTTTGCTCTAATGAATTTCAGTTTATAATTTACTTGTCTTATATATATAAATTATCAAGTTAATTAAGTTTTTCGGATGCACCTAAGAGATTAAATGGGACTCTTTTTAATTTTAAAAATGAAATGAATTTGCGGCAAAACTTTGACTTGGAGCTTAGAAGAGTTAAACTTAACCTTCTAGGACTGTAATTGAAATATTCTGATATTTGTTGCTTGATTATCAAAAATATTCAGATACATTGAATATTTGATTTTCTTTATGTATCCAATCATATATAACATGTGATTGGACAGTCCTAGAAGCCAAGCTAATAGAAAAATGTCCAAGCCAACTCCAAGGTGGGCTACCGAGGCAGTCGCCAGTTCCCAGAGCGGGTGGGTAGGGTATTTGGCTGATTTATAAGACCGAACACAACGAACGCAACTACCAAATTGATCGAAAAATGCCGCACAATGCGTTGTTGTGGTTGTGGTTGTTGTTGCTTGCCCACCCGTGACCCACTAGGCTATTCCCCCCACCCCCTCTCCCACCATCCCCTTAACCATGCCTTCAGACCACGTTGCTTGGCGTTGAGCTTAAAGCGTTAATTCGTAATTTATGTGTCACACAAATCGAAATTGAATGCCAAGCGAAATTATGGAATATTTATCATTTCACACGAGGCGCTGGCCAGAGGATTGGATGCAACCGCTGCCCCGCTGCCCCGCTACCCAGCTGGAGGATTGGACGAATGGTCCAAAGTCCCTGCCAGTGGAACGTTTGTCAATTCGAATTACGAATAACGACAAAGTGCGCTTAACTTATGTGCTGTGTGGATCGTTGTAAAAGGTGGGGGCAAAGGAACGGAGTAAAAGAAAAGGGTTTGCCGCCGTAAACTTGATTTTCCCTCCTCCCTGCCCCTCGGCCGGAAGAATGGAGCATACAGAGAGTCGCTTTTAGCCTTGTTGTGGCTCTGTTAACCGTAAAAACGTGAAATATTTATAAGGTTTGCATACCTGGCTCCAACTGCAGCTTTGATGCAGTGGCAAGTGTTAATTGGAATCAATTTGATAATCTCCCAGGGCACACACGCACACTCTCGCACACTCGCACACACATACTCACACACACAGTCGATTTTGTTGAGTTCATGATAATTTCGCGGATGTGCGATTTTGATTGAAAATTAACGCTGTGGGGGGCTGCGCCACGTTTTGCCTTTGGCCCCCATTGCTCCGTTACAGGCCACATAATTCAAATTGTATTAATTTAAATGCCAATTTATTGCCCAACAACAAAATGCACCTCTTCTTCTTATTGTAGTCCGCGCGTCCGCTTTTTAAGCGGAGCTGCGAAGGCTTCTTAAAATACGACCATGCAAAAATAAAAATCCATTCGTGTAACTGTAACTCGACAGATTGCGTATAAATATTTTTGTATTATTTAACAGCAATTACTAAAGGGAGGCGGGCAGAAGGTGAGAAAGGTGGAATGTCAAGGTATTGCACGAGGAGTTTCATAGGAGGTGGGCAGGAACTTCAGCTGTATTAAAGGAGGTGTATCTATAAGTAGAGTCAGAGAGGCACCATTGCAGATGGGAATCTTAAGGAATACCAAAGAAGTATTTGAGAAGGAGGTTAGAATCTTAATGTATAGGATAAAGAATTATCACTGAATGAAAAATTCTGTATGCTTTGGAACTTAACATTAAGTAAGGTGTCTATCAAAGAATATGGATGGAGTTCTTAAGCTTACCATGAGAATATCACAGAAAATGGAGTCAATCTCAAGGTATTTGATAGTATCTTAAGGCAAATCATTAGAGTATCCCAAGGTATACCAAAGAAGTATTTAAGAGGGAGATTAGAACCTTAAGGTGATTTCTAGAAGTATCATTAGAAATAAGAAGTTAAGCAAGAGAAGTATCACAAAAGATGGGACGAAACTATTTGAAAGAAATATCTAAGGATTTTATCTTTAGCATCGTTGAAGAAATTAGGAATCAAGAGGTATAGAAAAGGAAGTATCAATGAAGAATGGAAGAATTTTTAAGCATTGAAATCTCAGGTCTATCAAAGATGATAAATCGATAAGATAAATAAGTAGAAATATCACATAAGATATAAATAAAGCATCCAAGAAGATGAAGAAATTGATATCAGTGAAGCTTTGATGTATTTTTAAGCTATAGCAAAGGGAGTATCATTAAAGATACTCTCTCATTGAAGATACTCTCTTTATGGCAGGTATAATTGAAGATACTACGAAAAATCGTAAGGTATAGTAAAATGGAAAGAATCTTAAGTCTTAATTATAATCTTAATTTTAAAGTATTATTATTATTAAATATGATCATTAGGTACAGTTAGAAAGTAATAGAATGCAACACTTGTATTATTGAAATATATATAACAGTTCTACGCACCCTAGTTAATATGTGAGTAATGCGAGATACACAAATGCCACCCATTAGCTTTCGTTTGGTTGTTGTTGTTGCCGGATTGGTAAACCACCCGCAATTTATGTGGTACTCAAGCATAGGAAAATGTTTTACTGACATGTCAGGCAGTGCTGATTAACATATTATGCGACAAACAGCCACTGGACACGGCTAAAGCGAGAGTGAGAGAGGGAGAGTGGGAGAGAGAGAGAGAGAGAGAGAGAGAAGGGGTGCTGCGGCAATTCAACGCCTGTCACTGGCTGTTTGCACAGATAATTCAGAGTCAGGGAATTAGAGACAGAGTCGCAATCGGTGGCAGACTAAAGCCCACACATAAGCAGCTCCCATTCCATTCCCATTCCCGCTCCGGTTCCAGCTCCAGTTCCAGCTCCGCTTTTGGACGTTGTGTAATTGAAAAGGTTGCCTGCGGGGGCTGCTGGCAAATATATGAAATCTGAAATCTGAAATCTGTCTCGGGCGATGGCTATCGATGTAGTTGTTGCCAATAGGTGAGCCACACAGTGGGGAGAATGTCGCTCCGGTCGTTTGGGCCAATTAAGGGTTAAGCATTTTGCATATGCAGCCGATTGCCAGCACAGATTCTGTCACTGATTTGCATAATATTCGCCTGTCCTTTTCACTCATTTACTCTCTCCATCTCGCTCGCTCGCTTTGTTCGATGCGACATGCGCACGATACATTAATTTATGTGTCTCAGAAAGGGGACAAAGTGGACAACGTTTGGTGTCCAATTTCATTAGGCACATCAGCGCCTTAACCCCCCCTCCCAAAATTGCGCTTATGTTTTGTCTAACTGTCATTGCAATGTGTGCGTGTGTGTGTGTGTCTCCCTGTTTTGTCACATTACGAGAATTTACATAAAATCTTTTGTAAGAGCTTGAAATTGAATATCATCCAAAAACAGATTCGGACATGTGGTCCTTTTTTCTATGTAAGAGGGGGGAGGGAGAGGGGGATGGTCTTTAATACATGATATTTACCTTCTCATAATTTAATTAGCAGAACCAACAAAATATATATACATGTGTGTGTGTGTGTGTGTGTGTGTGTGTGTGTGTATCTGACTGGTGAGTCATAAATATCTGAGCAATTTTCACAAGCCATAAATTAGGCAATGGGGAATTCGTTTTCCAATTACAAATAATTCACACCGCATGCCAAAAAGGAAGAAAGGAAAAATACAAATTGAATGCTATTTTCTATTTTTAATAATTTATAACGCGCTGCAGTCGCTGCAACAAGTACAAATTGTCAAAAGCATTCGGTGGCCCACCCATGGCGTTGGCCCAGCCACTCACTGTACAGGCAGCACTGGCTAAGCCAAACCTTGCCCCCTGAAGCAGTGCCACGCGCTTTTAACGAGTCACAAATTCTCGTTGCAATTGCCAGAGTCGACGCGGCGAGCGCCCCATCGTAACTTCTCAAGCCAGCAGTGAGAGAGGCAGGTGGTTGGAAGGAGAGTGTGGGAGGGGGAGGGGGGCTGGTGCATACCTGTACATGGCCTGCCCACCCGCCTAGCCGCCGCAGCCACCCAACCCGTCGCTTATTTTTGCGTATTAACGCGCGAAATAATATTTTATTTTGACCATCGTCAAAGGATTGAAAAATGCCCACTAATATTTTTTGGTCTTTGTGACGGCTTTGTGGGGTCCACTCTGTCTCTCTTTATCTGACTGTGTACGAGTCTCTGTATGTGTGTGTGTGGGTGTGTGTGTGTGTGTTGTCTGGTGTTGTAAGCGACACACAGTAGTTGTGCTTAACATATTTCTTTCTTTTCCTTCTTTTTGGCGGCGCTTTTAATTTGAGAAATATTTCACGCGAATTTATCAAAAATCAACAGACATATAAAATATTTATAAACAAATTGTACAAATAGATTTTTAATATGGCAAATTTGTTAAACTGTCAAATGTAGAAAGGGGTTAGATAGGTAGGTTGGTATTTAGTTAGTTAGTTGGTATTTATTTACCGTTTCTGACAACTCATAAAATACATTTAAGAAATAATGTTGCGGAATACTTTTACCTTATGCCGTACATTATTTTAAGCTAATATATATATATTTACATATGTACATTATCATAACAATATTGATCTAAATTCTTGCTTTCAATCTCATCACTCAGATTGATTGATCTTTACAATTATATTATTATGATTGACATTTATTACATTGCATTTCCACGCTATTTTCATTTATGAAACCCTCAATTATTATAAATATTTATTTAAAAAAACATTATCCCAATCAACATCTTATCCGAATTTCGACACATATCCCTCTCAATCGGACACGCTTTCAATTTCGTATACAACTAAATTAGTTGCGGCCAGTTAACACCGCAAAAGTGAGTAATTTTTCGCCTCCCTTACTATAGCAAAGGGGGCGTGGCCAACTCTAGGCCATTTTGCATGCTCGCAATTTAACTAATTTTGCATAACTCATTCACAGCTCGTAAAGATCATAATTCCGCAGTACGGAATATAGTGCGCGGACACACCTTCGATTCTGCAAGCCATATTCCCACGTTTTCCAACACCGCAGAACGAATCAATCATTTGCCTAGTCGGATTTCAGTTCCCAGGGGACTTGGAAGGGGGCGATGGGGAGGCTATAAAATGATCGCAAGGCATGGAAAATAGTTTGCAACCGTTAAGTCTGGCACTGCTATTGACGAAAGGTGGCAGCACTGTGCATTATCTGGCCAATTGGTCACAAAATCTTAACACCTACAGCCAGTTCCAAGGCTGTGCGCTGTGATCATCAACAGATGATCATCTGATCAGAGATGATCACTCAGTGGCGGCCATTAAAGTCAAATCATTTTTCACATTTAGATATTGGCCGCGGGCCAGACACACAGAATCCCTCCCCCACCCTTAACGCTCAGTCGGCACAATTGAAGGCAACTCGAAATCGATCCATCCCAAAATTGCGGCGATCACGATTTGGAGGAAATATGTTCAACTGCAGCTCTGCCTGGGTCGCTTACATAAAAGTAATCAAATCAACACCTTCATCAACTCCTTTGGATACGCTGAACTCCAACCGCAGAAAATGCCTTCCTTAATATACCCTCGGGTACAAATGTGCAGATCGGGTATGCCACATGAGTGCAGAGAGAGAGAGAGTAACATTATAGGAATTAAGGACTTGCATTTGCTTTAATATATTATGAAAAATATTCTGATATCCTCCTCTATTTACTTAAGAAGAATTAAAATAGATTTTAAGCCTGAGTTTTCTTTAGAATAGTTCAAATATTTTGTATATAGTAGTATAGTTTACTTTTAATATTGGTGCTTCTTATCTTAAAGCAGGTGAGAATTTGTTGGTTAGGGTATCCTTTGGTCTGGCAATCCCGCGTAGAGCTTTCTTACTCACTTTGCGCTGCGGCAATTTGGGCTCACGGTTCGAATCGCAGAGCAATCTTTTATTTTTCTTTCTGCCGTACTTTTCGGCTTGTTTCGGTGGCGATCGCCTGTCGATCAAATTGTTGTTTTCGATATCTAATTTGTCATTCGGGCAGAGGCAATGGCAAAGGCAGAGGCGGAGGCAGAGACAGAGGCGGAGGCAGAGGCAGAGGCAATGGCAGCGACGGCCCACAAGACAGCCGCAATTTGTACATGCAACCAACATTCAACTGGCAACTGGCAAGTTGCACACTGCAAGTTGCAACTGGCAACACGCTGTCTGCGTTGCACGATCCTTTCGAGCTTCGCTGCTTGCAGCAAACTAGGGAATCCCGGCATTATGTGCGACGATTATCTTGTCGGCGCGTGAAATTTCGTGGCGTTGAGGAATTGACCTGCAATTGATACCAATCCATGGCAATCCATTACAGAGGCTAAGCGCGCGAGCTGCATGTCTCATTATTGGCAATTTTGGAGCACTACGGGGCAATTGCCCCATGCCCCATGCCCCATGCCCATGCCCATGCCCATGCCCACAGCCGTGGGTCGTTTGTATAGAGGTCGCGCCTCGCTTGCAGCATGACTTCAGCATTTATTTTGCAGCACATTTCCAAATTATGATATGTGGGCAAAGGCAGAGAGAAAGGCGATTAAGGAAGTGATATATAGAGCGAGTGGTTGGGGGATATCTAATAATACCATACATACTAGCTAGAGAGAGAGAGAGAGAGGGGGAGAGTGAGAGAGAGAGAGAGAGAAAAGAGGGGGAGAGTGAGAGAGAGAACAAAAAATCTTCGTAGTTACTTCTTGTATTTTATTAAATAAAATTAATTTAACTGACACTTGATTTCCATATCGAAATTATCAAAAACAAACAGTTTTTTTATTTTCTTTTCGTTTATACTAATTAATACTTAAATATATATACTATATATTTTCGATGACAGCAATCAACATGTTTTTATAATGCGGAAATTTCATGTTTTGCTGTACCTTATGAATGTCACACACACACATACACATACGTATATACACACACACTCACTCGACTATCAACTGTGATAAGGTTTAGTTATATATACGCTGATGATCTACAGCTATAGCTGCACTTACTCAGCTCTACTATATATATATATATATTCAATTTATTTACGAATCGGTTGACATTTATTATCAATTCATTTACAAATTTCGCACCTCGAAAATTTATTTACACGCGCTCATGCGATGCTTTTTTTCAATAAATAATTTTAATTCTTTTTAGTATTTCATTTATAGTTTAAGATTATTTACACGATGTTTTGCTTATCAATACTTGACTATGAACGCAAATGACGAAAATTGTTTATTTTTTATTTAATTTATATTTGCTATACTTTATTTTTATTTTTGTTTGTAAGTGTTTCACACAATTCTATGTACAAAACTTTGGCTGCAGTTGCTTTAGACACAAAAAAAAATAATAATATTAATAATTAGTAAATAAATATTTTCTCGAATTGCAAACTAAGCTTTGAATTCTTTTTGATATGCCTAACCGATATTTCTTTTTCGCTGCACACTTTAAATTTTAAAACAAAATAAATTTTTGAAAAAAAAACGAGAAAGAAAGTTCTTTAAAAACGCAATTTTTATTATTATAAAATATATAAAACGTTTATATTTATACATATAAATAAAATAATGCTTAGTCTAGAAGATCGTTTTAAAACTGAAAACTTGCACTGAATTGGTATTGCCCGCATTTTATTTTTATTTTATGTTTTTTTTGTTTTTGTTCTTAATTTGTTTACAAAAAATAAAAAATTAGCTAAATTTTGTATTGTAAATTAGTGAAAATAAAATTTGTATTTTCGTTTAAAATGTTTGCCACATCTTTGAGACATGACTTTGGAGCAGTTGAGAATTTGATTTTCTTAATTTCTTCATGATATTTGATTTCATTTTTTATTTTTTACATTTTACTTAAAGTAAAATAAAGTAAAAAAACATTGCTAAAGCACACACAAAATATAATTGCCACACATAAAGTAAAAATATATTTTTGGTATAATTCTGCAAACCACTGGGAGATTAGAGATTAAAGTACACATAGAACTATATAGTTATAGCTGTCTAGTATATATAGCTGTATATATATATATATGCTACATGAAATACATAAATATTTTTCCTAACATACATTTACATTTGTCTTTTGTGTGTATTTTTTGTTTTTTTTTTTTATTTTTCGTTTTGTTGTTTTCTTTTCTTTTGTGGGAGGGTATATACGAAAGTTTACTTTAGTTTAGTTTTCATTCAATTTAAAAATTAAGTAGAACTCAGTGCCTTTAAATATTATACAGACATATATATAGTAGAACTGATGGACGCCCAAAAAGAAGTATCTAAAGGAAATCATTAAACGTTTTACGTTTAGGAATTTATTTTAATTTTTGTTAGTGCTGCTGTTGTTGCTAATCGACTTTTAACCAGGTATTTGGTTTGTGTATCTACAAGATACAAAACCTCATTTGGCTGTCAGTTGTGGGCGCCTGGGTGAAAGTTGAAAATTGTTTATGTACAAGTTACAACAACTAAAGGAGATTTTAAAACAATTAAGCTACACGATTCTCGTTTTTCCTTTTCTTGTTGTATTTTTTTTTTACATTTTTCATTAGAGATTTTTTTTTTGTATTTTCTTTTTCAATATGCATAAATAATTACACTACTTGACATCCACAATGAGAGGAACTTCGCTGATATCGATTAAATTTGGCGGCGATGGCAGCGACTGTTGCTGTTGTTGTTGTTGCTGTGGCTGCTGTTGTTGTTGTTGTTGTTGCTGGGCTGTCGCGACAACCGTTGCTGTCGGTGTGGACGATGCCGATGACAGCGAGCCCGCTGAGGACGAGGAGGAGGAGGAGGAGGAGGGGGCCATGACCGCTGCCGTGGCCAGTTGCTCGTGGCTGTTGCTGTTGCTATTGCTATTGCTGTTGTTGCTGTTGGTGCTGCTGCCGCTGCTGTTGCTGCTGCTGGCCAGCAGCAGTCGCTGGTGGTGTTGTTGCAGGCACTGATTTGCATTGACAGCGGCCGCGGCCATCATCATAGTCGCTGCATCGCAGTAATTAGACAGCATTGTTGTTGTGTTCACTGCTGATGGCATTGTTGTTGTTGTTGCAATAGCCGCTGCCGCTGGTGTCACATATGCGGCAGCAGCAGCCGCTGCCGTTGCATTTGCCATATAATCGCTGCTGCAGCCGGCGCCAAGAAAACCGCTGGCGTTCATGTTGCTGTTGTTGCTGCTGCTGTTGTTGCTGCTGCTGTTGTTGTTGCTGCTGCTGTAGTTGCTGATTTGCTGCTGATTGCAAACACTGTGGATGCTGTTGCCGCAGTTGCTGCCGCCGTTGCCGTATGTTGCATGCATGGCAGCAACATTGCTGTGATCGTGGCTGTGATTGCCAGCAACAGCAATGTTGCTGTTGTTGCCATTGCTGCTGATGCTGTTGCTGTTGCTGTTGCTGTTGCTGTTGCTGTTACTGGAGATGTTGTTGCAGGGATTGATGTTGAGCGTAGTGTTGCTATGATTGGCTGCCACAGCGGCCGCCACAGCTGCGGCTGATGATCAAGTTGTTGTCAATTGGCGCCACATTGTGTGTCACATCGAAGGCAGATAGGGCCAAGAGAAACTGTTGCCGCTCAGCAACATGTCCCGTATCAGCGTTTCGATTGGCGTTTTGCCGACTAGACGCACAAAAAACAACTGCTCAATGACCTGGTTAATAGAAAAAAAGCAGACCGAAGAAACATGCATAAGTATAATATGTAGAAGCTGGCCTATATTCAAAGCAAGCTATGTTCGTCATTAAATTAAGAGTTCGGGATATAAACTACAAGTTTCAACACTATTGGCGACATGCTTTAAACCTTTGCATAACAACCCATATCATATAGTATCATATAATCAGCTCATATAGAAAATATTTTTAGGGTATTCCAGTCTCTTTTTACTTCAGCCAAGCCTGAAGTGATTCAGCATCTAACTTTCTTAGGATACATTATGTATTGGCTATATATAATTGTTTTTTCTTTCTGCACATATAATAAATTTGGGTTCAGTTCATATAGCCTTAAGTTCCATATATATTAGCCTCAGCTCCTTCAATTGAAATCCAATTCAATATTGAAATCCATGTTTAAATTCTATTTTTATTCTCATCTCTATTTGTACAATACCAACAGGCATACCAAAACTAATAATGAGGAACTTCAGATAGCACCGATCCGGTTCTTATAACTAATTTTTGTACTCGTATTCACTTATGAGGACAGCTTCATATCCCTACAGACTTTACGCTCAATTTCATATATCGATTTCCATATTCAAATTCTATTCTTATTCGCATCTCTTTATCTACAATAGCAATTCTCATACCAAAACCAACCATGAGGAACTTTTGAAACAAATGGCATAACTCTGCTTCTTATAACTTATATTCTCATTCAGTAGGTTCTACTCACTTGTGAGGAGACGGTACGCAACGATGGCAGCCTCAATAGCAATTTGCCGAATCTCGTGGGCTGGTTGGGATACTGCGTTCGACAATATTCCTCCAGAGCGCATTGAGACTTCTCTTGCAGGGATTCGATGTGTGTCACATCCGAGAGGCCGCAGGCATCTACAAAAACATAAGCGGGAAAAATGCATAAATTAGTGGGAAAAAATGCAAAGAGGTTTAAACAACTGTTTATGAAGGCAAATGGATTTTGTCTATTTGCAGTTCACCTGGCGCTTGGCTAAATTTATGTATCCAGCGAATGGGTTTCCAGCGTGCACGTCATACATAATACGTAACTCAACATAAATTAAGGCCACGCCCACACACCAAACAACAACAATAACAACAACAACAACAACAATAGCAATAGCAATAGCAATAGCTACAGCAATAGCTAGAAAAATAGCACATGACGGAATTGCGTCACTCGCTTGATTTATGTCCAATTGGAGACTTGGACTGAAGCTCGTACAAGAGGCCGTTTAATTAAATTTACGAAAATTAAACTAAGTGGCAACGCCCCTCTAGACAGTCATAAATATGTGTGGGGTAGGGGGCACGGTTTCTTCTCTATGTGTCGTTAAAGTTAAAGACATTGCGCATACGCAGCGTGTGCCGGCATGTGTTAATTGCCAGCGACACAAAAGTTTGCTTATCAATAAAAACTCTTTCAAATACTGGGTGCACAGCTGGCACTATGCATGTATATATATATATATGTATGTGTGTGTGTGTGTGTGTGTATTTGCTTTACTGCGCCTGTTTGAAATTCAAATTAAACATCAGCACTTGTAAATTTGCATAGCTCGAAGCATTCTTAATAGACGTTAAGAATGCCATTCGCTTAATTAGTCAGCGCGCAAAAAAAAAAAAAAGCGTATCTTTTACTGAGTTCAAAACTGTATATATAAAGATGTAAAGTATCTTTGGCACATTACGCAAAATTTACAAGTGGCATTTATAACAGTTATTTTTGTTTTTCTCGCTTGCAGCTGGTTTTTGGCCATCGCTGGGTGTCCGACTCGTCGTCAAACGTATCCGATTGCAGTGTGAATTCGTATGCGAATTCAAATTTGATTGCATGGCCAAATGTCAGGCATGGAACCTAATGTGTCGCTTAAATGTCTCGCATTGCAGCTCTTTGAATTTCATTATGCATTTGGATTTCGATTTCGATTGGTCGTTGCTGTCTTTGACGGCATGCAAAACCCACTTGGACTCAACAACTGTCGATTGAAAGCCAATACTTTGAGCCACAATGTAAATGGAGGCCGGCAAATTGGCAATAGGTTCATTAGAGTTAACCCGCCTGTTGGCCAAATGAATCTGATCTCTTATATATTCCGGCTTATGCGATAAACATTGGAAATTGATGCTTGAGGAGCTCATAAAGTTGATAAACTGGACTCTATTAGGGTATATTGTACAGGAAATAAAATCTATAAGTGGATACTTGCATTTTTTATGCTTCTCTATAGACGTTGCTCTCAAATATCTCACATTTGGCTTAGATAATAAACTTGCATTGGCAGTAGTTAAACATTATACTCTGTTGATCTCCAGATAATAATTTTCTTTATAAACTAGTTGTAAATAAATATATTTGTTCCCTTTTCCACGCCTATTTTCAGAGTTGAATAAAAACTTAAATGAGGTGTAATAAAAATTTTATATCTAACTTATTGTAAAGAAAAACTAAAGGTAGCTTAATGTACTTCTAATAAACTATAATTATATTTTTAATATTTGTATTTGTTATACAATATTTTATGCCTTAAAGTATAAAATTGCATTTGGCATATTTAGAATAAATTGTTTGTGTTTACTTTTTCTTCAGTGCAAATATTTAACAAACGTTTTCCCATGTAAAAAGTCGATAAATGCTTTTTGTGCAAAGTGCAACAATAAACAAATATGAAATTCTCGAGAAATGGTTAAATGCATTTAACTAATTTTCTGTCAATCGCTAAGTGAATAGTCAAGCTTAAATATGCCGCAAAGTTCAATAAGTAGAGAATTGCATAAAATTATAGAAAATTGTCGGATGAGTAATTGAGAAATTATAGAATTGGAAATTTACAATATTATATAATACATTGCATAACTGAATACATTTTAAGTAAGACAGAAATAAACTCTGCTCAGCTTGCATTTGGGCCATTTTGCAGCTGGCCCACAGAGTAAACAAATCGTAAACAAAACCGAACGTTAAGCGAAAAGTTGGCTTAAAGGCCGCCTCGAAGCGCACAATGCGCGTAAATCAAGATAAATGATTTGTCGCCAAAGGCAACAGGAATTCAATTAGCCATTATTAACCATTTCATTTCATAAACAACAACGGCAACAACAACAACAGCCACAACTACAAGCCGGGCAATAATCGTGAAGTTACAAATTAGATTCGGCCGGTTGGGTTTGAAAAGCTGAGCGAATCACTTCACTTGGCCATGGTCAATAATTGTCAATTGAGTTTGGCCATTTGCTTTTGATGATCCACAGCCGAATATCATAAAAAATCATAAAAGAAAACGAGTCCAGAGGACAACGGCCACAATTCGAATCAATAAGCCAGTCAGCAGGAAAAAATTTTATTTTCATTGAAATGCAGCCCAAAAGACGGCGCAGTGAAAGAAATTCCAGTTTTGTGCATTTGGCCAAAAGAAATGCGGCTTGAAGATCGCGAGCTGCAGCTTTCTCGGGCGTTTGCAGCGGGCTATAACTATGGCTTAACTTGGCTTTGATTTTTGGTTTTGGTTTTCGTACTTCCTTTTTTTTTTGTTGTTGTATTTTTTGTATTTTGGGGCTTTTGGTTGGACCTCTGCCTCGGCTGCCTTCTGCGCAGTTACTAACTCAGCGCGGAGATCGTGACCGCGTGTTTTAAATGCATAATGACCGTAAAGTAGTTGATGTAACTACGTAACCGAATTGTGCTGCCAATAACAACAACAACAACAACAACAACAACAACAACAACAAAAGCAGCAACAAGAGCAGTTACTGCAACTACAACAACATGCATATCGAATAAGGAGCAGATTTTGTTGGTCACACAAGAACGTGGCACAGAGTCCGCCTCCTCGGCCTCCTTCTTGGCCAAAACTCTGTCTAAAGGTTAAGCTGTTTAACCAAAAATTATGAATTGCTGCATTATATTTTATTATATAGTTTTTATGGCCAGCAACTAGTACGCTGTTGGACTTCGTGTCTGCCCCGGTAACAGTTATAACTTTATTTAGTTTTAATAAGCATTAGGAAAATGCAATAACAACAACAACAAACAAGACAAATTCCCGCAGATATGGTTCGAGCCTTTGGGCTGGGTTCATGTGAGGTCAACTATGAATTTATAATCGAGCCGCATTTTTGCAAGAGTTGTTCGGCAAAAATATACAAAAATTGGCAACACACAAATGACAGGTATTTGTTGGTTGACACCGATCTCGATCTTGGTTAGGAGAATGTAAAATGTGGAGCAGGAAAATTGCTGCGAGATAAACATGTATATTGATATTATTGCAGGAAAATCTTTGATTACTGTGAGTGCAATTTAATATGAGTGGAATTTAAATTTAATTTAAAATTGATATATCAGAAAATCAAATGATATATCGGGTTAAAGTAATGCCTGCTAGGAGAATCCTCTCTTTTGTATTTCTACAAGATATTTCTTTTTTATAACTTGCAGAGTAAGAAATACTTTCTTGATTTTGGAAACTGTGAAATAGAAGTATTAGTCAATAGCATTCAAAAACATGAGAATCAATTAGTTCTATTTAAAAGAAAAACAAACTTTTAAATAGAACTTTTATTTTTTATAATTTGCAGAGTATCTTTTACTACGATTGATTTTGAAGTATCAGTCAATAGCATTCAAAAACTTAAGAATCAATTAGATCTATTAAAAAGAAAAACTAACTTTAAAATAGAGCTTTTATTTTTTATAATTTGCAGAGTATCTTTTACTACGGTTGATTTTGGAGAAGGTGTAATTGAAGTATCAGTCAATAGCAATCGAAAACTTAAGAATCAATCAAATATTCTCCACTATATTACAGCAAAGACTAGATTTTACAGAGCTGCAGCCAAGGTTATTTAGTTAAGGCGAATTGAATATCTCTGGCAAGGCAAACGCTTTGATCAAAAACTAAAATCTTGTGTCTGAGCTTAACTGATTGAACATTTCAAAACCAGCGAACGTATCGCAATCAGTTAAGCGCTGGGCCCAAGTAGGAGAAACGCGCCCAAAAATAGACAAAAAATAAAGAAAAAAATGATTCTGATCAAAGAGAGGTCTCTGTACGAAACTGTTAATTACAAGGCAGAAAGGCACGTCTCTTGCAATTTTCGGAAAGTAGCGCAGGCGATCAATGGGCACCCACAAAACGATTTGGGCATCAACACAGAAGAGGAGAAATAAAAACAACAAAATGAGAAGAAGGCAGACACTGGCAGGCGAAGGCGAAGGCGAAGCACAAAGGTTGGCCAAAGCTAAAACCAACACAAAATGTTGGTCAAAAAGTGTGGCTAAGACATGAAAGCTACAACTCTTAACAACTGCAACAAACGACAGCAATCAGGCAGAGCAAAAAAGCAAAAAACAAAATAAAAAAAAAAAAAAACAAAAAGCGGTTCGGGTGGTTCGGCCGATAGGTAGACGTCGTAGTCGTAGACGTGGCCACAACCACATCGGCAGATGCACCACTGAGACTCTCCGGCCAGACATGTCGTCAACGTGCCGCCGCCTGGCTTCAAGGCAGAAGATCTACTAAGTCTATACCCGGTATTTTACAACCGCGATCGTGTCTATCACAAATGTGGGATGGGGAGCGAGGGGACAGCCATTGCAGCGATTGATCGGCTGCAGTTTATGGACTCATGCAGCCAATTCAAATGCAATTGCAAGAGTTGGAGTCGCAGTTTGGGGCTTGGAGTCGATGCTGGTTGCAGTCGCAGTCGCAGTCGCAGTCGGAGTCGGAGTCGCAGTCGCAGTCGCAACACGAACTCGCGACGCCCCCTCACAATGGACCCCAGCCCCAAAAACGGGCCCAAAACTCCAAAAACTCGACACACACAGCGTTTTGGAAATTGGAAAATTATTTTCCATCGCTGTGGCTTGGACCTCGGTCGAGGAGCAGCCGCTGCGGCTTGTAAGTAAGCGACATAAACGAGTGTTGTATTAATGTTCATAATGTGGTATCTCGACGTCAATAAACGTCGCCAGCTACAGAGGTGGGCAGAGCAGGAGGCTGGAGGGGGTGGGGGTGGGGGGATTCGTGTGTAGTCAGTGTCGCAGATCGAGGACAGCCTCAACGTGCAGTCGGGACAGCTGCTTGACAAAACGAACTTTGGCAAGCGGCACACATGGGTGGAGTGAAGGGGGTTCCACGGGTTTCGATGGGGGCACGGGGAGGGGGTTATTTCGAGTTGCAGTTGAATGCATCGCTGCATTTTTGGCCACTGTAAATGGACAATGGGCAGATAAGCGTGGCAGACAATGCAACAGCTGCGCCAGCCTCAACTTAAACTCGAAAGCTAAGCTTAAATTTAATTTATTTTATAAACGTAAACGTAAACGTAAACCTAAACTTAACTCACATATCAAATAAATATTCAACCTTTATAGTTTTATAGTTTAAACAATTCATATTTGCATACAAATATTTCGTATTTATTTCAGTTAATAACGAAACTAACAATAAAAGTAAATAAATGAGAAATAAATTAAGAAAAACATTAAATTTAAGCCGCGTGCCAAATTAGTTTTGAGAATTTTAATATTTATGTAAATGCTTATTATATGAGTTTATGCATGTATGTGTGTTAGGCGTGTGTGTGTGCATGTGAGTGTGTGTGTGTGTTTCCAAAGTCCAGAGCGTGCCGAAATGTGTGTGTGCGAAGCTTTCTTTTGATTTGCTTTTGTTTAAAAATAAAAATGCAAAATTAGTAATAAAAATAAATATGAAATGCAATGAAAAAAATTATAAAAGCAAATAGTTTTTTATTTATATGATGTTAAGTTTTCAAAACTAATTGCTTTTATAGTTATCCGTTTTATAAAGCGGAATTGTCATATGAATCGGGTTTTATTTTTGGGATATGCCTAAAACCCGATTCATAGACAATTCTTTACTAGAGACCTTAATCAGTGGATCATCATCTTAAGGCTCCCTAGAATATAATTTTAATTTCCTGAAAACTTAAGTTTAATTTGTAAATAAAAAATATTTCAAAATAAACACTTTCCAATTATTTTAATTCAATATACTTTTAAATATATAAATTAAATTAAAATAATTGGAAAGAAATAAACTAATAAGTAGCTTTAAATAATTTAAGTAAAACAAAAAGTAATATAAAAAGAAAAAAATAAGTGTAATAAAAAATCAAAAATAAAATAATAAATTTCTATATGAAAATATGGAAGTATGCAAAACTTGCCAAATAAAAAAGCTTTAATTTACTTTAAGCAATATTTAAAATAAAAAGTTTGCCTAAAGCAAAAAGCTTAATTTTTAATTTAAATTACGATGAAGAGCTGAAATTTTGTGTAAAAGTTGTAAATAAAATTTGTTAATGTTTAGTGGAATTAGTAACCAAAAATAAAATAAATGTTAGTTGTTAACTAAATAAAGACAAAGCAAATAATAAGCAAATGATAAAAGGCTTAAAATTAGTCAACAAGCTTAAAGAATTAGTAACAAGTGGAACAAGTAAAAACACAGGTTAGTTTTAATTTTTTGTTTAACAGCAACAGCAGTGTATATTGTGAACTTCTCTCTACGCTTCTCGCTTCCTCTTTGTATGCATTTTTGGCAAAGTTTTTGCTAAGCTAAGTTACGACTAAAATAATTTAAGACTTAGTTTAGGGCAATAAATACATAATAATAATAAGCAATAGGCACTAAATTTAGCTATACAATAGATACATAGTTTAAGTACTTCCTAGATACAGATACTAAGCTCAACGAGTGGATGTCTTATGGTAGGGGAATGAGGGAGATTGGGTCTACAGCTGCCATCTACTGCCCGCTAGGCTATATGGCGAATATCTATAGCTGGGACTGCCGAAGCCGGAGGCAGCCGCCGCCGCCGCCGCGTGGCTAACACCGAAGGGCGTGCTGTGATGGAACATATCAAAGGCCGAGCCGAAGGCGCTGCGCGGCGGCGTCTGATAGAACATGCCCGCCGGCGTCTGATATGCTCCAGCCAGCGAGCTGCTCGTGCTGGTGGCGACAGAGGCGACAGAGGCGGCTGCAGCTGTAGCTGCGACTGCGACTGCGGCGGGTGAGGAGCTGGCATTGTGGGTGGATATGCTGCTGTGGGACAGCTGGGTGGGCAGCGAGGCGCCCAGGCCGCTGCTGTTGCCGGTCGAGTCGCCGCCGCTGCCGCTGCTGCTGGCGGCGTTGCCGTTGGAGCTGGCGTACAGCGCGGCAAGCAGATCGAGCTCGGCATTGGCATTGGCATTGGCGCTGGACTTGGCGCAGCTGCTGAAAGCGCTGCCGGCAGAGGGCACAACGGGCGGCGCAGTGGCAGCAGCCGCAGCAGCTGCAGCTGGGCTCGCCTTCGATTGGCTGGCAGTCAGCCTCGGCTGCTGCTGCTGCTGCTGCTGATGCTGATGCTGCTCTGCCTGCTGCACCGCAGCCTCGACACCAGCCACGCTCTTCATGAAGGTGGCCAAGTGCAGCGGCGCCTGCTGCAGCTGGGTTTCAAACTCTAAGCGATTCAGCTCGTCGAGATGCTCGCGCACCACGGCGAGCACCTCATCATTGGTGCAATCAGCATCCAAGCGCTTGGCGAGCAACGCTGAAACTTTGGTTAGCAGTGCGGGCACATCCTTGTAAAGGATGTCCAGCAACTTACCGGTGGTGAAGAGCACAATGGCCTTGAGGCAGGAGTATTCGGCGGAGTCGACATGCAGCGCCTTCAGCTTCTCCACCTGCTCCTGGAAGATGCGTATGTGATCCATGAACGCGACCACACGATCCGCTGCCATCGGGGAGGCGTGCAGACCGGCGGCGGCCAGCAGCGGCGCCACATGCAGCGGCATCGAGCACTGGCTGGCATTCAGGACGAACAGCTCCGACCAGACAAGGCGCAGCAGCGCCACCTGGTCGGTCACCTGCAGCTCCGGAAAGAAGGGTATGTTCTTGGCCCACTCAACCGCCGAGAAGAGCAGCCGCGCAGCCAGCTCGCAGATGTTGTCAATGCCCATTATGTTGTTCGGCTGCAGGCACTGGCCGTAGCGGGATGTGGGATACGGCTCGGCGCGCAGCAGCAGCGAGATGTAGGAACTAAGGTACGAATGGCCATTGAAGCCAGCCACGCCCATCGGATCGCCGTTGGCCAGCTGATATTGGCCGTGCATGCCGGCCAGGCCGGGCTGTGTGGGCGGCACTCGGCCACGTTGAACGGCTGCAATGAGACAGAAAGAGAGGGAAGACAAATTAGTATCTGTGTGTCCATGTATCTAAAGCTGTGGCCGTGCCTCTTAATCTGAAGCTGTGGCCTTCTTTTTGCATAGGAATAAAGTATAAATGTGTATATGTGTATGCAATTGTGTGTCTATGTAGCTCATTCTGTGTAACTGTAGTTATATATAAGTGCATATATCTGTGCATATGCATCTGTATCTGTGTGCCTGCAAATGTGTATCTGTATATGTGAGTCTGTATCTATATATCTGTGTGCCTGCATCCGTGTATCTCTATATGTAAATCGTATCTATGTGCCTCAGTCTGTGTATCTGTAGTTATGTTTCTGTTTATGAATATCTACTTGTATCTGTGCACATGTATCTGTATCTGTGTGTCTGCATCATAGCGTGTATCTGTAGCCAAGTAATTCAATATGCGCGCTCTTTTGTGCGCTTATTTTGACCGCGACATCACACGCCGCACAATGTTGCCCCATTCAACAATGTTGGCAAAGCTGCCACAACGCACAATGCCTATCGTGCACCTCAATCTGAACGCACTTTTCTAGTCTTCTAGTCTTCTATCCGCTGCTGCCGCCTTTTGTTCCGCAGGGCCGACAACGTCATAAGATACTTTTCTCGTCTGCGACTACCCCTAAACCCTTTTCAATCTTGCAGCCCTTTGCAACCCCCTTGTTGCCGCAACTGCTTAGATATGCAAATTAAACTAAATACTTTCAACGCATCTTACAGATACAACAGCACGTGTGTGTGTGTGTGTGTGTGTGAGTAACTGTTGAGCAGAACTTAAGCCTTAAGCGGGTAAACAGAGCGGAAGGAAGTATTAAGTGAAAGCTCAGGCTAAAGAAACTTCAAATTGAGAGCAAAAGCTCAACAAATGAGAGCGAAAGTTTGTAGAAGGGAGAATTAAAGCACATTTTTCAAGAATATCGTGAGAGAAAAACAAAATGCTATAAAAGTGATCTCTGATTTCTAATGAGATTCAAGACAAATCCCTCGCTCTTTATCTGATTATATAAGAGGAGCTTTCTATTTCAGTAGGGAGTTAAACTTACTTAAAAGCTGCGCCCGAGCAAATCCTGTCACCAGAAAGAGAGACAGGTTATGAAAGAGAAAGAGAGAGAGAGAGAGATTACGATTACTGATTACTGGGTTGAGAGACAAATGAACACAAAAGCCGAACTTTCAGAGCTGATCAGGCTATAATCAACGAAAGAAATGGAGAGAACGCTTAAGAGAGAGAAAGAGAACTCTAAGATGGAAGATGACTAAATAAGAACTTATTATGGAATCAGTCTAATAACTGTTTTTGGGTGCGGCCAAAGGCTTTCCATACGAGCGCATTCCTCGCCTGTGAACTTTGACCCGCTGCATTCCCTCGCATTAGTTATAGGTACGAACTTACACCTGCATAGGTTGGAAAACAAAAATAATACCTTTTAAGAGGCTTGGCCGAACGCATTTGATACAAATATTTGTATTCGAAAAAAAAAAGAAAAACAATGGAGCAGTGCGCGTTGATACTTGAGTTGGGCCTCAAAATGTGGGTTAGCAAAGCCTTTTTTACACCTCCAACTGTATGAGGCGAGGTACACACCTAGACGGAGTCATATGCACCACACCTAACCCCACTCGAAGAGTTGGATGGAGCAACAACAGCCACAACAAAATAATCAAAATAAAAATATCGCAAAAGTTTTGGCCCAAGGCGCTGAAAAGCAAATAAAGCTGAACATGATTATTGATCGGGCCAAGTGTTGGGCACAGCCATTGTCTAAGGTACAACACACACACACACACACACACACACACACACACTCACACACACACACATTAACATATATACAGCTGGCTAGGCAAAAGTAACGTCTTTTGTTCAGACAAAAAGCGAAAGCATTTTTGGTCGGAACACAAAATACAAATCCTAGGAGACGGAGGACTTTGGGCTGGGGTAGGGTATTTGTTTATTGCTTTACGCAAGCAATTAAGTGCTAGAGGGGGTTGCAGAACCGGAACTACCCAAAGACTTGACCACTGTCCAGCGCCGGACGAGACAATTATTTATGAAATGCATTTGCGTAATTTGCGCAGGCAAAACCCGGCCGATCCTCAAGGAAGGCAGGCAGGAGACGCCGCAAACCAGTTCTGACTGATCTCGCCCTCCCCTCTCTCACTCTCTCTTTCGCTCTCTCTCTCTCTCTGGTCAGCCGGGCCTTATTTATGCGCCTGGGAAAAATATATATTCCTCACTGACCACAGCGACTCAAAACTTGCCAGACTGACCGCAACTGCAGCGCAGATCAAATCCAACGACTTAAGCAGATAGCACAGCAGCCACCAGCAACAACAACAACAACAGCGACAACAACAGCAAGCCGAATAAGTAGAAGAGGAAGCAGCGCTTGGCTGAGAGTCTGCTTGGCTTGATTGCTTAATGAATGAATTCTGTGGGCCAGCACGTGCTCAAGTCTCAACTGCGCTTTTTTTCTTCTCATTTTCTCATTTCATTGTTTTGTTTGTGTTTTAAGCCTTTGCACTTATGTAATCGATAAACGATACACAAGTCATCGAGTCATCGAGTCATCAAGCTGGCCACTTAAACGCGTGTCCAAGTGGCTTGCAGCTAATTGTGGTCAAGTGGACGAAAGCTCCATCCCCATAATCCGTGCCTCGCAGCGCTTTTGATGATGATCTATGGAAATGCAATTTCCGGCCTCAGGTTCAAAAAGCCTTTCACTCTATGCAAATTTTGCGCATTAAATGTTTGCCTCGCTCTTAATGTTATTGTTGTTATTGTTATTGTTATTGCTGTTGTTGCTGTTGCACAGCTAAAAGTTTCCATTGTTAATTATAATGCAGGGATGATATAAGAGTAAGTTTTAACTGCCTGTCGATTCGAACCAGTCGATTGCATTTTAAATCTGTGCTTTACATATCAAATGTTTTCCATTTGTGACGTCTGTTCCTTATCTGTACGAAAACAAGATCGTATTATATAATATTTGTAGATATTTTAGAAGTTGCTTACAGCTGAAGAGATTTCAGAATTGAAGAATTATATTTATATATAAATAAAATACATAATTCTATATACTGCTTACTCTCTATCTATACGAAAGCAAGATCTTATGATATAAAATATCGAGATATTTTGGAAAAAGTATTTGAAAATTAAAAAATTATATTTACGTATAAATAAAATTTATATGTTTTTTACTGTCCATCTAGGTTTCACATATCTGTCGATCTGCAAGCACGAAACCCACTTCAACCCTCATTTCAATAGTTTTTTCGACCAGTTTCCGAACTTCAAGTTCAATTTTACTGTAAATTCCTGCAGAAAAAATGCCTTTATAAACAGAAATAAATTTCACTAGCCCAACCCTTAGCTGGAAAACAAGTTTTGGGAACAATTTGTTGTCCAGTTCGCTGACCCAACCTCCCAATTGACACTGCAATTTAATTAGAGCGACCTTCGTGCCTGATTTTATGCGTTTTTTCAGGTTTTCCAGTTGTGGAATTGCTTGACCAGGTCTGCCAAGGCACAACCTTTGTCCCGCTTTTGTGCTAAGTAGCGCCCAACAGAAAAGAGGAAAAAAAAGTGCTCCGAAATTCTATGCAGAAAAGACATTTTCTCACGATTTCTTGGCTTTGATATAGGTTTTGGTCTATTGTGAACTAGTTTTTACGCAGAACTTGTACATTAGGTACATCACAGGGGTGATGGGGAGGGGGGAGGGGGGCTAAAGGTGCTGAACTCTTTTGCGTTTTTATTATGATGAAGTTGACAAGTTGTCAGTGGCAGCCAGAGCTACAGGTAATCGCATATTTAATGGCCAAACAGGTAGCCCACACCTGGGTTCACAGCGTGTCATTAGCCTAGGCAAACTTTTAACTAAATATCTACACATCTACGTACATACATATATATATATGTATATATGAGTATTTTTTGGCTTTTCATATTTTTGCGCAATAGTCGCGCTTAAATCAATGTTTAGATACATTTAATTACAATGCGGCTGTAGCTGCATTTTAATTGCATCGTTCTTAACCCAAATCGCAGCTACAGCCACAACATCTGCTGCTGCCAGGGGTGCAGAGGAAGAGGGGAGGGGGACTATTAGCATTTTGCAAAAACCTGTCAATATTGGTGCAAATAATAACAGCTTTACAGAGGCAGCTGGACAGGTATCTATCTAACTATACATATACATACATATATATATTTGTATATATGTGCCGCTCTCTGGGCCAGACAGTTGTTAATTGTTAATGCCGACAAGTGCAGCTAACCAACTGACCAACCAGTCAAGCAGTCACCCAACCAGTCAATCAGTGAGTCAATCAGTCAGTCAGTCAGTCAGTCAGTCAGTCATTCGTTGATCGATTCACAGTGGCGTCTGTCAATTTGTCGTCGTTGGCCAATTTGTGGACAAAACATTTGTGGCCCAACTATTTGAAATATTTGCGCCGTTGCATGTTGGCTTTGATACACTGCAAAAAATGTGATTTAGTTTGTTGGCTTCACTAATTTGCTGTAATTAAGCTGTCGCTTTAGTTAGTTAACCCATAATTTTCTGGCAGTGTATGTCACTCGATATAATCGAATTAACTATAATAAATCATTTATTTATAAAGGGGAAAAAAGTGCCGAAACACAAATTACAATCTCAAGCTAATTCGTTGAGCGAGCGAGCAGGATCAACTATTCAACTATTCAACTATTCGAGAATTCAACTGTTCGAGTATTCAATTATTCACGTATTCAAGTATTCGATTATGCGAGTACTCATGTTTATTTTTAATTATTAACCAACGAGCGAACAAGTTTGCATTTGATCTTTAGGGTCAATATGCTCTAGCCAATGCTTAATTGTTGTTTGCTTTGCCCAGTAACCATAAAATGTGGCTAGCGGGTCTGATCAACTAGAGCAGCGGTTGGTAACATGTGAGAGAAGTCAAGTTTGCCTTAGAAGCAATTTTTTATCTAACAATCAGTTTAACTTGGAAGCAATTTTTGATTTAACAGTTATAGGGTATGTGTAAGTCGTGCTTGTTATAAATGGATTTTACTTTGTTGCATATGAGTAGACTAAATGACTCTTTGGGCTCGTTTTAATGCAGTTTAGGAACTTGACTAAATGTCATGTGTGGAGTTTGACTGGCAATGGAATATGACAATGATTGGACAGCTAATTGACTGGCTATAAAGTCGCATATGGAGGGTTTACAGCGGAGAGTGTACGACTTTTATATGCTTCGAATTTGAGTAACTCTTAAAGTTCTCTCCTAGTCACAGCTGATGGTTCTGCAGAGTTATTTTGAGGACATGCCCCGATTCGATGATTCGGGTCTCTTAACGTTTCGGCCTATCAGCAAGTGGCAAATTCTTTGGCAGACCATTTGGCACGGCCATAGAGCAGAGCCAGAGCCATCGAAAAGAGCAGCGCACAGTTGTCAATTGTGTGTTGTGTGAGATTCCTAGCATGTGACATTTCGTTGTCCCATTTATTGCACTTAATGTAACCTACATACAGATGCAAATACAAAATCAAATTTGATTTCTTTGCATTCGTGTTCTACTTCCGTTTCGTTTCGTTTTCTTATTTGTTTTTTTTTTTTTTTTCTAATTTGTAGATTTCTGTTCGCCTTCGGCGCATTTAATTTATTTATGTATTTGCCTCACTGTTTGACTTTTAATTGACCCACACCCAATGCGAGAAATTTCGAATAATATATATATATATATATATATATATGTGTGTATGGTAGAGGGGACTTACCTTCGCGTCTCATGCCCATTTTGAGGCACTTTTTCAATCGGCAATATTGGCATTGATTGCGATGATGTTGGTCAATGGGACAGTTTCTGCTGCCTCGACACGAATACGTGAGATTGCGTCGAACGGAGCGCTTGAAGAACGATTTGCAGCCTGTAAATACGGAATCATAGAATTATCAATTAGAAAGTGAAATAAAAATAAATAAAAAGTCTAGCTAACAAGTAAAGTTATAGCTCGCCCTCTCGTTAACATCTTTATGACTGATCCTATAAGAGAGGCTGACAGGCGAATTCTATGTGTCAGTTGCAGCTCTGAAATGGCTTGCAACAAGCAAAACAAATTCCGTGGCACTTGAATCAAATGGCAGAAAAAAAGGCAAAGGCAAAGGCAAAGGCAAAGGCAACAAAAATTGTAACCACTTGTAAAGCAAAGTATCGCAAGCTGCAGAACATGCCACCAAATGCGGCAAGTTGCGCTTCACTTCATGACACTCGCAGTGTACTAGTAAGCTGCCTCCCCGCCTCACCTGTTGGCCATGTCAATGGTCATGTTACACGTTTCATGGCTTAACGCCTTCCATAAAATTACCTTTAATGGCTTTCAATTAACAAAGTGTATCTCCGGCCACGAAGATACGACTGACTGTGGCTCGAGAGTCTGGTTAGGAGGAGGCAGCGCCTCTTATATTGCTGGGCGGCTGCTGAATTTCAGTTTTGGGCTCCACGAATTTACTGTTAAGACTAAAGACTAGACAACTCTACAGCTTGTTGTTGTTGCTGTTTCTGTTGCTGTTGCTGTTACTGTGGGCAGCCATTAAGCACTCAGTGATATAGTAGAAGCCTTGTTTACAAGCCTCGCTGCAATTTGATGTCGCCGTGGAGCCAAACATGTGTATCACTTGCAATCCAGCCTAGGACTGGGTCCTGCTTTGGCTGCGGGGGCCGCCAAAACCATGGGCCATGCCACACAAAAATTTCTCACAATAACTCAAAACAATGGCATATGCTCATAAAATTCGTTTTAAGCTGTAAAATCATCATCAAACAAAATATGTTAGGCACAGCCACAGCCTCAGTCGCAGTCGCAGTCCCCGTCTTGAGCTATGCGATCTGTGTGCTATAAAAGATTTTCAATGCCCGCTCCTGCTCAAGCATCCAAGAAGAAGAAGAAGAAGAAGAAGAAGAAGAAGAAGGAGGTGGGAGCGGGAGTGGGAGTGGGAGTGGGGTGGAGACTGCGTTGGGATCGTGTGCACCAAAACGTGCCCAGGCACAGGGAATTTAAGAGCTTTCCAGCCGAGTCGATCAGCAAATGCGCTACAGCAGAGCTTTAAGCTGCTTTTTATATAAATTCAACTTAATGAGCTTTCGAAGCGAATGAGAGAGTGGAAGAGAGAAGACAAACTTAAGATACAATTTTGATTAAAATTGAGCATAAGGGGCAAGCTTTGAGAAGTGAAGCTTTACTATCTGAAAGCTCGCTCGAGTTTACAGCGTAAAGCAGCTATTTTGTAGCATAACTCAAGATAAGATAAAGTATCTAAAAGTAGCTGGAGTGTCTAATATGAGAAGGGCATGCGGCAATGTCTCAGCTGCCAAGCCAAACGTTGGCCTCACACGCCGCGCTAGACAAGCCCAAGATGCAACTAAAAGGCATCTGCGAAATATACACACATACACGCGCACACACACACATGCATAGCACACACTTAAGCTTTTACACCATATGATCTACGAATAACGATATTGTACCGAGTCACGATTTCTGCACAAAACGTACCGTTGCCTTTGCCTCTTTCTTATTGTTGTTGTTACTGTTGTTGTTGTTGTTGTTGCTGTTGCTGTTGTTGTTGGACTGAGGGACAGGCTGGACAGGCCTAGGCCTGGCCGTGGTACCTACGGCTTTTGGCCAGGCCAAGAAAAGAACTGCCCATATGCGCATATCGCGGCTTTATCTGGAGCTCAGACGATGCGAACGCTGCGCCGTGTCGTTATTGATGAAGATACGAGCAGAAGCATTCAACTATGAGCCAAAAGATACCGTAAGCCTGGGCAGAGGGGGCTGTGCGGGTGATGGGAGGTGGAGGGATCGGTTGGCATATCATGTTATATCAATAACCGCAAAAGGGTGGAGCGAGCGAGCCGGCGAGATAGAGGGAGAAAGACACAGATGCTGGCTTAGAGATGAAGATGCAGTTGTGAAGCTGTGAAGGTGTAAGCCCCAAAAAGTTACCTGAAGTGCGGATATAAGCTGGTTATATGCGACTATACTCTCCCATTCCCATTCCCATTCCCTACTCCAACTCTAACTCTAACTCCCTTCCCTTCTCCTCTGCCCGCCGCGAAGCCCTAAAGCTGCGTCTTGCTATGGCTTCGAAATGTATCTCATAAGTGCAGACAGTTTAGCCATAAGCCAGGCGCACTTTGCGGTAGTTTCAATTACGCTTCAGCTTAATTGCTGGAGGAGGTGGAGGGGTGCGGGGAGGTGTGGGTAGCTACTCGCGTGCGCTACGCGCCATAAAGCGTTCAATACAGTTAGATTTCCAAGAACAACAGCTAAGCTTAAGCGTTCGTTCTATTAATTGAACTTCCTGAAATGTGTGCGAAACGGCACGATACCCAAGCCCCCTTTCCTTTAGCACCCCCTTTTCCCCACCCTTTCCCTTCTAGCGTGACCATGGCCATGAGTACCCCCCTCCCTCCTCCTTCGTAAATGAAAGTGCAGACTTTTGCCGCTTGGCCGGCTCAATTTGAAGCGTGAAATTAGTTTGGGCCACAGCGAATGAGTACACATGAGCATCATCTGCGAGTGCCAATAAAATACTTATGAGTATCTCAATGAGTATCTACGAGTATCTATCAGTATCTTAGTCGCTCGGTTGACACATGTTTAAAGAAGTGTGAGTATTGAAGGGTATTTTCTAGGAGTGTCAATAACTCAAGAGTACTCAATGAGTATCTAGGAGTATCCATGACAATCTTTGTTGAGTATGAGTATGAGTAAATATGAGTATCTTCTACGAGGGTCAATAGACAAAATTTTAGATTCTTAAAGAATATCTCTGAGTATCTATTAGTATATTAGTTGCTATATTTATGAGTGTCTTCTATGAATACACGTATTTCTGAATATCTCTATGAGTACCTTGAGTATCTATGAGAATCTTAGTTGCTCTGCGCGCATATGTTCAATTATGTATGTATATTTTCTTTGAGTATGAGTATTTCTGAGTACTTTTATTAGTATTTTGAGTATATATTAGTAGCTACGACAATATGAGTTGCAGTAGAGTCTTTTCTATGAATATGCGTATTTCTGAGTATCTCCATGACTACTACGAGTATTTAATGGACGTTAGTTTCCTTTTTTTTGGCCAAATGCATTTTGTTTATATTTTATTTTGCGGTCGGTCAATGCACCGTTGCACAGAAGTGTAACACACAGAGAGTCAATAGCAGCGACCAGACGCCGCCCCATTGTCGGCTCATTTTCTAATTATTAATACACACACACCCATACACCCAGGCACACACACACAGCTAGAGAGCCATCATTAAGTCGCAATAATTAAATGTTAAGCTTACATGTGCAGGCAGCTAGTTCAAGTAATTAGCACAGCGGCTCAAGACTTGATGGCTAGAGATGTGCGATAGCTCGTGACACGAAACAGCACTAGACTTCAGTGTTGGTAAAGTTGCAACTTGAGTGACAAAGTTAAATAAGCTTATGAAAGTTGATTTAATTAGAGTAATAAATATTGCCTTTAGTGTTGGTAAATGTCGAATCTTTTAAGAAATTTTGAAATCAGGTAAATAGACTGCATTCTAAGTAAAACCTGCTCGTAAATCTTGATTTTGATTGCAGTCTTGATTCGTATTGGAAACGATTTGACACGCGCTCTTCTCTATTGAAGACTGGCAAAACTGATGACTGAGATTGAGGTGGCGGCAAAGCCAAAGCGCAGCAAAAGCTAGACAAAGTATCTGGAGTACAACCGAAACATAATTGCAGACCCAGACACGAACCGCAAAATGTTTTTAACTTGCATGCACTTCGAGTATCTACAAAATGCACTGATTATGAACGCGCTTGAACTTCACTTCACGAGCCGGAAGCTCGATTCGAATTGCCGCTGTTGTTACTTGCTGCTTGCTACTTGCGGCTTGCTGCTTGCTACTTGCAGGTGCCCCCACAGCTGATTAGTGGGTTACCTGCTTACCTGGAGCAGCAGGCAACGCCATTCGGGGTTGACATTGCTATAAACCAGCAGGGTTTATAACTCGATATAGGTCAATGGTAAAGATACTTGTGGGAAGTATCTGTGCTGAGAAATGTAACTGCAACTGCAACTGCAATCGCAACTGCAAAAGTTTCTCGACTGTGGCAAATTTTAACAACGAACCACTTAATGAAAAAGCTGCACAATTGTAAATTGGTTACAGTGCCTGTTAATTCGGCGAGCAGTCAACAATTGTATGTTGAAGATACTTTAAAACGAGTTCAGATACAAATACAATTGAAGAAGTGTCTTGAGTTTGATTATGTATAATAGAAATTGTACTATAGATACATGTTACATTTGGATCTGTATCATATATTCAAATCTCCTGTTATATTGTTTGAATTGCTGATGAATTCATACATTTGACCTTATGAGAATCACCTAGAGAGGCGCAGCAAGAGCAGTTAGATACATTTACATGCCTTTGCCCTAGCGAAAACACAAAATTAAGTCAGAGCCTGAGGAACTGCATTGAGCACAGATATTTACTGCAGATGCAAACCCGTTTCTTTTTTCTTTTTATTCTTTTCTTTAGCCCACAATTTGTATATATTAGCCACGTCTAGGCAGCGCTTGGCCCATATGCCACCATATGCAGAGCAATTCGCACGTTGCACAGCCAACAACAACAGCAACAATAAAAACAACAAAAGCAAGAGCAAGAGCAACAAGATCAACAACAAAAGGCCGCCTGTGCCTTGGCGAAAATAAAGATAAGCGATTTAGCTTTGATTTAACTGATGCTATGTGAAGTTATGCGCAGCCAAAAGTCACTATGGGAAGTGTCTTGGCCAAAGCCCAGTTTTAGAGCCCAGTTCGAGAGCCCGGTTCAAGACCGAGTCATGTAGCTGGCCAACAGCGAGACACATGGCGATAAGAAAGGTTATATTGCAGCGGCGTTGCACTATAAAGAGAGACAGAGAGTCAGAGAGAGAGAGAGAGAGAGAGAGAGAGAGACGAAATGTTGCAAGTGCATATGGAGGATGCCACAAAACGTGCACAGTCGAAAAACAGATGAAGAAGAAGAGGAGTAGGGCTTTGTACGAGTATATTTGTGTGGTAGGGCAGCTGATCGATTAGCCAAGTTAGCTGCAAACGAAAATTGCGCATGAAGTGGCAACAACTGTGTCTGCTGCATGTTGCACGTTGCCGCTGCGGCTTAACATAATTAATTAAACCGTTACATTATAAAGCGGATCAACTAGCTGGCTGGCTGGCTGGCTGGTTCACGATTTCTTAGTTTCGAGCTTTGCTTGGCAGAGGGAAGCTTTACGAAATCGCATCGTGTCAGGATGCATTTTTTGCGCCTCATTTGGCAGAGTTGCAACTGCAACTGCAACTGCAGCTGCAACTGACTTTAGCTTGACTTCTAAGTACAACGATTTGTACTACAAGTCGGCGCTTAATGATTACAATGTCTGGCCCTCAATTGTTGTTGTTGTTGTTGTTACTGTTTGTTTTTGTCTTTTGCAAAATCTGTGTACAATTAAGTTTCGCTGTAGCTTTTTAATGAAGGGCTGGCGCTTGTGCCAAATATTTGGCCAAAACAAAAAAACTGTAAAAAAAACTGTAAAAACAGGCCAACTCATTAAAGTAGTTGACAAAGAGTTGAGTAATGCAGCAGCTACCGTTTGAACCCCCTCACAAATACCAAAAGCATAAATATTCAATTTCTTTGCCTTCGGCTACCGCGCAGATCATTTTTTATGGCCACAATTTGCCAAAGCAGAAGCCTGGCTAAGAGGGGGGCTGTACGTAAATCATGCCAAATCGCACGGAAGTTATAAATGTTTATCATAAACCGATTTATATGCACACATAATAAATGATATGGGGGCTAAATACAGCTACCCCTCAACCTCTCCCTCACCCACTCTTCTCTTTCTCCTTCTCTCTCTTCCTCTCTCTGTGTTTTTCGAAATGAATGCAAATTTAATACAAGCTTGGAAATTTATTAAGCTTTTCGTTGCTAATTAATAAGTAAAATACGTTGTTTTTTTTAAGGCGTGCTGCCACGCCCACCAACCAGAAAAGGCTGCAACGTCATAAATTGCAGCCACGAAAAACACATCTGAAAAAATGCGCAGTGGGCGTTGTTAATTTTTTGCAATCGTATTTACTTTGTTGCTCTTACATTTTATTTTGTTTTTCGTTCAGTTTTTGTTTTTGATTTTAGGCTGTTTTTTCTTTTTGTTTTTTTTGTTTTTATTTTGTTATTTTTTTGGGGCATCGAGTCGACAGCTAATTGATTTATGTGCGCCTTTTGTTAAAGCTCAGCGAATGTGTCGACCAACTGAAATTTTCATATAATTTATTAAAGACTCCTTAAAACGAATTTGCTGAAGCGCCATTTCAAATATTTTCCTCGCAGCGAGGTGAAAAAGTGAAAAGCCGCGCATTTCACTTAAAAAGTGAATAAATTTATATTGTAAACGAAATCCAAAGCAAACGATTTGCAAATGGCAAACGTTTCCATTCTATGCTGACTTTTCTTACTGCTTTGATTTACAGTTTTAATTGTTTTTACTCTACAGTGCTGCCAGCCTAAGACGAACCACGAAATTGAACTCATTCTCAATCATTTTCAATGCCCGATTGCAATTTGCGAAAGAAAGTGAAATTTGCGCTTAATTCTTTATTTGCGTACAGCATAATGAAGTGAATTAAAAAGCCACACATGTTGTTCAGCAAATGTCTTGAAAAGGAAATACAAAGGAGAAGAAGAAGCAGCAGTGGACAGACGCAGACACAGATACAAGATACAAAACGCACAATGATGTCTATGGACAAGCATAAAGCATAAACTCCGAAGTTGTCAACATCAAAAATTGTTGTTTTTGTTGTTGTTGTTGTTCTTTTTTTTTTTCATTTTAATTTTGGGATTTCGGACATGGAACGAGGCTCCGGCTGACCAGAAAAGAATTCTCGAATTCTTAATTGCGGGAACGTGGGAAACTATTTAAATGGGCTGGCCTCAAAAGAAGAAGAACTTCCTACTGCAAAATGTTAATGCGGCCTACAACAGCACAGGTTGACAAAGTATCCGTGTATCTTTGAGATACATTCGCACCACCATTCGCTCTAATGTAACTCGCTCGCGCTTAACAATTAGACAAGCGCCAGGCCCGAGCTGCTTGCTTCTTCTACTTCTTTTTTATGATTTTTTATTTTTAATATTATTTTCTGCAAGTTTTCTTTGCAGTTTTCCTAAGAGTTTTCTCTGCGTTGTTTATGTGGCATTTAATTAATTGCACGCCAGCTACTTAGTTGCAGCTGCAATTTTTCATAAAATTTATTTGTCATTTTCATGTGGGGCAGCAGATAAATCAACTTAATTAGCTTTTGACATGGGCGCTAAGATAACTTTTGATGCAATAAATAAACGCAAGCAGCAACAATTTGCAATGCAAAAGGTGTGCAGAACTTCTTGGAAAACTGCAGCAGCGGAAAAACTGTGAAAAAAGCTCGACTATTGCTCACTAATAGCCATGACAAATAGCCAAATTAATGGGCGAGTGGAAAAGCACATTAGAACCACGGACTCATCATTAATATTATCAGTCGGCCGATATCGGCAAACATTTTTCACCACAAGCTTGAACCCGAGACGTTTTTTTAGCTGCAAAGGTTAGTTAGAAAAGTAATGAGTGGGTAACTGATATAACTTGAGCTATGCCAATTTCACCTACAAATAGAGGAGGAGGAAGAAGCAGCACCAGCAGCAGCAGAAGCAGCAGCAGAAGCAGCTGTGTGCGAAATCAAACAAGTTGTAGAGAGCCTAAAAGGGGTGAGGGGTCAAGGTTCAAGGCGCAGATACAAACGCAAGCATAAGCTACAATTAATCTTGCGATGTGAGAGGGGGTTGCCTTTTGGAATAAATTTCACATACTGGACAGGGCAGAGGAGCAGACCGACAGACAGACTGGCAGACAGACAGACAAGTGAGACAGCGGGAAGAAAACGAGTTGTGCGAAGTATCTGGAAGTACGTGTAGCTCAGCTTTGAAGCTTGGAAGTGAATCAGCTGAAAGGAGGCAAACGGCGCACATTATGGCATTCTACTCAAAAGCGAGACAGCTAGTGCGAAAGCAATAGAAGGAGCGAGATGGCAATAGAGTGCGCATAACTGGCAATGATATGCGTCTAAGCGCTTCACTATTTAGTTTTCGAAAAGAACATTTTTGTAGCCTGACTTGAGAGACTGCATAGAACAAAATAGATTGCTATCGTGGCAACATCATCAGCTGCAGCAGCGGCAGCGGCAGCAATTGCTGCCCCCAAAAGATACACGAGAACAGCGGCAGATACATGTATCTGTAAGCTACATGCATGTAAGCAACATGCGGCATGGCAGAAAACACCTTCAGAATGCAGCGAGGCGGTCACTGAGCCACATTTTTATTATTATTGTTGTTGTTGTTATTGTTGTTGTTGTTGTTATTGTTGTTGTTGGTGCGGCGCATGCGTACAAAATGCTGGGTGATTAATAATAATAAAAGCGCCTACAACGCAGCGCGTACAGTGGTTAAAGATACGCAAAGTATCTGTAAGATACTCCTTGATAAGCGCAGCGCTGAGGGCGATTAACAGCTTGATAAATAGTGCAAATGTTTATAGATCGATAACGGTACACAAATATGTTAAATTAAGCACTGCAAAGGGAAATATTAAAATAATTGTAATAAAATATTATTCGAACAAGGAATTCTAAGTCTGGCACCACGGTGCGCACAGATACGCCTGTGCAGCTGTAATTTCTCTCTGACTAAAAGCAGAACATTTGAAGAGATACGAATATGACAAGTTCAACCTGGCCGCTGCACTAAATGCCAGCCGCTGCGTGCAGCGTTAATCTAAGCTCATGAGTGCAGTTTTTTTTTTTTTGTGTTGCCCCACAGCTGAAGTAGACAGCCGCTCCTCCCCCCACCACCTGCGCCTCCCACTCCGCCGCGCTGTCAGTGCCGACTGGCATCTCGACCAGGTCTAAGACAATAAAAAGGTGGGCGCTTCATTTAGCGGCCGCAGCCGCCACAATTTGCATGTTTGCACAACAATTGTTTGGCTTGCTACAAAAGCGCACCGTATTTTATTTAGATAATAATAATAATAATAATTCGCTGTTGTTGTTGTTGGCGCTTTTTGTTTTTATTATTTCCAGTCGTTTTTTTTTTTTATCTGGCGATAAGCGAGTCGAGACTTTGCCGGTGCGTGCGCCGTGTCGCGGATCGCGGCGAATTTCGTCGGCTGTAACGGGCTTGTGGCCAGCCAAAAGTATCTGAGAAGTGCGCCGCGTTACATAATACGCTCTCAAGTGCCGCCAGTTCTTAACATTTGAGATTTTTCTGCGAAAAATTGCATATGCGCAAGCAGCTGAGATACTGAGATACAAAAGTATCTGAGGGGAATTTGAATTGTGTGCAACTACAGTGAATGCTGCCTAATGCAAATAACAACTACTGGCAAAAGATACAAAAGTATCTCAATCGAAACTGTGCTAAAAATTACTGAGATACAAAAGAATCTGAAGGAAGTGAATGCTGCCTAATGCAAACTAGAATTACTAGTAATAGATACAAAAGTATCTCAATCGAAAATTGTAAAATAAATTTAAAGACTAGGCCAAAAGTATCTTGTAATAAATGAAGCAATTGCAGAAGTATCTTTTTATAAATTTTGCTAAAGTGAGTGAAGCAACTTGTAATCCAATTGGCTTTTTGATAATAAGATACAAAAGTATCTGCAGCGAAGCCAGCAGCTAAATGCTACTGTCACATAGATACAAATGTATCTTTGAGGCATCTTAAGCAGAATTTAGCTTAGCTGATGTTAATTAGACTCTTTGATAGAAAGATACAAAAGTATCTGCAACTGTAACATAGATAGAAAAATATCTTTAAGGCATCTTTAGCTGAGTTTAGCTTAGCTGATGTTATTTAAGCTTTTCGATAAAGAGATACAAAAGTATCTGCAAGTGTAACATAGATACAAAAGTATCTTATAGTATAGCTGATGTCATTTTAGGCAAGTACAGTTGTAGCTGGCTATAAAGAATCAGTTGCTAGTTCGGATTGGCATTGCTCTAAGAGCGCATTCCTTCAGCCAGGTGTGCATTGCGGGTGTTTTGTAAATAGTTAGCAGAATATTTGAAGCCAGTCGAGGGGCGCACACACGCGCGCACACGTTAGATCGCCGAATTTTATTGCCAACTCATCAAACTGCCATAATTCACAGTAACTGTCAAGATCAGCACGCTTTTGAGTAGTTGGAGAGTGTTGGCCGCTAAACTATTTCTGTTTGGTCATCATTGCAGATACACAGATACGCAGATAGAGGGACAGGGAGAGAGGGAGGGAGAGTGGGAGGGAGAGGGAGAGCGATGCAAAGATACGAAGCCGCAATTCAAATCAAGATTCAATCGACGACTCACCCCCCACCCCCTGGGTACTCACCTTCACAGGTAAATTGTCCGTAGTGCTTGCCGGAGCTCTTGTCGCCGCAGACAACGCACTCGATGTTCTGCTTGGAATCGATTTGGGAGCCGCTGTTGCTGCTCTGCGAGTGGGAGCTGTTGGCCTGGGAGCTGGGGGTGGTGCTGCCGCCGTTGTTGCCGCCGGAGGAGTTGCCCAGGCAGCTGGCCGACTGGGAGCCCTTGATGATGGGCACCAGGTCCACCGAATTGTGGCCGGATTGGGCGGCGCTGGTGTGATGCCCGGACGTGGAGCCGCCGCCATTGGCGCTGGGCAAGCTGGAGAGGTCCTCCTTGATGACGTGGTGCGCGCTTTGGTTGAGATTCGCCGTCGAGGCGGTCAGCCCGGAGAGGTCCTGCTTGATGCCCACCGACTGCTGGCTGGCGACGCTGCTGGGCGTGGTGCCGCCTCCGTTGCCGCCGCTTGTGTTGGGCCCGGCCGAGGCGTGCAGGTGGCCGCCCAAATTGGGATCGTGCCAGGCGCTGTGCGGCGGCACGCCCAGCGTCATCGAACGGGACAGCCCCAGATCGAAGGCCGACAACTCCGCCCCGGACTGCGGCCGCGGATTGAAGAACCCCGGAGCCGTGGACGGGGAGGCGCACATGACGCCGCCACCGTACACGCTCAGCGAATTGTGCGTAATAATTTTGGCGGCCGGATCGGAACACGTGGAATAACCGCTGGAATACACTTTGCACCAGAGATCGCAGATCGCCAACAATTTATTCCAGAAATTACAGAAATTCCAGAAATTGGTTTTCCAAATATTTTCTTTTTCACTTCTTTGGCAAAGTATTTGCTTGGCTTATCAAAATTTTAATTTTTCTTTTTAATAAAATTTCTTTTTCTTTGATAATTATTTTATTTTTGCTTTGCACATTTTACACAGCACGAAAATTCACTTTTCTTTTTTTTTTGGGTGGTTTTTGTATTTAATTTGATTACTTTCGTAAATATTTTCGAAAAATATTTTTCAAAATTTATTTCGTTGTTGCACGCACACGAATTAAAAATTTTGCGACTTGTGAAAATTTGAAAGATTATTTTTATTTTATTTCATTGCTCGCCGTTGCGCTGCACTTTGTTAATTTTCCCATATATATTTATCTCTTGTATATGTTTGAAAGAAAATTCAAAAATTTTTTCTATCTTGTGGAAAATGCGCGTCATGCGAGCAGCGAAATCTCAGCTGTTCTCGTAAGGCCTTTTAGAGCCTGACTGGCAAAACATTCGTGGCAAAAGGTACACGACCCGACCCGACTCGACCGTTTCGACCTAACGACACATCACACAAATCTCTCTCATTCCACCACACAGAGATACGCGACTACAGCGGCTACAGTGATAGCGAGTGCACCCCTATTGCGGCACTGCTTGCTCTGCCGGCGACCCAATGGCCCGGCCGCAATTGAGTGGAAATCTTCGCTCGCACTCGCACTCGTCTGGCCCGCTCTCTGCTCTCTTTGGTGGCGGGGCAAGACCTTCGATGCGTTTGGCTGATTTGCTCAGCAGACTCACCACCACCACCAACAGACACACCACCACCACCAGCACCACTACCATCAGCACTACCACCACCACCACCAGCAACAGCAACAGCAACAGCTCACTCACACTCACACTCTCGCTCCCTCTCTCACTCTGTCGCACTCTCTGTGAGTGCAAAGTTGGCCGGCTCTCGCGCTCATTGGATTCCGACTAGAACTTGTTTCTGTTAGCTTTTTCTTATTAGTTTGCTAGTTGGCGCATCTGTTAGTTGCTTTACCGTTAAGTTTCTTATCTATCTGCACCCAAAGACCACTTTTTTTGGTAAACAACTTTAAAATGAGCTCCACCTTCCCCATAAAAAAACCTTTATATGCATGAAATTCAACTCGCAAAGTTTTCTGGTTGGTTGATTAAAGTGCGTTGTGCTCCACATTTTCTTATTGGAGCGCTTTATTTTATTTTTTGCCGCCGACAAATTTGTCGTTTTCTCTTATCTTTGGTCTGCCTTAAAGTAATGGCCGATCGGCGAGATATTTGTGCGTATATATTTAAGCACGCTGCCATTGGCTGTGTCCGCAGATAAGCTAAGAAAACTTTAAAGCCAGCATCTTATATAAAAATATCTATTGAAAATTTGCAATACTTAATATAAAGATACCTATTAAAAATTTGGTATACTTATACTTTGTACTATATTAAATCTAGCTGGCAGTATAAAGTTTAGTAAAAACTTCTAATTCTCGAGTTTATTGGATTAGTACAATCCGAATACGAAATTTAATTTAATTTAATTTTCTTAAAGTGTAATAAATGCATTAACAGCGAAGATTCTGAAATTCTATAACTTATCTTATCTATATTCAATTATTTTTCTAATATTAGGTTTCAAATATCTGAAGAAATTTAAACTTGCATTTTTTCACAATTTCTCACATTAAATTCTTAAAAATTTCAAAATTTCTCACATTAAATTCTTAAAAATTATCCACATGTTCATTAACATATTTATCCACATTTTCCAAACGATTTTCCACATTTATTGTTTTCTTCTTCACTTAAAGTGCGCCCCATTTACCGTTACTTGGTGGCCAGCAAGTGAAGCCCATTGAGTGCCCGCTTCTTAATCAAGTTAGAATAATATTTTATGCTAATTGGATAAGGCGTGTACATTCTAATTAGAGTCTAGCTACGTGTCGCGACATGCAATTGGATACACTTGAAAAAAGTGCCAAAACATGAAATCATATTTTAATTAGATTTTAACGAGAGGCAAAGTGATGGATGCCACATGTGGCACCTGCCCCCCAGGCAATGCAAATGGAATGCTAAAAGCTGCACAATTAGAGACGCCAACATAAATTGTTTTCTATAACATTGCGAATTAACATTTTGCAGCGATTTGCACGCAAAGGCGTAGAAATTGAAAAAGATTTAAGTGCAGAAATGAGGCCTAAACAAAATTTGAATGCGGCACGCGAACGGGGGGATGAGTAAAGAGGGGGATGGGGGCGGGGGAGGGGAAATGTATTGAAAAAGTGTCGACCCAGATGAGGGGCCAAATGGTGGGCAACCCCTAACCCATTGCCTTGCTTTTGGGGTAGGGCAAACGTACAATTGGATGATCGGCAAACCGCACTGGAGTAAGCGAGAGGGGTGTGGGGTGCGGGGTGCGGGGTGCGGGGTGGGGGCTGCTAATAAGTCGAGTGCGAATTTGAAGTCTTTGCTGCGATTCCAATAAGCAGCGCCACTCACTCACACTCAAAGTTTCGTCAAGTTTCGTTGAGTGTCTCACTCACAGGCTCTCACTCAATGGCTGGCAACGCCCTCGTTACCGTTGCCTCGCATGCGGCTGTCTCGCTCGCACGCGCTGCAGCTCGCTTATCATTAACTGTATCGGAATTCGCTTTTTGTTGGCGCTCTTTAAAAGCAAAAGCAGCAACAACAACAGCAAGAAATCGGAATAAAGAATAAGAAGAAAACAAAAAGGAGAGCAGCGGGTAAAAATGTTGAGTTTGCTTTTTATTAACACCGCTAGATGTCTCTCTCTGGCGCCCATTAAAGTCTAATTCAATTGGATTTCAGAAGTGGCAATGAGGAGAGGGGGGAGAGGGGGGTTCATCCTGCAGCTGGTATTCTTGCTTTCTTTTTTGCTTCCTTTGAACCTAATCTCGTGGTTCTCGGCACCTCTTGTTAGTGCCTCGTATGTTACTCGTGTGCCCCTCCACCCCCTCCTCCACACCCTCCACCTCACACTTCTCTGGCTGCTGCCTGTGCAATGCATTGCTCTGGTCGTGGCTCTGCGCAGAGTTCGCGCAGCCAGGCAGCACCTCCACCCTTTTGGGTTAAATACTGACAACCCCATTTGAGCGCCTCTTTGCACTCTCTGCCCCCCTCGCTGCCCCTTTGGCACCTAACCCACAACTTTGCCATCAAGCTGGCAACTGGCCAGTTCCATTATTCTCCCTTTTTATCCCCAATCCCCACTCTCGTCCTGCTCCCCGGCCAGTTCATTGAAAGTAGGTGCCTGCCCGTTAAATGTTCCCTTCAAACAAAACAGCAAAAAAATCAGAGTGCAGAAGCACAGTTAGGCACTGTGGAACCTAATGTTATAACAAATCTAAGGTTCAATATACAATATTATTATGTAAGATCTAAACAGAAATAAAATATAAAAAAAACTCTAATATTTTCAAATTATTTTTATTATCTCATAGAATTTACATATGACATTATAGTATATTTTATATTCTTATTTGAATTCTAAACAAAAACTTTCAATTCAGAATTAAATCACACAATAATTATAACATGAATGAAAAGTAGTCTTAAAAATAATTATGTTATAATTAATAATAAAAATAATACTATAATATATTATATTATTATTAACTATATTAACGGTATAGCTTATATATATGAATATATACATTTTTGAATTTTTATGATAATCTGTTGTTCTTATTTGGAAAATATGACAAAATTGTACGTAGAAAAATAATCATAGCTAAATATTTTTGATGACTTTATTGGGAACTGAATCGCTGCACAGCTCACACTTATGTAGATTATATATAGCTATAGGTTAGGTTAGATATCGTATGTAATTTATTCATTAAGATTACAATTAGCTAAGAAATTAAAAAGAAAAAATAGAATCTATACTTATAAATATTATCATTTATATACATGGATATTCATATATTAAGATATGTATATATTTTCATTACAGTTTGAATTTACTATATAATACTACTATTATGTACTTAAATATACTATATATATATATACCATTTCATAATAGATACTGCAACAGTTTTAATCATTTCGATTCAGAAACTCTGACATTCGAACCAATGTGCATAATTCAATTGGCAAAATGGATGTTAAAAAGCGTCAGGTTTGTCCACACAGAGGAAGAAGCTTGTATAAAAAGAAATGCATATCTATATATATATGTATATATGTATATATATACCGTACCGTATATAGCAGTTTAAGATACGTTGCAATGGAACAGTTTGGACACATGGCATAAATTTCGGAGCTCTTAAAGTTGCACTTGTTTGAAAGTTTTCATGTTTGCAGTTAGTTCTACTGCAAATAGATATAAAATACTGCAAATGTATGCGGCAAGGACTCGAGCAGCAACTGCACTTACGTAACTCATATATGCGCACACTCACACACACACACACACACACACACACACAGCTACAAGCTGTCTGCAGACAAAGGCAAACTTGGCTTGCCCCACCGCAAGTCCCGTTATGTTACAGCAGCCAACTGGCATATAATTTACATTGTTGCTTGTTTCCTTTTGCCACGCCCTCAGCCACCAACCGCCCCCACCTCAACTCCCCCTCCCCTCTTTTACATTGATAAATTTTTAGTAATTCCTCTTTTCGCGTCGCTTTTGCTTGTTTGTGTTTTTTTTTTTTTTTGTTCTTGCTCTCTCTTTCGGTTTGTGTTTTGCCTTGCTTGCCACGTTTTGGGGCAAGTTGTGGGTGCGCGAGGACTTTATGAATAAGTGCTAAAATGCCAGAGTCCAGGACCGCAATGGACCGGGCCATGTCATCCTGGTTAAACTGACGAGCAGAAGCAAGCCATCTGCGATGCTCCCTCCCACCCGACCACCCAACCAGCCACCCACCCTGCCACTCCCCCACCCACTTTTGTGTCGCCTTTGTTTGTTGTTGTTGATGTTGTTGCTGCACAGCCTGATGATTCATTGTGGAAAGTGGAGCCGCCGCCGCCGCCAAATGAACAAAATGTATTTGCACTCACTCGCTGTTTTACAAGTACACAGATACACACACACACACACACACGCAGAGCTTGGAGCTAGGAGCTTGTTGTCAACTCAATATACTTGATGGCTCCGCATCCTGATGATGGATTCCTTTTCCCTTTTTGCATCCTGTGCCACAATTTTCATTAGTTTAAAGTCTGCTCTGAGAGTTGGCAAATTTTATATATTTAGTTGCTCTTAACTGTTTTTAGCTATAGATAGATACAAGGTTTATGTAAAAAGATATATAAAGATTTATCTTCTTATTTTCATAGATACAATGTTTATAAAAGGATATATAAATTGCCTCTCATATATATCTTCCTCTTATTTTTATTAGCTCAAAGTCAGCTCTAAGAGTTTTTAAATTTTATATATTTAGTTGCTCTTAACTGTTTTTAGCTATAGATAGATACAAGGTTTATATATAAAGATAAATAAAATGCCTCTAAATATATAGCTTATATATAAGAAATGCATAAATTGCTTCTCAATATTTTTCTGATTATTTTCATAAGTTTTAAGTCGGAGCTCTTAAGTTCAATATATTTCATTGCTCTTATCTGTTTTTAGCTATAGATAGATATATAGTTTATATATATAAGGTAAATAAATTGCCTTTCAATATCTATTTATCTGTTTATTATCGTTTTTCTACTACCTACAGCAATAAAATATTACCTTAAATATATTTAATCAATTTATGCATATTTCCACAAATATGACTTTTATTTATACAACACATTCACATTCGACTAACTGTTTTTAGTCTCGATAATGAACTGCAATCCAAACCAATAACAATTGAATGCAATTTCATAATGGAATTCATTTGGTCTTAAAATGCATTAAACCCAATCAAATGCAGCCAGACAGGCGATAAATTTAAGGGTTTGAAATGCCACACACCATATAGAAACCATATATGTACATCCGCATGCATACATATGTATATATATATATATATATATATGTATGTATTTACTCCCTCAATATATATACTCCCTATATAAAGCAACTGCTTAGCTGCCAATGTGTTTGTGCGCCACTCGAAATGTATTTCGAGCGCGCATGTCAAAAGGTCACCTGAGCGAGTGTGAGTGTGTGCGAGTGCCTGTGTGTATGTGTGTGTGTGTGTAATGTGCTTGGCTGTAATTACATGCGAGCCTCCCCTTTTAGTATGAGCAACTAAAACGCCCAATTTTATTTATGTGTCTCGAACAAGCCCAAGTCCAACCCCATATAAAGCAAAACTGCACTGAGAGAAATCAGAGGCAGTACTTATGACTGCTAGACTTTAAATTGAAAGTACTTCAATTTTATAATTAACTTAGTTTAAAATTTATTAAAATAAAATTTGAGAATTATAAAATTCTAAGAGAAATCAGAGGTAATACTTATCCAAAGCGAGAAGGAATTTATTAAATATAATTGAAAATAATTTAATTGTAAAATTAACTTTATTTCAGAATTATTAAACAAGTTTTTAAGTTTAATTTAAAAATTTTTCTTTTAATTTAAGAATAATTACTCAAGCTTTGCAGCTTAATTTAAGTAATAAAAATGGTTGAAAACATTATTTTAAGCTTACAATTTATTTTTTTATTAGCATTTTTTCACATACACTTTTAAATAGAAAAATTATTGTTCATTTTATCTGCTTGTGCAGCTTTTCCCGCAGTGCATCTTCCCTCTCGCTCTCGCAGCGCATTGTCGAAGGCCCCATGAATTAAACATTTGCGATAAAAGGCGGCTTGGAACTGCAACTGCTGGAGAACATGTCACAAATCATTAGCACATATTCAAATCGGGTGTCAGAGGTCATTCGAAATGTGTCCCCGATACCACATACCAAATACACTCATATATATACATATAGTACACACACACACACACATACAGATATTAAGACAGTACTTGGAATCTGTAGCAAGTATCGCAACGTTTTTGCGACCAAAGGAGGAAGACAATCAAAATATATTTCAAGAATATTCAAATGCATAATTTTGACCTTAAAAATGTCGCCTAATTGCGGCCACAGGCAGAAAGGTCAGAGGTCGCTGCCAGTACAATAGCCAAAATTCAAATTCAAATTCAAATTCGGCAACTCGGAACTGTTGCTATTGCGGATGCTGTTCAGGTAGCTTGCCACAAAGATTCGAGTGTCCGGCTGACCCCGTGCTATAAGAAAATTAACCTTTGTGTCGCCGAGGATAAGCCCAACAAGTTCAACCCCCATTGCTGGACCCTACACACACGTACACACACATATGTAGGGTATGCTGGTCAGCAAGCAATCAATTTTACCTTTTTGCGTAAATTTTCTGCTTGATTTTCTTGAAATTGTGCGCACATTTTTTTAAAGGGTTCTACCTGGACTCTATTTGAGCCTTGGTCTAGGACCTCAGCTCCTCGACTTGGGGTTGATTTCGATTCTGGGTCAATTTTATACGCATTGGCATTGGGATTGCATAGTTTGTTTTTGCATACGACGAGATTTGTTGGCGGTTCGTGTCCTTTTCCTGGCCAGCGTGGGAATCGCACCACAAGGATCTTCGTCCAGGCGACAGCTTGCAAAGGACTTTAATCCGATTTTAATGAAGCGCAACGCTTGCGGTCTGCTGCATTTACACTGCGACGCATTTCTTACAATTTTTCTCTAAATAAATTGCCACATTTATTTCCTTGAGCAACTGCTGAAAAGCAGATTTTCCTCATCGCTTTTCCTGCGCATATGTTGGGAGCGACAAATAGTTGGACGGCGATTGGAAAAACTCGCCAGCAGCTGAGATTCATTTTTGATTGAAGGAGATCAAGTTTAAAAGCTTGTTAAGGAATGTGTTCAAGTGGGAGAGGGCGAGGGAGAGGCAGAGGGAGAGGGAGAGTGACAAATATAAAAATATATATATATAAATAGAGAGAGAGAGAGATAGTTTGTCAGAATTAGAATTAAAGTTAAAGTATAAAACATATAGTTAAAACTATAGAGACAGAGAAACATTGAGAGAGCGAAATGGATAGAGAGAGAGAGAGAGAGAGAGAGAGAGAGAGTAACAGAGTTAAATCCAATTTATTAAGCAGACAGATAGTTAGAATAAAGAGACAGAGTAGATAGATACAGAGAGAGAGAGAGAGAGAGAGAGAGAGAGAGAGAGAGAGAGAGAGAGAGAGAGAGAGAGAGAGATAAAAAAGAGTGGCACAGTCAGACTTGGAGTTAAAGTGTTAAGCAGAGAGAACAAAGAGACTGATAGATAAAGGAGAGAGAGAGAGAGACTGATTGAGAATCGAGCTATAAGTAAGCCGAATTAATCTAAATGAAGTACAGCTCTGAGTTTTCGATACGCTGCTCTTCGCATTGTAGAGTATCCAGCGGCCCGTAATACCCGCCAGTTACATGATAAAGAAGAACTCTCAAGGGTTAAGCATTGTGTACGAATCGAACGCATTTCACACATGGATGCTAATGAATTTAATGAAGTCATTTTTCTTAAACCGATTAACAAAACTACTTACAGCGGCGACTGGGCCCGAGGTGCGGAGCCGCAGCCTCTGGCTGCCCCCGTCCGCGTGCCACACACTGTTGCACGTCACTTAGAACAAGCGAGTTCATAATTTCGCATCATTAATCAGCCGTAACAAAGAGATCTCTCGATTGACAGCTACCAAACTGCCCGGGCGAAAGTAATTGGAGAGCTCCAGTTGGAGGAGCCTCGAGATTTGCTGCTGTGGTATTAAAAAACAATTGTTAATTATTAAAATTTAAATCTTACACACTTTGCCGCAAATGAGGCTCATCAGCGCATGGGGCAAAACAGCAGCGACAACAACAGCAGCAGCAGCAACAACAACAACAACAACAAAAGCAGCAGCAGCAGCAGCGCAACTTTGTGGCACAACTTGAGGCCCAATCATCGACTGTGTTGTGGCCGACACCTCGCTGATGAGATCATTCATCAAACTTCCAACTCGAAACTCGGAACTCAAAACTCGAAACTTGAGACTCCAAAAACGAAAAACGAAAACCGAAGCAAGCGGGTGAAATGAGTTTCCATTGTTGATTGGAAGCTGCCTCCCCGGACAACAACAACAACAAAAACAACAGCAACAAAAACACATTTGCCTTCAGTTGGAGACTCTTTTTGTTTTTTGCTTCATTTTTTTTTTTCAGTGTGTGGCTCCCAACGTTTGACTTTGAGTGCTTAATTATGGCAGTCAACACTGGCAGCAACAACAACAATAACAACAACAACAACAACAAAAGCTTCAATAATCGGCTTCAAAGAGTTTAAAGAGTTCGTCTTGAAGTTAGTTTAAATGGCTTATGAATGTTTATTCATCGCATTATGGCCAAGAGTCAATTTTATTGACTTACAAAGCTGAAGGCTTGGGTTTTAAGAACAGAAGTGCAAGTTTATATATAATATATTTATATAGGAAATGATAAGCTATGATAGTTGGGAGTAGGTTCTAAAAGGCTTCAAAGCAAGTCAAAGCTTAAAACAGGGTATCTTTCAACTGAGCAGTGTCCACTAATGAATTGCTTTAGTTTCTAAATACATTTATATTTTTAATTTTAAATAATGAAAAACGTAAACATTTCTCTCATTTGAAGAATTTGATTAAGTAACGAGAAGCCCCTGAGATATTAAAGTATTTGTGTATATTAAAGAATATATCTTTATATATTAAAGAAGAAGAAGCAGCATATGATTAACAGTGTCTACTAAATCATCCCTTTAATTTCATAATAATAATATATATTTATATTTATAATTTTATATACATAATAGAAGTAAACAGGAAAGAGAAGTCTTTCAGATCTTAAAGTATTTTTGCTTGCATATTTTATTCTCTTTCTATTTTTTTTCTTATTTTATAGAAGAAGAAGCAGCATATAGATATTAAACTTACGTTGCCTACGTATACTTATATGATATTACTTTTCATATTATAATTATTATTTGTATTATTTTTAACAATTGCTTTAACAACTTTATTTACTCAAAATAATTTTATTTTTTTTGCTTCAATGTGATGCAACATTTCACATTTGAAGCTCAATTACAGTCACTCACACACACACTCACACACAATCTGCGCTCTTTAGTTTCAATCAAGTCGGATTAAGTTAACCACACACATTTGCCCCATTTAGCGGCAACATTCCTCGTGCCCCACTCAGCCACACAGCAAATACTGAGAGTGGAAATATAATCGCAGAATGATTTCCCTGGCTTATGGCTATTTGCGTTGAGCATGGGAAAATCAATAAGCAGTTGGCCAAGGAAAAGCACAATGTGGCACAAAGATGGATTTGCATGCAACGTGGCCAACGAAGCTGGACATGGCCATAAGTCAGCCGCATTGATAGCCATCAATCGAGGCCCGTTTTTCCGTTTACTGGGCGCGAAGTGTAACTACAATTAGAAGGCTCGCAGCTCGCAGCTCTGTTGGCCAAGTAAAGGCAACTTGGCCTCTTGCTTCTTGCCTCTTGCCTCTTGCCTTTTGGCTAACACATATGAGAAGCTGTTTCTCTATTTCTCTGCTCGGGCTCGTTACTCCAACGCATTTTCCAAAACTTGGTCATTTTTCTTAGGCACTGCAGATGGCGGCTGCCTAGGAAACCGCAGCCACAGACACAGCTCCATAGCTCCACAGCTACAGTGTGCCCCCCCTTTGTGCGCCCTCTTTGTACGTCACTTTGTCAGTTTGTCAGTTCGGAGCAGTGTTTGGGTCTGGCTCACAAGTCTGCGGCTCGTTGAACCTTTTTAACCGTTGCTTGGTCAAGAGTTGTTAACCATATTAAAGTGTTCAATGATTAATTACACGCGTCCAAGATTAATTGAAATCAATCAAAGCTGAAGTTAACTAATGGCAACACGTTTGTAATCTCCACTCGTTGCCCCTTACCCCTCTCTCTCTCTCTCTCATGCTCTCTCTCTCTCTTTCTGATTCTCATATGTGGCTGGAATTTCTTATAGCTGCGACTCCTACTCCTCGACATTCCCCAACACATTCGTTTTCATAGCCGTTTTATTGGCCACAGATTTATTTGCCGCTCTTCTTCTTCTTCTTCTGCTAGTTTGATTCCCATGCTTAATTACAATTAAAGGTCTGTGGGTTAGGCGTCTAATAGCTATTTTTCAGCTAAAAGTAAAAGTTCTTCAGCTAGACAAATTGACAGACCTATAAAAAGTATTCGTATTTATTTTAAATTTATATATTTTTTATAAATGTTGCGTGAAATACAGTTTTTATTGTTAAATAAAAATATATGTTGGATATATAGGAAAAGCCATCCACAAATTGAATTTCAATTTTTTTTTTAGATAAATTTTATGCAGAAGCAGCTTGCATTTAATATTTATTCAAATGATTGCAAGACGAAAATTTCAGATTTTATTTATATAAATTCTATACTCAAGACGGTTCGGGATTTTAATAGATCATATGTCAGATTTGTAAAAAAAGCTTTCCAACAGCTGATTTTTTTAAATTTTGGTATTAATTTTTGAGATACATTTTAGACGGAACCAAAGTGAAAAACAGTTCTTTTCTGGTGAACATTAAAATAGTTCTTATTCACATAATATAAAAAATTAAGTGTTCAGATTTATTTTTCTAAATTCTATACTTGTAACATTTTGCTCCTATATATGTTAATGTGTTAAAAAAAAAATGTATACATATTTATAAGATACATATGTATAACCAAAGAAAAAGCAATTCGATTCTGCCTATTATTGAGTTAGTTCTCATTCAAAGGATTAACTTTAGTTGCAGATACAATTTATCTAAATTCTATACTCGAAGTGGTTCATCCTTTAAATACTTCACACTCAAAAAAAAAAAAAAAAATACCCTTGTAGACGGTTCACTTTTCGATTTGATGCGAATCTCATGTTGTCCAGCAAATCCCTCCCATAAACATTTTATTTGCTTTTTAGTTTTAATAAAAGTTTTACATGTGTGCATTGTAAAAGCAGTTTCTAAACATTTCTCCGTTCCTTTCTCGCTTTTTCATAAAAAAGCACAATGTAGCACGTGTTCCACACACACACACACACAGACACAAAAGTCTAAGCTCCAAAAATTCTGCACTAATTAAATTTAAAATTTGTGGGCTTAATCATGTGACACACACAACACACACAGCACACACCTATACAGATACAATCGGCTGACGTGGAAGGCAATATCAATTGGCTGACAGTATGCTAAATTATGGATGTTGCCCCTGGGGCGACAATCCGCATATCGGTTACCATGTGTCCGCAAAGAGCGCACGTGACACACGAGCAGCGCGTCCTTTCGGCCATAACCGATTCGCTTCCTTCCGCCTGCACACCTCCTCACAAAAGCGAAAGGCTAGCCACGTTAAACCTCGCTCCTGGTCCTCCTCCTGCTCCTGCTTGCCTACTCTAACCCACATGTGGTTAATTATAATTACGCAATTTTAATATCAAAACATGGCGTGGCACGAAAGTCAGGTTGTGGCTCCCGGTTTTTGGGTCCGGGTCCGGGTCCGGGTTCGGGTTCGGGTTCAGGTTGAGGTCCTTTAACTAACTGCCGGCCAGGAGGGTTGTTGTTGGCGTTGAAAAGGCGCAAAATGATGAATGAAATACGACGATATTCAATGACAACAACCCCCATTGAAACAGAAGGAACTCGACAGGTTCGAACCGTCCGCCCACCTCTGAATGCAAACCCTCGTCCTTGTTCTCGTTCTCGTTCTGGCTCACACCTTCCACGGCCCACGCACACTTTGAGCTTTGATTGAGCATATCCGGTGGGATTAAGATGGGGGAGTTCGTTCCCGTTATTTATGCCCACAAGTCAACTCCTCCGCCTGTCCAGCCAACCGCAAAATATTAGCTTTTATGATATTGATAGAAGCCGATGTCTATTGACAATTAAACAATAGCTAAACAGGGAGGCGGAACTCCCAATCGCTGCTTGTTGCCACAACAAGCCACGAATACGAGCGCGCATACGGATTCGAGTACCCATATGCCACATGGGGCATCTTGATAACCGACTACCCTATTGAATAGACGAAATTGGCGCAAAAATTAATATGCGCGACTCAATTTGGATTTGGGAATGGGATTTGCTCATGGGTTGGGATTCGGTTTCTGTTTCTGTTTGGGGGAAGTTTCATTTGCGTTGATTTTTATGTTTATTAGCGGGATTAAATCGTCGTTAATCTAATCAGCAGATATTTGGTTGAATGAGAGCCACAATTTGTGGGCTTCGGTTTTATTGTGTGCTTAACGCATATGCTGCAAATTTAATTGTCGGACTGTGTCTATTTATGTGGACTAGACTGTGTGCTTAGAGGGCTGCGAGGATGAGGCTGGTCCATTCTGATATTGAGTGGCAGTAATTGATATACATATACAAATATGTATAAATATGTGTATGTATAAACACGTCGATCTCGAAAAGTTAAATAGCTAAGGACTTCAAATTTGGAATATTTTCTTTGGAATATCAGACGCAGAGTGCACAAGTAATTTTTTGTTAATAGATAGTTCAATTTTTGTAATATCAATAAAAATTCCCTTAAATAGCCTATTTTCATGGCTAAGTTGGCTATAACTTGGGTAAATTATATTCGATTTTCAAAAGCTACATGTTTACGAACTCATATGAATCAGCAGTATCGATTGGCATTCAAAATATCTAAATTGTGAAAAATTTTAATTTTGACGATTTTTGAAAAAATGACAAGGGGTAAGGTCACAATTTTTGCCAAAATGGGCTTGGTTCTAAAATACATAACTGATGATTCCACTTCATTCTACCGGCCTTGCTGAGTCCGAAATGGTATCATTTTACAAAATCGGACTATATTTAACCCAGATATAACAGTTTAAAGTTAAAAAATAATCCATATTTCTCTGCCGTTTGGTTGTATAAACACGTCGATCTCGAAAACTATAACAGCTACAGTCTTGAAATTTTGAATACTTATGCTGGAATATCTGGTGCAGAGTAGGCAAATAATTGTTTGGCAATAAATTGTTCCATTTTTGTAATATCAATAAAAATTCCCCTAAATAGCCTATTTTCATGGCTTAGTTGGCTGTAACTTGAGTAAATTATATTCGATTTTCAAAAGCTAAACGTTTTTGAACTCGTACGAATCAGACGTATCGATTGGCATTCAAAATATCTAAGTTTTGAAAAATTTTAATTTTGAGGATTTTTGAAAAAATGACAAGGGGTAAGGTCACAATTTTTGCCAAAATGGGCTTGGTTCTAAAATCCATAATTGATGATTCCACTTCATTCTACCTGGTTTGCTGAGTCCGAAATGGTATTATTTTTCAAAATCAGACCATATTTTACCGAGTTATAACAATTTAAAGTTGAAAAATAATCCCTATTTGTCGCCATCTGGTTGTATAAACACGTCGATCTCGAAAACTATAACACCTACAGTCTTGAAATTTCGAATACTTATGCTGGAATATCTGGCGCAGAGTAGGCAAATAATTGCTTGGCAATAAATTGTTCCATTTTTGTAATATCAATAAAAATTCCCTTAAATAGCCTATTTTCGTTGCTTAGTTGGCTCTGACTTGGCCAAATTATATTCGAATTCCAAAAGCTAAACGTTTTTGAACTCGTATGAATCAGCAGTATCGATTGGCATTCAAAATATCTAAGTTGTGAAAAATTTTAATTTTGACGATTTTTGAAAAAATGACAAGGGGTAAGGTCACAATTTTTGCCAAAATGGACTTGGTTCTAAAATTCATAATTGATGATTCCACTTCATTCTAACGGCCTTGCTGAGTCCGAAATGGTATCATTTTCCAAAATCGAACTTTATTTAACCGAGTTATAACAATTTAAAGTTGAAAAATAACCCCCATCTATCTGTGTTCTGATTGTATAAGCACGTGGATCTCGAAAACTAGTATATATTAATAAATATTTATTTATGAGGAATGCAAGTTAAGATCTCATAGTAATGGAATATATAGATATGGTTTGATTTAGGAGTATGTATGTATAAGAACTGCTTCTACTTGTGTGTAATAGATTGTGTTGATATAATGGGTGCAATTAGATGATATATGGAATGTGCATAGGAAATGATTTAGTTTAAAGAAAGTTTCCTCTATAATTTATCCATTTGTTACTGATAGATGTTGTTTACGTGATAAACACAGAGTATTATAATACATAGAAAAACAGTTTTTAAAAAGTATACCAAATACAGAAGAAAATATACTATATGTATATAGTGTGGTTCACAGAGGTCCAACTGAAAGGTAATTTATGCGGAACGCGCTGCTTACTTGAAGAAACAAACAAATTAATTTAAATACGTATTTTGTTTGGAGGAAAAACAAGGCGCAGTTGCTGGCAGACCATCAAAACAACAACAAACAAAGATGACAGAAAAGAGACAGACAGAGCGAGTGAGGGAGAGGAAGAGGGAGAGAGGGAGAGGGAGAGGGAGTAAGGTAGCTGGCTCAAAGGTCATCTAATAAAAATTCAAATGATAATTATGACAATCGTACGTGATAATTGCAGCAAGACAGAGGACTCCCACACACACCCACACGCTCACGCACACCCACACTATACACACACACACACATACTCTAACACCCCCACAAAACGAAAAGTGGAAGCCGCCGCCTTGTGACAGCTCTGGAACATAAACAAACAGACGGCACAAAAATCAACTAATTAGTAGGTTTGAAAGAAAGAGAAAGGAGGCAAGGTGGAGAAAGAGAGGGAGTGGGGAGGGATCGGAGAACTGCAGGCAAAGATTAATAAATAAATGGAGATTTGCTCTTATTTATTTTTAAACACAAAACACATTCTGGAGCAGACAGCGAGGCAACAGGCACGCACAGCCTAAACCGGGTCAACAGCAGCCAATGGACGAGGTCAAGTTCTGCCCGCCATATGGGGAGTTTCACTCTGGAGATACTCACCGATGGCAGCTCTTCCTCTTTTGTACTTTTGTAATGGTTAAGTGAAACACACACTTTCAGCTACTTTCAGTCTTATTTTATTTATTCAATTCTCAAATCAACCGAAGAAGGGACCGCCGTAGCCAAAGCCGGGACGTCCAAATCCGCCGCCATAGCCTCCGTAGCCTCCATAGCCTCCGTAGCCTCCGTAGCCGCCATAGCCAAATCTTTGTCCATAGCCGTAACGTCCAAAGCCACCTCCATATCCGCCGTAGCCACCTCCGAGGCCGCCGTAGGGAAAGCCGAAGCCAAATTGACGCTTGGCTCGCAGCTGCTCCTGCTCCTGCGCCTGCTCCTGGCCGTAGGCCAAGGACAACAGGACACCTAGTATAACGGTGAATAAGATAACGGCACGCATTTTGATACTTTGATACAACTTTCTGATAGAGCTTGTGAAATCGAACTGTGCTTCACTGCTCGACTAGATTTCGCTTTTATAGGCTCCGCTTCTATCGTTTATCGTCTCGATATTAATGAAATTCAAGAACAATCTAGCGAAGAAGAAGAATTCTCCAAACTGTTTACCAAAAACATCCACAAAATAAGAAACTTGTTTTTCTTAGTCAGCCGAAAAACAAAAACACAATCCATTAAATCTTTGCGGTTTTATTTGTGATTTTGCTTTTGACAGGCTTTGTGACGAAATAGATGAGTATTATAAAAAATAAGATAGATAAAAACGGGTTTCAATTTAATTTGTTTAATAGACAGCGCCCACAAAGTCAATGAGCTGATATTTATATTTGATTTCTTTTCAACTTATGCAAACTAGCTTAAGATCTTATCCAAATCAAAATAATGTTATAATTAGGTACTTCGGAAATTTTTGGGATTTTTTTTTTACTGAAATATTAACACCTGATATATGTTATTTAATTATCGTTTGTAACTCGTTGCTGATATCATTTTTTGTACTCATATTCCAATTTGTTTTCCATGAAGCTAAAAACTGGTTATCAAAATATCGATTTATCTTAATGCAAATTAGAAAACCGCTTAAGAAAAAATATTTAAATAAGACATTAATTGGCGCTATAAATTATAATGGAATGGAAATTTATAAACAATATGATTTGAACAAATTATTCAAATTAAGTGGAGACGTCGCCTAGAAAACAAATGTGGAACAAAAAGCCAGTTCATATGGAAATTGGAAACAGTTTTGACTTGGTTTATTAGAGGAATGTTTGTCTAGATTCCAGACTATAATTTGTAGTATATTGTTCAATAAACTTTTTGTATAAATATAAATGTCAAATTTAAGTAGAGGTTAAGTTTCCGTTTAGAAATTGGCTACAGTTAGGGTATATCTAAAGAGTAAATAAATTGTGTGACTTTTTGGAACTATAGAACATGTGTGAAGTATTGTTGTTGTTTTCGAGCGGAGGAAGAGATTGAACTACGTTTCAAACGCGGAAGCTGGATAGCTGTTGATCTTGGGAGGTAAAACCTATTTCGTGTTTATGGCTGGAAATGCCCCGAATGATCGAATGATCGAATGATCAGTGATCAATGATCAATGACTGGACGGCAAGCAAAAGCATATTAAGTTACCACATCTATAAAACAAATGAGCATAAAAATAGTTGTCTGCTGTCAATTTTGTATGCGATCTGCTTTGATCTTTATGTTTGGGCTTTTCGCTTTTTTTTTTTAATATATATGTGTATGTATATATTTTTATTTATTTGGATTTTGAGCTGCGGGTCGGCAAATAAAACTTGGAAGTTGTGGTACAATCGAATTCGCGCCATAAATCAGCAAAGTAAGCGGCAGCGGAAGCATCGATCGATTCTGTTGTCAACGGAGCGACAGAGCAGATCATCATCAGCACTATAGACTTGTGCACATGTATATGTATGCATGATAATCATGATCGTGCTCATTAGCAGCCTCTGCTCTGTGCTTTACAAGTTCCACACGAAGTTCTTTCACATGTGCGCCGCAGACATCGAGTTCGACAACGCAATTTTCCTGCTGGCAACTTTTCACTTCGATTTTCAATATGAGTGCGAGTGTGTGCAAGTGTGTGTGTGTGCGAGTGTGTGTTGTCATGTGATTTAAGGGTACCCGTAAATCACGACGCTTGTCTAATTTCGTCTCGCTTGAGATTCCCCGCATAGTTGCCAGCTCAATGGAATTATTTCTTCATTTCGAGCCTGTCAAGTGCCTCCAGCCGGCACTCTGCCCCACATTTTCGCACATGATCGTCGCAATCTGTCTCTGTCCCCCTCCCTCCCTCCCCCTACACTCTCGTTCACTCCTACTCTTTCTGTCTTGCTCTCTCTGCTTGTCTGTCCACACTTATCGATGCAGTTTGGCTTTTGCGCAGCATTTATCGCATCTTTATCTGTCTGCTGCAGTTGTATCTGTATCTGTATCTGTATCTGCATCTGTATCTGCATCTGTATCTGCATCTGCATCTGCATTGGTATCTGTAGCTGACTCTCTGGCGGATCGTACAACTGTTTGTAACTCACTTTGCATGCTCAAAAAACCAACCGCCCCTCTGTCAACATTTTGCCTCCGATTTGTGTTGCCGATCCTCGATCGAGTCTAACATTTACAGACACAGACACACAGGCACTCATTGTTGTTGTTGTTGTTGTTGTTGTTGCTGTCTTGTTTAAACTTTAAAACGATCGCTTGTTGATCGTCGAGCAAAGTGACAGAGCTACCAACTTGGTTAGACAAGTTCTTCAACAACTGCGACAAACTGCGCAGCAGGAATGAAAAGTGAGAGTTAAATACTGGAAGAGAACTACAATTGAATCATGTTTATTTAAAGCTAACATAGCATGGACTATATAGATCAATCTTGTATAGAGAATGTCTACAGTGCCACAAAAAAGTTCATTTTAAGTTAGTTTTCAAAGTCTTGACCAATTGACAATTTAAATTTATATATTATAAAATAGTATACTATTTTGTAGTTTCATTGTATATAAAGAAGAAGTCATAGCATAAATTATATAGATCAATTTTGTATATAGAAAATATCTAGACTGCCACAAAAAAGTTGACTTTAAAGTTAGTTTTTAGTGTTCTTTTCCAATTATCTTATAATAAGTCAATTTTCTATATATGCTATAAAATGTATACTAAATAGTATTTCCACTCGCTCAATTCAAGGCAAGGAAAAACCTTTGTCCAACTCTATAAATATATAACTATGTATTACAGCAATCAAATGTGAAATATTTATGATTTTAACTGCAGACGAGCTGTAAATTTGTGATTATTGCAGCCCCACGCCGGCCACGCCCACCGCCCAGCTGAATAATAGGTGAAAATGTGAACCTGTCATTACGCTGAAAAGGTTGCTGACAGGTAAAATGTCATATGGACATAAGCCGTAAACCATTTGGCATGTCATCACAACAATGGAAAGCCCCACAAATCACAAATCACGCAATGCGCACAGAAATTGAAGTTTCCATTTCATATCATATTATTATACATATATATGTATGTGTATGTGTGTGTATTCAAGTATTACTTTTTCTTTTCTGCTCTGTCGAGAGTTAATTTGGAAATGTCACGTGTTTGACAGCCAGTCGAATGGGCTTTAACTAACTTTTATGACACCAATTATTCGATTGTGTTTAGGCAACATGACATTTCCGTCTTTCCGTTACGAACTAAATTAATTAGCTTAAATCGGAACCAGTTCGTGTTGAAACTTTTTGAGCTACAGCCTATATACAACTAAATAATTTGATATATTTAATATTTACAGCTCTTTAAACTTAAGCTAGTTCATCTTGTTTGGAACCCTTTAATTTAATAAAACTCATGACTTTATCCATTGGAACTAGTTCATATTACTTAAAAATATGATTAATTCATTAAAATGCATTCTAATTTTGCTTAATTCCATTCATTTTCTTTCTCAGAAATAACTTTCAATAAAAACTGACTCAAATTAAATTGGAACTAGTTCATATTGCTTAAATATACGATAAACTCTTAAGATTTCTTTAGAATTTTTCTCAGTTGCACTTCTTTTAGTTGTTATAAATTACTTTTAACCAGAACTAGTTCATTTTGCTTGAATTTATTTATCTAATTATTTATTAATTAATTACAATTTATGACATAAATTTAATCGGAACTTTAGATTGTTAAAAATTCATTTGAATTTTTCTCACTCACATTCTTTTTGCTTCTTAGAAATTACTTTCAATCAGAACTAGATCATTTTGCTTGAAACTCCACACACTTAGGTTTATATAGGTGTGAATTGCATACCTTATTTCCATTCCCATTGTTCTATCCGATGGAAAGATTTATGCATATTCCTTTAGGTAAATGCGAATTGCAAACATTTCGATACGCAAATAAATGAAACTGTGAATCATTTGAATTCCGTTGCCTTTGTTCGATCGAAAAAGTATAATTTGGGAACTTTCATTAGGATTACGGGGTAGATTTTCGCACATGCCATACAGCGCCCTGCATTTGCGCTCTACTTGGTCCTACGAAACAATAGATCTGTCTTTCTTCCGGGTGCTGTGCCTCTCAGGCAACCCCCTAAGCAAACGCAGCTGGACTCGAACTGGACTCGTTCCTTGGGTGATTGTTCTCAAGATCTTGCAGATCCTAAATGCATTTGCTCTGACTTGTGTGCCAATTTTTATGAGCTTGTGAATATTTGATGATCGGTTTTCTTGTATGCAAAACATGTTTGCAAATTTTTTAAGTGTTTGTCGTTTATTTTTTTGTGGGGTAAGAAAATAGGCTCTGTTTTTTCTTCCAGCAGTCACAATAGGGCGTTACGTGTTGCCAAGACTTGTAACTAGGGTAGACATAACCTCAATTATGCAATCTTGACCTCTAGGCCGTGTTTTTTCTGGGAGCAAAAAGGAAAATCGTTGAAGTTGTAAGTTAAACAAATTTCAATAAAAAGATTCCTGCTTATTTTTTATTTGAAGAGTGTTTTTTCAATGGATTTAGCTAATTAGTATATTAAATCGATATTAAATCGAATGTTTTGATAAATTATTTGCATATTCAATATAATTACTTTCTTTTGCGATTCCCCTATATCTTATTATATATCTCTATGAAAGAATTTAATAAAAATGAACATTATTTTAATTTTCCCACTTACAGTTCCAATTTAGTTACTTATCTTATAGGTACAGTAAAATTTCTTCGTACAGCTGGTGTTATAGCCGTAAATTTTGGCGCCAAAAGTAAATTCCAGAACTGTCAGCTAAAACAAAAACCGCCTCAAAAATCGTATTCAAATGCCGACTTCACGCCTAATCAGCGTCTAAGACGCTGGACAAAGGCGACTCTGCATAAATTTTGAAACCCAGGGCGAAGAAGAAGAAGAAGTGAAAATCAGAGCAGTAAATGTGAAAATGTCGAGCATTATTTTGGGTGAAAACTTCCCTTAGAAATTACAACACTGTCAACATTGATCTTTGACCTTTACGCCTGAATAGGAAAATCGCCGGACATGCAAAATAATGCATAAGAGAGAAAACGGACTTCAGGGGTGGAACTGGACGAAAGGCGCGCGGATAGAAAATGTAACAAAGTGATCTATGGCAGGGGTTCTAAAAGTGTAGTACAGTTTGTATTTATATCGTTGCTATCTATAGAGAAATATTCATATTTATTACAATTTTCCATCAGCTGGTAATAAAATGATATCAAAGAGCAATTGGAAAAGCCATTCAAATGAATTGCTGCCACGAACCAGGGAAACTTTGGAGCTAACCTCAGGTGATCGAGCTCATAAAAATAACACTTGAGATCTATCAAAATTTACGAGCGGCAGCTCTGAACCCTTTTAGCGAGCGACTCCTGTGGATAGAAATTGCAAGTGGAGAGTCCCTTCGATTGCCTCAGCGGACTGTGTTGACAGAATACTTAAGATCTCGAAATGGGCGTAAATGTGGGCGTGGGCGTGGCTGCGCACGCTGCCTAGAAGCACGCGACGTCGACAGTTGCAGCCTGTGCCATAACTTTTCCAAGTTGTCAGAGCGTTTAGCTACTTAAGCACTTGAGATATCAATTTTGGACGACTGCTCTCTATCTCTCTCTCTCTCTTACTTTCTCCGTACGACTCTCGCTCTCTCCCTTTCTGCCTTAATTGCATTGCTTTGATGCCACACATGCCACACACTCGAGAGTCAAGTTGGCGCTTCATTTCACTTTCGATGGGGACTTCTCCTTCTCCTTCTCCTTCTTCTGCTGCTTCTCTTTTTCTGTTTCTGTCTCAGTCTCTTTCTCAGCGTGTTAATTTTTGGTATTAGTAAATTTATTTGGTTTTTGGCAGAGATTTCGTCGCTGGAAAATTTATTAGCACATTAAGATAAAAATGAAGTCGTTTACGTCTCTGGCTCCATTGGACTGAATGCCTCTCCACTTGGGCCACTCGTGCCTCGCGCTCCGCTAGCATTTGACATTAAATTTTATTGCCTTTTTTGCCCAACATCGATGCCAGGGGAGTGGCAGAGGGGGACGACGGCCCATTGCCTAGGGGCTGGGCGTGGCATTATCGCATCATTTGCTCGTCATCTGCTCCTCCTCAGGCATTTGTGGAATCTTGTAGCTTCGTATTTTCGTATTTTGAATAATGTCAAGCATCTTTATGCCAGATTTATTTGGGGGCCTGCAACATTTTGGGCGCGTTTTGGATTGTGGATTGTGGATTGTTGATTGGCAGGTGCGGTTAGACTGGGGCCACAGCCAGAGTGCGTTCAGATAGATGGATATAATAATATGGCATTTTTTAATGCTCCCAGCTAATGGCAAACAAATTCGACAAATTTGCCTCGGGAAGGTGACTGGAGGTTGCAACTGATTTACCTTTAGCTGTGTTAAATGTAGCTGACGGCGTGCGATGCATCTTTTTTTACACTGATTTTGATGGAATACTATTTTTTAACAAAATATTGAAATAAAATGAGTTTCTTTAAAAGCTAAAGAGCATTGAGTTATATACCAAATTACATAACTAACGAACTTTTTCATTTCTATTGAAGAAGCAAAGCATATCAAACTGGAACTTCTTTGAACTCCAGAATATATTACTTAAATAAAATGTAGAAATAAAATTAATTTATTTTAAGACTAAAGAGTATTGAATTCTATATAGAATTTCAGTACATCAAATTTAAAAAATATATAGAAATAAAATGAATTTGTTTTAAGATTCATTTATTCTCAACTAAATATATTAAATATTTGCCCATTTACGAAGTCAAAATATATCAAACAGAATTTCATAAAAAATATAATATTGAAAGAAAATAATATAAATAAAATTAATTGATTGAAGGGCAAATTTCATTGATAGACATTAAATATAAGCTAAGAACCACAAACGAAATTTGTTTCTTTCTATTAAAAATGAAGACTGGAACTTCTTCTAACAATAGAAAGCAACAATATTATGTAACTCAATAACGATTTAACTAACAACTCTTTGCGGTCGCTGCTTGCACTAAATGCAATCATAAGCCACAATCTGTGTGTCCGTTTTGCTTGCCACAAACTTTGCTGCACTTGCCACCCCCTAAGGCGGGCATACAAAATTCCCATAGAAGGATAACGCAGCAGGTTCCGCTTAGGAAGTCAAACTTCCTGCTGGAACGGCGCTGCGAGGGTGTGAGCACTCGATGGGGTGAAGGGATGAAGGGGAGAGGGTGCAACCGGGCACAAGTCCTGAGTCACTTGCTCTTGCTCTTGCTCTTGCTCTTGCTCTTGCTCTTGCTATTGCTTCTGGTGGCTCGTTATCCTGTGCACTATGCCTGTCCGGCCAGAGATTGAGTGCATGACTGACCGAAACAGGACTTGACGAGCTGACTGACTGACTGGCTGACTGACTGACTGACAATTAAGCGACACAGAGCGGAAAATAGAGGACGTTGCATGCAACATCAAAGCTGCGGCCAGCTGTGGCAGGTTCGTTTCGTTTGATTTCTCAGTTGTTGTCACATGACAGCGCCGTGTGAAAAAATGACTTGGAGATTTTTGTGTTTTTGTGGTGTTCGCCAAACAGGAAGTTGACGCCGCACAGGAAATGTGATTTGTAGTTTTCACTTTACAATATTTTCATTTTTCTCTACTACTATTATAAAACGTTGTTTTGTTTGCTTGAAGTGTCCTGCTTTGAGTGCCGCCCGTGCCTGTGTCCGTGTCCATGTCCGAGTCCGTGTCCTTCTTGCATCTGACACAGGTGAGCGTCCGCGCTGAGTTGCGCTTTTTGTTTTCCGTCTGCTTTCATCAGCTCTTAAAGCCAGCCGCTGTGACGAGCCGCCATTTTGTTTTGGGTAAGTCAATGCTCCAGGTTGAGGCTGTTTTTTATTTGACAACGCGTTCCACTTACAATATAACAGAGCCGAGCCAGGGCAGACATGGATACTGTTATTTATATACCTCGCAAGTGTGTGGGCTGTGGGGTATATCAACTGTTCCTGTTGTTGTGGCAGACTGTTTCGAACTGTGGATATACTCTACATTTCTCTGAGATATTCATCATTACACCTTTCGACTAACAATCTGCAGGGTATTAAGTAATTATTCTTCTCTTAATTTATATCTTTAGTTTTGTATTTGTTAGACAGGATATTTAGTAGCATATCAAACAGATTTTTAGATTAACTTGCCCTGCAGACAGGGTATAAAGTAGAACATCAATATGGTGTTTTACAGGGTATTCAGTAGTTTAACAGTCTCCCCTCTTTTTCACATTTACAGATAGGGTATTTGCTAGCACATCAATCAGTTCATTGGTACTCAACTCTGCGCATCGCGTTTTGTAAATTTTTTCATTTCCTTTGCTCCTTTTTTTTGGCGCATGTCCTTTTGCGGCTGCGGCTGCGGCTGCGGCCTCAAAGGCGGAAATGTCGAGCTCATGTGTCGCCGTGTGCTGTATGTGTGTGTATGTGTGTGTGTAAGTGTGTCTGTTTGTTGTAGCTGGAAGTTGTAATCAACATTTTTGCAATGAGCAAAAGGCTGCCACAAAATCATTTCGCCTGATGCAAGAATACATATATATGAACATATGGCTGCGTGTGTACGTGTGTGTGAGTGTGTGAGTGTGTGCGTGTGTGTCTGGCTGTGTGTGTTTATCAAAAGAGTCAACTGTGCACAACCTGGTTGCTCTGCGCTGAAATTTTCAATTTAATTTTACTGCGCTGCCATTTCATCTTGTTTGCTTTGACTTCAGCTCCTGCTGTCTGTCTGTCCGTCTGTCTGTCTGTGAGTGAGTGTGTGTGAGTGTGTCTGTGTGTGTGCATCTTTTTGACGTATGACAACACGCGACTGACAGGCGCATGTCCTTCTGCCCAGCAACGGCTGCACCTACACACAGCCTTCAGCTCCAGCTCATTCCCATTCCCATTTCCATTCGCAATCCCACTTCCAATCCCATTTTCAATTCTCATCCTGCCAGAGGAAACGCGCGCGCTGCTCATTTGTCGCACATTTGGCTCGTCTGTTTTCCCCATTTTCTTTCTTTCCTTTTTTTGCAAGAAATTGAAGTGTCAGAAATTTTGACATTCGAATTGTGCCTTATGACAGATCGACTCCAGGCCAGAGGTGGAACAGAAAACGCATTAGCCCAGAGCAAAAACAACATATGGTTTATCTCATTACAATCGGTCTGCACCTTGTCTTCTTCTTCTTCTTCTTCAAAAGAGGAAGGTATTCTAAGTCTTAGTATATATCATAGGTATTAGAGAAAATGCTTTCTAAAGGTTATTACAAGGATCTTTAGTTGAAGGATCTTTTAATGGATTTTCTCTTTTCTTCAGATAATGAGGAATAGTTGAGTATATTTTATAGGGTAGCACAGAAGTTAGAGTAGGGAAAGGCAAACCACTTTCCCCGAATCAAAGAACAACCCGCTTAATGGAAAAAAAGGGGTAAGCGAAGCTAAAGAAAAATTATGAATTTATGCAGATCGTGTTGTAAGGGAGCGACAAGGATTCATTTCGTGTCATCAGTCAACTTGATGGTGTAATTATATGAAATTACAAAAGCAAGAGCAACAGCAACAGCAACAGCAGCAACAACAACAGCAGCTGAAAGGCAAGTTCAAGTGCTGCGCAGAGCCGTGGAAAGTGTTAATAATGATGAAGCCCGAAACGGGATGCTGCAGGAGAAACAGGATATGCGGCACACAAATGCAAATAATTGACTGTTACGCGGCTGTTATCCTGCACACAGGACACTGTGGCTAGGCAGTTTATTAATTTACATGTCAAGCGCGCTGTGACTCGCCGTTGGGTGTCAAAAGGTGAAATTTCAAACCAAAACACAAGCACAAACTACAAAACTGTATAAAGAAATGCGTATCTGTCAGATACTTTACTGTTCCAGCGAAACGCACATAACGAGATTTATCTTCATTAGAGTCGAACAAACGTTCTGTTTTCTCTCTTTATGCCCGGCAGCAGTTCCGGAAGTGCGCTACCTGCAAACACTTCCAGGTAAGCGGGCCGGAAAAGCGGACCACTTCAAAGCCTTCGATGATAAAGAAAAGCTGTGTTTGCGACTGTGGCTTGCAGTTGCATCCGTCAGATACTCGCACTTACGGTTGTGAGCAAATTAGCAAGATCTTTGGAACAAAGGCCCCACTCACAGTGACCCAAAGTTGTCGCCAAAGGTGAGCTGCAGGTGTCGACGCTGTTGGTCAAGATGTGACCATTAAAAAGCAAACAAACACGTCGCCCAGGCCGTTAAAAACCCATTAAAAGCCATGAAAAATCATTTCGACGGTCGCTGCTCTAGAAAATAAAACTTATAAAGTTATAAATTAGCCAAAATTTTACGAGCCACACGAGTCAACGTTTGAGGTCCACCAAAAAGTAGACTTAAATAGGTTTTTGGTATTTTTTAACTGAAACCCGCCGGATGCTGTTGTACTTAATTAGTTTTACGGAACTCACAAGCCAACGCAGTAGAAGAACGTTTAAGGATGAGCACAAAGAGGAATCGAAAAGATGAGAGCAAAAAGAGAGGCTAGCGTATCTTTTACTGCTTATTTTAAGCAAAGTAAGTCGATAATCTCTGAAAGTTATTCTAAATATTGATAGATTAGTTCTACATATGTATACATAGAATAAGCTAAGAATTTGATTATGATATTTATTATAACTAAGTTCTTACATTCTGTCATTATTTCTGATACGCAATTTTTATCAGTCAACATTTGTATAATTAAGGATGGGGATCAACCAAAAAATAATAATATTTATAGGGGAACTTGGAATAGTGATTTTGATCAATCAATAACTATGAGTGGAACTTAGGATAGGGATTCCCTAGCTTTACGTTCCCGACTATTAGAATTTATGTAGAAACTGCAATATAATCAAATATAAAAATCGTAATTTACAAATTGTCTCTCCCTCCCTCTCTCTGCCCCTTTCATCAAATCCCATTTAAAATGCTCATAAGCTTGCTGTTATGTAATCCCATTCCATGCCGAACATAATGAATCCTTTTTAGCTAATTATACAAAACACAGAACACAAACCTAAGCTCGACTGCAAAGCTTCCGCGGGGAAATCCTTTGATTGATGTTGGCATTGTTTTGGTTTGTCAGCCCGATAAGTTATGCAACGCAATTGCGATTCGTATTACACCTGGCCCAACCACCAGGTATTGTGCACGCATGTTGAATAAAAGGGCGCAACAAAAGGCGGCCGCCATTTCGATGATCCTTGCAGAAGCAAACAGATTATTTTCATAAATTAGACTTTATTAATCATTAAGACGCCAGCGTGAGGCATGAGGCATAAAGCAAGAGGCAAGAGGCAAGTAGCTCATCCGCAAACGGGATAGCTGAAGGACAACGAGTTGAGCCACAGCAGGCATCCCTTTGGCCGGAGAGGATATTGTGCAGCGGTCAGCTTACAAACTGGACATTGGTCAGCGCATTGGTCAGTCACGCACGTAATTTTCGCATGTCCTTTGGGACGCGGACAGGACACCCAACGGGATCAGAGGTCAGCACCGTACTTTTGAGCATTTCTTCTCACAGGACGAGTACAAGTTCCAGTCCAGCCTAACAGCAGGAAACTTAAGACGTTTTCACGTTGAATTTTAATGATTTTTATATTCAAATTAGCTTTGCGCGCCCTTTCAAAAGTGCGCATTTTTTGTTTCCTTCCTCGATGTCCGTTCGCTAGTCCCGTTTGTCCTGCTTGCTGCCGGCTGCCAGGGGAGTGTCCGACTCCCAGTTCTCCTCATAGGTCAAGCTGCGCGAATATTTTTTCAAAATGGCCCCAGTCCCGTTACAATTGCGCCAACAAAGGGTCAAGTCGGGTAAAAAGGGCAACATTTGATGAGTCCTGTGCAGGCGCATGTGTTGAAGTGTTTTTTTTTCCTTTTTCTGTGCAGCCATTTTGTTGAACTGCGACCAACCATAGGGTGCTAAAGAGTGTCAACTGTTAAATATACGAAGCTAGTTTTGATCAAGAAATATTCCTCAACTTTTTCTATACTTCAAATAGTTGGAGAGAAACTCATCTCTATCCCAAATTCCACATTAAATATGATAATAGTAAACTATTAAGAATTCCTATTCCAAGTTCCACTTTAAATATCATAATAGTTAATTGATTCCACTCCCAAAATCATAATTTTTGACTGATATAATATCATAATTGTTGATCAAATTAATAGAAAACCCTATCCCATGATCTACTATAAATATCATAATTATATACTGATAAAAACCCTTATCCTTAATCCTTATCCTCATCATAATTATTGATTGATAAACACACTTCAAATTCATCAATGAACGTTTCTATTGACTTCATCAAAAAGAGGTTACAAGTCAGACAATACTTTAATGATTATTTTACGAGCATCCTTCAAGATCTTGTGGCACGTGTAGCCTGGTTAACGAAACATAAAAAAAAAAAACAAAAAAGAGGAAAAAAAGAGACCCAACCAAAGATACGAGTGCAAAAGTCAAACTAAATAGACAACAGTCGGAGAAGCCGAGCATTCGGGCATCCCAAATCAAGATCGGCAATCCAGATACAGATAAATCAAAGGAGAAGAATGCCAATGCAGAGCGATAAAAGAGGAAGAAGAAGATCAACAAGATCAACCCTTCAGTGCAAACATTTTGATCTTCGGCATTAAAAAGCAAACAAAACCAGGCCAAAGCAAACCCGATTTCAATGATAGCCCAAAAAGAACAAATATGATGATCCCTAAGATGATGATGATGATGATGATCCCTGATGCTGATGCTGATGCTGAGTGCCCTAATTTGTCGAGCTAACTTCGTTTCGAACATAAATGGGTTAAAGAGCGCACACACACACACACATACTAAATGGTCCACAATGGACTTGGAGGCTGCACGCTTAGGGTCCAGACCTTGGCCATAGGGTTAAATCGGTTGCAAGGGTTTTTCGGGCTCGTTGCGTCTTCTGTGCGGCACGCCTGATCGGCTTAAGTGGCACATTGAAAGGATTATGAGATCTTGGCTGCCTCATTGTTTGTTTTCTATCGCCGTTTGCCGGCTACTGTCCCGTAACCCTCTAAAAAATAGAATTCTGGATGCTGTCATTGAGAGGGTTTTCTTTTATTTTGTTTTTTTTTTTCTCAGCTCTTGAATGCTCGTTGAGTTCTGAGACGATTAGCATGGCAAGCCGATTGTGAGGATCTGCAATTGTTGCCATTGTTTGGAAGGTGTTTAACAGGGTTGTTCCCACTCTTGTGGGCGTGTGTGTTGGCAACATTTACAGTTTTGTTCCTGTTGTTGTTTTCTTCCCACATTTAACTCGACTCAAACCCGCGCTCAACGGGACGTCGCAATTGCCTCAGCCCTAGCCGATTCTCACTATCTCTCTGGCCTATTAGACGAGCACTTGTCACACTGTGCGACAGTGTGTGTGTGCATCTGGGTGTGTGTGCATCTGTGTGTGTGTGTGTGTGTATTTTGAGTGCCATTGAAAAGGCGTTGAAGCGCGCAATTTTACGTGTTATTTTCGCTAAATTGCGCTAATCGCTTAAACTTTTCAACAAGGGTTGGGCCGGGGGGTGGGTGAGGGGTAGTGGATGGGGTCTACTTAGTATTCTGTCATTCCCATTGCAGCTTATTAAACAAGTGCTCATGGCAACGGCTTAAAGCGCATTTGAATTACATATTAAATGAAAATCAAATGGGAAAATAAGCCCCATGTAAGCTATTCAAATGGGGTTTTAGGAACTTATTATAAAAGATTAACAGTTGATTTCCTTATACTCAATTTATTAAATATTTAATTTACTTACAGTGCAGTGTATTAAAACAGTTTTTGTTTTAAAATAAAAGTTATATATATATAAAAAGTTATGTATATATTTTTGCCTTATAATATATATTCTTATACAATCTTCAATAATCAGTTTTAGTTGCTATAATTTTGATTCATCATGCCTTAATTGCAATTTATAAATATTCGAATGGAAACAAGAGAGAAGAACTTTCCAGACAAGCAAAATAATTCATGTGGCACAAAGGGAAGCCACAATATCTCTCATATGCTCTATATATATATGTATGTATGTATGTATGCGTGTATGTATGTATGGCCGCCCCTCAAGTGTTGTTGTTGTTGTTGCTGCTGCAGACAGTTTGTTGATAAGCAGCATTTTGTTTCTTTTGAAGCTGATAAGCCCCATTAAAAAGAACGCTGGACGAGGTCGATTGACCCGCTTTTAAGCGGCGACTTGTGCGCGTCCGTTTCATCAAAAGTGCTCTCCAAATGCCACGCCCCCAACCCCCAACCCCCAAACCGCCCCTCGTCTGTTTTTTTTAATATATATTTTCCTGTTGTTTTGCTTGTTTTTTGACAGGCTGTCAATTGTCTGTCTGAGAATGTAAACAAAATGGCATAGAAATAAGAAATGTTTAACTAAAATCTACGCTCATAATTAGCAGCTAAATAGCACTCAAAAAAAATATGAATGTATATAATATTATATATATATAAACATTAGCATATATATGTCTGGCTTATCAGGGGATTTGCTTGCGTTGTTCAGTTTAATCGCAAATAGGTTTTATATAAGTCGAATAGATAGTAACGGCAAGTGTGATTGTTTTTGTTATTGTTGTTATTATATGTTGTGGTTGTTGTTGTTTTCGTTGATTTTCCTGCTATGCCTCGATTAACTCGACTCTATGAGTAGAGCTCTCTCCCTCCGAGCTGAACTTTTGGTCCTGATCTGTGTGCGCAGCATTTGCCGATCTTTGGTGACATCAATTTTTAGGGTGAACAATTTCAATTAGGTTTACGCTGAACCGCGATCGAGATTAAAGACAGCCAAAGACCGATGTCCAGCTGTCCCGCTGTCCGGCTGTCCAGCTGCTTAGTTGAGCATGAACAGCGAATCGATTGCCAAGTCGAGAATTTGCCATTGATTATGGTTGCAATTGTTGTGCACGTTAATCAGACAAACTAAGCGGGCAATCGAATGTATCTGCCACTAAACTACAGTAAGGGAATCTAAGGCTATACACTGGGAGAAACAGTTGAGCAGCTTATTTATGAGGCAAGCAGTAATCCTGTTCCGGCTTTTGCTTAAAACTAAGATGTAGAATTTTTCTTTAGCAATAAAATTATATTTTTGCTGAGCTTGAATTCCTATATTTCATATAGACGCAAGCAGCATTTTTCTCTAAGTGTAATATGCATTTTGTTTACTCTGTCATCTGCTTTCAGGCCGTTCGTTTCTCCCACTGTAGCTTCATCACTGGCAGTCCTTTTCTCTAAGTGTAACTGCATCTGTAGCTCGTGCTGCACAATATATACTTTTATGCACATCTTTTTCTCACAGTGTAGCTGCATTTTTCGCACTATCCCACGCTGGCCACAACAAAGCCGCTCATTTTGAGTGGCTCAGACAATAGACACATATTCATATTAGATGCACATTAGCTGCCGCCAAACTCAACTGCCCCCTCCCTCTCCCCGTCCACCTACCACACCCCTCCTCCATGCTCACAGCTAGGCACTCAGGAGCGGCTGCTGCAGGAGCCGCTCGATCCCACGAGCCCAAACTCCGAGCCCGAAATGGAAACAAAGGCTGCTTTTTGTCTGCGCCAGTTGAGGCATAGATGGATAGATGCTTGGATGGATGACTGCTCTTCCCTTTCCCCTTCCCTTTCCCCTTCCCCTTCCCATTCCTCTTCTTCTTCGCCTTCTCCTTCTCTATTGCCAACCGCAAATTGTCGCCAAGGAAGCTGTAAATGTTGTCTAATGTGCACCCTCGCAGTCCCACACACACACACTCATACTCACACACTCACACACTCACACAGAGGGCTAACAAGATGCAAACTCTAAGATACAATGGACTCTCGCTGGCCACAAAAATACCGTTTAATGAGCACAGCTTGACTATTCTGTAGATCTTGTCAAAGGATATTGATATTAGCCGGCTGCCCATTTATCCGAAAATCTTTTCCTTTGGCCATTTCGGCCATAATTCTTTCTACTTTATGTGCTGCTCCTCTCCCTCGCACACACTCTTCTTCTCCTTCGGCGTGTTTTGTTTGACCGCAAGCTGTCCAAGTCGGGAATTTCGATTGAATTACCGCTTCCTTCCGCATCCCCGAGCCACTTAAAATTCAAATAGTTTTGGGACCCAAAAAAGAAAATGCAGCGATTGCAGAGATTAGAATAGACGGGCGGGGATTCGATTGGATTTACCTAATCAAAAATTGGCGCTAAGAATCTATTGAAGTGTTCCAAATTACAGAGTATGCAAAAATTGATTAACTTATATACTGTAGAAAATTATTAAGCTAGAATAAATTTCTTATAGTGGAAAAAGTTCTTATACAAAGAAAAAACTGAATAATTTAAGTTCCAAACTTAGTCCAATATTTTTTATATTTATGAATAATTAAAAAACTGTAAAAAATTATTTAACTAGATTAAATGGAGAAATTTAAATTTAATTAAGTTGCAGTCCAAGAACTGAATAAATTTAGTTCCAAGCTTAGTCAAATATATTTTTTTTTAAACTTAAATTTATTGCTTTACAAGGCAGATAAGCCCTCGTTTAGGCAGTGTATAACAGTTTAGCCTCAATTTTTATGCCAGACAAAAGGCGTAAAAGGATAATGCCAGGACACTTGAGACTCATCATCTGTGTGCTTCACATGAATGTGTAATTTTATATGCAATGAATGAATTGCTTCAACAAAAGGCAAAAGCTCTTCAGCTGAAGGATGCTTCGAAATATGCTTCCTTTTAATGGATGCGGAGTTGTAAATGAATAATTAAATATAAAGTTATTATATTTATGAAATAGTATTTAACTAATAGATTTAGAGTTGTAAATTAAATATTTAAAATATGTGTAAAGTAATTATATTTATGAAAAAAAAGAAAATGTATTAAATATGTATAAATAATTAAATATATGTATGAAATTTAATAGTTAAATATAGAATTGTAAATGAGCAATGAAATATATACAGAAAGTAATTATTTTTTGTTCTCAATTAATAATTTAAAATATGTACATCAAGTAATTACATTTTAGAAATAATATTTTACTATTAGATATAGAGTTATAAATAAATAATTTAATATATATATATTTAAATAAATATATTTATAAGTCTATAAAATAATATTTAATTAAGAGAATTGAATCTTTAATAATTTCATTATTTAAATACATATTTTAATTTACATCTTAACTCTTCCACAGATACTTCGTATAGGTACGAGATCTTTATAAATGGGGCGTAACGAATAGTTGATGAATTCGCTTGGGAAAGTGAAATGAAGGTTCAGATATGAGTCGACCTTCTGGTCAGCACCTTTGCAGCTTTTGCTCTCCATTGATTTGGTCAATTTGTGAAAGATTTCACAGCCAAGCAGAACAAGAAGAAGAAGAATTGGATCATTAATTATGATCCTAATCCGTCAGCATCCGTCAACGGCTGAAGCCTTTCGCTCACCTTTGGGCGGAACTGCTGTCCAGTTGGCAATGCTCATTGAATCCAGCGGATCATTAGGCCAAACTTTCTCACACTCGGACAAGGACGCAGGATAATAATTAACCATGGCAAAATAGCGAAACTGACCATTAACAGTTGCATCAGTCAGAAACTATTATCTCTCTAATAGCCATAAACACACGCGCTGGTCCTGTAAGGGGATACTTTTCCAGATGAATTCCTTGAGGTATTTTACATATACCTGAAGGAATATTTCATAATTTTCTGCTGTCCAGTTTGCAACCCTTTGATTTTTCTTCTTGGGTATATATTTTGTTTTTTTTTTTTTTTTTCTTCCTTTCGGCTCGCATCCTTTTTCTTTGCTTAAGCCTTTTGTTTTTCTCGCCATTGTCCGGTTCCGGGCACTTTGCATAATCAATAATCCTTGACGCTGGCTCCTTTCACATTGTCGCATCGGCTGACCAGCGAGCCAACACGTCTGAAAAGATAAATTATGGTTTGTAGTCAAATTGAAGGCAAACAATCCGCACAAAGACTCAAATACCACACGGGAATTGTGTCTGGCCGAGGGACGGGCAACTCTTGCAGGATACGGGGTAGTCCTGCAGACATATAGAGGAGACGCAGACAGCTGCCTGCCCAGAGACTGGAGACTGGACGCTGGTCAGCGCTGCAAGGGGAGGGAATGTTGCGTTATAGCGATGAGTCTGAACGGTCTGTTTGTTTTTCCTATTTGGATTTATGTATTAATTTGATTGCACTTGGCAGCCAAAGTTAGTCGCTAGAGTAGTTAAAACCGTCAAGGGGAAGGACGGAATGGAATGCTAAGAAGAAGTCTGCTAAGAATGTGGAAAGTATTTATGTTACTCACATATAAGTGCAATTACTTAGCAGCTGTAGCTAAGAGATTGCTAAATAACTATGTAGAAATTTCTGTGTATTTGCTCTTAAATTGTAAGTTATATGGAGTCTATAAAATAATGTTCCCATATCATTTATAGGCTTGTGTATTCAAAATTGAAGAAAGTAGCTAAAGAACCAAAAATATAGATACATATCTATATTTTATTATTAATCCATGACATCTACAAGTAATACTATCTAGCAGTTTACTTTATTCTGTTCTTTTCTTCCAAAAAAGAATTTCTTTATATTTCAACTTAGGCAAACAGAATCCTAAGCATACGAATCTGCACTTCCGCTGATCAATTCCTTGACCCTCGGTAAACGCAAACATAATTACAGTTTTATTCAAATAGCGGAGGCCAGTTGACCTTTTGGTATCGTAACTCCCATATTATTATCTCTGGGGTAAAATTTGCCCGAGAATTGATCGACCAAGAAGAAGAAGGAGAAGAGCATTAAGACAGACGAGCAGCTGTGCAAATGTCAAGACGTAAGTGTCAAAATGCTCATTAATAACAGAGTTCTTAACGCGGAAAAATTGAGAAAGACAAAAAAAAAAAATAGAATCTGGATGCAATGCAGATGCGACTGGATGGAAGGATAACAGGAGCTGGGCAAACACATTGGCAGCTAGCCGAAAGATGAATCGATGAGAATGCAAAAATTGTGAAAGTAGAGGCTAAGCCATCAAAGCGAGTGGACAATGCGGAAACTTCGTCAAAGGATGTTTGCGCAAGTAAACACTGAGGAGCTCACTGAACTATCCACAGGACATGCAGGACAATGTCTCTATGGAACGGTGTTAAATTGAAAAATTATGATAAATAGCATAATGGGAAGTTGCATAACAACACACGCACACGCACACACATGGAAACTCACCAAACATCCCACTGTGAGCAGTCGAGTAAGTAATATGCAAAAAGGACATAAAGGACGTCTCAGGACATGCGGCAAAGGGTTGCGGCTGAAAGACAAGTCGACTGTAGACTGTCGACCGTCGACTGTTGAGTGTTGAGTGTTGCTAAAGTGTGCAGCGGCCTATAAAGGAAATCCTTTCGCCACGGGATATCATTTACGCAAACTCCAAGTTTGACCGATCCCCAGCCAGGACATTCGAGTCGTGTGTGCTTTTGTTTATCTATCCGGCAATAGTTCACATAAGCTTATCTCCAATCCTTTGCCTCCAGCCGTGCAAAATGTTTGCGAAAACTTCACCAATTGCCCGGCCGATGGCTCGAGGAGGGAGATGCTTGGCAGCCGGCAAAGGGTTGAGGGAATAGCTCCATTGGGCTTGGCTTCTGCTTAAAGGATATTCACAGCTTAGTCGTGTAATGCGTTTGCCGAATCTCCTGTTTGCATTTCTGCTTGCTATTCGCCAGCCTGCGATAAATGTCACGTAAATTACATGCCGAGATTTTCCTTTCTCGCTCATTGCGCGTCTTTTACACGCATGCCAAACGGCTATCAGAAAGTGCATTAATTTCCTTTATTGCTGCGCCTGACGCTCGTGTCCTGCGGCTTATGTGGCATATGTGAAAATATTACACTCCACTTAGGACACTTTTTACTGTTCATTAAGTCGAAGAGCCACAGTTGAAGCGTTTATATATTATTTATGTGTATAAATTATATATATATGCTAGAACTTTAGTTGATAATTTCTCATAACTAAAAGTTTCCCTAACTCATAAATGATGCTCATATACTCAAAGATGATCATCTATATATATGATAAATAAATATGTACTATTATTAAATACTTTGTCATCTGAATGAAGATCGAACCACAGCTGGAACTGGAACTGGAGCTGGAGCTGTGTCTGACTGAAGCCTGTTTACATATTATATATATGTATATTTAGTATACATCCTTTAAGTTATGAGTTTACATTTCATAAAAGTTTCTCCATCTCATAGATGATGCTCATATATACATTAAAGATATTCATCATTCGGTCTAATAGAACTCATAGCTGATCGTCAATATATATATGCATATCAATCACTCCTTGTTGCCAACTCTCTCTATTAATACTTTAATCATCTGAATGAAGATCGAACCACAGCTGGAACTGGAACTGGAGCTGTTTGCCAGGCTGAAGCCTGTTGGCATGTGTCTCCCTCTTCATTTGTTGCTTAATCGTTGTTGACGCTCATAAATTTCAGCTTGCCTTCGAAGGCAATTAATTATAAGGGGTATATCATCGGCGACTGCCTACACTGCGGGATCACCCTTTCCTTTCCCAATACCGCGTATTTATTTTGTCAACAAACGGATTAGGCTGCGTGGTAATACGATCGCCTCCGAATACAAACGAGGGTCTGCGTCGAAGCCTTAGCGCTGCCTTCTGAGATTTTCTTAAGGTGAGAAATTGATATATGAAAAAGTGTTCCGAAATGTTCGAAACTATTTCAATTGTCAACTGTCAAAAAGCGGAATGCTTCGAGTCTATATTTAGGAGCTCAGTTTCCCGGACTTTCCCACCAACCACCCCAATTGCTGGTGGCTCCAATTAAAATTTAATTTTAAAGCGAACACTAATTGCGCTTTTTATTTTCTCTCCTCCATACTGCACCCTACCCTAGCGAACCCCTATTTTAGGTACCGCTCCACCCCTCCGGCCCTCAATTGAGATAAACTGCGTGCTTGTCCGCCTGTCGCAGGTGGTTTATTTCATGGTTTTCAGTGGTTTCAGTGGTTCCAGTGCTGCTTGCGTGCCAGCGACACAAACACACAGATTTTGTTGTGGCAGTCAAAGCAATTTTATAGTTTCCGGATCAAAAGATCACTTCCTGACAGGATGCTTGCAGGCTGCTCCTGCGAGTGGGCTTGTGGGAAAATATTTAGTCCTGCCGCTTAATAAATGCTATTTATAGATAGCTAATGATGTGCTTTGACATGGGAAAACTTACTTGCTGGTTAGTTCAACAGTGGAGAAGTAAGTTACGTGTCAGAAGTATCTGAGATCGTGGAGGGGCATTAAGAAGTAACATTAGAGGTATGTGAATAGCTTTACATAGAAGCATATTTCATAGATGGGAAAGTTAGGATCCGGTTAGCCAATTGAATATGGAAAGCCAATTCGGAACTCATATCAGAAATATTTTATATATATATTTCATAGATGGGAAAACTAGGAGCAGGTTAGATTAATAATCATAGGAAGACTAAGCAGAACTTAAATTACAAATATATGATATATATTTTTCAGGTTAGGTTAATGAAAAAGAAAAATATATCACATATATAATATATATGTTTATATTTCGTAGATGGAAAAGTGAAGATCCGGTTAGTCAATTGAACATAGAAAGGTAATAAAGAACTTATATATATTATGATATATGATATATATATTTCATAGATGGGAAAGTTAGGATCCAGTTAGGTAAATTATCTGGGATCGTAGAGCAGGACTAAAACACTTACAGCACACATATTTGACTAACGTTTAGACTCTCTCTCAAGTAGAAACCCTGTCAGGCAGCATAGACTGCCACGCGATCGGGCTGTATCTATATATATTTGTATATATATGTAATTCCAACTTCAGGCACTTGTGCGCAAAACCGCAGAACGAGTGCTAAAAGTGCAGCCGCTGCCCAGTGTCCATGTCCAAGACATGTCCCATGTCCCATGTCCGATGTCCGATGTCCGATGTCCGATGTCCGATGTCCGCTGTCGTAGTTCCTTTTGCGGGACAGCTGAAACCGAACACTGAGCAGTCGGAGCATATCCTGCAGTCAGCTACCTGCTAAGGATCAGCACTTGACTCGCTTTGTTTGAAGTGATTTGTTGGGCTCTCAAAATCAGTTGCGACTGCAATTAGGGCGCACAAAGGCAAAACCGCAGCATGTGCCCAGGTTTTGCAGGTATGGAGAAGGTGCACACCTGATCACGGTTCAGCGGCTCGACCTTTGGCGTATGCAACGATTTGCAGCACTTCCTGTTTTGCCATTCAATTGCGACATTTCACTGAAACTCTATACAAACCACTAATTAAGCATAAACTTACTAATTTTCTGTTCTTTGTGCTCATTTTCCCTGCCGTGAAATCTTTAAGAAAAGTGTGGGAAATTCTGGCTGGAAATTCAAATTGGAAAACTGTGTACCGCGGCGCATTTCTCGCGGTGTTCAAATTACGCTCATTGCGGAGCAGGCCGCGCACACCCGCGCACTTCTCCGAGATTCCCCTCGAGTGCGGGTGGAAAATGCATTTTCCTGCTTGCCTTCGTGTAGTTGAATATCCTTGGGAAAGACCGGCGGAGCATTCGTTTCTATTCACTCGGTGACTGCTTTGTGGTAGATAAATATTCAAATATTTTACGTGATTTTGGAGCAGTTGGATTTCCTGGTGACCCGGATACAGGATGTGTTTGCATAGGCAGGTTAGACTGTGGCTCAAAACAGGTGTAAGAAGTGAAATTTCTCAGGAGGAAGCTGGCAGCAGAGCTGATATGAGAGTGAAAATGTTATAGATTGAGGAAAGGTAGCCAAAAATTGTGATTTTCTGCATTTTAGGAAACATTCCAATATAAGGTTGCCAAGCATGGAACCTTAAGGCTGAGGTCTAGATGAATTGTTCTTACTAACAGAATGGTAAACGATTGTTAGTAAGAACAGAATCATTATACCATATTTAAGTTAACTCTTAACTGATCAGTCAATCTCTTGCTCTCGATCTACTCACCGATCACCTCAGTTCCCATTCAGTAAGCCAGGACTCACACCCTCTAACCTCGGTATGGTAAACATGTCAATAAATCATTGCATCATGCGGCACTTGCATGTCATCCGTCCACTCGAGTGTCAATAAGGCAACAGCAACAACTATGAAATCAATAGCCGGAAAATAGTTGACAAAGCAACCGTAAAACAAACACGCAGCCGAAAATCCAACACCGAAAACACCAGAAATCACAAATTAGCTACACGAGTGTGAGAAGCGAAGAGGAACGCAATGGAAACTAAGGAAAGCCCCCAACTGAAGTATTTACATGAGGAAAAAACCTCGACACATGGTTGTATGCTAAGAAAACATCTGGAGGGGCATTAAAAAAGACGAAAAGTCATATTCCTCGGGAGGATCTACAACAATTTGGCCGTGGAGGATTACAATTTATGTTGGAGACCGAATCGATTCCGAGCTACGTTTAACTGTAAACGGGGGAATTCCTGCCTGAAGGCGTGCACTTCTCGCACTCATTGGAATTTGTTACAGTGGAGGAAAAATCAAGAGAGAGTGAGAGGAAAACATATCCGTGAGAATTATGTGACATATTTTCTATAAAGTATGTAAAGTACCAGACAGGATGAGGATGTGGAGGCCTTAACTGAACTTTGAATATTAAAAAAGAGAAATCCTTTGCTATCGTGCCATATTGCTGAGTTATTTACGATCTGTATGAACTGTAAGTCGAGATCCAGCCGAGTGTTATCTGCTAAAGACATGCTCTGTTACCCAATCGATAAGGCTTTGTCTTTATCAACGAGATACGGACGCAGTTTCCAATTGAACAAATTTTATTTATGACCTGACTCAATTTTCAAGAAAACGCTTAACTAAATCTGAACTAAGATAAGCTGGTTAAGAGATAAAGATTGTGTATAGATCGTTAACCCACTCCTAAAAATTCACAAGTATTTCGACTGCAACCCCTTTGGTCAATTATGACTCAATAATACTTTCAATATTTATATCAATTGTTATTAAATATTGCGCACTACCCCTAAAGGGTCGTTTATTGACCGTACCATGATATACTTGCACCCTTCTCCAGTTCGGGTATTGGCAACTCGAAACCGCAGGGCAATCAGAGCCAAACAATGTGACAAAGTGATTGGGTTTCCACAATTACGACTTCGATATGAGAGGGTTGCGTTGAAAGTGTTGAATAACCTGGTTCCGGTACGGCTGCGAGCAAACTATAAGCAAGAGCCGATGTCCCCACCAAGTGGTCAATCGCGTATTCTTAATGCCTGCGATTTGCATTTCAGAGGGAAGTAATTAACAGTCTCGAGAAATCGTATAAATAGTTGGATGGCTTTGCATATCGAAGACCGGATGTGCAGTGAATCGCATGGAATTCAATTTGCATTAAGAGCTAAAACACATTCGTTCCACATATAGTGACAGTCGCACAGATGTTAATCAGGAATGTGAATGATATACTTAAGCATACATGCTTGATATACTTGGATATTACTAGGGAATGGCAACTATGTGACCAGAGAGAATACGACTTCCATTATATTATAAATGCTGCTTCATTTAGATTAGTAGAGAAACGCCAAGTAAGTCGAAAAGTAAATTTCTTATCAGCTCAACTCCCATACTATTGCATATCGCATTTTTCAAGAGCACTAACTGTAAACTCGATTGCATTATCAGGCAAGAAATGCATACGTAAGTTTATTTATAAGAAATAGTTCATAAGCATTTCATTCATAAACGGAACCACTTTTTTATCTAAGACTTCCGCTGGACAGCTTTACAGATAGTTTTTCCACGCAGTTCCCACAACATTTTCTGAAAACTGAAGTTCTTCTTCTTCTTCTTCAGCGACCCACTTGCCATGCACAGCTCCATTCTGTCCATTCTGTTCTACTATGATGTCAAATATTTGCACGATGATAAACTTGGAAGATCTTGTTTGGCTTCTCTTTGTCTTGGGCAATTGTTTGTCTGTTACTGCATTACGCACACTCGCACTTCCTTCGAGTCTGAAAGTGAGTTCATTCATAAAAATAAATTTTGGTGCCTCGTACTCTCTCTGTCTCTCTCTCTCTCTTCATATGGAATAGTTGAGATTTCAACTGCCGCTAAATGCAAATAGAGTTGAATAAATTTACACACGGCAGACTTTGCTTAAACTGATAAATTTCTGGTTGCAAGTTGTGCAGCTGCTGTGGAATGCTTTCCCACCAAAAAAAAAAAAAAAACCAAAAAAAAAAAAACAGTACATATATTTATATGTTGGCCTATACTCAAGCGGGACTTGGCCAAGTTCAAAGGTCATATTAAAATTTTAAGGCTGAAAAAAAGGTAATTGAAATTGGCGCAGAAACGAGTTTTCTATGCCCAAAAATGCGACTGACCCATGGGAAGTTTTCGTCCAGTTTGACCTTTGACACTAACCACCCCAGAAATGAAGCGCGACCCGTTCAACGGGATGGCCACAAAACTAACAACAACAACGATAACAATTGAACCCCTAAGCTTAAGCTTGTTCTCTAGTTAAGCTGCGCTGTTTAGCTAACTAGTGGCTACTTTATTCACTTCGCATTCACTTTACATTCACATTCACATCCACAATCACATTCACATTCACAATCACATTCACATTCACATTTACGAATGCGCGATCAGAGTTCAATTGTTCAATTAGCTGCCGCAGAAGTTGTTTTTTTTTTTTCTATATGTGAAGAGAATTATGAATGAATTCCAAATGCTTCCTCTAAAGGGCAGTCAGCGGGTGTCTCTCCCTCCCTCTCCCCCTCCCCATCCCTCTCTCAGTCACTCTTACTTAATCATGCTAATGGCATTAAGCAGCTTAATCGACGGCGAGATCTAAGCGCTGGCGTCGATAATCAGCAGAGCCCCTGGCCGACCCCCCGGCCGACCCCTTGGACGACCCCTTGGCCGATCCCTTGGCCAGAGTTGGGAGACCACCCAACCAGCTGATAGCTGGAGCCCGCTCTGGGCCTCATCTAATTAAAAACCAAAAGTGCAAGCCGCTTGTAAATGTCAAGCGGATTGTCGAAGAGTTCGCGGATCACGAACTTCCCAGCCAGTTGCAAAATCAAAATGCATTTAAGCCAAACCCCGCGCCAATTGCTGGCGACAATTAAATGAAAGCCGCCGCAGATCACAAAGCAACAAGCAAACAAACCAAAACAAAAAAAAAAAACAAAAGACTACAACAACAACAACAACAAAAATTGGAGTAGGGGTACAAAATTATACTCGTTAAATAAAATAATTGATGTCGAATCAACCTCGCATATTGACATTTGCCTAGTTGACATTTTAATACATTTGTTTGCGAAATTTAATTCTTTTTTCTCAACCCATTTTTGTTTAATCACATTTTTCGCTGATGTGTGGCAACATTTTCATAAAAACAAAACACTTTTTGTTGTGTTGGCCACAATAAAAAGTGACCGGCCGGCCACATTAAAAGGGGTTAAACTTTTTGTTGATCTCTCCTGGCCGAGACTCGCAGCTTCCCTCATACCGGTAATCGACCTCGCATGTGAGAAACATTTGGGTTAGGTTAGATCGAAATATGAGCAGAGGGTTCAGGGATCACTGAGCGGCTCCAGAGGTGAGCGGGCCAGAGCAGTCTCTAATTTAAATGGGCTTGCCTGCTCTCTATAGCTGACTTAACTGGACCACGAACTGCACATATATGTAATATCATATTCATTGACAGGCGGAGTTGTCGAGACTAGAACTCGACTGATCTTCAGAGTACTGATGTACAACTCTATAGGTTCTGGAATATATCGAGAGTCTGTACACTCTAGGGTATATAGTGGGCATAAACTCTAGAGTATATAGAGAGAAAAAATAAATTAATAATATGAAATTTATTGATAGGCAGAGCTGACTAGACTAGAAGCGAGCCTTGCTTTGGAACTGGACTGATCTTTAGAGTAGAGACTGATATAAAACTCTATAAGCTCTAGGGTATATGAAGTGTCTATACACTCTAGTGCGTATAAGCTCTAGAGTATATACTGGGTATGATAGCTACTACTATGTAGGAGTGTGACAAAGAGAAAACACTAATTGATTAGTTTTAGAGCTTGAAATTCAGGAGTATAGATTCTGCTATTCCATGTTAGAGAAAGGAAAAAGCGAAAGACAGAATTTTAAAATTAAATTAATAATATGATATTCATTAATAGGCAGAGCTGATTGGACAAGAAGCTAGACTTGCCTTAGAACTAGATTGATCTTCAGCATGGGCGTGAGAAAACTCTAGGGTAAATAGTGGGAAAAACTCTAGGGTATATGGAGATTTTTACATTCTAAAGTGGAAATGATAACTACAACTGTACAGTAGAAAATACCTTCTGGCTAATTTGAAGAGCTTGACAAAGTCAGAGGCATCAATTTCAATTAATAATGAAAACTCTTGCTCTAGCAGAAGTCTATCCAACTATCTAAAAGATATTGAATATATTGTATCTGATCTCTAGCTATAATGAAACGCATTTCTAATAAATATATGTATAAACAAAAAGCCCGCTCTCCCGCCTTCAACAGCAACAACAAGAGACAAAAGCCATTAGATAAGCTACACAAACTATACAAAACTATTATAAATCTTTCTTTACCTCTGAGTGAGAGAGAGGGGATGGGGAGATGGCGAGAGAGAGGTGGAAGTCAAGCAGCAGCCGAAGCGTTAATCACCTGAGCATAAAGACGTCCACAGCTTGAGCCTGGCTCGAATGGCCAATGGACAGTTAGCTGTTGTCTTCCTCTTGCTCGCATTGTGGCTCTGGCATCTGGCCTCGAGGACAATAAAGCAATTTCGACGCCCACAAAATGAGCATGAAATTGCTTGAGGAAGGAAGTTCATGTGCCACAAAAACAAGGCCTAAAACAATTGCGGCACGCAAACTAAAATAGTTGTCCGAGCTAACAACATTTGTTGGCAACAACTGCGCAAATGGCAAACGAAATATGTCTGGCCGTAAAAAGGCTAAAATGCACATAAATATGCTCAATTATGTGTGTGGGTGTATTTGTGTGTGTGTGTGTGTGTGTGTGTGTCGCAGGTCGCTCCTTGCGGTCCTTTCATCAGCACGTAAATCAAGTCAATGCCGCCTCAGTAGGTGTTGCCCATTGACCATTGTCCTGGCTTCCTGCTGCTGCTGTCTCTGCTGCTGCTGCTGCTGACAAAGACATCAAAACCATGCGGCCAACTATTTGGTCCATTCGGACTTGGCCAACACCCACGTGGCAGCTGGCCTCAAGCAACTAATGCGGTAATTACATAATGCCTCCGGATTCGGTATTCGGTATGCGGAGGCACGCGGCCAGCCTCGATGGGTTAAAGATCTGCAATCTGCAACCGTATCGCGTAATGCGATATGCCAGGCTGGACCTACCTCCTTCCTCCCTGCAGCCTCGACTCCTTGCTACAGTTTCCATGTAGCAGCAATTGCCACCCCTTTCTGTTTTTTTTTTTTTTTTTTCGGGACGTATCAATTTCGTGATCCTTTTGCCAGCATCCTTTGAAATCGAAAACCGCAAACATTAGTAAGCCCATTTCGTTCATTATTTCGCGTGCTTCTTCTTTTTATTGTCCTCTGGCCGCAATTGTAATTTTATCAAGCAATTTGTTCAGTCAAAAAAAAACAAAAAAATAGGGTTATGCGGCATTCGATACTTTATTAGATGTTTTGATTAGCTTGAAGAGCGGTTCGGAGGGGGTATTAAAAAATAACTGTATTAATTGACAGTTATTGTGGGACAAAAATCTTGTTACTTTCTTTAAAGGAAAATTCAAGTTTGGAGAAAAGAAAAAGCTGAAGACTAAAATTTAATTAAAATTTTATTAAAATAAGGAGATATAGAGAAATAAATTTAAGAGTCAGAGAGCTGATAAGAGAGAATATCATATAAAACAAATGAACAAAATAAAATAAAGAGATATAGAAAAGGGATCTTCTAGTCGAAGATATGATGAGAGAGAATACTACATATATCAAATATATATTAATTTTTTACTATAGCAATCAAAATTTGTGCAATCTTTGCTACATAATCAGAATAAGAGATAAACCTAAATATATGTTGAAAAAAAAAAATGATGTGTGAAAAGGAAAGAATGACAACACGATAGTCCAATAGAAAATTCTATGAGTTTTCATTCAAACAAAAACAATCATCAAAAGTAAAATAATTTCCCATCAAAAAATAGAGAAAAAGTGAAGTTTCCGTTACTTTCTTCAACGCTAACCTCATTAATTGCGAACCCAACCTTGCAGCATCCATCGGGGGCAACCCTAAAGACAACCCTTTCGCTCACCCCGTTGACCGTTGGTCAAATGTCAGCCTTCAGCCGTACGCCAGCTTATGTAAGGCCAGCTGTCGACTTAGAGCAAGATCTCAAACTCAGACCCCAACAAAAAAATAACAAATCTTGAGATGCTGCGACCCTAGAGCGACCCTCAAACAAAAGGAAATGAAGATCTTGTTTGGCAACTCTGTCAAATACAATTAAAAAATACAAAAAAAACATCGTAGAAAAAAGAACTGAAATGCAATTTGATGGAAATGCCAGCGAAGTGTCAATCAAGGAATTATGAGCAGAGAAACTTAGGAGCTCCGATAAATAGAGAATTGAAGTATAAATTTCAATCTTATGGTTCAATAAGCAGTTGCCGTTATTCTTGCAAGGGGAGTTTATTTTCTCACCATTCAACGAAAATTCATTAAAAATTTTCACTTTTTTACCCAAAAAAAAAGTTCAAGTTTTTATCCCAAAAACAAGAAAATGTTGTAAAAATCATGCGCCCAAAAATTATTCCAAAACATTTTCAATTGTCCGAAAATTCAACGGTCTATGCAAATGCAAGTAATGCTTGAGGTCAGCGAGAGGTCAACGCCGGACCGTTATTGTTGTCACTGGCCGAAGGGTTGGTTTCCTTATACGCGGTTTCTTATTCATTTATTTGTCCAGCTGCCATTCCCGAAGCTCAAAGATCTTCAATTCCGATTTTTCATTAGAAAATCATAAAAATGAAATCGCAATTCGAAGTCGAGCCTCATTATGCGTGACTCCCGACAAAAGCCTTTATATAAGCATGACAATCGTATCGGAGCAGAGATATATCTCAAGGTATATGCCGTATGAGCTCTGATTGCGCGCACGTTTGCGCAATCAAGGCAGATGTCCTGCGTGAACTGCTTCACACTTCTCGATACTTGCCCAATTCAATTAGCACCACATAGAGAGAGAGAGAGAGGGAGAGGGAGAGAGAGGGTGCGGGTGAGGGTGCGAGAGAGGGGTTGGGGTACCGGTTTTTATGAGGCGTGTCCAAAGTAGCTGACAAAAGGTCGCACTTCCTTTCAACTGCCTTCAATTGATGGAGGTGCAATAAAACCGAATCCTACGAATGAAAATGATATCAGGCTAAAAGTGAACTTAATTAGATATTTATGGGAGACATCAATAATGCATATCTATTGTAAAATATAACTGCAAGATATCTTCCTTATAGCTGAAGATTGGGTGTACTTAAATTGTTCATTCAGTAACCCCTCGTAAATGAGAGCCTTGCTTTTATGCCCTGAGATACTTATGAAAAAGTCTCTCTAAAAGAAAAATATGACTTAATGCAATCACATTTCAATCTAATCTAAGTTTCGAATATGAATATGAGAAAAGGGAAAGTTAAGATTAAATTTCTGAATATATACTAAACATATTCTATATATAAAGATATTCTATGACACAATTCTTCAGATTTTTTTTTATCAAAATGTTGTATCCCAGATCTTAGCTCTAACATTTTTTAAGCCTCTTTTCAGGCGCGAATTGTTTTTCATTATTCGAGCAAATTAACAAAGAAAATGCGAGAAGATTTTCCTCAGCCGCATTGTTTGCTTGCCTTTTCATCTCATTCGCTTATGCTTCAGGCTGTCAATAAATATTTTTGCGTTATGCGTAAACAAAAATAATAAAGTCAAATTTACAAAAGGTGCAAAATAGAAAAAAAAAATAAGAGTTTTTCGCAGACAAAACAAATTTTGAAGTGTGCAGAGAGTGAAAAAATGGGCGCTGCTCGACGCCACGCGGCTTTTCTTTGCACATTTCCATACCCAAATCACATTTGCTACTTTTCATTTTGCATTTTCCATTACCATTTTCCGAGACCCTGAACCTAAAATCCAAATCAAAAGAAAGCAAATGAATTTGTTCGATGAAATATTCAAACGGCGACGGCTGCGGCTTCGGCTTCGGCTTCGGCTTTGGCTGCTGCATATGCAAAAGCCAAAGATGCAAAAATATTGGCAAGGCCTAAGGAACTGGGTCAAAGGTCACACACACACACACACGCACGCACATGCAGAGGCGATCTCCTCGGGGTGCAACGATTTTGCTTATGCAAAAATTGTGCCCTAGTTCGGGCTCGATCTTGATTTGCCGCTGCCCCCCACCCCTGCTTTTCCGTTTTTCCGCTTTTCCTGCGTCCCTCGTTACGCTTGACATTATTTCTGCCCATTTTCAATGCATTTTCCACTGCAAATAATTTGTATTTCGCATTTTATAGTTGCCTTTTTTGTCATTTTTCTAGCAAATTTTCATTTTCATCCCAGTTTTTCCGGGGGAGTTGCTGCCGAAAAGTGCGCGAAATTCAACGCATTTACACAAATTTCTGGTTTTGCTGAAAGATCATTAATTATCATTTTTATCTGTTGCTGTGACTAATTCGATTTTTATGTGTTGAAATCATTTTCCTTTTTTCTTTTTATTTTATTCATTTTTTTTTTGTTGGGTGTGGAGCTGGAAATTTGTGTTGTTACGTTTGCTATGCAAACAAAAATAAGGTGATATAATTTATATATAAAAAATGAAAATTTGCTAGAAAAACGACAAAAAAAAGGCAACTATAAAATGCGAAATACAAATTATATAAAACAATTTATATATAAATTATGTAGGCCGAACCTTCTTTTATATAAATGTGAGCATGGAAAAAGTGAAAATCTTTGTGAAAGTGAGAAATATAAGAAATTGAAATATATACGATAAGCTGTGATATGATATGTTAAATAAGATAATCAATGTATTCATGTTATATAAAACATAATAAAATGTTAAAGTTTTTTATGTATATTTTCCACTTATCAATTTAAATATATTTTTTATATAAGATAATGATACAAATAAAAATAATAACAGTTTCCGATGATATATTTTATATATAAAACAATCATACTTATTTTGTTTTCATATTATAAGAAATAAGTCTAAATTGCATATATTACATTTTATACATAAAATATTGCTCCACTTTAAACCCTTTTTTAAACTACATTTTGTATATTAAAAATTTCGGTAACTCAAATTTTGAGAAGAGAAAACTTTTATATAAGATAAGATAAGGTATGATATGAATTAATGATATGCATTATATAATAAATCACAATTAAGACTTAACTTTTTAATGTAGATTTTGAACTTAAATTTAAAAAAGTTTTAAAATATTAATAAGTGTTTATTAAAATAAAAACCATTGTTTTCATATTATTATATTTTATTTCTTACATTTCCTATTGAAATTTTGACCTTCTGCAAACCCTTCTACAACTAAATTTTGTATTTAAAATTTCGTTTGCTCAAAATTTGAAAAAGAAGAAAGTAAAACTTGTATTTTGAAAGCTGTTCGTTTTCCCAGGAAACTTCCGTTGCTAACGGTCAACTGCGCAGCATCTCGCATCTCCGAACACTTAAGAGCCCTTCGTCTAACTGGACCAAGCCGCTGTCACCTCTGAACCAAGTGGATCAAGCGAGTCGCCTCTGACAACATGTCAGCGGCAATTAATAAAGAAAGTTCAAGATTTCAACCCAAATAGTAAAGAAGAGGTAAGAGGAAGTAAAAAGTGAACACACGTCTAGTTTTTAACCCCGGACGCATTTTGGCCAAATGGACCAGAATCTTTGATCTCTCAAAGGCAGGAGGGTCGAACCTCATCCCTTTCTCTTTATGAACTCTTTAACGAAAATTAATTTTTTTCCAGTTTATTTCAACCCAAAAACGAAACGAAACGAAACGAAATCTTTTTGTTGCAGCATCTTTGTGGCACGGCTCTAAAGAGGGGTTCAAGACGGGTTCAAGGGGTAAGCGACAAGCTATTAATTACTTGTATGAACTTCAGCAGCCGCTCGAGCGGGCAACTAAATATAGAAAAATGATTTCATTCAATCCGGAATTATAAAATCAAATACGTTGCCAACTTATGTCACAAAGTCTAGAAATTGATTTTTGTTTTTTGGTAGATTTTGTAATCTTTATAGATTTTTGCTGCTGCCGCCGCTGATAAACGCAAGACGAAATTCGAAATTCGAAAAAATCCCAATAAATATTTTATGGCTGCCGCTCCGAGGAATGAATAAATAAGAATAAATATAAATGTGTAGCAGCCCGGCGACTTGGCTCAACGTGATAAGCGGCACGGACTGATAAGCTGTGTGCCACAAAAACAAAGATTCGACTAGAAACCGTTAGGCGCGAGCATGCTGCGTGTGCTCCACTTGGCTGTCGCCCGCCCGTTCGCCTCCAACTGGAGAATTTCACATTGCGCTCGCTGGTCGCCATCTCGCTCGCGCGCACACTATTGGAGCAGCTGGGGAGAGAAGGTTAGAGCAGCACACAATTTGATTAGCAAATAAAAAATGAGCGCCAGCCGCTGCGCTGCTCTGCGCTCTCTCTCTCACTCACACGCACAAGCGCTCAAGCCAATGGGCGGCGCTACGCTTGAGCATGAGACCGTGTGTATGTGTGTGTGAGTGATTGAGTGAGCGAGCGTGAGTTGAGTGAAGCGAGCAACTCTTGAGTTTCGTTAAGTTGAACGTTTCTTATGTGATTTTAACAGTGAGCAGCCAATTGGCAGCCTTAACAGCGGTGTGAGCTGTTAGGTAACAGCTAGTTGCCTTGCTTGTGTTTTATAGCAAGGTTTATGGCAAGTGTATAAAAAATTCAATTAATTGAGTTGTAGAGAAAATATTAAAAGTAGAAAAATTAATATTTATATATAAATATATAGGAAAATTAATAAAACAAACACTCTAAATTCCAATAGGAAAAAAATATATAGAATATTTTAAAAATTTTTTAAATTCCACAAAAATATGAATTATTGGTCATAAATTTGAACCGTCGATAGATGCCATGCAGAGTGCAGAAATCGTGAAATTCCGATGCGAGTTTCGATTAATTAACAACCTTTCATTGAGGCATTCGAACGGTACTCAAGAAGAAGAAGAAGAAGAAGAATTCCAGTAAAAAGAAAATGCGCGTCGGTTTGTGCCTGAAATAATTAATGATGAGCAAAGCGGCGTCTCAACTTCTCTCGCTGTGCAAATATTAGCAAATTATTTTAGTTTTAGAAAATCTGCAACGGAAAGAAAATTCTGCACCCGCTTTCCCTCGCCGATCTCCAGTTTCCAGTTTCCACTCTCCTTTCACTGTTTGCTGTCAACTTTGTCTCAACTCTCAGGACAAAGTCGAGCAGCCCCTTTCTTAGGGCCGGGGGAGGGGCACTAATGATGTTCTGTGTGGGTTTTCATTCATTTTCCTCAATTCCCCTGCCTTCAACTAACGGTATTTGCACTTTTCCGTTTGGTTAAATGTCAACCCCGAGCCAAGGCTCAGTCGTCGGCCTTTAATTGTTCCTCTCCTCCTGTCAACTACTTCGAGTAATTAAAAACACCTTTCGGCCGTTCAGCTTCTGCTTCTTCTTGTTTGATTAGCAAATTTGTCAAATTTGCCACAAGAAATCAATTTATCAAAGCTAATGATTGTCGCCCAGATAAGAGAAAAAGGAAGCGATTTATAAAGGTTTCTATTCGAATGGAATGGTCGGGATTTAAGATATAACTAGCTGAGAGACTCGAGTCTATATAATGTATGAATATAATATAATTAAAATGCCTAACACTAAGGTAGAGCTAACTATAATATTTGAGTCTATACAAAGTGTTAGATACAGCTATACTATAATTTATAAATAAGCACAGCATAAGATCAGTCTGGCAGACAAATAATATAATACACTATAATAATCAAATAATATAATATATAAATTGATTTAGAATCAGGACTTAAGATAGATCTAAACAGAGTTTATGCGCTTAATTATATATATTGGGTCTATAAAATATATAAATAGAATATGATACATGTAAGATCTAATGATAAGATTGAAGATATATTGTGTTTTAGATAAAGCTGTAGTATAATATATATAGGATAGTATAATATATATATTGAAAGGATTGAAGCTAGTTATAAGAATAGTCTATCAGTAAAATAATATATGAATATAACATAATTCATGTATTTAGCATTTAATATAATTCTTACTATAAGAAAAGAATCTATATAATGAGACTAAATAAAATATAATTTAAGGTAGATCTAGCCTTAAGAATCGAGTTTTTAAAGTTTGCTGAACAAAGGTATAGTATAGTATAATAGTTGCCTGCAAACTATAATTGTGAGAATCGCAAAGAAGAGCTATAAATTCACTATTGTAAGAAATAATTTAAATAATAAGCAGAGTAATTATAGAAAGTGGCAAGCAAATAATCAAAAAGTACTCATATATTTGTTTATAATTATAGACATATCTAACCAGAATTATTCATATATATATGTATATATAATGATATCTTCCTCTTTTGTTTTTTTTTTTTGTTTAAGGACAAACTTTGGTAAACGCTTTCCAAGTGTCTGAATAATTAAAACGCAGCACATATGTAAGCAGCGCAATAACAATAACAATAACAACAACAATGGCCGTAATAAACTTTTGGTCGTGCCTTCGGGGGCGTGGGGTATGCTCCGCTAGGCGGTTGACTTGTCGCCGAAGGCAGCAATTATGAATGCGAGGGGGAGAAATCTTGGAGGAGCGAAAGGATAAAAGCCGGATGTCAAAATATGGGTAATAAATGTGCTAAACAGGCGCTGCAGGATGATACACTTGGTACACACGCACGCACACACACACACACACACACGCACACATATGCAAAGCTGATGAGTTAAATGGCAAATGCTAATGGAAATGTGACAGGCTTCGCAGTCGGCAGCAGCTGCTGGAAGATAGGCAGCGCTTTATGGCACACACACACACACTCTCACATACACACACACATGCAGAGCACGTGAATTTAGTGGTTCCGGAAGTTTGACGGCATTAGCGAGCGAATTTTATTGCCGTCTTGAAAGTTTGCTTACGCTTGCGAGCATAAATGAAAAGACGCGAATTGAAATTCATGTTGAAAGCCGCACAACAGGAGGGTAACACATAAATGTATGTGTGTGTTTGTGTGTGTGTGTGTGTGCTTTATTGTGTGTGCCTTGCTGCCTGCAACTAAACGTGCCACAAAGCCAAGTTTCAACTCGTGCCTTAATCTAAATCTGTTGTGCTTCAAGCTTTTGACTGAGGGGGTGGGAAAGGGGGGTGGTGTTGAAATTTGGAGCTTGGGGGCTGATTTGGCCAACGGGCGTGTAAATATGAATAGCAATTCCCCGAACATGTGTTTGTTTATTCATTTGACTTGTTGTTCTCGTTGCTGGAGACAAACAATTAAAAAGCGGCTGCGGTTTTAATTGAAAATTAATTGCAACTGCTTTTTGGAAGGTAGCCCCAGCTCTATTTCCATTACATGTAATTTATACATATGTATATGTGCCTAATTAAATGGCAAGTGTGTTTTATAGTCTGCGTGTAGGGAGTTGGTTGCATAATATTTAAAATGTGCGAGAAGTAAAAATCATGCAAGCTAAAAGCGAAGCTGTGAGAATTGCATAGAGAGGCGATTCATTATTACCACAAAATGAAATCAAATATAATCTTGAGAAGCGCATAGAAGAGCATGAATCGATTTCAGTCTAGAAATGGAGCAAAATTTGAAGCCAGAGCTGTAAACCTAACTTGTGAGAATTTCATAGAGAGGCGATTTATTTTTGTAAAACGTTTATAAGTATATTTATCACCTGTTTCTATAAGTGGCAAACTAAATAAGAAATAATGCAGCCTTGAGAATCGCATAGAAGATTATAAATCTATTTCATTCTAGCAAAAGCTGAAAACAAACATATGAGAATTGCATAGAGAGGCGATACATTATTGCTACGCATCGTAGAAAGGTAATAGGTGCATATATTGCATGCTTATATAATATGTCGTAATAAAATGTTGGGAATTGCGTACAATATCATATATGAGAATTGCATAGAAAGGCGATGAGATATGCATTATTTATTTTATTATATTAATCGCCTATTTCTCTAAGTAGCTACAAAATAAGAGGTACGACAACCTTGAGAATCGCATAGAAGAGCACATCTGCGTCTGCTCTTGATATAGAGTTAATAACCGATCAATAGAACAAACTAAATGAACAACTCAATTAGGGAAACTTTTCGTTTGATTAGTTTGCAGGGTTTCCAACTGTTGAGCATTGAAAAATAGTCGGCGGATCGAAGCACGCTGTTTGGGAGAGTGCAAATGGAATTTAACCTCGAACGGAATGAGATAAATGAGCTGCTATTGGCTACTGATTGTTGACCTCTTGAACCTTATCGGTACTTAATGGAAACGCAATCAAATAATTGCGCAAAGTGTGCCACAATCAAATGTAGCAACAAATTAAACAACGCCAACACCAACACCAACACCAACACCAACAAATGCAACAACAACAACAACAACAGCAAAACTAACTGTCAATGCGGTTGCCGCTGACTGCAAATCGATAAGTCGACAAAAACCGCAACAAATGCAACAACAAAAGCTCGAGAAGAAGATGAGAATAGTTAAGCGACGCGAAATAAGTTATCCGAATGCTTCTTCCCTCTCTCGCCCTCTCTCTTTCTCTCTATCTCTCTCTCTCGCTCGCTCTTTGAGCGACCCAAAGCGATAAGTTTACAATTGCTTATGACTTCAATTAATCTGTGGAAAGCGCCTACGCGTTGCAGTCTATGAAAGGAGGTGGTGAGGGAGGGAGGGGTAGGGGGGAGGCTGGTCAGAATGGAGGAAAAAAATGGGAGAGAATCGTTGATTGAATACCCTTTCGCATGCCTATCACAACTCATTTACTTTTATTCCAGATAAGTCAAAGAGAAGCTGAAAGCAGAGATGAGAGAGCGAAAGGAAAAGGAAGAAAGCGTTAAGCGTATTTTTGGACTACTAGATTCTTAAATATATTTCATGTTATATTTTATATATAAATTTGTTTACACACTAATTTGCATGTATAACCATAAAAAATACAAATAAAAGAGAAGAGGAAAGCAGAAAATGGAGAGGCATAGTATTAAAAGCCTTAAAAGTATTTTTTGAGTAAATATATAAAAATTATTAAAAATAATAACGACAAGCGAAAGAGAAGAAGCAGAGCCAATAATGGAAAATGAGAAGAATAAAGCTCTAAGAGCATTTATACTTCTATATCTTTTACTATAATATATTACATGGATCATAAGTATATATAAGTATATGATTTACGATATATGATTTTCAATAACATAAATAATAAATACAGCCAAGGCGAAGAAAAAACACCTTAAGCGTATTTATCGAGTACTAGATACTAATATATATTTAATTATTATAAAATATTGCATCTTTATCATATAGAAATACATTATTTGTTTACATAAATAATCAAGACAGACAAGGAAAAGACAAGTATTAGATATGTATACCACATATTACATATTATATTATATTATATTATATTATATTATTTTTATATTCGTCTAAGCGTAGGAAACTTTTCAGTAAGGGTATACAGTTACACAGTTCATCCAAAAAAAACAGCTACGCTGTCTAGAACTCTGCACGAAAATAGAAATTGGCAAGAGCTGCGTCTGCGTCTCTGCCTGCGTCTGCCTCTGCGGTCGACTCGCACTCGCACTCGCAGTCGCAGTCGCAGTCGCTGCCGCTGTGGCATCTGCCTCCGCCTCGCATAGTTGCAGGCGGGCTCCGAGGCTCAGCGCAGACGCAGCCGCAGCCGCAGAAGACAATTGACCTGAAATTTCATTGAAGATGCGCGCGGTCTGCAGCGAGGGCCACGGTCAGAGCCGCAGTTGCAGCTTTAAAGAGGGGAGGGGAATGGGGGTGGATGGGTGCAAGGCTTTGAAATCTATACAAAACGGTAAATTGCTTAGTCATTTGGCCAAGTTGCTGCGTTGATGATGCCACAGCCTCAGCTTCAGCCTCTGCCACAGCCTTTGCCCGTTTCGCAGTCCCAGCGTCCGCCTCGCATCGATGATTGTAATCATGATCATTATAATTATTTGACTTTGGCATTATTATCAAAATGAAATCGCATGCCGAGTGCAATGCGACCCACGCCACGCCCTCCACCATCCCTCCACCATCCCTGCACCATCCACTGCCAAACTCCAAATCCACGTCCATGTCCAGCACGCAGCTCCAAAGATCTCGCTGGCTAACAGCTCCCAGCTCCTAGCTACCAGCTCTCCAGCTCTCCAGCTCTGAGCCCTATTTCACACACCCACATGAACGATGCTCCTCCTCAGGTGTGCGGCGTTCAGGTGAGGCAGAAATTGCTTTCTTAAATTTGGATTCGGTTGTGAGATTCACTCGCTAGACTCGGCCTCTGTCCAGTTCGACTAATTTCTTGGGTGGCTGCGCTGGGAACCTAAGTAATTGTGGAAGAGGAAGAGTAGACTGAGCACCTTTTTATAGAGTATAGTTGGTCAGTTTTTATATAGAGACTGTTGTTGAGAGTGTAGAGAATCTTTTTCTTTTCTTTGTCTGAATGAAAGCCATACTTATGGATAAGACTACTCACTTATACTCTAACTCACAGATTCGCGTATTTAAATGCATATTCTAATCATACGAGACTCATTTGTACTTATTACATGTTTTTTTATTAGATCTGTCTAAGTGATAGTCATACTTATAGGTACGACTACTCACTTACACTCATACTTAGTATCGAAAATTTTAATACTCATATGTGCTCATTTTCTTATACGGACATACTCATATATTCATACTCATGCTTATACTCATACTCATAATCATACTCATACTCATGAACTCATATTCATATACGGAATTACTCATAACATTCTTCTATACAAGTACTCATTTATACTCTTTCTCAAAGATATGTATACTAATATACCATATTCTAATTCATCCACACTTGCCCATTCGGCTAATCAAATATATTCATTATCAGATACAGTCATACTCATATTTAAACACAGCTTTAGATAAGATTACTCATTTGCACAGACCTTTATAGTAATATATAAATAAATATATACATTCGTATATAAATATATATTTCATTTTTGAATAGATGATAGCTTATAAAAATTTGCATATTACATATATAAGAAAACATTTCATATAGTCTATTCGTGTACTCGTTATATTTAGATGCCAGATAACAAACTGAGAGCTATATATAATACCTGAAGACTGCATTTATATTACTTTGAGGCATTGTTTACCGCAGACATTTGACTTAAGACCTTGTTTATATAATTAAATGATTTTGTACTATATTCAAATTAAAAACAAAATCAAAAGGTGACTTTTTATAAATAGATGAGAATATTTAAGACAATACTCATGATTACTTGTGCTTGAAATAAACCCGTGAGAATCGCATGGAAGAGCGATTTATTATTACGTTGCTATGTGGAAGGCTTATTAGTATATTTATCGCCTGTTTCGATAGTAAGCTATTAAATAAAAAGATAATAATATAATATAAAATTGAGAATCACATAGAACAGCATACATGTATGTCTGTTGACAGTAGGGAATATATTAACTATTCGACTATATGATTTTTATATAATAAGCATCTCTGATTTGCATATCAATTGCAATCGCAATCAATCGAATTGAATTCAAATTGATTTCGATCTCGAAATGGAGCAAGTGAGTGAGATAAATGATTGCAGGTGGCTTAGCAGGAAATCCTTGAGAGGCTAATTTTCAATTTACGCAAAGACAAATCAAATTAGCCGAGGGAAAACGGAAAATGAGCTCAGATGCAATGTGGACTCGTATGTGGGGAGCCAGGTGCTCAAATTGCGGACAGGTAGAAGTCGGCTACGAGCCGAAATTCAACTGCAACAGCAACAGGAACCACAAGAGGTTAAGCGAGCAAAGTTCATGAACGTGGCACACATGACTCTGTCTCTGTCTCTATGTGTGTGTGTGTGTGTGTGTGTTTGTGTGTGTGTTGCATCTCAATTTCAAGTGCAGCTGTTTTGCAGTAGCCCCAATGCTGGCTTCCATTTGGGGTCTCCGTCTCTTTCTCTGCCGCCGCTTCCAGTCACAAATCGAGTCTCGCTTCCAGTCGCAGCTCTCCTCTTTTTTTGTCTTTTGGAAAACTTTTGACCTTCTCACGCGTCAGTTGAAATTTTCTTTATTGTAAGCGCCATTGCATTTAATCTATCTTTTCTTTTCTTTTCTTTTCTACTCCTTTTTTTGGCAAAAGAAAAGTTGATTATGAAATATGATTATAGAGTTAGGCGCAACGTGGAACGCGAAAGATAATTAAAGTTAAATGGGTAGAAAGTTGTTCGATTGTTATGGATAGTATGCGAGTACTTAGTTCTAATGTGAACTCTTGCTTGTCTGATAGGCCAATGGGTTGTGAGTCGATAAATGTGATCGATAACGATATAGCTGCGATATATAATTGGTAGTAGCTGAGAAGTATATAGAATGCGATCAGGGCTTAGAATAGGTTAAATAGATTGTTATTATCTATAAGTAGAGTTCGATGGGCGTTTACCTAAGCTAAGTCTATCAAGATATTATTGTATTAAGAAGACAATAAGATCTCTAAAGATCTCTGTAAATCTCACATAGATCTTCACTTAATTAACAGTAGATTATATCATACAGAAAATAAAATATTCAAGCTTTAATCTCATGTAAATAAACTTGACTTTCATTGAATTGCCTTCAATGATATGTTCTTAAAGCACAACCCTGACCATATTTATAATCTCCATAATATATTTATCTATATCTGTAACAATAATTTGCCAGCATTTGCTTACCTGCGCCTTATCTCACGCACATTTATCAAGATTGAGCTACAGATACAAGATGTATCCATGAGATACATTTAGTATAAAAGATACGGCTGCACAGACTTTAAGACATTCCGTAGATTATTAACTGTCAAAATGCAAGCGATATCTCAACAGCTCTGGAGCTTCAGCTGCCTGCTGCTGGTGCTGGCCAAGACGAGCATCGCCGCAGCTGGCGAGGATTGGTCCACAGATGGCCTGCGCGTCAATGGCGGGCAGCAGATGAACCAGTCGGTGCCCTTCCAGGTCTCGATGCAGATGCTCCGTCGCGGCGGCTGGCGGCACTTCTGCAGCGGCTCCATCGTCAGCGAGCGGCACGTCCTGACCGCCGCCCACTGCGTGGAGAAGCTGCAGGCGGGCGACTTCAGTGTGCTGGCCGGGACGCTGAACTGGAGGGTGAATGGGCAGCGGCACAGGATTGTGGCCAAGCATGTGCATCCACAGTACGGGATGAGTCCATTGATCGTGAACGACATCGCTGTGCTGCGGGTCAGTCCCCCCTTCCAGCTGCAGCTGGCAGGGATTAGCACCGTGCAGTTGGGCGACAGCGAGCGTATTGGCCGCCAGATACCCGTCCGACTCACCGGCTGGGGGTCCACAACGGCCAGCAGCACGGGCGCTCAGCTGCCGGATCGCCTGCAGGTGCTCAACTATCAGACCATCTCGAATGAGGAATGCGCCAGGAGAGGTTTTCGCGTCACGCCCAACGAGATTTGCGCACTTTCCGCTCCAGGGCGAGGCGCCTGCATGGTGAGTATGCCGTCGACCCCTCGACCCCTCCGCTGAGATTTGCCAAGCCAAGCCAAGCTAATCTCTTCACTGATGGCCTTTGCAGGGTGACTCGGGTGGTCCACTGATCTTGGCCACTGGCAGGCAGCGGGAGCCCCAGCTGGTGGGGATCGTCTCCTATGGCAGCGCCACCTGTGCGCAGGGCAAGCCCGACGTCTACACGCGTGTCTCCAGCTTCCTGGCCTACATCAGCCGGATCCTTAACCAGGATCTGGCCTCAGCCAAGACACTTGATGAATAAATTCTGCTGCAGCTCACATTTTACTCCAGCTCTTTTACATTTACTGCTTCTTCTCGTTTTTTGCTCCTCTTCTTGTTTTTTGGCGGCTAATTAAAAATCTTGTTCAATATTCGCCACAGTCGTTGGCTCTGGCTCTGGCTCTGGCCCTGGCTCTGGCTCTGGCTCTAGGCCCAGCCCTGGCCCGGGTCGAGGAGTCTGGCTTTGGCTCGGCTCCAGCTTGTGGACCATGATAAATGCAAAAAGCAATTTATCGCACATTTAACTCAATTCAGTTTCTTTATGGGCAGCGCAAGGGGTGAGGATGGTGAGGGGTGTGGGAGGGGGAGGGCAGGGGCTGGGGGCACGCCTGCCAGCCAGCCAGCCAGCCAGACAAAGTCTCGCTAACACGCACGCTCCACAGTCGACTGCCGCCCCCTTGCAGCTCTTGCAGCTCTTGCTGTTGCATGCCACATGCGGCATGGCACCGTGGCGCGTCTCTTGTAATTCGATATTAGATTTTATGTGCGACAAATACGAAGTGCAAACATTTTTATGTTCCCTCAATTTCTATGCCGCATTCGTATTTGTAGTGGAACCAACTCCAAGCCTACGAATGGGCTCTACGAATGGGCTCTTCTTTCCATTTACATAATTAACTTCCAAATAATGTGGAGCTCACGCTCCACGATTTGTGTGCAACATATTGCAAAATAAATGAGAGTTGGCCCTACAGAAAGCAGAAAATTCTCAACTCTCCATAGAATTATCTGAACTAAATACTTGTTCTACATATAATGATCAATACACATACAACTGAGCATAAATAATATTAATAATTTACTATCAATATTTATTTATGGTATTCAGATCTATAAGATATCATTTACTCCCTCTCTTAACTACTCTTAACTATTCCATCGAATAAAGCTTTAAAGAAAAGGAGATTTTATTCTATAGTATAAGAAGGAAACAATTGATATTTGAATAGAATTCTCTTCCATATGTAACAATAATAATTCAATAACTTAATACATTAAAATAGAAAATCCATAATTTATTTATCAATTTTTATATAGTATTCAAATCTCTTAAAGCAAAAAGCTTTAAAGAAAACAGAGATTTCTTTCCTCTTTCTATTAAATATATGAACATTTTTATATGAATAGCATTTTTTTCTAAATTAAAATAAAAAATCCATAATTTATTTATCAATTTTTATTTGGTATTAATATTTATTTAATTTTAATGTTTTTTTGAATAGTATTTAGATCTCTTAATTTCGTACACTCCCTCTATAAACTACTCTGAAGAATTCCTTAATCAAGCCTTTGTAACACTGGTCTACATTAAATCAATGTGGTCACACTGTTTGCATAAATGGCAGTATGTCTTACGGACATGGTCACACTATTCGCATAAATAAATGTAATCTTTATCAATGTGTCACACTGTTTGCATAACTAACAGTAAATATTATCAATACGATCACACATCTAGCATATTGGGCAGAAATTCCTTACCGATATGGTCACATTATTCGCATCACAGTATCATCAATATGGTCACACTGTTCGCATGAGAAATCCCTCGCAATTCTCTGTGACTCTCCACTGCGGTTAAAGCTCGTAATGCCTAGCAGAAATATTCTGTGACTCAAGAATTATTCACATTGCGAGTGTGAATGTGAATGTGAGTATGAATATGAATATAAGTGAGTGTGAAATGGAGCGTAGCATAAGGGTAAAAGGGGGTTAAGAGAGAGAGTGAGAGTGAGAGAGAGGGGGAGTGAGTGAGAGAGGGAGAGACTGGTGTGCATTTGTTAGACGCTCGCTGCTGACCGCATAAATTCATTTAGATCAATCAATTCAATTTGTTTGTCAATAAAACCTAAATGAGTATTTCATTTAAACAAATTAAAATTCGACCCATTTGAATGTCGCGCAGCTGAAATTCCAACTGAACCCGAGCAGCAACAATTAAAATTGACGTTGAAATAAGGCTGGGATTGGGTCGAGAGACTCCAGACTGTAGCCAGATATCTCGGCAAGAGATACAGCATATATATATATTCATATATATATACATATGTATATGTATGTGTATCTGCTGCAGGGCTCTGTCTTGCAGCCTTTGTTGACTTTTCATTGTCAATTAAAATCAAATAAATTTATTTGCTGCTTGACATTCGCGTTTTTCGCTCTCTTCAATTCCAATTCCGATTTCGATTCTGATTCTGATTCCTATTCGGATTCGGATTCGGATTCAGATGGGGACACAGATTGAGGCACTTGCAAGTGCAATATTATTGTTTTTATTTCGACCTTCTTGTGTGTCTGTGTCTGGCATAAATTTGTTTAGCTATGTGTCTGGCAACCTCTGACCCTGTCCCTACTTTTTGGCCTTGCCCTGATTGGCCACCGCTTCCATGGCCTTCTTCACCGTCTCGGGATCGCCCAAGAACTTCATTTTGGTTGTCGGCAGCATACACCCGTCCAGCTCGTAGACAAAGGGTATGCCAGTGGGCAGATTCAGCTCCATGATGTCCGCGTCGGAGATCTGATCCAGATGCTTAACGATCCCTCTGAGGCTATTGCCGTGAGCAGCGATGATCAGCTTCTTGCCTTCCTTGATTTGAGGCACGATCACATCGTTCCAATAGGGCAGCGTTCGTTCGATGGTCAGCTTCAAGGACTCGGCCTTGGGGAACTCCTCGGGCTTGGGTCCGTCGCAATATCGGGGATCCTTGGTGATGCAGTCGTAGTACTGGTGATCCTCCTCCATCGGAGGCGGAGGGGTGTCAAAGCTGCGACGCCAAATCTTGACCTTATCCTCGCCATACTTCTTGGCCGTTTCGGCCTTGTTGAGACCCGTTAGATTGCCATAATGCCGTTCATTGAGGCGCCACGTCTTCTCTATTTTAACGGACTCTTGACCGGATTCCTTCAGGATCGCGGCTAGTGTTTGATTCGCTCGACTTAGCACCGATGTGTGCGCTATATCGAACTTCATTTTGGCATCCTTAACGGCCTTGCCGGCCGCCTTGGCCTCCTCCTCCCCCTTCTTGGACAGCTTGGCATCGTACCAGCCGCAGAACAGATTCTTCTGGTTCCACTCGGACTCGCCGTGCCTCACCATAACGATGACAAACTTCTTGCAGGTGCTCGCGTGCTTCCGCTGCAGTTGCGACTCCATGAGGAACGGCTGCTGAGGCTTGGCCCCCGAACAGAGGGGTAGCAGGGGGATGCTCCAGCCGAGCCTTGAAAGCCCAATCATAGTCTTAAATTTAAAATATTATATCGGAGCGAAGAGTTAATTTAGATGTTTGTCAGCAATTTGTCTTTGATTCAAAATGTTTTCAATAAACGTAACTGTAACTAGATTTCTATTTATGGGAGTACCTGATTGCCTGATTGCCAATATAATGCCTAGAATATCTATAAGGCATTGGAGAATGTATAAAAAAAAAAAAACCCTCTTAAGAACATTTTTTAAGTTAACAACTTTGGTATAACAATTTCCATTCTTATTCTTGTATATAGTTAACTTTAATAACAAAAATATATATAATTTTTTCAATAATAATAATTATCAGATGTTTATGAAATTATTGGAATATGCCTATACCAGTAAAATGCATATATATTCTGAAGCGCAACTTTCTATATTCATAACTGAGGAGATATGATCGAATAGCTATCGATAACAAGCAAACGAAAAGAGCTATCGATTTACTGAAACAAACTCGATCTGCGTATGATAAAGGAGAATTTACGTATAAGATTTCAGATCTGCAGCTCTTTCAGGTGCTGAGATCAAGGTATTCATACATACGGACAAACAGGATTTAATCGACTCAGCTGTTGATGTTGATAAAGAACAGCATATAAATATGATCGATATAATATAATGGATTGGGGAAGTAATAAGTATCGTACTTCTATAATATAGAAAAAATAATTATTGCTTTTCGGATAGGTAATACCCTAAAATGCAACTAAATCATTTCAAGCATAAAAAAGAAAGACAGCTCAATGCAGACTGTCAAAGTGAAACGCGAGCAGAGAAAAAGAAAGAAAAAAAAAGTGTAAATAAAAAGAAACTTGAGCAGGAGACGCTTTGCATACATGTATGTGGGGCTGCGTGGATACGGTTGGAGCAGAAGCAGAAGCGGCCATAAAAAGCTTTTACGACCGCCACCAGGCGGCAGCTCGAATGATAAATTGTCTGCTGTGGTCAACGGCGGTGGTTGCGACGGCTACCAGAGATCGATGCACCACCGGCAGACCGGACCAGGCCGGACCAGGCCGGACCGGACTCGACTGGACTGAGGAGCGCCGCAGCTCGAAGATTAGACAATTTGTAGAGAAGCTGCGGACTGTTTGCCAATGGCTGCAAGCGCCACATTTTGTGGAATTTTGTGGAATGCCATGTGGCATAGCTGGACCGCCGCGCTTTACAGTTGCTCGTTGCCTCGTGTTAATTGAAAATTGTACGGTAATGTTGCTTATCGCCTGGCTATCAGCCAATGTCGTCGTCTCCCAAGTATGGAGTCTGTCTCTCTCGGTCTCTCGGTTGCGTGCGGCATGCCTCATGCGGCATGCTTGCTGCCACACCTCGAGGCCTCACGCATTGGCAGAGGTGTTTGATAAACATCCAAAGTCATGTCTTAGGATTTTTCAACGTGTGTGTATGGGTGTGCATGTGTGTGTGTGTGTGTGTGTGTGTCGCTTGCGGTGAAAATTTCTCAAACGCTTTTTTGACAACTTTCATGTGAACGCACTTAACAAAATTTATCGCCTCGCGCATTATTTGTGGCTTTAATTGCTTATAGACGTTAAGAACTTGTCCTCCAGCTTCTTGTCGAGAATCGACACCTGCGGCCCAGCCGGGTCTTAGCCTTCTAAGCAGGGCCTTAAACGCGTTACCAGTTGACACGAAACGCGGCTTAATTGCTTTTACAGAGTGATTGATGGGTCGATCGATTGAGTGTAATCAAGTCTATTACTGAAACAAGCTGCAAGTCGTGTACTGCTTAAGTTCTTGGGGTATGTCCATAGGAATTTATATATACATGTATATACACATATATATATACGATATATCGTCTTATGTGCGATTTAATTGCTGGCAAATTCCCGCTAAATAAGCAAAAGTATAACAAAATGCATTTCATATTCGCCTCTGCGGCTTTTATTGGCCTTGTTGCAGTTAACGCCAGTCGGCCAAAAAAGGTAAGCGGTGTTAACAAGATAAGCATCCTGGCCGGGCCGGGCCGGGCCGGAACGCCATCATTATTATGACATTTTGGTTGATTGGCCGGGCTCGGACGCGGCCTTGTTTGTCGGCCAACTTCTACGGAATTGTGCGTGTGGCCCGGGTACGGCAACAACAACAAAAATGAACAAAAATGAACAAAAATGAACAAAAATGAAATGAAAAAGAAAACAATATTCGGACTGCAACTTTTATTGCCTGGCCGTGGCCTCAATGTGATTTATATGCGGGTTCTTAAAGCAAAGCCGCTCGTTTTATTGCCCCACAAGGCGGCTCTCAGCTGGACCCTCGCAATACAGAAGCCAAATCGGAGCCGAGAATTTAATTGTGTGCTGCACGTGGGCTTCCAATTGGTCTTCCACTCAGGACTTGGATAACTTATTAAACAGAGCGAATGATATTGAATAGAGAGACTGAAAAGTGAAAAGTCTGCATGTGTAACATTTAAATAATAGATTAACATAACTTTCACATCTATTTTTCACAGCTTGCAATTCGTACTTACCACTTAGCTATCAAGAATAAAGTTTCAATTTAAATTTCATTTTTTTGGTAGTGCTTGATTTGATTAAAAGTAAGGCTTTTACAATAATTTCATCTTAATATCTCTACCATTTAGGCTACACAACCTGCATCAATCAGTCTCATCAATCAGCGACGATTGAAGACCATTCGTAGTGCTTGATTTCAGCTTATGACAATTCTTTAAGCATATTATGAATACTTCAGTTGAGCAGCGCTTACCTTTAAGTCTCTGCGTCCATCATCAATCAGTGCATCAATCAGTTAAAACATTCGCAATACGTGATTTAAACTTTTGACCACACATTTAACACATATTGTTACCATTATAGTAGACCAACGCTTACCTTTAAGTCTCTGAGACCATCATCAATCACGCCTTCAATCAGCATAGATTGAAGAACATTCGCAACACGCGATTTCTACTTTTGGTTCACTTAAACCTCACTTTTAGAGTAAAGCCCACTGTTAAGTCTCATCATCAATCACGCCTTCAATCAATTATGATTGAAGAGCACTAGTAAGACTTTCTCTCCACTATAGCCAACAAAGTAATCAGAGATCTTTACCTAACTAACCATAAAGAAAAGACCAAATACTTTTTTAGCCAATTAGTAATCGTAATATGCAAATCATTCAGGTTAAGATTATATATAATAAATTATGGCTAGCCCTACCCCACTTTTCTACATGGACATGGCTGTTTGTCAAATAAATTTTCCACTTGTTGTTGCGGCAATTAATTTTCCCACTCGTAGCGACAATTTCGAAAGACAACAACAACAACAACAGCAACTGCAACAGCAACAACAACAAGTTGCAGTTAATGAAGTTTTGGAATAAATGTGGAGTGGAATAAATTAATTGCATGTTTTGCATAATCAGTAAATTGGTCGTTTATTTTAGTACCTAATTTGCCAGGGAGTGCCCCTCGCCCCTCTCCCCTATTAACTCTTCGAATACCCTGTTAATACGCACACACTATAAATTATGACTAACAGATCCTTTCGATGGGGCCCGCATGGAATACATTTTTATTTGCAAATCAGATAAGAGATCTGAGAGATCACAGCAAGCAGCTTCAACCATTTGTAGATATCCATCCAGAGGAGAGAGGACTGTAATGTACTCCCTGTTTAGTCTGGCTGGCAATATTTATCGGTTGCGTGCGCTTGTTACCTAATTGATGACAACAGGTAGGCGCTTCTGTCAACCCGGTGAGAGAATATGATTGCAGCAGCTCATCTGCAACTTATCGCTTACGATTATCTGGCACGCACGCCCAAACAGCGGGCGGCAAAACTTGTCCCACTGTGGCTGAACTCGAGACTGGTTCAAAATGCGGATTGAGCAGAGAATTTCAAAATTTCATGACTAATATAAGGTATGAAAATCTCTCGTAACTTCTCTTTGAAGCCTGACTTACGATATAATACAATATATAAAGAGAACTCAATTGAAGCCTTGATTAACCCAAACCTAAGCCCAACAAAATGTTGCATTAATCATGCCAAAGCATTCAATTCGTCTTTTCTGCCAAGCGCTTTGTTGCAGCTTCTTGTGTGTCTGCCTATGGGTGGCATTTCACAGGCCAAAGGGGAAAAGGGAGGGGGAGGAGTTGTTGAGGCTGTTTCCTCAATTCCTGGGAATGGCACCTACAGAGATCCTCACTTGCAGTCGAGGCAGACACCTACAACCGAATTGCAAGCAACAGACGCAAGTGCCACAAGAAGCAGAGAAAGAGAGAGGATGTGAGAGGAGGGGAGAAAGAGGGGGCAGCTACCTGTGTGTGTGGCTGCTGCTTGATCTGGTTGCAGTTTTAATCAATGAATAATTTAAATATTCCGATTAAACAAGCTGCTGTGCTTCTTGGCCGCGGACTTTGGACATTGGACATTGGACATTGGACATTTCTTTTAATTCATTGTTGCGGCGCTTGTTGGGGCAGGGGGAAGCGGGGTCCGCAGTCAATTGGAGCAGTCGCCCAGTTGGCCAATCAACACCTTTTTGGCCGCAGACTATCTGCTATCTGCTTTTTATGGCTCACATGTTCGATGCAAATCAAGTTGGCAACGTCTGGGCGGGCACACAGGAGACCAAACCAAGCCCTGGCTATCTCCCTCTGTCGATCCCAAATGTCAGTTCCGGCCTGATTGCAACCCGGCTAATGAATCATTTTGCACAACTGTCTTTCAGTCTGTCCTTCTGTCCCTCTGTCCATGTGTGTGTGTGGCGCAAATTAATTATGCACACCTCTCCGTTTTCTGTTGAGGTCTTGATCTTTGGACTACTGTGTTAATTGCTGGCTCTGCTTTTTGGCGCTCGCAACGAACCGATTTGAACCCGAAATGGCTTTATTATAGCTTCTCCTTCTCCTCTTCTTCCTCCTCCTCTTCTGCTCAGGATGTGGCGTCTGCCTTTCGTTAATTGGACCACCCCGCCTAGCGTGACAGAATTTGAATCTCTTCCCTTCTTATTTTTAGCTCCACTTTTCATTTCCTTGACGGTTTAATCCTCATGTTAGCCCAGTTGGTTAGATAATTCCCATTAAATATGAAATTTGTGCATAACTAAACAATATCTAGAACATTTGCCACCTGGTTTTACCTCCATTTGAGTTGTGCCACATTCGATGGGTTTATCTGCTTCTCTCTTGATGGAACGACCTTGTTATCCATTAAGGCCATGAAATGCGTTTAGACCGCCCACAGCTAGCGCCCCGTTTAGCATTCGATAAAATTCTAATGAGCTCCAAGTGCAGTGTATAAAAAGGCCCCAATGCTCCATCCAAGCCAAACAGTGCTCAGCTCCAATCCAAAGCCTCAACATGGAAGCCCAATGGACTTTTTCCCTTTTCCTACTGCTCGGATCGCTGGCAACTCTGCAGTTGACGGCCGGGAAGCCAAGGAACTCCGTTATAGACTGTAAGTAGAGTGGAATCAGCCAAAGGGAAGTCTTACTTAGCCAACGATCCAAATTCAAGTGGATGCCTACTTCGAGGATTCGGACAGCAACTCGCAGGAGCGCGTGGTCGGCGGCTACGACGTGCCCGATGATGAGTACGTGCCCTACCAGATATCGATGCAGTTTCTCACCCGCAGCGGCAAGATGCGGCACTTCTGCGGCGGCTCCTTGATAGCGCCCAACCGAGTTCTGACCGCGGCGCACTGCGTCAATGGACAGAATGCGAGCAGGATTAGCGTTGTGGCCGGCATTCGGGATCTGAACGACAACAGCGGCTTCCGCTCGCAGGTGCAGTCCTATGAGATGAACGAGCACTACGAGGAGCTGGTGACCAGTGACATAGCTGTACTGAAAATCGATCCACCCTTCGAGCTGGATGACAAGCGCGTCACCACAATCGATGTGAGCAGCAACGAGCTTGTCGGCGCCGATCAGCAAGTTTTGCTCACTGGCTGGGGCTCCGTTTTCCACTTCGGCACCGGACCCTTTGCCAAGTACCCCACCGTGCTCCAGAAGCTCAACTACAAGACCCTAACCAATGCCAAGTGCAAGGAGACGATGACTCAGCTGACGGACACGGAGATTTGTGCGCTGGAAAGTTTCGGCAAAGGCGCCTGCAATGTGAGTATCCAGCTGCTGAAAAGGAGTGTCTAATCAACTCGAATTCCTCTCGTTTAGGGTGATTCGGGCGGCCCTTTGGTCATGGTCGCAGGTGATTCCCTCCGGCAGGTGGGCGTCGTCTCTTATGGCACTGCCTTCTGCGCCTCCAACAGTCCCGATGTCTACACCCGCGTCTCCATGTTTGACACTTGGATCAAGGATCGCTTGGCCTAGTCGAGAGTAAGCAGTAGATCACATTTTATCACCCTAACTTAGTCTGGAGCTTGCTAACGTCGAAAAATAAACTAACATTTTAAAGCAGTTCACATTTATCAGCTTTGAGCAAGCAGTGCATTGCATAGTTAGCGGTTCACATTACTATTGCATACTTCTAAGCTGGGGCAATAACATTCAATTTACAGTCTTAAGTCTTCTTTTACTTATCGCTTACAGTACTTTTCCCTTTTTATGAAATAGATTGCGATGGGCAAGCAGTGCATTGCTTAGCAGTTCTCGTTTAAGCGGAGGCAAAAACATTCGGCTTACAGTCTTTATTTATATTTTATTTAGCGTGAAATAATAGTTAGCAGTTCGTATTGCATACTCTTAAGCTGGGAAAAATATTCAATTTACAGTCTTTAAATCTTCTTTTATTTATCGTTTACAGTAATAGCTTATTTAATAATCCTCGTCGTACTCTCCATATATATGAAATGGATTGCGCCGTTTGCTTATGGATAAGATTATGGGCGTTTTCTTATTCCTTCCCTGCACTAAATAGCCTTCAAGCGGCACCTCGGTGTCCTCCAGGTCATTTTTGTCATCGTTGTCGATCTCATCCAGATCTTCTTGATGCTCACTATGCTCACTATGCTCACTATGCTCATCGTTGATCTTTTTAGTCTCGTCTGCCTCATCCGCTTCCGCTTCCGTTGAATCGTTCTTCACGGATTCATTATCAGACGTCGCAGCTTCTTCGTTCCCATCCACTTGGCGCGTCGCTTCCTCTTCGGCCGGCTCCACAGATTCATCTCGTACTTCTTCGCTCTGACTATCCTCTTCCGGCAGCGCATTGTCGGGAATATCTTCGATGTAAGGTGCTGGCGTGGTAGCCTGAAGAGACACATCACGACCCACTTTAGGGACCGCTTTATCGGGAGGATTGGTAGGAAGGATCGCCGTCGTGGTTACAATCGGAGATACAGTCGTGGGTGGCTTCGGATGCCGAGTGGGATGTGGCTTATGGGGCTTGTGGGGCTTATGTGGTTTGTGTGGCTTATGATGGTGGTGGTGGTCGCCCTTATGGTGGTGGTGGTGGTCGCCCTTGTGATGGTGGTGGTGGTCGCCCTTGTGATGGTGGTGATCGCCTTTGTGATGGTGATGGTGATGATGATCGCCCTTATGGTGTCCGTGGTGTGGAGGATACGGGGGATACGGATAAATTGGAGGGGCCGGTGGTGGTGGCGGCGGTGGTGGTGGCAGAGGCCACGAAGGTGACGACGCGCCCGGCGGTCCGACGGGTCCGGGTGGTCCAGCTGGTCCTTGCGAGCCTGGAGATCCTGGTGAGCCAGCAGCTCCAGCTGAGCCCGGTGGTCCGATTGATCCCTGAGATCCAGGTGAGCCTGGAGTTCCGGGTGAGCCTTGAGATCCCTGTGAGCCCTGAGAGCCTGGGGGTCCCTGAGCGCCCTGCGAGCCCTGAGCTCCAGGCAGACCTTGAGCTCCCTGCGTTCCTTGCGGGCCTTGAGCTCCTTGCGGGCCGGGATGGCCCTTCTCGCCCTTGTCTCCCTTGTCTCCTTTCAGACCCTGCAGACCCATGTCACCTTTGTCGCCCTTTGCGCCAGGATGTCCGGGCTTTCCTGTCATACCTGTACAATTTCCTCATTAGATTACGACGCGGTCGTGTTTCGGAGCACTTACCTGTTAGTCCTGGAGGTCCTGGTGGTCCAGGTGGGCCTGGCGGACACTTGCATTTCGAGGACGAATGATGATGATGATGTGGAGGCGGCGGCGGTGGCGGGGGGTAATACGGTGGTGGTGGCGGCGGCGGTGGTGGAGGAGGCGGCGGGTGATAGTGAATCGGCCGCTTAATAATCACATTTGGCGGAGCTGGAGCCGGAGCCGGAGCTGGTCCCGGAACCTGAACAGTAAGAAGTCTTCCTTCAGTATCGGTGCTCTTGCTACGGGTGGACAAACTCGAGGCACCCGCGATTGCCGACGCTGCAAATGGATGAAGGGAGGAGAATTATATTTCTATCTGGGATTTGGGTTCAGTTGAGTGCCACCAACCTAGGCAGAGCGCTACGAGCGTTACGAGCCGTGCCATGACTCAAATTCATTTGCTGCGACCACCAAGAAATTGATCTCTTTTATAGGAAAGAAATTGATAGGCTGCAGAATATTCTAATATTCGAATATTCGTATATTCGAATATTCTAATGAAAACACTTTCTGAAATCCAGAGCTGATCCGTTAACTGTAATATAGATCAAGATATTTTATTTTAATAGTTCTTTTATTGGCTAACTGTAATCTTAATAGGAGGCGAGTCATCGTCGACTCTTGTAGCCCAAATATCTGGAAACCCGTTCCGAAGTCCTCTGCAAAAACCGAATTACTAGACAACCCACATATACATATATCTGCGATCCAAATGTTCGTCAAACTAATATTTATGGAATATGCTGCACACAATCATTTAGTCTGCCAAAGAATGTGAATGGGCGATAATTGTTGCTGATTTGAATAGCTTTTGATCGATTCTGCATAATCTGGTAGACGACTGCGGTTTGTTCTCCGAAGCGCCTTTGATAATATATTGAATAAATGAATTGATTTTTATGGCCCGAAGATTGGCGCATTGACAATGTGCCAAATAACCTATATAATGGGCAAGTCTTAAAAAGAAATAAAAGCATGCTTCAGTTCTATAATAATATTTGTAATCTGATATATTTGTAATAGATATCTGAAAACTAAGACGTGAGTCATAGGGGATTTACCGAGTATGATTAGGAGGTAGAAATATGGGCATTATCTGCGATCAGTTAGAAATTGATAGACATTGATAATAGAAATGAAAAACAAATGACTTGTTAAAGAAAACGAATTTCCCATAAAATCCATTTAGAATACAGAACAGGTTTACAAAACTCCGCGATTTTATTGCGAATATTTTTGCGAATGAGATCACTTTCGATCCAAAATATATCAAACCTAATTGTAACCCAATTTCAGATCCCAGATTCTAGATTCTAGATTCCAGATGCCGTTAAGTCGTTAGAAATTTACGGTTGTTTTAATGAATGTGACAATAATTAAATATATATGTGCATACATTAGCACATTAGCACAAATAAACACATGGGTGAACAAAACTTGAATAGTTCCAATAAAATAAATTATATAATTAATATAAGAAGCTGTGATATACTATTTTCGCTAGCTGTGAAAACAAACACACGAGTCACCTCCTAATTTAATCTTTAAGATATGTTAAACCAACCAAGTTTCCAGATATAATCTATGCCAGACAGTTTTTTTGAATGGGTTTTTTATTGCTTTTGCATAATATCGTCTGAGAGATTTGATGGGTGAGAAGTCTTTGTTAGCATCTGATTTTATTAGCTGAGGACTGACTTAATGATATATTATTGTTATTTAAGCACATCATTCGGGAGCTGGCTGTAGGGTTGACCTATTTGGAAGAGCGGCGTTTGAAGGCGCGTTAAGCCCAGAAATCGAGCGAAAGTTATGTGATACATATAAAAGATAAAAATGATTACAGTACTTGGGTAAGTTCTCTGATCATTTATTCATATTATTTTCTACTTCTGAAACTTCGAATATAGTTCAAGCCGTACTTCACCTCCACAGCTTATCAGCAAATACTTTTTTCTGGGTTAGGGTGACGCATGTGTAGCTAATGCCAATTACCGTCATGAAAGCTCGTTAAGTTTTGAATTTTGAATTTCAAGATCAAAATTAATGGCATAACCGCTACTTTATCTATGTAAATTGCACCTGCACATGGAGGTCGCGCCTAGTCCTATAAATAGGCTGTGGCATAGACCGAAACTTGAGCATAAGTCAGACGAACATGGCTCTAATTGAACTCATTTTGTGCACAGCTCTGTCGCTAGGTGGCGCTGCAGCGCGACAAAATAGTAAGTTGGGATGTTGGAAACCACAGGAGAATTCCTTACGACCACTTTACAACACCCCAAACAGCGCGTCAGCCCAGTGGATACGCTCCAACCCGGATTGTCGGCGGCTTCGATGTGCCACAAGGTCAATATGTGCCCTACCAGGTATCGCTGCAGTACGGCACCCGCAATGGCCAGATGCACTTCTGTGGCGGCTCGATTATAGCACCCGATCGCATCCTCACTGCCGCCCACTGCTGCGAGGGTCTGAATGTCAGCCGAATGTCTGTCGTGGCGGGTTTACGCAACCTCGACGACCAAGGAGGTTCTCGATCTCGTGTGGTCTCCTTTGTCATACATCCCGACTACAAGGAGCTGGAGACTAGCGACATTGCAGTGCTAACCATCGATCCCCCGCTGGTGTACAACAATGTCAGCATTGCGTCCATTGAGTTCGCCTCCGAGGAGTTTGTGGATGGAGGGGTTCCAGTAACCCTAACCGGTTGGGGTTTGCGCTTGCCGGCTCCTTTTCCCTTTCTCGACAACTTCAACTATCCGAATACGCTGCAGAGCATGACCTACAGAACGATTACGAATGAGGAGTGTCGACAAAGAGGCATGGAAGACGTCACGGACACGGAGATCTGTGCAAGAGGAATATTCAGAGGCGCCTGCTCGGTAAGTTCTATCTGCTTGAAGCTTGAAGGTTTAAGAAGATACAAAACCCCTCTCTGCAGGGCGACTCGGGTGGTCCACTGGTTAGAAAGGACAATGGACTGCAGCAGGTGGGAGTCGTTTCCTATGGATTGGTCGTCTGTGGCCTGTTTGTATCACCCGACGTCTACACAAGAGTTTCCACCTTCCGGACCTGGCTGCAGGAAAACATAGATGCGACCTCTGAAAACTCGACAAGCGTATGAAAAACGAAAACAATTGTATCTGAACAGCGGTTTATTTAGTCTACATTCTCAAGACCTTTCGAATATTTCCAATTACACGTTGAACTAATTTACAAGCTCGAAGATCACAAATCCGTAAATTCGTAAAATGGGAACACAAACAGAACAGGAACCAGCTGAGATTCTCACCAGCTATTCAGCAGGTGGAGCTTCTTCGGCTGGCGGGGCTTCCTCTTCAGCTGGTTTTTCAGGCTCTTCGGGCGGTGGTGCCGGCGGTGCTTCCTCTGCAGCTGGTGGTGGCTCAGAGGCTTCAGGTGGTGGTGGCGCCTCTTCGGCTGGCGGAGGAGCCGCTGCTGCTTCCTCGGCCGGCGGTGCGTGCTCGGCGGCGGGCGCTTCCGCTTCGGCTGCGGGCTGTTCCTCTCCAGCGTGCTCCAGGTGAGATGCAGATGCAGCTGCCGTGCCAGCGGCCGTACCGAGGACTGTGCCCTCTGCACTGCCCAACGCTGTTTCCACTGCCGATGCCGCTTCTCCGACGTGCACTGCAGAATCAACTGGGGCTGGGGCTGGGGCTGGAGCTTCATGCGGCAGGCTCTCATCTTTGCCGGACGGCGTTTCCTTCTCCTGGCATGGGTCTTCAACCTAATAGGAGAGCAAACAGGAGAGCCGTAGGACACAAGCAGAATGGAATAGAGTACGATACTTACCGGCTTAATGGACTGACGCTGTGGGGAGAAGTTGGGATGTTAGCTTGTTCGTAGGATGAAATAAGTGAAGGGAAAACCCACCGATAGGACGTAGCGGAAGAAGCGTTGTATGATGCGAGCAGCCCTGTCCAGGCGCATGTACTCGTCGTCGTCCTTGTCGTCCAGCATGCAGGTGCAGACGCACACGTGCTGGTCCATCATGCGACGGACGAGGTAGCCACGGAAGGAGGCCTGGATGGTGGTGGCCGCCTGGTTGCGCATCAGCTCCTCGATACGCTTGAGCTCGCGATCCCGGAAGTACTGGTAGAGCAGTTCCGTGCCCTGCGACTCCTTGCCGGCGGCCATGTAGGCGTCCACGAAGCGCTTGTAGGCGCTCACAATGGCTGGCCGGGAGGCGTCGAGCTCCTCCTCGGAGAACTTGCACTTCTGGATCAGCTCCTCCAGCATGTCGATGTCGGCGAATTTGATGGTCTCCTTGCCGCGTCGCATCTCACAGCGACGCTTCTCCAGGAAGTTGCGGAAGCAATCCTCCATTACTTGCGCCATCTCATCCGACTTCTCCTTGGAGAGATCGCAGACGCACAAATCGGATATGATGCTGTCCACCTGGCGCAGAGAGCGGTCCAAAATGCTTTTGGCCACTGCGGAAGAGTTATGGATAAGGTTTACGTGATGTATACTCTAGTCGTGGTTCACCCAAGGCCTTCTCCCGAGTGACAATCACCGAGTGCAAATAGTCTATGATGAACTGGCAGAGGCATTCCTTGGTCGGCTGGCAGCGCAGGACTTCGCGGGTTATGTCGGAGAGGAGCTCCGGCAGGCCCTCCGGCACATTGATTGCTTGCTGGCGGACTTTGCCGCGCTGAATCAGGTAATTCATAGTGGGATTTGCTTTCTGATAGGTTTTATTGTGGAAACGTTTTAAAAGAAACCAGTTAAAATAATTTTGGAACCATTTGTTGCAGCAATTGTGTTTAAATCTACAGTTTGTATATATTTTACATACGTATCTAATATATAAACTATATTGAGTTGGAAAGAAAAAAGTCTACTGGGTTCCAGCTGACGATTCGGGATAAGCATTTTAATAATATAGCTAACGAAGTCCAGGCAAAGGCTATCTTGATAAATACTTAAATGATTTACAACTATTTTTTATTTGTATTTCTCGTATACTACATGTAGATAGAGTAAACTACGTTTCTGAAGCAAAAGTGGGTGTGTTTTACTTCCCAGATCGTGTGTCATTAAATTGCACTCGAATTTGCATTGCAAAGTTTTCATCAGCTGCGAGTTCTGTACAATATCCGTAAAACGTTGAACCGCTTTCCATTTCTGCTCGTACCTGAACTTTCTACCCAACACGTGTCCCCATGTCGGCAATGCACGACACACACATACCCTAGGCATGCGATCTATTGCGGAAGTGTTACAGCTCGTCGATATACCCCACTGTATTCGTGGCGTATGCGGAATTAAAAGCTCAGCACAAAGAACTTTAAGAACTAACATATGCAAACTTGATTATCACTTTAAGTAGGCTTAATGTATTTTAATTAGCGCAGGAGCGTCGTGCAAGGGTTTTCATTTATTCAGAAGGGGGTCTACAAACAGATTTCAAATGATATTCAGCAAATGCTCAAACCATAATCGTTAGCATTTGTGTACTGTAGTGAAATGGTTTGTTTCTCTGCTAAGTGCAGCCACAGTCCTGCAGAGAACTGCTTGCAAGCAGTTGGTGTGTCCAACTAAATTATACATAACAATTGCTTATCGACGCAAAAGGCTCCTCCTATGCCAGCTTGTTGGAGACAATTGTTTGAACCCCCTTATGCACTTGCAACGCCGCCTCTGTTGGCGACAGCTGATATCAAAGCTTTTGGCGCTGCATATAAAAGTTTAATGGCACGCTGATTGTTTGATCGCTCATCGGCTTTTAGTGCGCGACAAACCTTATCGGCGAGCGGACGACGTCTGGAGCTTTATCGTATTCTTCACAAAGAGGCAGCTAAAGCTTTCACACCATGGAAAAGCTCTTCAGAAACGCGTTGGTGTTTGGTAAACTGCACCCAAGGCAATAACAAAGGAAATTTTTTGACGCTTTTCGGCTTTGCAGGTCAACGAACTGTCACGGGCAGAAGCAGAGGCATCGCCTGCCTGGCCGCTCTCTCAGAAACCCATCAAATCCTTCAGAAGACCTTGCGGGACTTCGCCAATGCGGAACTGGCGCCACATGCGAGACGCCACGATCGCGAGGAACTCTTTCCGGCGGAGCAGGTGCGTCGCCTCGGTGAGCTGGGCCTCATGTCCGTCACAGTGCGTGAGGAGTACGGTGAGCAGTCCACCCCAAGATGATGCATCATGTGGCTAAGTGCCGAAGACTACTTGCAGGTGGAGCCGGTCTGGATTACCAGGCATACGCCATAGGCATGGAGGAAGTGGCGCGCGGCGATGCGGCTGTCTCCGTTGTGATGGCCGTGCACAATTTGTTTGTGAGTACGGTGCAGCAGCATGCCACCGAGGCACAGAAGGAAAAGTTCCTGGTGCCGTACACTCAGGGCCAGAACATAGCCTTCTATGCTCTCTCGGAGCCGGGCAGTGGCTCGGATGCAGCTGCCGCCAGCAGCACAGCTAAGCTCAGTGCTAGCGGGGACTATCTGCTCAACGGCACCAAGGCCTGGATATCCAACTCCAAGGAGGCCAGTGGCGGACTCATCTTTGCCACCATCGACAAATCCCTCAAGCACAAAGGAATAACCGCGTTTCTCACGGACAAAGATGTGCCCGGCCTGACTGTAGCCAAGAAGGAGAGCAAGCTGGGCATGCGGGCCAGCTCCACGTGCCAGCTGACACTTGACGATGTCTGCGTTCCACAATCTCAGGTGCTGGGAAAGCCTGGAGTGGGCTTCAGGATTGCAATGGAATCTCTTGACTGTGGGCGTATAAGCATTGCTGCGCAGGCCACGGGCATTGCTCAGGCAGCACTGGAACTGGCCGTCGACTATGCGGAGAAGCGTGTGGCCTTCGGCAAAAGCTTGTCCCGCTTGCAAATGATTCAGCAGAAGCTGGCGGACATGGCGATGCGCGTGGAGGCAGCGCGGCTGCTCACATGGCGTGCCGCTTGGCTGAAGGACAACGGTCTGCCCTTCACCAAGGAGGCTTCCATGGCCAAGCTGCACGCATCCGAAACGGCAACCTTCTGCGCCCATCAGTGCATCCAAATTCTGGGCGGCATGGGCTATACCACAGATTTGCCAGCGGAGCTCTATTACAGAAATGCCCGCGTAACGGAAATTTACGAGGGCACGTCCGAAATTCAGCGTATTGTGATTGCGAATTCTGTGTTGCGAAGCATTTCTAATTAGTTTAAGTTCATAAATTCATAATAAACAAACACGATGAGAACGGAATTCCGATAGTTAAGTCAATCGGACAGCCACCACAATCTCGAACAGCTGTTAACATTCAGAGTGTTATCGACCAACCACCGCATCTGCTGTTACTAGCCAATTATTGTTATCGGTCAAGCTGGCTATGCGATATTTCGAACAGCTGTTAACATTAAGAATGTTATCGCCCGACCACCCCATCTGTGACTTGCACAATAATTGCTATCGCAGTTATCGAACCGCAGTGCAAGTAATAAAGACGTAGACTTCAATTTGATTCTAATAAGAGATAAATGAGCGCCGATCTGTTGCAATTAGATGTGGACACGCTGTTTGAGCAGCACGGCGTGTCCGAGATCGATGCTGTGCAGAAGAAAATCCAAACGGTTGTGGAAAACAAGCGCGAAGAGCTGCGCACCATGGTCGGGTAAGTCGGTGTGATGTGGCAAACAGAACGCCAGCGCAACATAATTGAATGTGGCTGCGATTACAGAGAGCGCTATCGGGACTTGCTCAAGGCCGCCGACACCATAGCCGCCATGCAAACCTCGGCGGGAACCCTCATCGAGCAGGTGCACTGCGTCCAGGGCAACTGTCGCAGCCTTAACGAGCAGCAGCTGCTGGGCTTTAAGACTACGCTCACCGACGCCGAAGTCCTGCTGCAGAAGCGCACGGTCAACAAACAGCAAAGCAACTACTACAGCACAATGGTGCAGATCAAGCTGTTGAGCAGTCTGCCGGAGCTCATCTGGACCCACATTGACCGGGAGGAGTTCTATGCGGCCACCGAGCTGTTCATATTTAGTCGCCACATCAGCACAGGCCTCCAGCTGGATGCAAAGAATGCGCTGATGCAGCAGCTGCCCGTCGCGCTAAAGCAGTGGGAAATCCTCCGACCCTTCCATGTGACCATCAAGAAGGCAGTGCTCGCCGTGCTAGAGCGAGAGCACCTGAGCGCCGATATAGCCGTGGACTGCATGTTGAGCCTGCTTCTGCTGGACAAAAGTGATCTGGGACGAGTGCTGCAAACGTTTCTGCAGCTACGCGCAACGGCGTATTGCAACTGCCTGCAAAGCAAGGGGAGCGAGGGGGAGAAGGAGAAGCCGCGGCGTGTCAAAGAGCGCATTTTGGCCAGCTTGCACATATTGAACGGGACCATCGAGCTGCTGGACACCTGCTTGCTAGGTGAGCAGGCCATCAACTTCTCTTTGAAGGAATAACTGTAATCTATTTCACTCTCCTTTCAGCCAATGGGTTGCTCTTTGAGCGTCTCGCTGAGTGTGTGGCCTCCACTTCGCCGCCCAGTATTAGCCGCATGGACAGCAGCGAGCGTCAGCTGGCGCATCTGTTGCCCGATATAATAGCCGGCTATAAGCCACAGTTCGAAACTCCACAGCTAATGCCACAGCAGCTGAGCGATGCACTGCGTCAGTGGATGTCCAAAATTGATAGCCTGGCAGCCAAGCAGCTGCAGCCCATCTTTGCGCTGGTCAGCAACATGCAGACCATACAGGATATCAAGCAGGCAGCGGGCGCCACGGCCAAGCGCGACTATGAAAAGTTGGAGCAACAGCTGTCGCTGCCGCAGGCTCAGCTGGATTTCTACAGGATCAAATACATGCCGCTGATCAACGCGCGCGTGCGCGAGATTATCCGCAGCAGCTGGGCAGCGGCCATGCAGCAAACCTACGAACAAGTGGTCCACCTGGTGGAGAGCAGCACGCCGCCAGCGCCGCTTCAGATATGGCGCGAGCAGAGCGACGATCTGCCCTTGAGCCTGGCTGCCGCTCTGAGCGATCAGCCCAAGCGCCTGGCGAATCGCACTAAAGGCTACGAGTCGGCAACCATTACCCTCTGCGCCCAGTTCGATGCCCAACTGGCGGGCATTGTGCAGGAGCTTAGTGTGCTGCTCCAGGAGCAAAGCTCTCGCGCTGAGGACAAGTTGGCCCTAATCAACTTCCTGCGCGAAACGGCGCAGGAGCAGATGACGGGCTACTTGAGTCAATTGAAGACGCTGCGTCTGCAGGAGCGTCCGGCCTTGTTGCAGGCGCTGCGGAACACGCTGGCTTTGATCGAGCTGTGCCCACATCTCAAGCTGTGCTTCTGTCATCCCACCAGCTGGCGCCAATGGGCGGGCCAACTGGCGGCCGGCGGCGCGGATCATTGGCAGCGTCTGTGCGCGCTGATCGAGGAGGAGCTGTTGAAGCTCTGGCTGCTCATTGTTGATGACATTCTGGCCGCGCACAGCTGCTCGGATAAGTTGCCGCAGATCCTGACGCACGATGTCGTCTTGCGGGACTTCGCTGTAAGTTAGTCTACATCTATGCGTAGCCCTTATCTGAAATGCAATCCCTTCCAGCTGTGGCAGACGCAGACGCTGGAGCAGCGCGACGAGGAGCACGATCAGAGTGTGCAGTCAACCATTCGCATACCCAGCCAGCCGCGTCTGTCCCTCCAAACCTACTTGCATCAGCTGATTAATGGGCTAAACAATGCCGTACCCCAAACACTGCCCACGAAGGTGCTGCACGCCTTCAATCAGAAGCTGCTCGGCCAGCTGCTGACCCACTACGAGCAACTGGCCGCCGCGGAGTGCACCAAGAGCAGCCAGAACATTGCGCTTCAGCTGTACTTCGATCTCAAGTTCCTGGAGCGCGTGTTTGTCGTGAATCGCGAGGAGCGCAGCCTCTACGAACAGTTCCACGTTCTGCAGCGCAGCCTGCGCGAGTGCATCGATCCCTTTGACTTTGAGCTGTTTGCCGAGCACATCACCACGCATGTCGCTCGCTCCACGGCGCGGCTCCATGGCGAACTGGGAGTCCTTACACCCCCGCAGGACAATTCGCAGGCTGCGAATGCCAGCTCGCTCTCCCATGAAGCTGATCCCAATGTGCTTTGCTTAAGCTCCTCCGGCTCCACGTCTCTCTGGTTCCCATTGTTGCCCATTGTCATGCCACAGGCCGCTGCAGCAGCAGCAGCAGCATCTCTTCCTGTCGAACGCAAATCCCCTGCCACGGAGACGGATAAGGTAAGTTTTTCTATTATTTTACACATTAAATATAGGAAATGCATAGTCTCTGGATTAATATTCAAGCAGAAGGAGGAGATTAATGTTATTATTTATTTTTGTGTTTAACCTATCATACATAATTATATATTTATATATGTATATCTCTCTTATAGGCGCAGTTTGAATTGTAGTTTTCTTTCCAATTTTATCATCGTTTATTTTGGGTAGGCATTGTATGCGTAATTTGTTTTATGTATATCTTTTGCATGCTTGTTGTTGTTTCATTTCACGTGAATTAATTACTGAAATTGTTATTTTTAGTGTTTCAACAGAGTTTGAGTTTGAGTGTTAATTATTTTGCAGCATGCTTGTTTATTTATTTTCAACTGCTTGCTCTGCACTGCTTTAAACAGTTGCTGTCTTAAGCTAAGACACAAACCAAATGCTGCTCTTTCTAATGAATTTTCCCATTAACTGAAATAAGTTTTATATTTATTTTCCTTTACTTTTGAAGCGCTGCAAAAGTGCGTCTTCAAGTTGTATTTTCAAAAATAACAGTAAATAAACCCAAGCATCCATTAAATAAATTATAATTAGCTGCAGCAAATGTTCGCAGCAATTGGAAATATTTGGCCAAAGTTTTGGCAGTTTTCAAAACCCAGAAGTCAGAAACTGAAACCGAAAACTTGCTTGTAGACCTCTCTCAGATGTGCGTGCGTGTGTGTGTGTGCTTGCACCTTGAATGCTAATTAATGAATTGGTCCATTATTGAAATCAAATCGTTAGGCAAACGCTAATTTATAGGCACGCTGACTTTGTTGGTTATTTGAACGCAGTTAGTCGCATGTTTCACCAAATAAATTGAGCTCTAATTATGTCCATGTTCAATGCTTTGGGCCATAAATCTCTGCACTGTGGCGCAAATTAATAGATTAATTAACAAAAAAAAAGAAGACATTAATAACGCATATATGTGTATAAATAAATCTCTGTTTAGGGGGCGACGACACCAACGCGAAAACCAGCATCAGCAGCATCGGGAGCATCGGGAGCGTCAGGAGCATCAGGAGCAGCACGCAAAAGCGATGCCAACAGCAAATCCAAGTCGAGCGCCGCTTCATTCTTCGGCATGTCCCAGGAGTGGTTCCGTTAGAGCCGCTTTGCCATCAATGCCACCGCGAATGCCCACAGCAGCCGAAGCCATCAGGAGGAGCAGCAGCAGGAGCTGGAGCATCAGATAAGCCTAATGAAGTGGCCAAGTGAAGTGCACGAAACGCGCTCAGCCAACCGGAAATCCACTGCAGCAGCCGCAGCAGCAGCCGCAGCAGCAACCGCATCAGCAGCAACTGTCATTGCTGTGTATTCATTTGTGTAATGAGGCTCTGTGTGCGTGAGTGTGTGTGTGTGTATGCATGTGTGTTAACTGTTCCATTCCAAGCAACTTGCATTATGCAGCCAAATATCGTTATTCAACTACAGCTTCATCATCATTTACAAACTGTACTTTTCTTTATTAATTTCTCTTAAAAATATAGTTTCATATTTATTCTTATATTGTAATTTAATGCGCTTTGTATTTTGGCACACACTTAAGGGCTATTTCTTGCCACCCTTCTTTCCCCCGCCCCCTCCCCCAGCAGCTGCTCCTTTCTGATCAGCGCCTTTCTTGCCGCCGCCCTTGTCCGCCGCAGGAGGTGGAGCTTTGTTTTTGCCTCCGCCTCCACCTCCTCCTCCGCCTCCTTTTTTCTGTTAAGAAGAAGCGAAAGAAAAAGGCGATAAAAATTGCGAACAATAATCAAAATTTACAGAGTTGAAAATTAAGTGTTTTTCTTTATAGATTTATGCGAGCTGTGATTGAGTGGAGTGTGTTGTGCTTTATAAGGAAGTTGGAAAACTATTAACTAAGGAGGTTAAATAAAACTATTCTTTAGTTAGATTAAAAATATAATTTTAGCCTGTTAAATCTAACTAAAGAAAAGTTTTATTTAGTTGTCTTAACTAAAGAATAGATTGTAAACAAATTAAAATAAATGCGATTGGATTTGTCCAGCTGTTTATTCCAGATTTTTAAGCACATTCCCTATATGCAGTGTTCATATATGATATCTAATTAATTATAGAACTTAGGGTATTTCTGTAGATCGTGACTAATTTGTAGACACTTTTAGACTCACAATTAAGACACGAGTTGCATAACACAAATATTGCTTACATTGCCGCCGCCGCCGCCGCCACCGGCACCGCCTCCCCCTCCACCACCGCCTCCACCTGCACCGCCGCCACCACCGCCTTTGTTTTTGCCCATTTGTGCAACTTTCTTTGTATTAAATTATTTAATTTGTTCGACTTGCTGGCGAACAACTTTCGCCGCAAGCAAATTGCAACTAATAAGCGCTCGACGCAGAAAAAGCTAAATGCAAGATGCAAATGCAAAATGCATAAATAAATTCGCAGGCGAGGAAAAAACGAAATAAACCATGAAAGCAAAACAAAATGCAAAAAAGAAAATAAAACAAAAACGGAAGAAAAATGCGAATCATTGAAAAGTGGGTGCAAAAGGAGGGACGTAGTCGGGCAAACCCGCTGCGACCTCCATCAGTCGCCAGCCACAAGAGCAACAATGGTCAACAGCTCTCTCTCTCTCCCAATCTCTTTCCCTCTCTTTCCCTTGGCCGATTTAGTTATCGACATCCCTCATCCCCTCCCCCTGGGACTTTGCTTTTGTTTGTGTTTGCGCTCGGCCAGCGAGTGGATTATTTTGTAGTTCTTTCTATTTGGCATTTTGTGTTTTGGCCTTCTCCTTCTCCTCCCCCACCCCTGGCCCCCACCTGCGGCGACAATGGCATTGACATTGGGCTCTTCCTCGTTGCCTCACCTTGGGGCCCAATAAAATTGCAGCGAAAGTTTTGCAAGAAAAGTTAAGGCTTATCTTGCGTATACTTAATGTACAGCCGAACAAGGTGAACTGTACATAAACGTAAAATGTAAATAAATGTTCTTCAAATATATTCTATTTTAAATTTAAGATTTTTATTTATTTTTGCTTATGAAAGCAAATCCGTCCTCATCGATTACTTATGCATAAAAGCCATTTATATCCAGCTTCTCAAGATAGGAAAAAAAATAGATATACATATATATAGATATAGGAAAGGAAACGAAAAAATGTGAAAGGAAATTCGTTTGCTATTCTAGAGAACATTCCTAATTGCTTAACATGTGCCCTGGATAATAATTTGCTTAGCCATCTGCATAAATGTTGTCTGTGGTCGGCATTTGAACGACTTTGTGAGATATTCTTTGACTTAAGGATGCGAAGGTCCTCGCCACAGGAGCAGCTCGCATCCACAAGTAATTCAATTAAATTTACATGCATGTGCACAAGCAGAGTTCAGAGTGGGACAGAGCAAAGAGAGAGAGAGGTGGAGAGGTGGAGAGAGGGAGAGAGGGAGAGGGCGATGGGGTGTAGGAAAGAGAAGGTGACCAAGTTAATAAATTTTCCACGTGCCTGAATGTCAGTGAAGCCCAACAACAAGTCAAAGGAGAAGGGACAAAGCTATGCCAGAGTCGAATTTCTTCATATGCTAATTATATATTATATACATATGTATGTGCGTTATCAAATCGGTCTGGCGTTGAGTCCTGTGCATAAGGATGCCAGAACTCAATGCATAGCTAATGAACGTGTAGCACGTCCTGCCGGAGTTGTCCTGCGGCCAACGGCTTGTTCCGTGTTTGGCTAATTAAATGCGATGTTTTAGCTGGTCAGCTGCTAAGTGAAACTGATCTGCAGTTGTTGCTGTTGAGAAAACTGTGCCACCAACTAACTAACGGACCAACGGACCGACGGACCCAACTCCCATTTCCCGGCTGGCCAAAAGCGAACTTCACTTGACCAAAATGTTGACCCGACTCGACATTTTGCTAATTCAACAAGTTGGAATCTGTTCATGGCTTATAAGCAATGAACATAAAACCAAATTAAAAGTGAAAAGTATAAAATAAGCTCATAAAATTGCATGCATGAGGATGGCAGAAGAGTTGGCAAAGGGGCGGATGGGAGGAGGGGGTGTGGCAGCCATTCGTGGAAACAAAGTCGCTGCGGCCATTTGCAGCAGGTGCAAGCTGCAAGATAAACCCGGAGCCACCCACTCGAAAAAAAGGGGTAGAGGAGAAGAAGAAAATAGTAAACTAGCTGTATAAAGGACAGACAGACAAGCTGTGGAAAAGTGGGCGTGGCAGGGCTCTGGCTAAATACATACATAAAAGGTGCAGCAGGAAAAGTGCGGAACTTTAATTAAGTTTTGGTTCTCCCAGCTGACTGACATCTTGAATTACAAATGAAAAACTTGTGTGCAAACTACAGGAAAATCTACAGCAAAAAAGCGAAAAAGCAAAAAAGAAAAAAGGAAAGGTGCAGCAACAGAAAAAGCTAAAAGGGAAAAACTGGCAGCATAATAACACACCGAGCCAAAGGTGGGACAGCAGCGGACGAGAATGCGAATAAGTTGCATTTGGACAGACAAGCAGACGGACAAAGAGATAAAAGAGAGAGAGAGGGAGAGAGATAGAGAAAAGGAGAAAGAATTGTCGAGCTGAGCTCGACTCTAAGCAGTCCAAAAATAAATAGTTACATCGCCTTGTCTAGTTAGCCATTATAAAAGCAGCTCGCAGATACAAGCCAAAAGGGACGCAATACACTGTGACAAAAATCACGGTAAGAATTTGTAGTTAAAGGAAATGCCGTGAATTGAACAAACCTTCAGCAGCAGCAGCAGCTGAATGGCAAATTTTATATTCATGTCGCAAGGAAATCGTTATAAAGTGAGCCTAAGAGAATAGGTAGTCGACTATGCAAATACCCTATATTTGTGAGCTGTGAAAGCAGAGAATTGATGTTAAAAATTGATTTTAAAATAATAATTAAATATTTTTTTTTTTTACTTTTGCTACGTAAAAAAATGTATACTTAACTGCATTTTCTTTTCAGATTTATTCTAGGAAAATTTAAAAATAAATAAATAATTTAATACAAATATATTTATATTTATTATTTTAATTATATATTTTTGTTCCATAAAATAAGGTATATTTAAATGCAATTTCTATCCAGATTTATTCTGGACAAAATTCATAGCATATGCAAACACATTTTGCCCATTCATTACCACCCGTTTGAGCTCACAATTACAGGGTATTTTCAGCTGACTAGCCTGTCAAATGAATGACTGAGGATTGTCGCTGGGCTAAGCCTTTAGAGAGACCGCATTGGAACTTCATCATCAGCGATTTTCTTTGCAGCTGGCGCAACATTTGGCTACCCAACTGCAGCTTGATTTTTACCCCTGGGTAAGGGTAGGCGCAGGGGTTCATGGGGAAGAAGAAGACTTGGTGCAGGCAACCAGGAAACAGATGTTTGCAAATATCTTGAGAAAACTTTTGGTTGAGGTATTTAAATAAAGGTGCGCTCCAACAACTTTTTCGACAGCCGCAAAATTAACAAAAAAAAAAAAAAAAATAAAAAGAAAAAACGAAAAGGAGAGCGAAAAAACGAGAAGTGGAAAATGTGAGTGCAAAAGAAAAGCGAAACGAAAGCTATTCAATTGCATCATTGAATTGCCAGATTATTCCAAGGCAGAGACTTGACTGTAATGGAAATTCAAAGGATATGCCAGTCCAGAACTGAGCTTTTAATGGCTGTAATCGCATACTATATACGGATATACATATATATGTGTGTGTGGTATATGAGTAAGAGCTGTTATCTAAATGGACAATGTAATTGGGCTATATGTTGGAGTGAATGTACATAATATTGAACTGGGGAGATGAAGAAATTGGAATGTGGGACAGACAGGCAGAAGGAGGCGTGGCCAACCCCATAAAGTGTATATATTCTTGATCAGGATCAAATGTCAAATCAAATTTGCACGTTCATCCTTTCGCCTGTCCGTATGTATGAAGCCATCGATCTCAGGATCTATAATACCTAGAGACCTGGATTTTTGTATGTAAGTTCTCCTTAACAACGTTCAGCTCGAGGATGATTTGAAATATCGATAACTCTTCCCGATTGCATAATATCGATAGCATATTTAATAAACATCTTAAAAACTAGAGTCAGCCAAAGAAGAGGTATATTATGTGAGAGGTATATCAAGTGCAAACTCCATATAAATTTATTGCATTTAATATAGGAAAGGAAGTACTTCCGCTTTGTGGAATGCTATCATAACTTAATATGTGTTTTATATGAACTGTCTCAAATGGCAAACAAATAATGTGTCCAAAAAACAATTGCGACAAAAGATTTGATTAACGTGAGCCATAAAAAAGCGACGATCCATAAATCAGAAGCCGAGCAGAAAAATTTGTGTGCGTGTTTATTTATGGCTAAAGACTTTACAGTACATTCATACAAATGTGTGTGTGTGTGTGTGTAAGTGTGTGTGTGTGTGAATGCTGGGTAAACAAAAATTGGCATTTTAAGTCAAATAAAGCGAGACGGGGATGCCCACATATCATGCAAGTGTGGAAAGTGGGGGAAAAGCGGGAAGCTGCGCATCAAAACATTTTATTTAGTCATAAAAATCGCGCGCGTTTAATACAACAATTGCAAGGAAAAGGTTTTCCTTCTCCCCCACCCACAATTCTGGCACACGTTAAGCTGGAGGGGTTGTTAGGGATACGTGAGATATGGCTTGGGGGGGGGGGGGGGAGCTGTTAGGAGGGGGGCTGGGATTGTAGGAGAAATCACATTAAATCACGACGGGCGATCACAAAAGGCGCTTCGCACGAAATTAAAGGTAAATAAAATGTTTATGAGTGGAACGCAATCGTTCATATGATTTCACATTTGATTGAATAACATTTACGCACGCAAACGCCGGATCCTGATTCCTCCTATCACATAGCTAAACATATATACATATGTATATATATTTGTGTGTGTGTGTTTGTGTACATATGTGTGCGCTTTGCTTCGGCAAAGATGGGCAATAAATTCAAACATGTGCACATAAATTTTTATTTCGATTTGCCGAGCCGCCGACGCGCCACCCGCCCAGCCACGCCCTCTTGCCGCACCGCCCAGTGGTTCAATTTTATGAACTGTGAATACGAACGTCACGGAAGGACATTTTCCCCTGTGCAGCAAGCGGCTAGCCTTGCGCAAATGTGTGTGTGTGTGTGTGTGTGTGTGAGTTAGTTAAGCATGCTGCTTGCGGAACGTCTGCTTGGGGCACTGCATGTGGCGCAACGGTGCGGCATGCAGCATCGCAAATTATTGCATCCACTCGTCGGCATCGCCTTAAGCGCTCTTCTTGTCTGTCAATTGACTTGCCATGTCCCACCGAAGGCGTCTTCCACTTGCTCCGCTTTTCAAATTGCCCACAAATTCCACTTTAAGTCAATTTTCTTAACGCTTTAAATTTCCTTTTGTTTTACTTGGTTAGCGAAAGCTTTATATGTATTATTTTTAAATATTAATATTATTATTATTTTATTTAATGTGAGAAAAGTAAAAAACATTTTTTTACAAATTATTTTTAAATAGTTTTTGCTCTCCCAGTAAACGTTCATATTTTATATTTATTGTTTCTTTAAAAATAAAAAATAACTAATCTCTCATTTAAGGACTGCCTCCTGTGAGAATTGAACTCACGACCCCTGGTTTACAAGACCAGTGCTCTGCCACTGAGCTAAGGAGGCTCACGGTTGAGATCGAATACTTAGCGTACAAGAAACAAATTGTAACATTAACTAATTGTTTTCACAGATCGAATGAAATATTAATTACTTAAAGAAAACATTCAGATAAGAGAGGAAATGTTTTCAGCTAGATAAATTTGATGAAAGAAGAGAGAAAAGCACACACATATGTGTATAATAGAATACAATTAAATTTATTTTATATGATGTATATATTTTATTATAAATGAATTTGAATTGCAATGAGCTTAATTTCTGATTCCAATTGCAATCGATCTCCATCTATTTTCTATGCTTAATTAATGCGATTCTCGCATTTCCTGGCAATTAAAGTTTTGTCTATACTTTTGTTTGCTGTTTCCTGTAATTGGGTCATTGGACTGATGGTAAAATTAATTGCTTTCTTCTCGTTACATTAGCGGTATTATCGCGCCCTTTGTTCAGCGGGCCTGCAATCGGATCCGTCAGTTTATATATTTTGCACCTCTCATTGTGCCTCTCAATCGAAGTGTAATTGCATGAGCCACTGAACCGCAACGTTGCGTGTGTGTGTGTGGGTGTGGGTGGGTGTGTGTGAGTGCGAGTGTATTTCCGTTAGTTTAGTAAATTGCCAAATCAATTGGCTGTAAGGGAATACCCCATATGAAGCTAATATCGGCACCTGCGTAGTTTAACGCCAATCGAAAACCCACAGCTTTTCATTACGGTGTAAAACATTTTCCCTCTTGCCGCATATCAGTTTCGCCTGTTGCATGTTACTGAAGGGTAGGAGTTTGGGATTAGGGTAAGCTAGGGGTTGGATGGAGTGGATGCTCATACGTACTGCACGTACGAATTGACAAATATATAAACGACTTTTCCGCGCATTTTCCCCTCGACGCTCGCCAAAAGTAATTGAAGTACTGCATTCAATTAACGAATTGAGTTCGATTGAATTGAATTTGTGTGATAACGGTAAATACCCCATATACTCCCCAGACAGCGAACCCAAATGCATTCCTAAGCACCCCTTAAGCACCTGACAACACATCCAAATGCAGGTGACACTAAAAAAGCTCTCCCATTGAGCATTGGGAAGGTAATTTGTGTGCATTGATGAGGATAATTATTTACGCCATTAAGAAAATTGATGTGGTATTTGTTGCAGTGTATTTGTGGGGCATAGCTTATGTGGGAAACAGATCTGAAATCGCACATTTGACCTAAATGTTGCCTTTAATTGAAGAGTTAAGTTTTTAAAGTGTAACTAGCTATAGTTATGCTGACCTGACTATAGGAACTCGGCCTGTGTTGAAGCTTTCTTCTTGAAATTAGATAAAAATTACATTATTTGCATTAGAAACTAAATTAAGTCGGAATGGTACGAATAGCTTCACTATTACATAAAGCTGTCATAGGAATAATCGAAAAAATAGTCGAGTTTTTCAAATAAATAAATAATAGACTGAAAGTCAGTTAAAGAATTTAAAGACACGCATACAAACTTAGAGATAATCAGAAGCAGCAAAGAGAATTTAGAGAGCGAGAGAGCGAGAGAGAGCGGGGGAGAAAGGGAGCTGGAGGGCGCATTGCCCGTGGCCAGACTTAACAAGTATTTATCGTGTTTTTCAATATTTTTAATGTCAGTTTAAATACTTGATGCGATTATTTTTCCAGCGATTTTGTTTTGCATACTCCCCAAATTGTACGCGGCGAACAGTGCTTGGGGCCACGCTCCAAACTTTTCAAGTGCCAAACACACGCAAAGTTTTTCCCCAACATTCAGCCAGAGACATAAAACTTTTATGCAAGTTATTAAAAGTGCAATGTTCCAGGGATAAGAAGGGTTGACTGCACGAAGAGGGGGGTGGGGAATGAGGGGAGGGAGGAATTCAACGCCAAAGAGTTGCTGCAGCGCGAGAAGTAAGAAAAACCCAAGAAAGAACAATTAAATTAAAGCCATAAGCGAAGCTAAGATACCCTGAAAAACAAGTGACTAAGAGGTATTGTTCTCTGAAAGTTTTTTACCGTTCATTCGCATATATGGATGCTATAAATTTAGATTTGATGGTCTTGCGGAATGAAGTCTACATTTGTTTAAAGCTGTTCACACATACAAATAATGGAGCATGACGGAAAGATATAATGGATGACCTTGGAAAATACTCACGAGCGGGAAGTTTAAGGATTACTGCCCAACAAAGTCATGAAAAAAATTAAGTTTATGAATATTTAATCAACTATCAATGACGTCACACAATTTAATTATTGTCCAACTAAGGAAGATCTTAAATAAAAAGAGAAGAATTAGAAGAATTTTTTTTTAATGACGTTCTTCTGTTTTTATTTAATGTATTTATAATAGTATTCCAGTTGTAACAAACTGTTATGCAATACACCAAGATTATTTTTTCGACTGCTTCTCAGATTTGAATTAACCGCAACACACCCGCTGCTCATCCATTCGCAGCTTGTACAGGGTATTATTAAGCGAAAAAAAATGACTCATCTGGCATTCAATAAATCTTAACGCGTTTTTGCTGCCAGATGGCCGCCAGTTGCCAGTTGGGAGCCTCGAGCGCTGCTACAGACGGCCCCCTAAATAATGACCCAGGACGGCGCCAGTTTGTACATTGTTATCTGGAAGTGGGCAGCAGGAGCAGGAGCTGGAGAAAAGGAGAAGGCAGAGCCCTGGTAGGCGGAGAAGAAAAGGGTCTGCCAGCAAGGTGCACGCCGGCTAAGAGTAACCGTGCATTCATTATTCAAAGGCATTAACTGGAGCTGAAGTTGGCCAGAACGAGTGCACGACAATCTCATGATATCCTTGACTTGGCATAACTTTTGCTGCTTCCGACCCCTTTCCGATCCTCAGCCCCTCCGCTTGCAGCCGCCGGCTGCAGTTGCAACACACAAAGCGGCGGCAAAAGTTGCCTTGCTGCACTCGAACAATAACGGAGCCAAGTATTTAAATGCAAATTAGCCCCAAATGATGCAATCATAATGCGGCGCTCCTTGCCTCGGGCGATTGCTGCAACTCCCGGCCAGCCAGGAGCAGCTTCTTCTGCCCCTCGACTCCTCCATGTCAGTTTTTAATTTCTACTTGGCGCTCATTTAGCACAATTTGGCAGGTTTTCCTAGCCGCCTGCGTTCCCCCTCGTTCCCCGACTACGGCCGAAATTAATTTCCACCTTTTTTTTCTCTCTAGTTGTTAAGCGAAGTTTTAGTGTCCGGTTGCAGCCAGGCAAAGCGGAAGACAGAAGGTGGAGGTTGGGGGCTGTGGGCATGGTCGTTATGAGTCCGGAAGATAAATGCATTTCAACACATGTTGTTGAAAGTTAATTTTCCGAAAACGCAGCTCATTTCTCCTAAATGCGCATTTGGTTTTCTTTTGCTGCCATTTTCCTTCGTTACTTCATTTCTTCTTTAATGGGCGCAAATGTGTTTTTGATTCATATGGCAGCCAAAGGCGAACTGGAACTGGTTCTAGGAACTAGCAGCTGGTTCCTGAAAGAATTCAAATTGGTCTACTGGTTCTTTATGAATTACTGACAAATTAAAAGAATAATGCGAATATATTATCTCATTTAATACCTGATACTTAGCTTAACTGTTTTATTGAACTGTTATACCTGACTGTGAATCGCTTTTCTAATTAGCTTTATTACATAACTTTATTATACTGTCGACTGTTATACTGTCATACCGTTATACTCGTATACTTTTATAATTTAGTTTAAGAGAAAGTTCTGCTTAAATAATTTATTATAGTTGAAAAACTTCTTCACTGTTATACTGTTATAATGCCATTCTCGAATGGTCAATTTAAATCGTATCAAGCTAATAAAAGTTTCATCTTGTTTAGTGCATTGCTTACGAACTGTCGAAATACTGTCCTAAAGCACTGTCCAAAAAGTTAGCAAACACTTATGCCATAAATTATGCATTGTGTACAAATTTTTCCCAACTGTTTACCCTCACTTAGCTTAAGCAATTGGCCAGACGTTTAACCAACGAAAGCCAAAAGCCCAAAGCCCAAAAGCCGAAAAACAAATGCCAAACGAGCGTCTTGAGAGTTGAAACAATGAGCTGAGAGCAGAGGACAAGCGTGTGAGCTGACCTCAAGACTGAGACTAAAAGTCTTTGCTCTTATAAACGGCATCAAATTTAACTGCTGTTGATATTCCTAATTAACACACACACACACACGCACATATATATATATATATATGAATACAGCCAAGACCAATTGGTCCTGTGCATGTGGCAATAAAAGTAATTTGCAAAATTGGTAGCAAAAACTAGACAATGCGCCAGTCGAGAGGAAAAGCTGTGTGTAGTTTTTCCTATGTGTGTGAGTTTTGGCGTATTTCGAATTAGGACATTTTATTATTTGCTGAGAAAATTATTGTGCTAGTTACAATTTCGTTATATGAGTGTCAGGGGAGTTTTTGGCAGCTGCTGCTGATGCTGTTGCTGCTGCTGCAACGTGTGAGAACAATGTGTGAAGCACTTTAAACTTTCGCAACTGTCTGCTAAAAATCTGTCTTGGAACGCTTGAGAAGACACTTTAAAGTCCATTAGCGTCGAGTGGCTGGTTGGCAAGAGGCAAAAGGATCAGCTTTTGTATGTGAAATACGGGGCGTATGCGCAATATTCGAAATGTGATTTGAGTCATGCGCTCGCTCTGCAGTTGCAGCTGCAGCTGCAGCTGAATCTGTCAATATCTTTGAACGAATATACATTTTATATATTTAGCCCACTTACAGTCGCAACAAAATGACATTTTTATTTCCATTTCTATTTTCTTATGTTTTATTTTGTTGTTGTAGCGAGTCAGTGAAGCAAAAGGATTTTATTTTGTATATATTTCGTGCTTTGTGTCAATCGCCTGACATCGAATTTTCATTCTTCTCTTGTCAAGCAGAATATAAACAAAATGGAGTTGCAAAAACTTGTCTAAACTAAAACCCATTCCGCAACCCTCATGAAATTCTCCTTTTTTGCTCTCCGTTTATTGCTGCAAATGTTGTTTGCTTTTTATTGGACAAGCAGACAAGCCAAGAAGCAGAACTGCTCAAAATATATCCATGAAATATAATATTAGTGCAAATTATCGCACAACATTGCGTATGGAAAACTTTTTCTGTTTTTCTCTGATGGAACTCCCATTCCAAGGGCTCATAAATAAATACATAATTTATTATTTAAAGGGACAGTTGCATAAATATTCAACGGAAAATATTTTAAAGTATGAGTAAAAGAAGTTTCAAGTTTTTAGTTGTTGTTTTCTGCTAGACAAATTCTGTTTAGAAACGTTTTGGTTGCATTTCCATTCACAATTTTATTCTTTTGAAGTATTTGTTGCATACTTTTAGGATAAGATCTAAATTACAAAATTTTATGTATTCTATTCTTTCTGCCTACAAATATTTGTATTTTAACAACAAATTAAGGCGAATTAAGACTTTAATAATGAGAAAGAGAGAGAGATAGTCAACAATTTTGCAAATGTCACATTAATAAATATAAATAATTTAATGGATAGCTCATAGTCTGGTCTATGAGCTACCTTTTATCACTTCATTGAAGCTTATTAGGAATCCACCTAAGCAATTTCTCTAATTAATTAGCTGTATTAGCGCTGTTTCGCAAACACACATTTTTATAGGGTATCTAATTGAAATAATGTTATTACTGTTGCAATCAACTTAAAGTACTTAAATAATACGCACATCACATTTGGAACATGCCAATCGAATTAAGTTAATCCAATTTAATACCGTCTGACAAGCGCAGCTGAGCGTGTGTGCCGGTGAGTGCGAGTGTGTGGGTGTGGGAGCTTTTTGACTGTCATCGCATCCAAGGATACTTCAACAATATATTTAGAATCCTGGCTGTCATCAGTGTCGAGTCACTAACAAATTTCGAACAATGAAAAAACAATGGAAACACGATTTGCCATTATGCCGGAAATCTTCGATAATTTCAAATAATCCACTAACACACATACAGACACACACGCGCGGAGATTCGACTTGAATGGAAGTGCTGATTCAATGTTGGGCCCCGGGCAATGTCTCAGACAATCAGCACCACAGACAAGCAGCAGCAACAGCAACAACAACAGCAACAACAACAACAACAACAACAACAAGCAAACAGGAAGCCAAGGACATAAAGTGTCTGCGGTCTTTGCGGCGCTTGCTGCGAACTTGACTGAATGAATGAGCAGCTGAATAAGCGACTGCATTGGGTTAATGCGACATCCTAAGAGAAAGGGGCTATAAAGTGAGGAGGTGGGGGGAGGGGATTGAGCTTCCGGGTTGTCTGAGCACTGGCATTGCAGAGGCCAAGAGCGTTGCTCACAAAGTAAGTAGAAAACTTTTGCCATTTCTCACACACACACACACGCACACAACTTTTAATATTTACTGCCAATTGTTGTTGTTGTTGTTGTTGTCGTTGTCGTTGTAACAAAGTTACAAGCAGCATTTGAAACTTGTCGTCGTCAAAGTCAAAGTCGCTGCTGCTGACGCTTTTGCGGTCGCCAGTGCGTATGAGTAATTTTTATGAGCCAAACATCAATGCAACTGTTTCACTGGCTTTTGGCCTTAATGCGTAGCCCACTTTATACTGGACTTTTTTTTTTAAAACAATTTGGACCAAACATTTCTGTTAGATATTTGCCTTTGATTTACAGTTGCTTTTGTCTTTGTTCGAAGGTCTTCCTTTATAACCTTTGACCTTTTGCATTTGTGTCTAAGATTAAACTTAATTGAAATGTGCGCTCACTTAATGACAAAAACTGGATTTAGGGACAGTTAAATACAAATATAATTGGCCTTACTTTCGTATCCTTTATCCTGTTGATGTAGCCAAAGGAATTACATATATAGAATACAATAAATCTCTTGCTAGTCCGGATATCCTGTTCAGCAATTGCCAAAGTATGCCATAAAGAATCTTTGTCTTTGTCTCTTAGATGGGAACGACTTGTTGGATTCCATCTAAGTGTGAGGGAATATTAGCTTGAAGATGTGCATATGACAAATCTGAAAAGTTTTCCAGCCACTTGCTGCAAATAAAGTTTTATTTAAATTTGTTTTCCACAAGAGAAACTTTTGCATTTTCGCCTCTCTCTTTCTCTCTCTGTGTGTGTGTGTGGCTGCATTTTTGGGTGTCAGAGTGCGGATCAGCCGATGAACTTGTGACTTAAAGCTGCATTGTTTGATTGTGGCTTAGGCGGTTCTTTTATGCCGCTGCACATTTTTGCCCGCTAATTGTGTGTGTCCTGGCCAAGTGGAAGGATGCAGCAAGAAATGACTAAGCCATTGAGCACACACAGCTAAAGAAAAGCGGCAAAAAAAAAAAAAAAAAAACAGAGGCAGGAGAAGCGCGCATCAAGCCATAAATCACAATGGATATATGCATAAATTATAGCCTGGAACTGGCGCTGAAGCTGAAGCTGGAGCTGGAGCTGGAGCAAGAAATCAAAGTGGGTAAAAAAGGGCTGGGAAAACAACAGGGGGAGAAAGGGATGAGGAGCGAAGCATTTTAAAACGAGCGACGTTTAAGGATTTAACGAGAAAAAATCGCTGTCACGCAGATGCTGGACGCATCGTTTTAATCAGTGGGCGACAGCCACAACCTGCAGCCCCATCCCCTGTCTTCCAGCTCTGGGCTTCAGTTGCGACTCGTAATATTTTGTCCGGGCCAAAGTCAACAGCCGGCACTTGGATTGCGTGGCAGCGACAAAGCCCGACTGAGGGGGTCGTTCAACAAAAGGGGTGTGTGGTAGGGGCTGCTGGTAAAATTTACATTGGCGCTGCAAAGTATGCAACGCATATTTTTACTTCACTTCTGTTTGCTTCGCTCGGCTCAGTGGACCAAACATGTCCAATACCGCAGCACCCACACCACAGCAGCCTTTCTCTCTTTATTTGTGCCCAACCACACACACACACACATATTTATATATATATATATATAAGTGCGTACACATTGCTACAATGAAAAAGTGCCTTGCCCAAAGGCTAACGGCAATTTGTTTGGCCAAAATCTTTTGGTATATCAAAGCATATTGTTTTAAATAACATGAATGTAATTTAATTTAGTTTTTTTCAAATGACAGTAAAGTTTCAAAGGTCAAATAAATTTTAAATTAATTAATATGTTATTTGTTTTTATGGCAGATTAATATTTAGATATAAAAAAAACTTCTGTAAAAAATAAAATTATTTTAATTTAAATACGCGATTTAGTTATTTATTTGCCCATAAAATATTTGAAAGCAACAAATAAGTAAAATAAAATCACATTTAAATCCCAGTCCGCGAATCGAATTCCATGTCAACTTTTATTTTACTGACAAAATAATAATATCAAATAGGTGTAGACCTCTCATAGACCATTGCAAAATCCGTCATAACGGACGACTAATTATTGTCTATATTGAATTATTTTTAAATTATAAACATCTTCACAGAGTCCCTAGATATAAGAATATATTCCTAATAAATATGAAATATAAAATATAAAAATTATCATTGCCGTCTAAGAAAGAAGATGTACAGTAAAAGATACAATGTACAAAATACAAGATACGAGATATAATGAAATAATTGAGATATACAAGATACAAAATACAATATACAAATTACAAGATACAAAATACAAGTTACAAGATAGAAGATATAAGATACAACATAAGGATGAAATACACAAACTACATACAAAATAGAACAATCAATGTAGCTACATTATAGATTATAAAAGATATAGGATACAATGTGTAATATATAATAATGTAAAATAAAAAATACTTACATAATAATAATAAAATAAAGGTATAGCTTAGAAGAGATACGATATTCAACCTACGAGATGCGGAATATATAGATGAGAGTTACGAAAAGATACGATAAGAGATTCGAGATATTCGTGACTTATTGAAATTAAAATTGAAGTTTAGACTGAGAATCCTCATTTATTGCTTACTGGTATAACTGAGAAAAAGTTAAAACTTGAATTTTGGATGTATGTGAATGTGAGTGTGAATGCGTGTCTGTCTGTCTCGCTTTCATATGCAGCAGTCACTGAATTTTGGCAGCTTTTCGATTTGGACACCGACGATGCGGAGAGTCTGCTGCGAGGCAAAGATTCCGGTACGGATGCAGTAGTCGAGTGGCATGTGCTGCACGAGCTGGGAAAGGAAGCCGCCGACAAAGGCGTCGCCGCACCCGTTGGTGTCCACAATCGTTTTCTTATCCACCTTCGGCACCGGGTACTCGAGCACCTTGTTGTTCTCCTGGAAGCAGAGCACCGGACAGACGGCATCGGTGATCATGACGATGCGCGGTCGACAGTTGTCCTTGGGTAGACTCTGGAGCCGGTGTCCGACCTCAAAGATGTCTTTGGCGTTCCATTCGTGTGTCTCGGCATAGGCCAAGGCCTCCTGCTTGTTGCCAATGATCATGTCTGTGAATGGCAAAATCGAGTCCAGATGCTTCCTGTGCGACTGCAGGACAAATACGGCGCTGAAATTGAGCACAAAGAAGCGTTTTGAATCGCTTGAGAGCTTCGCTATCCGGATCACGGTCTCTGGCGTAACGGCCATAAAGAAGCCGGTTGCATAAAAGTACTGGGCATTGTCCAAAAGGCACATGTTCTCGTCAATATCGAGCCAGTCCTGCGTGAACAGAGACGCGGCGCCCAAGTTGGCAACCAGGGAGCGATCGTGACCGGTAATGATAACCGCGCAGGTGCCCGTCGGTGCCTCCTCTCTAACCTGATAGTGGGTCTCGACGCCATCGGCCAGCGCCCGCTTGGCTATCGTGTCTCCAAATCTGTCCCGGCCCACAGCCCCAAAGAAAATCGACTTGAAGGGCTTGCCCACAATCCACTGAAAGACCCGCATGGAATTTTGGCAAGCCCCACCTGCCGAGTACTGCACATTTTCCTGGTTGGTCAACTCCTCGAAGAGCGGTATGTGCTTCTCCTCGGCGATGATGGCTGCATTCGCCTTCAGATCGTACTTCTCCAGCAGCATTGTGTCCTCCACAATGCTGGTGATGTCCAGCAGGGGATTACCAAACCCAATCAAAACGCCGTCTGGTAGTTCCATTGTTTTCTTCGAACTGGTTCTATGTATTGTGATTTGTTGTTGTTTGCCGGACTTTCTATTAAGTAGACTGTCCCTGTTCGGGCTACTGTCGATCCAGTTTTTGTGATATCCTCGATTTGTAGGCCCTGTACTCAAATTGTACAGGTATGATATTAATTCGTAGCCCTTCGTTACGTTTACTCCCAAATGTCTCATAGCAATTCATTTATTTCTCACCTCATCCTCTCAGGAAAAATTAATACCGCATACTTCCGATTCCAATACTTTACGTATAAAAAATATGTATGCTCCCTGCTGTTTAGGCAGGGCTTTAACGCAACTATGACTGAAATTGCAAAGTAGGCTTATCCGAAGCTAATTTTACATAGTTTTCCTATCTTTGGTTGGGGGAAGCAAATATAATACGAAAATTATGTAAATCAGTCTTTCGCTGTAAAGAGTTTTCCTCTTCCATACTTTAAGGTTTGTTACAAGTAAATTAATGAATTACAATTGCAATAGATGTGAATAAAATTAGTTGTAAAAGTAAAATGAATAAAGAGTAGTAGAAGGAAGGAGCATGCAGCCTTGTATCAATTCGTTAATTAGTAAGCAGACTTTTAATATAGCCTATAAAATTTAACAATATGTTGCATATAACAAAACAGGGTACAACCTAGTCGTATAGTTTTTACTTTAACTTTTTATTGAACTGCAAAATTTGGTCTGTTTATTAAATAAATTCATTTGTTTGATAATGCTGTTGAACAGGGTATGGCGTAGTCGTGCGGCTTCTTCACTGCAGCTTTAATTACCCGCATAAATCAATCATGTTATATTAATGGTCGGTCCATTTAATATGCTATTAATTACATTTGCATTTTGTCGTGCATTTTTATATGTAATTTAAGCGCCATTACGAGAGGCACGTAGCCAATGGGGAGGAGTGTCAGATGAGGGGGAAGTGGGGGGAGTCTTTCAGTTTTCAGTTTTCAGTTTTTACTGCTGTAAAGGTGTGAGCACTTTTATTTTCATTTGCACTTGTAGTGGAGCTCACTGATGGGACAGGGAATTGAATGTCATAATAAAAATGTACGTCTTGTCAGCTGGCAACGCGTTGCGCTTGACGAGCTGAGGATGCAGTTGCAGCCACCCGGAACGTCCTTGCCACGAGTGCAACAAGCGGCAAGCGAGTGGAATGGGTAGAAGTGCGGGGTGTGGGGGGAGTGAGCCGAGTGGCGGTTGAAAACAATGGCATTTGCAGTGCTTTGCACAAGTTGCCTCGCATAAATATTAATTTTTATGCAACAAAAGCAGCCGCAGCGGCAACAGCAGCCGCGCAGCAATGCCAACAACTACAACTACAACAACAGGAACAGCAACAACAACAACGACAACAATAGCAGCAAAAATAACAATAGCAACAAGCGTCGCTTATCGCCTGCGAGCGCCGCAAAGTATGCAAGCGGTTTTTCACTTTGCTGCTGCCTCTGTTATGCGCATACCCTGTAGTTTAAGAGGGGGGAAACGGTGCATGCTGTGCTGGCCTTGAAATGGCTTTATGCATAAGTTAAGCTTTAAGTTGTGTGGCTTGTTGTTAGTGTATTAAAATTTAAGCATATAGTTTAAATGTATATTTCCTTTCTCTTAGAAAAAACTGAAATGATATTATAAAAGGCACAAGTTGGTTCCATCATTAGTGAGATTTTTTCTTTTGTAAAATATAAATTTTCTTATGGGAAAAAATGTCAGTTTTCAAGCATTTTATTAGGTATACCAAGGCTTAAATTTTTCATACAACACAATAATAAAATGAAACAAAATGAAATAAATATTATATTCTTTTTTATATATATTTAATAATATATTTTGAGCAGCTCTTGTTTTTAACAACTGAAAAATGGAAGCATTTAAATGAATGCAATTAAGTTCATGCATTCAGTAAACTCCCTCAAAATTTTCCACAAGAGAAGAAAAGAGAGTGTCGGAGATCATAGGATATGGCAATGATGGTGATACCTGTGCTTAGATTGTCGCTTCCTGGATAAGTGGGAATGCTTATGTGCGCACATTATTCTTCGTCGAGTGCCTTTAGCAAACCGCAGTAGCAGTAGCAGTTGAATCATGCGGAGGAGGATGAGGAGGAGGAGGGGGAGGAATCAAGAACCGTTTTTCGACAAGTCGAGGATGGGGCAGCTGAAGCTGTTGCTGAGTCGCAGCAGATCTGTAGCTGGAGCTGGAGCTCGACCGCAGTGGCAATGCAGCTGCATAATGTGGCATGTGGTTAGCATTAAAAATGATATGCAACATGAGCTGCAGCAGAGCGAGGGGGACTGTTGCATTTTGAGGTGCAGGCAGTCACTGACAGCCGCATGGCAATTATAATCCACACGAACAGGCGCGAGCAGCGCACACACTCGCACACTCGCACACCCACCGAAACAGTAGCCAACCGAGCGTGTGTGGCTTAAGTGTGTTAACTGTAGCTCAGGGCGGAAGGGAGAGAGAGAGAGAGAACCCGGGAGTTGGGTGTCCGTAAGCAGCAGCTGCCAGTGGCAGACAATGAACACATCAACATGACACTGTCGGCCTGACAAAAGCTTAGCAGCCAGCTGAGTGGCAGCCAGACCCAGGCAAACAAAAAAAAATAAAATAAAAGAAAACACGGTCCATTCGCATATGTGCAACACCCTCTCCACTTCCCCGCCCACCACCTGGGAGACATTCACACGCTCGACGCTTTTTTGATATCCGCTTCCGCTTCCGCTTCCGCTTCCGTCTTGGCCACTGAGATTGTTATGTAACAAGCTTTTTATGTGATTACCTTTACCTTCTGTTAGTTTTACTATAATTTGGCCTTTACTTTTAACGAGATTGTTACCAGATTTTCATACACGACTCTCAAGCTGAAACGTGCCGCATTCAAGCATAAAATGCAGGATGTTCCTCACATTTACATCCACACTCGCACTCACACTCACACTCACACTCACATTCGCATTCATTCCACTCAGTTTCGGTACTCGTATGCGTATTTGAGTGCACGAAGATGTGTACTCGCATTTCTATTGTGCTGCATCTGCTGCTCATTTCCTCGCATCCAGACAATGGCCCAAGCAGTCGAGCTATAATAATAAACGTGTCCCTTTTACCTTTTCAGAAGGGATTAGGTTTTAGATACACGTCCGTGGACAAGTTCCGTTCCGTTCCGTTGACAGCAACGTGGAAGCTTCCAAGTGTGTAAGCTATTTGTTATCTTAAGCTAATTTCAAAATTTTATTATATTGTTATATGAAATATAAATGACAATTTGTTAAAGTGAAACATTTGTTCATAAATTATAATCAACTTTAATTTAAAACTGTGGCTGGTCTGCTTCTCAGCATCGTCTAAAATACTTGAGCTTAAATTAAGATTCTAGCCTCGATTGAAAGTGAAACTCACCTCTCGTACTGCATGAATAAATTGCAGCTTACTCCGATCATAGTCCGTAATAGGATTAATGTGACGCATAGCAGACAGATGATTGTGTTTACGATCCATCGATAGACTTTTAGGCATTCGGCCATCGTTTTATTTCTGTACAAAATTCTGTCTCACTTTTGACATATTGTATTGTATCATAACTATTTGTATGGGTTTTCGAACGTTGCTTTTCTTATCACATATCCGATCTGCTTAAATCAAATGTAAATATTCATTGGCATCATTTCACACGCCGGAAACGAATTTCCGTGAAAATCAAAAAACTTTTTCAAATAAATCTAACTCGAAATTGAATATTTTTAGTGGGAACATCTGGAATACAGCTCCAGATCCATAGTTCGATTTCAATAGTGTTGGCTAACAGTGCTAAAAATGTCGCGATACGCTCCATTCATTAAGCCCTACATCGAGTACAATCAATTCGGCTGGGGACCCTGCGATGTGCCGGACATGGAGGTTCCCTACCAGCCGTTCTGCAAGAGCGATCGTCTGGGCAAGATCAGCGACTGGATGCTGCCCATGCAGGACAAGAAGTACACCAACAAGTATGCCTCGACCTTCGGCAGCAACAACAGCCAGTACGCCTACTTCCACGAGGACGACGATGCGACCTTCCACCTGGTCGATGGGGGCAATCCGCGTGCCCTCAAGCCCTATCAGAGGAATCGCTACCGTCCCAATCAGCGCAACAATGTGCGTGTCCACGGCCGGAATGTGCGTGGCAATGCCGCCACGGGCGGTGGCCAGGGTGGTGCAGGTGGTGCGGGTGGTGCCGGGGCTGGCAACAAGTACGGCAAGGGGCGGGACATGCGACGCGGCTACACGGGTCGCCGCTTTATGCGGAACGCTCCGGTCCGGTTGCGGGAGAGCTCCGTGGTGGTTCGCTCCGACTGGGTGTCCATTGAGGAGATCGACTTTCCGCGCCTGCTCAAGCTGTCGCTGCCGAACATCAAGGACGGCCTGGACGTGGTCACCAGCGGCACGCTCGAGTACTACGACAAGCAATGCGATCGCATCAATGTGAAGAACGAGCGAGCCCTGCAGAAGATCGATCGCATCATCAATGTGCCAGGCACCATAGACGATCCCATCATCCGGCGCCTGTCGAAGACCATGGGCAACGTCTTTGCCACCGATGACATTATTGCCACCCTGATGTGCTGCACCCGCTCCAACTACTCCTGGGACATTGTCATCGAGAAGCTGGGCACCAAGGTGTTCCTCGATAAGCGCGACAATGCGCAATTCGATTTGCTGACCGTCAATGAGACGGCCTTGGAGCCGCCCCAGGATGAGGAGGGATCCATCAACTCTCCGCAGAGCCTGTCCTTGGAGGCGACTCTGATCAATCATAACTTCAGTCAGCAGGTGCTGAAGATTGGCGACCAGGAGCCGAAGCACAAGTTCGATGAACCGAACCCCTTCGAGGAGCCCGGCGTGGAGCTCGCCTCCGTTGCCTACCGCTACAAGCAGTGGCAGCTGGGCGACGATGTGGTGCTCATTGCGCGCTGCAAGCACAACGGAGTCATCAAGTCTCCCAGCGGGGAGCTGCAGTTCATCTCCATCAAGGCGCTCAACGAGTGGGACTCGAAGGCCGCCAACAGCGTCGAATGGCGTCAGAAGCTCGACAGCCAGCGAGGAGCGGTTCTCGCCTCGGAGCTCCGGAACAATGCCTGCAAGCTGGCCAAGTGGACCGTCGAGGCGGTGCTCGCTGGCTCCGATCAGCTAAAGCTCGGCTATGTCTCCCGTGTGAATCGTAAGCCACATCTGTATCCCACTCCCATTTCTTTCCCATCCCCCCTTCCTTTGCAGGCAAGGATCATCTGCGTCATGTGATCCTGGGCATGCAGCAGTTCAAGCCGCAGGAGTTCGCCACCCAGATCAATCTGAACATGGACAATGCTTGGGGAGTGCTCCGTTGCCTGGTGGACATTGTGCTCAAGCAGCCGGACGGCAAGTATCTGATCATGAAGGATCCAAACAAGCCCATGATACGTCTCTATGACATACCGGAGAACGCGTTCGACTCGGAGGGCAACGACGACGAGGAGACCAGCGAGGATCGGCCGTTCCTTAAGTCCCTGGGCAATTAAATTCTCAACAGGTTTTCATTTGATTGTGTAATGAATATGATTTTCTTTTTGACTGAATAATAAAGGAAATGAGAAAAAAAATTGTGATATATTGTATTAAATTTTCAATTTCCAAATTTTATTTAGTGAGGATTACACAACTCTATAGCTGTACCATAATTTCCCTTATCTTCACACTTACTCTATAAGCATAAAACCCATGTTTATCTTTTTACTCAACTCTTTCCCCTTCACTGAATATTTTATTTGAGTTCTCAGTATTTTTGCCTGCAGCAATTTCTGACCAGAAACAAATACAAAGCTCGTTTTGTTTGATATTTGTGCAATGTTTATGACAGTTTTTATATTTTTATTTATTTTTTATACTTTTATCTGCTGGCTTGTAACGAACCAATTTTTTATAGCTGCCAGAGAGAGAGCTTTAATATGATTTATAAACCCGTAACATATCAGAAAAATCCTTCACTATTTAGCTTAATTGATTTTATTTTTCGCTCGCATATTCAAAGACAACTCTTCCATAGATGTTATTTACAATATTTGATAACATTGTTATTGTTGTTGTTGTTGTTGTTGTTGTTGGTTGACTGATAGTTACCCTCGAGCTGTGAATCCAGATAAATGAGCTCCTGACAGCGACAGAGACAACAGAATTGGCAACTGCGCTTGACTGAAGCAAAACAATGGAAATAAATACAATTTAAATTGAGTTTTTGACCAAGTTAACACACAAGCACAAAACATATGTCACCACATGTGCACATGTGCACATGTGTGCGTGTGTATATACCACAGCCTGTCCCTCGAGATCTGACAGGAGTTACAGTTATTTGATGATAACATGTCCGCATCAATCATTGCGGTTCTGCATGCGAAGAAATACGAAATGAGACCAAGTTAAATAAATGTACATTGTCAAGGTTTTCTGTGTCTGTGTGTGTGTGTGTGCTTGAATGACATTTGACATTGTCCCACACACACACACACACACACACACATACACACACAAACACACTCGCACACAATCCGAGAGTAATTGAGCTGAGGACATTTGCCAGTTGTTCTGCTCGACTCTTGCGTTAGCAGCAATAAATCAACAAATGGCATCAATCAATGCAAATTTCCTAGCAATTTCATTAGAAAACTAAAAAAAAAAATCGAACCTGTGTTGAAATTTTAATTAAATTTCACAATTTAATTTGTCGCAAACTGCAATTAGATTCAAATTAACAGCCCAATTGATCGCCAGCCCTTGGCTTCGAAATCAGAATTCCTTTTGCCAAATTAAACTTCGTTCGCACTCAACAATAAAATATTTAAAACATAAACACGAACATTTAACAGCTTGTTAAATAATTTCACACAAATTGTTCGATTGGTTGTTTGCATAATAAAAAAAACCTTTTAATAATTTAAATAACTGACGAAAAGTGTTTGCCAGCCATTAAATATTTACCAGCTTAGCCTTACTAATGCTTAAGCTAAGGCGTGTTTATCTTGTTGAAGTTTATTTTATTTTATTACCAAATAATAATTCAATGTTGATTGTGTATCAGGTATACGCACCGTAATCCCATTAATTTAAGCAGCTTGCTTAAAGGGGATTAATGCGCCAGTCTCTATATTCAGCATACGCACTGTTGCACTTACCTCTGAAGTTACGAAATCATACAACATTATGCGAATTTGAAAACTTTCAATTGAATCAGAATCATAATTGCAAGCAACTCCGCTTTTAATAAATGTCCCCAGGAGCAAGTGCATTCGCATTAAGCATACGCAGTGTTGGCTTCGGAATAAGTTTTAGTGGTGCACAAAAAGTAGCAGCAGTAAAACCACACTTAAGTGTTATTCAATTAAAACATTTTGTTTGCTAAATCAACATGTCCGGAGCAACTGCAAAATGACTTTTGTTGATGGTTGCAAGCGTTGCGCCACAAAAAAGTTGCGCTTGGTTGGCTGCCACTCCCACTCGCTTGCTGGCTGGCTGGCTGGCTGGCTGGCTGGCCGGGAGTTTATATCGAGGGGGCACTGTTGCATTTCAAGGTCTGCGCATGGCTAACCAACCCGTTGAAAGGCGTTTAACAAACTGAGCACTTGCCACTTGCCACTTGCCACTGCGGCGAGCTTCAACTTCGAAGCCAGCTCAAGTGGCGCCTCAATGCGAAACTTTGTGTGCATTTCAACGTACAGCCAGGCTCCAAGAGGGGGATCGGTGAGGGGGAGGTGGAGGGGGAGCTAAAGGGGCACTCAACCGAAGGCATTTGCATATGGAACCGCAAGCCCGACGCCCTGAAAAGTTAAGCGTTGAATGAGAGCGACAAATTGCAAATTAAACTCTTTTGCATTTTACACACACGAAACTAACTGTAAATAAAAATGTGCGCACAACAACTTTTGCCCACAACTCGAAATTGAATTTGATTTCAATGCAGAGCACAGCCCCTAACCAACTGCCAGTCCGGCAAATTTAAGACCCTCGGCTATTTAAACGTTTAAGCCACAATTTGAGCTGCGACCCAAACCCCTCCCCCCTGCTCTAAGAGACCAACCTCTGAGCCAAAAAAATTGCCTTTCGGCGCGCTGCTTCAACGAAATTTGAAAAGAGTTTAGAATTGGTTGAATGTTAACTTTTTGAATCTCTCTCTGGCATTTGCTTTGCCTTTCGGCATATTTAATTTGGCGACTTCTTTCAGCTTATTCTCCTTTTTTTCGTCCTGGGCTCAAAACATTGGCCAACTTTTCAAATGCAGCTCATTTAAATATAATTTGTCAAAAGAAACTTTTCTTAACCCCTCTGCAAAAAGACAGCGCCAAATGTGAGAGGTGTAGCAGAAGGGGGCGTGGCACAAAAGGCCAATTGGCAGACGCTAATGTGCCGGAAAGCGGCTTAAGGTATTAGCTGGCTTAAAGGAAAAGTTATATATGATAGCTGGCTACATTCATATGCTTATAACGAAAATTTGATCTTTTTAAATCTGTTTTATATAGCAAAGCGATCGCTTTTCACTTAAGAGTTCTTCCTTTATGTATTCTGCAATCATATTTCTATTCAAAAAAATGAATTCGCGTCTGCCTCCTGTGAGGATTGAACTCACGACCCCTGGTTTACAAGACCAGTGCTCTACCACTGAGCTAAAGAGGCTGCTTATGAAAAGTCTTCAAATTTACCAACAAATGTTCTCATTCAGCGATCGTTGCTTCAAAGAATTGCTTGGAATTATGAAAACAATTATGTTAAAAGTTGTGCATAGATAAGAATTCAAATATTTGAAAAAAAAAACAAGCGTTTGCTGTTAAGGAAATTAATATACGAAGCAAGTTGTGCGTTCTTAGATAATATTTTGTACGCATGTACCAAAATGTTTGCATATGTTTCGCTTGATTGACTGACGATCGATCGATCGATCGATCGATTTGCCTAAATAAGAGATTGCAAGTTAATTTTCATAACAGAAATTAATTTTCGTAATCGAATTATAATTAAAAGTGTCTGAAATAAACTAAACAAATAGTTCAAGTATTATAAATTATTTTTTGATCTGGCAAATGAAATAAAATGAATTGAAATAAAAGTCTTAATATCCAAATAAAAATACTAAACAAACGTAGTTATAAAATTTTCAACTAGCGTTAAATTGAAATCAAAGCTGGCTTAAAAATGAGAATTTTACCACATGGAATACGATTTGACAAGCAAATTTTTACCGTCCATTTGCAAATCTGTAACAATAGTGATAATTTTTCTTAACCAAGCTAAAAAATAAAAATAATAAAAAAGGAGAAAAAACTTTGCAGAACATTTGAACAAAGTTTTTGGTACGCTCAAATTTCATGTTGAACGCGCAAAGTTTTGAAAAATGTTGAAAAATATTACAACAAAAAGAAAATGTGAATATAATTCGACAGAGCAGCAGCCTGAGAGGGTGAGAGACAGAGGGAGAGAGAAAGAGAATGGGAGAGAGGGTTGCGGCTGCTCAGCTGCTTAAATCATTCATATTCAGTCACACCCACTGCAAAATCATTGCACTGACACTCGGCACAATGGGTGCAAAAAGTTTTCAACCGCCCGCCCATTGCATGATGGTATAAGAATTATCGCCCGCCAGGCCGGAAAATCATTCCTGCTTTTGCCGGCGCCGCCGTCTCGCACAGATTTTCCAACAGCATTTTCCATCTAACGGCAGTTCGCAGCTTCTTATGGCCACAAAACATTTTTCATAGCTGCCTCTGGGACCTCCAACTGGCAATTGAGTAACTTCTGTTCTACACATTTCTAATTCATTCTACCACCCCCTTCCCCTTTTCCATTGCATGCACTAGAGCTGCATTCTTGCCATCCATCCGGCCGACTCTGTCTGCATTGGGCCATTGACTGGGATTTAAGGTGGGGTCAGCTGCTCTGAATGTTCGCTCAAATCTCAAATGAAATTCATTGAATACTTGTCAAAATATTCCAGTCCGCAGTTCCCAGCTCCCAATTCGTTGTTCGCTGCTCGTAATTGGATTTTTGTTCGTGCCACATGTGCACTTTGCACTTTTGAATAATTTTACACGCCATTTTCCAGAGATTCCTTCTAAATTTATTTTTTTCATTTTAATCTTTTTTGTTGCAATGCTTTGTTGTTGCCCTCTTTCAATTGCAAATCCGTAAAGTCATCGAGTGCCAATATTGCAATCCGGACGTAATTGAGCCTAAACTGTGCCTCGTTAAAGGTAGTGTACAGGGAGTGCAGGGTATAAAGAGTTGGGTGATGGACTCACAGTTAGAATGAAAAGTTGATGGAAGTTTAAAAACGCTTGTTCAACTTATCTCTATTTGGAATAAATTGATTAGACCTTATGTTAATTTAATTAAACTAGTAAATAAAATGTTTGTAATATAAAAAAAATACTGATATAGTAAGAGTCCGTCTGTCTGGCTGTCCGAATGTATGAACACGTCGATCTTAGCAACTACGAAAGCTGGAGACTTGAAATTTTTACTATATATATTCAGTTAAGAGAGACACATTTTGCATACTTCAAATTGGACACCTCTCTCCATTTTGGTTCAGGGTATCTCTTGGTCGAGCACACTCGGCCATAGTTTTTTTACTCGTTAAGTCAGAAGTTGATGCTCTAGTAGTCACTCCTAACTTTGCATAACTTTAACTTATTAGTCATCCTTTTGTATAACTTCAGAACTTAAAATCTTAAGCCTCCTTTCGTACTCACCAATCAATAAGCTTTATATTATTTCCATATAAGATATTGAACAGCTTGGCTTTGATATACCACGAACCTTTCTTTGTTTGCATCCTTATCAAAAAAACGCAACTTTGTAATTTTCCACGAAAAGCAAATTGTGTATCAAAATTTCTGTGCTTTTTTTGTTTTGTCTTATTTTCTTATTTTGTAGCTTGAAGCAGATCAAAAAGCAAAGCTTGTACATTCCACTCCATCTGATATGGTGATTATGCCAAGCAGGTTTTTCTTCCTCTTACCTTTGCTTGGGGTTGGGCCCTACAAATTGAGGTAAAAGTAAATCAACAAGTTGCCGAACTTCAACGCACACCGTTGGAATATCTTAAGCTTCACGAACTCCTAACTGCTTAAAGTTTTCAACATAAATATTAAGTATACGCAGGCCAGAAAACAACAAAAAAAATGCACAGAAGGGCAGAAGAAGAGTGGAATGAAAACCAAATTCAACAGAGTTAAAAAAGAGAAAACCCCAAACCGAACAACAAAGTTGCTTTTCTTTCTGTTGTTGCTTCGGTTTTCTTTCTTTTCTTTTCTTTTTTCTCTTTCTCTTTTTGTTCTTTTTTTTTTGTTCTTTCGTTATTTTGTGCATTTTGCCAAAAGCATGAAAATCGATTACCTGTGCGAAATGGAAAATACCCAAGCACATGCTCAAGTGTGTACAGCGTGCGTGTATGTGTGCATGTGTGTGTGTGTGTGTGTGTGTGTGTGTGTGTGTGTGTGTGTGTGTTGTAGTGAAGCGCATCAAATGTTTTTGGCTTATTGGGGAGCAGAAAGCTGATTGTTTTTCCAGTAAGTAAGTAGACTTTGCATAAACGAATATGTGAATACATTTCAAGCAAAACAACATTCAAATTACGCATATACGAATGTACATATTTATATAAATATATTTATATATATATTTATATTTCTATATATTATACTCAACTGCCGTCTGGAGGTGCTTGAAATGTATGCAAATGCGAGTGAGGGCAGAGCTTAAATGCCTTTTGATTTCCTTTTTGTTCCACACAACAATTGGCAGCGCCTTTGCCAGTGTTGCCAGATCCATGGCGGAGCACAATAAATAACGACACTCGCAGCTGGCAGCCCGACAACAATCCATCAGATCCAACTCGTTGACTTCTTTCGACATTGGGTTCTAAGTGCCGAAGAAAAAAACTTTTGTCGAGAGACAATTTGAAATGATTTTGTTCAATTGGTTGCCATCGACTCCGTCATGGTCTTTCCCCTTTGTCTTGGCCGGCTGCCCACTTGGCTTGTATTGCTCCCGTACTCTGCTAAAGGGTCTATACCCTGTACTCCATTTCGTTCTTGCCTTGCTTTCGTAATAGCGCTCAGCCTGCTATCTCTTTTTCCACTTTGGTAAACTTTTTTGAGTAACTGTGAACTGAATGTTGATATAGCTACCTTCCAATGTCTCAGAATATAATCAACTATATCATTTAGTTATATATTAATATAAATCGCATCACTATATTATAAATCTGCCTTCGATATACCATAGGGTATTTCATCTTCGTCATGGTCACATTTCGAATTGCTGTGTTTTATTTTATTTGCTACAAATTAGGTTTTATCCATCTATGGCCTCTTTCTACTCATTCCTCTCTTCCTCTTCGCCGGCCTGAACAAAACAGCTGATGCAATGACAAAGTCCCGGATGGACGCTGGCTGTTGTTCTTGGCCAAGTCGACGTATCGGTCACAATGTTAACGCAACACAAGGATACGGACACTTGCAACGTATTTGCACAAAGTTTCGTACAAAATTAAATTCCATTCGACGCAATCTTCAATCTCTACCTCGCTGCAATCTGCAGCAGTTGCAAGTCGCTTCGTTCCTGCCACAAAATTCTCCATCATTGCAGCAAAATTGACCCAAGGGGGAAAAAAGTGTGCAATATACTGGCAACACTTTGTGTGTGTGTGTATGTGTGTGTGTGTGTTTGAGTGTGTGTGTAAACACACACTCAATCGGGCTGCCATTGGCCAGTGTTGAGAAGAAGATCAAGTGCAACACTTGTTGGCGTCACAAAAATGCATCTCAAGTTGATTTTGATAAAGTTACGCGAGCGATGTGAACAGCTCTTGGCAAGTGTACAGATTTTTTTTTGCCGTACCTCTCTCCTTCCCCTATCCTATATTTTTTTGCTTGCTTTTCTCTTTTCTTTTTACTGTTATTGGCTGAGGAAAAGAGTTTTGTAGGTGTTCGTAATGGTATTATTGCAATTTGTCCACTCAGCAACTGTTCCTCTTTTTTCCCAAGTATTCTATTTTCCATTTTCATAAAATATTTCCAATTTTGAGAGATTGCAAATCATGTGGCAGAGCAAGTAAGCTGTAAATATATAAAGATATTTAAATATATTGTGTTGGAGAAAAGAGAAGAGAGAGGGAGGGAGACTGATGGAGAGATACAAATAAATAAAATTGAGGAGGGGTTTTGTATGTTGTTCTTCAGGCAAATCCAGGAAAACACATAAAAAAGACAAGGGGTAGTCTATGATTTACTTCAACAATTGTTTTGTTTTTCCTAAGTATTCAGGTTTAACAACCTTCAACTCCACTTAAGATCCGTCGAGGCAGATAATTCGCTGATTTATATATCAACGAAAGCTAATCAGAATTGTCTTTCAAGTACATAAATCTCGAATGCAAACAAAACAAGTAACAAATCTGTAGTGGACAGTAGTAGACGGCAGACGGATAAACAATATTTTTATTGACATTAAGAAAATGGGAAAATCTTTTTTAAAACTATTCTAGGTCTGCTTTCTGGAACAACTGTTGAAAATTTCAGGTTCATGCAACCAAAAGTCGGACCGATAGAGGATATTTATCAATTTTAAATTGCCATAGCTCTGTTAAATACAGTCCGATTTAAGAATATTATACCTTTTCGGACTCAGCAAGTCCAGAGAATCATCAATTATGGAATTTAGAACCAAGCCCATTTTGACAAAAATTGTGACCCTACCCCTTGCCATTTTTTGAAAAATCGTGAAAATTACAATTTTTCAAAACTTAGATATTTTGAATGCCAATCGATACTGCTGATTCATACGAGTTCAAAAACATGTAGCTTTTGAAAATCGAATATAATTTGGCCAAGTTACAGCCCAAATAGTTACGAAAATAGGGTATATAAGGGTATTTGTAATGATATTAAGAAAATGAAACAATCTATTAAAAAACAATGACTTTTCAATGCTGCTTATAATATTCAAGAATAACTGTTAAAAATTTTAGGTCCTTAGCTGTTATAGTTTTCGAGATCAACGAGTTTTTACAACCAAAAGTCGGACGGATGGAGGTTATTTATCAATTTTAAAGTGCCATAGCTCGGTTAAATACAGTCCGATTTTGGAAAATTATACCTTTTTATACTCAGCAAGTCCAGTATAATGAAAGAGAATCATCAATTATGGAATTTAGAACCAAGCTTATTTTGACAAAAATTGTGACTCTACCCCTTGCCATATTTTGAAAAATCATGAAAATTAAAATTTTTCTAATCTTGGATATTTTGAATGGCAATCGATTCTGCTTATTCATACGAGCTCAAAAACGTATAGCTTTTGAAAATCGAATATAATTTGGCCAACTTACAGCCAAAAAAGCATTGAAAATGGGATATTTAAAGGAATTTTTATTGATATTATGAAAATGGAACAATCTGTTTAAAATAAATGAATTGTATATTCTATGTATGTTTTTCTAGAATAATTCTTTCAAATTTCAAGTCCATAGCTGTTATAGTTTTCGAGATCGACATGTTTATACAACAGATGAGGGCGAATAGAGGAATAAGAAATTCTTACTTCCAAGAAATTTTGCTCATGTAGCCAACTATTTAATCAGTTTAGCTATGATTTAATACTCAACTATGTCGAGTGTACGTGAACGTATTTATATGTATGTCACCTACATTCGACTATATGTACGTGTATACATATACATGAGTATTATGTTGCTGTTATTTTACCCCGGACGTCGTGTACTTAGCACGAGTTTGGCTTTTAATGCGCTTTCGCACATAAAATTTAATTCAAATCAGCTCATTAAACGCCCAGCACTTGACACACTCATTCATGCGTCGACAGAGACATAAATGGGCTCCAAAATGCTTGACAGAAGAGACGGAGAGTGGGGGCGGGGGAGTCGAGCTCCACTGCCAAATAGGAAGCAAGTCGTGGCGGCATTTTGTTTTGGCAAAGGAGCGTAAAGCAGAGTTTATGGTGGACATTAAAGCGCGGAAGTAACTGCCGCAAAAAGAAAAGACAAAAAAAAAAAGAAGAAAACAACGAAACTAAACTAAAAATGCAGGAGAGAAAGACGAACAAGAAGAAGCAGAAAAAAAGTGGAAGCAGCAGCAGAGCAGCAGAACAAAAATTCAGACACATTAAATATGATATATTCGCTAGACAGCAGCCAGGACGAGCGATAAGTTTTATGGCTAGGGTGGACCAAAATAAATGTGTATCCACTCATAGGTTCATAGGTTGCAAGCAATCATGTTTTTCACATTATTCCCGTTATTCACTTTTTTATAAAATGACAATTAATTCAAATCTAATTTGGGTTTCAGCTACATAAAATTTTAAGCAGAAGGAAATAAATTTTTGTCACAATTGAAACTATTTTAATTTTAATGGGTGTTGTAATACCTAGAACCCACTCTAAGTGGGTAAACAGGGTATTAAGTTTTTGTAAAAATTTATGTAATAAAAAGAAGAAGGCGTGGCCGTATATAAGTTATATATCATTCGATTAATTTTCAATTTTATAATACGCTATAAATTCAAATAGATAGAGAAAAAGCTTTTCATTTACTTCTCATTCATTCAAATCTCGAACTTCATTTTTCTTAAAGTCCTAACTTTAGATTGAGGGTTCATCAAGAATTAAATTCAATTTTTTTAATGCTGTCAATAAATTTGTATAAAATACATAATTAAAAGTTCTGTGGCATAAAATATCAAATTTAATATGAATAAAGGAAATCATAACTTTTTACGATGAGCTACAGTTTTTTTTATAGCCTTTTAAGTACCGCAAAAAAATGAATTCCTATTCATTCCAGCACAAACACAAATTGATACGCAAACACAATTGAAACTTTTTGTATTAAACAAAAACAAAAAAAAAAATAAATTCCTCGATTATCGCACATTAAAATTTTGCAACTTTTTCTATTCAAATTGTAAAAAGCTGTTAGAATTTAATTTTCACACACGGCATCCGTGAAGAGGACGTCACATTAAATAATTTACGCTAATCAGCAAAAATGACAGCTACACCTGAGACTGCCTCGCACAGGTGAAGTGGAGTGAGTGGGGGGCGAGTAACGGTGGTTTCGGTGGTGACGCCTGTCAACTGAATTTAACATGACATTTGCTTAATTTGAATTTAAATACCTTCTTGTGCGCAACAGAAATGCGAGGCGGCAAAAAAATAAAGCACAGGAGCACAAAGTAGATAAATCTGACACACGAAAATGAGCCAAATAGTAAGCGGTGAAGGGGGAGGGGAGGGGCGGGGCGAAAGGTGGGGGTGGGGCAGCTGTTGTGTGTGTCACAGAGCACAAGTTTGTGTACAAAAAAATGGCAGCCAAAAGGAAAATGAAGCGAAAAATAAGCGAAAAACATGTTGGACATAGTGGCTGTATATATATAAATGTATATATATATATATATACAATATAAAGAAGAGAAGAATTTATATATGTGTGTGTGTGTGTGTGTATGTGTGTGTGGCTCATATCACCTGACTGCTTGTTCGCTTAGTAAATAAAAAAGGAAATTATTATGAGCAGGCTGAAGCGACGTTGATGCGCCGCAAACACCAACAGCGCCATGTTGAGCTTCCGCTTCACACACACACACACACTCACATTCACAAACACATTTGGTTGGAAACAGGAACTGCCACACACATACACACACAACAGGCTGCAGTAGCCAACAAAAAAAAAGTTGGCCTGGCCAAAACAAGCGCATAGACACAAAAAGGGAAGTTGACCGCTCGCTGCATTCATTTCTCTCACCCTCCCCCTCCCCCTCACTCACTCCCCTCTCTCTTCTTCTGTATGTGTGTGTTATTTAATGTATCCTGGATTTATTGTGCTGTTTGCTTGCTGTTGGCTGCTGCTGCCGCTGCTGCTGCTGCTGCTGCTGCTGTTGTTACTCTTGTTGTTGTTGTAGCATTAAATGTACATAAACTTTGCTTTTGCACAGCCTGTGTCGCTGCCCCTGCCACATGCCGCGGTGTGTGGCATGCCGCTTGTCAGAGAGTCGCTCGCTTCCGCTTGGTCTTGAAATCTGCAAAAAGGCGCACATGTGTTTATGCGCACGTGCACATGTGTGTACGTATGAGCAAGTGTGTGCTTGTCTGTGTATGTGTGTGTGTGCCCCGCTGGCTGCATTTTTGCAATTTACAGCATGAAAAAGACGTCGCCTGTCTGACATTATTATGCTGCAACGGCGACTTTTGCCCCACGGTCTTCGTATGCATTTCCGGCCACGCCCACTGCCCTTCCCCCCTCTGCTTCCCCTTTGCTTGCACCAACAGCTACAACAACAAAAACAAAAACAACAACAGCTGGCGCAGCTGCCTAGTTTGCATGGCAAATTGCTTGCCCGCCGGCGTATTAAATACCCTTTCCCATGCGTCTCGTTTAATCGAATTACCCTGTAAAAATGCATTTTTCCCTTTTTATCCAATTATTTTTAATGGTCATTTAAATGTTAAGAAATATTAAATATCACTTTTTGCTATTAACTATATGTATTTTTTAATATTTTATTTTGTGACTGACTTTTCAATATTTTTTTTGCAATATTTAAAGAATTTATTTTCAAATTAAATTCAATTGTTTGAAATAAATTATTTAAATACTTTTTTTTACATAGTTTATTACTGATTAAGCCACACAAAAAGGCAATTGTAAATTATAATAATAATCAAACTATAATTTTTTTTTGATTAAGATAAAAGTCAACTGCAAATAAGTTCTAGATTTTGTATTTATTTTTTATACGTATTTGTTAAATAATTTTATATATTTCCTTTGTTCACTCACACCAATGAATGAATCAATGAAATAAAAATTGATATTCCATGTAGAAAATGTATTTAAAAACAATCTACAAAAATAATACATATCTGTATATATTGACTCTCAACTGAACTTAAGTGGAGAAAATATTTATTTATATTTTTTGTAGACGAGGGCAAAAAATGGCATGAAGTTTGTTGCAGTCCTTGTAGGCTACTTGATACCCTGTTTATGTAATATGTATTTATTTTTTGTCTCTCTTTTATTGTAGTTGTAAGTTACGTTGTAACTGTTGTTATTTCGTTGTTGTTATTGTTGTTGTTGTTGTTGTCACATTGCCAGGCAGAATGACACAAAGAGTCTTAAACTTTGCGCTCTGTTTGTGTCGGCCCGGCCCCAAAGTGCATCTGAGTCTGATTGTGTTTTGCAAAACAAAACTTTTTGCCAGCCAACAGTAGAGAGAGAGAGACACATCATGCCAGGGACAGAGACACAGAGAGAGAGAGTGAGAGAGAGGGATAGAGAGAGAGAGAGAGAGAGATAGGCGATACACACTGTTAAGCATAAACAAATGACAATGGCCGTGGCACACGGGGCGTATGATTTCTCTTGTTAGCGCGCACTTGTCTCGTATTTAGGAAGCCATAAACAAAAACGAAACCGAATGGCACAAAGGGGAAGTAGCTAGGGGTGCTCTGGAAAATGGCAAAAGTGCAAGTCACGAAATCTAATCTCAGTCAAACGATTTGATGTTCGAGTTCTTGCCTGCCTTCTCTGTCAGTCTGACAGTCAGTCAGAGTCAGAGTCCCGTTATGCAGCTCAGGTGTATTTGATGCTGGCCCACTTTTTGCACAGGATTTTATCCAAATGCGGTCAATTCGGGTCTAGTTTCTCTCAGTGTGTCAACTTTGCAAAGGGGGCGGAAAATGCCGGCAATTTTCCTTTCATTGGGCTATGCATAGCTGTAGAGCAGTTGACTTCAATGAAAATTGTAGCATAGAAGCATGGAAACATGAGGAACTTTTAGTTAAAGCCCGGACCTAATTAACCTGCGGCTAAGGAAATGTGTTTAAGGCTCAGTTGAGTATTTTCCACAGCCCTGTACTTAAATTTCCCAATAAATCTTATTTACTTTTCAATTGAGTAGAGATTAAATGATGATATAGTATATAATATATAGAATATAAATGTTCACAGTATTTAGAAACTTATACATAGATAACATATAAATAATACAAATCATAATCAAAGGCTTGAATAACGAAATCTGCTTTACATAAGTTTTTATCTTTGCTTTAATCGAATTCATTTAAATTTCAAGCAAAGTATCGCAGCCTTCAACTTTGTTAACTCAATTAACTAAATTCTGATTAAAACCACAAAACACTCTCACACACATACACACACACCCTTACTGTACAACACACATATGCACGTGTGTGTGAGAGTATTTGGGAATTAGCATAATGTTATTCAAAGGATTGGCTAAAAAATGGCAACCACAAATGTGCCGCATTGCAGCCCACAAAAATGTGTTAAAAAACATACCTAAACTATAAAATTAAATAATAATTATGCAAAGTAATTAAAGCTGGAAAATATAAAAAAAAGGCAGCCAAATCAAAGGGATAAGAGGAGAGGAAAGGTGGAGGCCAGCTTTAAGTAGATGGCGAAAGTCATTTGAAGCTATTACGGCTCGAAGGGTGGCAGTGGTGGCATGCAACAAATTGCTGCACGTCACTCGATGTCGTCAGTGGCAGGCAAGACAAATTCCATTTGGTTCATTGCAAGTATTGACTGATGAGGATGGAAGGAGGGAAGTGAGAGGCTTGCTGTTTGCCAATGGGCAGCTGCTGATCGAGCCACTCGCTGTGGCTGCCTCACCAAAGAAAACAGAAAAGAGGATAACGAAGGGAAAGCAGGGTGGCCAGGAGGATGCAGTGCATCATAATGCAAACAGTTCGAGCACCGAGGAAGCTATTTCCGGACAAGCGGGGCACAGGCTGCACTCGCACTTGGATGCCAGCATGCGTGTGTGTGTGTGTGTGTGTGTGTGTGTGTGTGTGTGTGCATGGATGCCTTTGTGCAGATGCCAGAGAATGTTGCTGCTGCTGACGTGCCACGCCCACTGCGCCCACAGACCGCCTGATGACTGACTACTTAAAGCGAAAGTAAACTTTGCTTTGCTGCTTCACAGCAGAATATGCCCGAGCTGCCAGGCATGCGTTGCATCTAGGCTGCTGCAGGGGCGTGGCAGGCGGTGGAAGGGGGTGGCAATAGCGGTTAAGGGGGTTGATAGAGGTGCTTAGTGGGTAGCTGTTTGTGGCTGTCGGTAGGTGTGTTTCTTGCGGTCATTTAGCTTTTCCTCAATGCAGCGTGTAATGTGGTCGCTTAAAGGATAAAATGAGTGAGGAGAAAGAGAAAGAGTGAGGGGCAGCTAGAAAGAGAGAGAGAAATGGACAGAGTGGCTGCGAGCCCATTAAGTTGCATTGCAAATTAAACGAGCTAAGTGCGTGCCTCTGATTTGTGCATTTGTTGCCTGACTCCGGAATAGTTCCCGATTCGAAGCACAAACTATTGAAGCAAAGAGGAAATTTAGAGCAAATCTATGTGGAAAATTAAAATTCATTTCAATGTAGATATTAGAAATTCTATTAAATAATCACAAATCATAGTCTTATGAACCTTTAAATTGAAAATCGTTCTTAAGATCTGACCTTTGAATTTCCCTTCATTAGCCCAGTTTTCCACTTCCATAAGCACGGGTATAGGCTCAAATCCCGCTGACTGACAAATTTTTGTAAATTTAAGCAAACAATTTAGTTTATTCTATTTACCTATTTTTTACCTAAGCTGTTTACTTAGTGTAGCGTTTGGCAATATTATCAAAAATATTGCAATAAAATATTTTAAGTTTAAACTTGTTTTGTTTCAGCAACTAATTCTATTAGAATCGACTTAAAGGCTTTATAAATGTTTTGTGTAAAAGAAAATATTGCGTATTCCTTAAATAAATTTGTTTCTCTTTCAAAACTTTGTTTGTTGAAAATTGTATGAAAAATATTCAAACACGCTTCGAGGCTGGAGTTCAGTTTAATTTTTTTCCATCTTTGAAATTTCAAATGCAAAATATTTGCATCGATTTCATTAGTTGTTGTTGTTGTTGTTGTTTGTATGCCGTTTGATGATGGAAATATGGATTATACATATACAATGTCCGATAGCGCATATGCAATATGCCATACAGACCCCCCTACTCCCCTTCCCCCTCCCCCTTCCCCATTCCCCCCTTACCCATGACACTGATTCGAATATCAAATCCGTAAAAATGTAAACAAAGAGCGCAATACGCGACTTTTCGTCAATTCATTTGCATTTATTACAGCTGGTCGAAACATTGCCGGAAAACGGAAAATGCGGCCAAGACCCGCATCGTTTCCTGAATTATTCATAAAATTTTCCATTTTTTTTTAATTTTTTTTAACAATCGGCAGCAAAGTTTTGCAAAAGTGAAAGAGACAGAAAGAAAATGTTGCAAATCAGCTTAGCAAATGAAAAATCGAAAGAGAGGCACATAAATAAAATTTTGACTATGTGTGAAGGGGAAAAGGAAGGGGGAGTGGGTGTAATGTAAATGGGACCAGAGTCGAAAGTTGCACTCATTTGTAACAATTTATTTGATTTCTCGGGAAATGCCGTGCTTTGCCTTTGCAGTTTTTCCTTTGCCACAGTTGCTTTTTCTTTCAATGCAAAAACGCTTTTTATTCAATTTTCAGCTCACGTAATATTGACAAATTATTAGCGGGGATTTTTGATAGCATTTGGGTCGCACACAAACACACACACACACACACACTGAGACCGGAAACCACGCTGCGAATGTTGTTGTTGTTGTTGGTGCTTATGGCTGCAGCTGGATATCAATTGGGCCTCACTTGAGTTTGTTTTTTTTTTACATTTTTTATAGGCCATATTTAAATTGATTATTGCCAGAGCCTGGCAAACAGATTGCTCTGCAAATATTTGCTATTAATTTCTATTCGGCAACAACATTTTTGCTTTAGCTGAAATTAATAAAATGGCTTCTGGGCAGCTTTCGCCGTTGGGCCAATGAAATTTTAATGCATTAATTGACATAAATTAGTCGCGTCTTTTGCCATTTTGTGATTTCACCATTTGCCAAGCAATTTGACAATTTGCCACCTTTTTACTGTATTATTCAAATGTCTTCGACAACTCGTAAACTCGACACACACACACACACACCATCGCTTTTACTGTTGCTGTTAGCTGCTAACAGCGTTTGTGTTAACAGTGCACGAGAGAGCGCCGCAACTGTTACGCATGCGTTCGCTGCTCTGTTAAGCAGCTGTTAGAAGCTCTCGTTAAAGACATTCGGCATTTACCGAAGGCTAACTGTTATTGGCCCGTTGACACACATAATCCAATTGGAATTAGCGTTGCATCGGCACCCAACTGCAGCAATGCTGATAGGAATGTTAATTACCTGGGGTTAGGACTGAGATTAGGTTAAAATATGAGCCAAATAAATATAAAACAATTTATATTCAACAATGAAACGTGATTGTGACTTAAGATTGTGGTTGATAGCATTAATACATTGTATTATAAGGAGTTTTAATGGGTCGTATAAGTAATCTAGAATACCTAAAAAATATTTAAAAAAGAACTATTTTATATAATCTGCTCACTTTACAATCTTAGTTAAAATAAAATACGGTAAGTAGCAACAATCAGTATTTAAAATCTTAAGCAACCCTTGAATTATTTGCCTTACTATGCAATTTCCTGATACAGTTAGACCATGACTGCTGAAAATCATTTCATATTTCCAAATCATTTGATTCAACCTCTGAACGAAGTCAAGCATAAAGGTTCATTGTCTTTGAATCAACCCACAAAAATGCGAAATTGAATTCGAAGTCTTTTGTATGGAAACAAAACTCAAGGAAATAAGCAAAATTAGCTGGCGAAAACTATTGGCATGAGGCAAAGGCCAAGTTTGTGCTTAGAGCAACACACATACACACACACTCACTCATATATGAGTATGCAAAGCATTCGAGCTACGTTTCAATGCACACAGACAGTAGCCATAATATGTCCAATGCACCAACACACACACACACATTATAGAGAGAGAGAAAAAGAGAGAGAGAGAGAGAGAGTTTTGGAGTTGGGTTTTTAGGTGGGGTTAGAGTTCACTCATAAATCTTGAAGCATTACAACAAAAGGTCCTAACCCGCTGGAAAGGTTAACGCCAATATTCTAATTAACTCATGCATAAACGAATAATAACAAACAAAAGTGCTATAAATTTCCACTTGACTTGATTGATGGGCCTCTTTATTTAATAAATATATAAATACATATGTATATATATAAATATATAAATGTATATGTTGCTTAATATGGATGTGGCCAAACGCACAAGCTTGACTTGCTTTTCCGCATTTCCCTTTTAATAATAAATTTTCAAGTTTCAATTGCCGTTCCCGTTGCTTGGGAGGCAGCCAAGCATTCAACTAAAACATACAAATTATGCGACACCATTTTTACTTAACTTGTTTACGTACTTTGGCCAACAACTACAACAACAACAACAATAGAATCTTTTGTGTTGAGGTTTTTGTGACCTCATTTAATAATCAATACGGGTCTCAGCTGCAACTGTTGAAGCTCACAGGTAAATGCCACAAAGCACAGCAAAGGATCAAACGAAAGGATGTCCTTTTTTTTTATTAAATTGATGCGAGTCCTTATTGAGAGAAGTTGACTGCAAGGAGTTTGAACTTGAGTGCACTTTAATTGTAAAAAATTTGCTTTACAGAGTATCAAATACGAAAAATAAAAGAAATTGGAGTAGAAAAGGCAATTTATAAAAATTGTAAGGCTTTGTAAATTCTAATTGGATTAAAAAGCCATTTTGTTTTCTAAAGAATATTTTTAAAATTTATTCGTTTACTCCACTACAGGTTCATAAATAGACGATATTTTGAGAACTTTGTCTCAGATTTAATCTTGGTTTATTTAATATTTCTAATAATTTAAATAAAAAATATAAATTGCTGTTAAGTTTATTAATTTATTGCATAACACAAGTAAGTGGCAAAAGTATTAAAAGTATTTATTGTTATGACAAAAATCAAAATTGGGTCAATTTAAGGAAACGTTCCAGTTGAATGCCAGGTGAACCAAAATTTGGTGCTAGGCTCTAAATCACATTTCGTGTCTTGTTCGCACGTAAACCTCATTAGAGGAGCATAAAAAAATTATTACCCAGGTATTTTATTTACGATTATTTGATCAAATTTGAGGGAGGGAGAGTGTGTATGAGGGAGACAGCAACAGAGATAGCGGAATGGCATACATAATGGGCATAAGACACCTAGGCGAAGGATCTATTCACACACACACACACACACACAGACAAACATATTCAACAGGGCGTATAATGCCATGTGTTAAGGTCCATAAAGTTAATGCAAAGCAAACACAAGACCCACAACCACAACAACAAGGTCGGAAAACTACCCTCAAGAAATGAGGAAAAAGGTGCAAAACACAATGAAAATGTGAGAAAAGATATAAAAAAAATTATAGAAATGTGTAAAAAGCAAACATTTGCCATAAGACCTCGACACATAACCAAGAAACAAATGCAATATTCGACATGGCCCAAATAGAAATAAAAACTAACACAGATAAATATACAAATATGTGAGCAATATAAAATATGTGAGAAGTAAAAAATATGTGAGAATTACAAAAGCTAGCAAAACGAGATTTTTAGATTCTGGCTCCGAAATTGAAGTTGTGCTTGGAAAGGAATAAAAATACAAATAAAGTGAAGATGTGTTCGACATACCTACTATTTAATACCCTAGCAAACAAATTCCAAATCGGCACATATCAAAAAACATATGTATATGCATGAATTTCAAAGAATTGTATTCCAGACCTTTGTTACCTATACAGAAATTATTTAAATTTATATATATTTATTATATGATATATGAAACTATTTAATTATAATTCTTGCCTAAAATGCAATCCTTAAAAATTGCAGAAAATTGTATTTAAACGAATTAAAATTGGAAATGTGTAAAAAAACAAAAATATCGGATATTGAAAAGCAATTACCAGTTGCAACTAACTTGGCCAATTGTTATAGGCTGCATTGGAAATAAATGAAATGTGAAAGGAATTGTCAATTGATATGAAAACCACACAAAATAGCATTTACAATTGTTGTTTGTCTCCATGTTTATTTGTTTGTTTGCTCAGAGATGCAAAAGGCGACCGTAATTTGTGTCCTCTTTCAATTTGAATCGATGTGGTCGACACTTGTGGTTCGACAGACATAATTTGCTGTTCGCTCCGTCCGAGCGTCCTCTGCGTCCATTTTAATTAAAATAGTAAGACAACAATAATTGCTACGACTGAGACTGAGACTAAGAATAAGGCGGAAGCAGGAGCAAGGTGTCCGGTGTTTAAATGAATTTGTTTTAGGGCTATGGCAGAGCGGCTTAGAGAAACGTCTAGAGCAGGACACACATGTCTGTAAGCCGCATGGCTTTGGCTTCCAATGCAGCACGTCGCAAACAGGTCAATACGGATGCACACACACGCACGCACACTGAGACAGGATATGAGCCATCTATGTGTAAACGAACTGGCTGAAAAGCAAATCCTGCGTAGACAACTGCCCAGCGGCTGCGGCTAATGAATGATGACAGCCATTTAACGTGCTCTCCCTCTCTCTCTCTTTCTCTCTTCCACTCTCTGTTTTGCTCTCTCGAAGGACATGTTCGCTGCCATCATTAATAACACAACAGCAGCAGCAGCAGCAGCAGCAACTACAATAACAACAATTACAACACCTACAGCAACAAAATCAAATTAAAGTCGAGCAACGCTTTGAATAGAGTAGCAAACGGGAATTGGTTTTGGGGCCAGGACTTCGATTAGGTGGCGTCCTTTATAATTGGAGGGCGGTCAAAAATTGTTAACCAGCCATTGGCCACACTCAATATCGCACATTGGCTGCCAAACAATGGTTACGCAACAGGACAGCATACAGTTATTTCACATACTATGGAGAGTGGCCGACCAGATCTCTGAACGGGGTTACATAATTACTCTTGACGGCTCTCTAAAGGGGGGCAGTGTGGCCCACAGCAAATTAATGATGCTTAAAAACGACAGAGTGCGTGTGTCTGTGTGCGTGTGTGTCTGTGTGCGTGTGTGCGTACATTACTCATACGCAATGTGGCGCATTTAATTCAGTTATATCTAAAAATGCAAAAATGGAAAAATGCAACAAACATTGGAGCGTAAAATATTGAAATCAATGCAACAAATATTTAAATATCATTATGCGGTATTCCACCGGACGACTATAAAATTGTATAGGAATACGGGCAATGCGGTTAATATATGTGTATATATATATATAAATATTTCCATTGATTCCCATTGAATCGGAATTAAAATGTGGCTTAGCTGCAGGGTAATGCAGCTGTTTATTTCAGATAGACATTTAATTATAATAAATTCAGAGAACAGTGAAAGAAAGAACATTCTATCAATATATAATAATAATATACGACACTTGAACATTAACTGTAATATATCAAACACATGATTCACATGGATATGATATATGACATAGCTGTAGGATATTTCTGCTTCTGCTTATTTAATTTACGCATTTCAATAAAACACATTTGAAAATAAAGAGAGGAAATTATACTAATTATAAATGATATGCGATATACGATATATCATATAATTATAGTTTTTAAGTAAGTCTTGTTTACAGATTTCCATATGTTACTTCTTATATGCAATACTTCGTATCTTTTATACTAATATTTTATTTTTCTGGCTTATTTCCGCTTCCCTAAATATTTCAATACTAACTCAATAACGAGTTCAGTTGCTAGTTCAATAATCAGTTCAATTGCTAATTAACTTCCTAGTTCAGTTCTGAGAACTTCTAGTTAATTTAAATTATCAGTTCATTTCTCTTTCCACTTAATAGTTTATTTATCTATTCATTTACAAGTTGAGTAACCAGTTCAGTTCCCGATTCAATTATCTCTTCAGTTCGTAGGTCAGCTCGTAGTTGAGTTCCTGTTTCGGCAGCTAGTTCAGTTATTTGTTCAATAACCACTTCAGCTCATAGTTTAGTTCATAGTTCATTTACAAGTTTATAGAACTCATAGTTTAGTTCATAGTTCATTTACAAGTTTACTTTCCATTTCAGTTCCTAGCTTCATTACTAGTTCAGTTACCAGCTCAGTCATCAGTTCAGTATCTACTTCACTTACTTAATTGGATTAGCTTGATTATGAACTAGTTCATCAATAGTTCAGTTAGTAGCTCATTAACTAGTTCGGTTCCTAGTTCAATTACTATTTCAGTTACCAGCTTAGACGTTAGTTTAGATACAATTTTAATTACTTAATTCATGAACTAGTTCAGTTAGTAGTTCATTAACAAATTCAGTTACCAGATTAGTTCCTAGTTCAATTACTAGTTCAGTTTCTAATTTAGTTACCTGATTCGATTACCTTGTTTATGAACTAGTTCAGTTAGTTACTAGCTTAGTTGCTAGTTCAATTACTTGTTTAGTGATTTGTTCAGTTACTTGATTCGATTACCCAGTTCACTCACTAGTTCTGCTACTATTTCAGCTCACAGGAGCTCCGCTCACTTGCAATCAGCACAAACAACAGTTTGATTTGCTCAGCAATTTGTATACGTTTTTTTAATTAAATCCAATTTCGCAATTTTCGTTGGCAAATTGTTTGCCCTCATTACAACGACAACGCATTTAATTATGCATTTCAAGGCAGCAGCCGAGGGGGCGGTGTGGAGGGGCAGGGGGATGGGGGACTGTTGTAATATTTGCATGTCATTTCAGTTTTCAATGTAAACAACAAACAAGTGAAATAAAAAAGAATTTAATTTTAATTTTCATATTTTATAATTTGCCATTTAAATGAATTTTGAAATCGTTTTGCTGACATTGGCGCCGTTTGCTTTATTGAAACTGCGCGCCCACCATCGCGACCCGCAATGAAGTTGAAACTTTAATTAAAAGTGGAATATAAAATACCCTAACATATGATGAAACTTAAACACAAGCAATATGCGAGGTTTTTCTATGTAAGACACTTGCTCAAACTTTAATATAAAAGTGTAATATGAGATAAGTTTATGGTGCAAAACTTATAGAGGGGAAGGTAAATAAATTGATCGAGTAGAGTATATACTGTAGAGTATATACTCGACCTACTTCAAGCTGTGATTTCTTATACTCTAAAAAGCCTTCGCACATGCCTGAACACATATGAATGTCAACATACCCTTCGTTAGGGTATATTTAAAGAGAATATAGCTTATAGGTATTGCACGCTTAAGTGCACTCGATGTGCGAAGAGGCAGCTTCGATGCGTCGCTGTCGACGTCAGCTTTTGGTTGCAGCTTCGGTCGGGGCTTGGCTAATAACGACGCCCTTTAAGCCAAGTGCAAACATGGCCAAAGCTCACGAAGCGGCCAATGCCAGGCCACACAGAATATGCTGTGTTTTGCCATTTCCACCGGTGTCATTGTTTAAATGGGTTATTGAAGGTGGGGAGGGGGTCAGAGGTCAGGGGTGCTTGTGTGGAGGCTACTAAATATAATTGGTAAATGTTTGCGGCAAATTGTTGGCCATTTTCATATTATGGCCATTGTGCTTTGCTACCAAATTGGTTTTATTGTTGGCATTTTGCAGTTTTACTCTCGACCGCTTGCCAAGTGCCAAAGACCCAAATTTCGAGTGTGGAGTGATACATGGCCAAAATTACATTCAACATAACGCGAGCTAAAGAAATCAAAGCTTACAATAATATACACTTTATCTATATACACGTGTATATACAGCTTAATCAGGGAGTATTATTGTATTACAGATATCTTAAAGTCTTTTCATCTTTAATCTGGCAATCAACACCGTATTAAAATTCTTTTCGATTCAGAATGGAAATATGTGAAAATGCAACAGGAAGTGTAAAATTTTACATTCACGCTGTGCATTTGCTGTTTTTCTTTCATTTCAGCAATGTGGAATATGTATCATATACATATATAAAGTATGTCAGCTTTAAGATGCAGCTTGGGGAGCCACGAGCTGGAAATGCATAAATATGTGCCGTTAAATGCGCGCGGAAACCCACAACACGGCTGGAATTTTCTTTTCTCCTTTATGACACACTTCATTGGCTTTGACAGCGCATTCGATTTTTGCGCCTTATTGACTTTATTGTAGGAAAATCAGCATCAACGCTGACGCCGAGAGTCAAGCGCGGAAATATGACAAACTCGTATTAAAAATACTCGTATGGGAAATGTCCTTAAAGATTTCTTCATTAAAGTCGCGGCATATGCGAAAAGATATGCACAAGTGATAGACGAACTGTCGAGGGGGAGCGTAAAGCGTGTGATGATAAAAGTTTATTGAAATATAGAAGAGAAAAGAAAGGAGAAACCTATTCAAGCAATACTTTAAGATTAAAGTCCAATTAAAATAACGAAATGCTTACTTAAAGCAATATTTTTCTCAGTTCAATAGAAGCCAAGTTAAATAAATGCACATACATACCTTTAACCTGTATATATATGTGTGTATATGCATGTTCCGCTATTTCAATAACTTTGAAGCGCTGCGCACTAATAAAAAAGGTCATGGGAGGAAGCTATTGCAGCGCATAAATCAATCAGATCAATATATATATATTTTCATTTTGATTGATAAAATCATAAAATCACGCCATGCATAAAGTGTGCACACACTCGCACACACATACGTAGTCACACGTGTGTGGGTTTTGGCAATTTGTTTGGCTGTGTTCGTTCAAACGTGTTTGAGCTATGCGAATTTTCTTCCTCGTTTCTGCATTGGCAAAACCAAAACATGGCCAAACATTTCTGAGAGTTGGCCTAGAGACAGAAAGAAAGAGTGAGAGAGTGAGAGGGAGGGAGACAGCGAGTCAGAGCAGTGGCCAAAAGTTTCACATAACACTTGACTATGAAATATGCACAACTGCAGCGATTTCAGACATTTGCAATAAAAATCATAAATAACAAACATTTTCACATTAGATACTTTTCCTTTTACTGCTCGTTGCTCTCTATGGACTTGTTCGGCTAAATCCAGCTGCCAAATGGTAAAAACGATTCTGCTTGCAGTCGAATCTAACTATTGGTATATATATTCTTCAGATATCGATATGCAAAGCATCATGTAGAATTAAATTTGTATATAGACTAAACTTCTAATAATATAAAGCCTTTTTTCGCTGTCCTCCACTAAATTCTGCGTTCTGCTAGAATTTCTCTTTAATAATAAAAATGAAACATTTTGCTACTGAAATTAATAAAATCGAAAAAGCTTTCACTCCAGCAATATTTCAAGAATAAAAGCGAATGCAAAGCTGCCCTTTCTACTAATCTTCCCTCTCTTCGACACTGTGAAAAAAAGTTCTGGCAAAAATGCATTTGATGTCAGCGATCGTTGCGGCCAGTTGCGTAGAAGGGCGTCCGAAGGGGGTCGCACAAAATATGCAAAGCCACTCGAGCTGCGATGGGCCAGAGGCGTGACGGCCCGTTGACAGCTAACGGCCATAGTTAGCCATGGGCGTCTGCTGCAGGCGTGCCGGAGGGGGCCGGCATGATGAAAAGCCACAGGGTGGCATAATCAGCGCAGCCAATGCACAAAATTGCTCACAAAATGAAAACTAATCGATGGCAACGTGCGTTGAGGGACGAAACAGGTCGGAAACCGCTGCGAAAATAACCCAAATGCTGCTGTAGGGGGGTCTACAAAGTGGTCTATGGGTTGGAAAGGAAGGGGGGTGTTCAAGGAGTGGGTTACATAGGTCGGCACGATGGCGTTTTAGGTGTTTTACACGCTGGACGTGCATAAAATTGCGTACGTGGCGGCGCGACAAACCGAAGCGGGTAGGCAAATGGGTTAAGGGGAGGCATTCAAAAGGGGATCGTCAAGTGGGTCCAACGGAGGGACTGAGGGGTTGAGCTTTGGCAAATGGCGCGACGTTTGCCCCTGTGCTGGCTCTGTTGGCAGCAATTTTTGCATTCACAGCACGTATCGAAATTTAAATTAACACTTTTTTGTTAACGTGCTGCGGTTTCCAGTTGGGTGTTTGGTCTGTCTGACGCGGTCTGACTCGGTCTGACTCGGTGGTGCGACCCTTATTAGTCGGCATTATATATATACTTATGCGGATATATATTTTTATTAGAGCATTTTGTTTTAATTAGCCGTCGGTCGTCGTCTCTGATGCGTGCAAAATATGCAAAGCATTCAAAAATCATTTACAGCCAAACTCAGCCATTCACTCATTCAGTCATTCACCCATTTAGTCATTCAATCTATTCATTCCGTTAGTCATTTATCGCACTGTGAACACGAGCTTATTTGCATTATTATTTGTTTATGACATTGTTTACATTTATTATGATATTTTCTATTGTTTTCTTTATTGTTTTAACTCTTGTTATTGAATTCTATTGAATGTGACTCAATTTAAGCGTTTAGCTATGATAATTAGCTTAGCTTATTTTGGAATTATTTTTAATAAATCTAAAGTTTAAAAATAAACAAAAGAATGCAGAAATGTTTATTATACAATATTTGTTATGTAGAATAACAGATTTAATACTCATAATTATTATAATTGTCATGGTCAGAATATTGACCGACAATATAATTATCATTATCATCATCATTATCTAATGATAATTCATTATCATCATTATTATCATTATCATTATTAATATCATTATCATTATCATTATCATTATCATTATCATTATCATTATCATTATCATTATCATTATCATTATCATTATCATTATCATTATCATTATCATTATCATCATAATTATCATCATTATCATTATCATTATCATTATCATCATCATCATCATCATCATCATCATCATCATCATCATCATTACCATTATCATTATAATTATCATTATCATTATCATTATCATTATCATTATCATTATTATTATCATCATCATTATTATCATTATCATTATTAATATCATTATTAATATCATTATCATTATCATTATCATTATCATTATCATTATCATTATCATTATCATTATCATTATCATTATCATTGTCATTCTCATCATCATCATCACAACTATTTTTACCACCGAACAGAGTTTCATTATGAGTTTAACTGTTAAACTCCAATAAATACAAAGTAAACAAGTTATTTCCAGGGTTGTCAACCAACCTCATTCTATCGTTTTTCTCACCTTTCACTTTGCCCTGTCGACTTTTATTGGCTCTTTAGAGATGAATTTGCAAGCGTCGCTATAAAAAATCTATAAAATCTAATAAATATTTCTGTTTGTTTGGTTGGCGCATAACCAAGGACATTCAAAGGGACTTCCATGAAAATATTTTCCCTGCTCAATTCCCCGCGATTTTCCGGATTTGTTGTTCCTCGCAAGACGCGAAGCTAAGGAAATATGTTTTTTTCATTACGTGGCGCAAGTGCGTTTTCTAGTGTTTTCGTCGAGTGTTCTTGTCTGTCTCTAGAGCACTTCTGCTGCCTGCAACAGCCAACCCTCGACCCTTCACTTATCGACCCCCTCGTCGACGCCCTTGCCTTGTTTTGTCGGCAATCGCGGGCAGTTTTCATAAAGGCGTTCGCAATGGCGCCCTTCGCCAAATGAAGCGCAATTAAAATGTCATTTTTATGCAAATTCCGTGCATAAGTGAACTTTTAATTAATTCAGAGCAAAAATAAATGAGAGACACGCCCATAATTATGCATTTTTTTCTACAAACCTTCAACTTGCACCTTTATCGTCTTTCAATCTGTGTCGCTCAACTATTTCTACTAAAGTTCGTCTCTCAAGTAAGTTTTATTTCAAGTTCTCTCGCTTTTTGTTTAATTTGTGATGCTTCTTAGCAAAGAAAACTCATCAGAAGACATTACAATTTGTATTATTAAAGCGTTTGACATCAGGAATGGGATAGAAAATTATGTTAAAATAGATAAATTCATTTTGAGAAGGCGTAAAAAATTATAATTTGATTCCTTTCTTGGATTTTTATAAATTTTAAGCTTTTAATCAGTGCTTAATTTTTAATTGTGTTTTTACTTTTGGACTTATCCCTTTTTATTTCGTGGCTCTTCCTCCTCGGTTTATGAACTTGTACCAAATGAACCAATCGACCTAAATCTTGTTCACATTTAAAATAAGGCCACATTCTTACTTTGCAGTTCATTTAGTGAACTGTTCATATGCCCGTACCTCTTAAATAAGTCTCCCACTTAATCTCTAAGCTGACATATCTTATTATATATACAAACATGAGCTCTCCCACACGCCTCTTAAGCTGACATATCCTTAGATATATGTATATATATATGTATATAAATGTATGTATATGCTTATTTACATATCTGCTTTTCACATTTCAACATTCCACTTTGCTTAAAAATGAACTCTGAAACAATTTTAATTCCCCTTAAGAATTCAGGTTAATTATCATTTAAGATCTTAATCTATTTCAATGTTGTTGCCCCCGTCAAGTGGCTGAAGATTAACAAGCTGACTTCGACGCACACACACACATATTCATTCACACAGTCACACACATAAATATGAGGCAGAAAAGAGGCAAGAGCTCGGTGCATAGCCGGCTCTTGAGAATTGTGTGGAAAATCCAAACGAAGGCTCATTCAAGGGAAATTCTATGGCACTTTTTCCATTTCATTCAATTCGATTCAAAGCCATCTGCGAACTGTAAAATGGGAGAGCGAATGGCCCTTTGAGTGCTAACTAAAGATGGCGAGGGGCGGGCCATAATAAGCTTTATTTCCGCACACACACACAGTCACACACACGCTTCCACATACACTCTAAATTGCCCACAGTTAAACACCTTGAAAGGGCCAGACAGCCGCAGGTGCGAATAAAGCGCTGAATTTGTGTGCATTTTGTTGGACGCGCTTCGCTTGGCGAGTTTCCTCCAAAGAAATTGAAAAACATTTACCACAAACATACGTGAGTCTCGAAAATTGCCAGAAAACTTGCTGAATGAAAACGCCGAGGGGCAGCCAGGTGGGAGGAACAGGTGCAAAAAACTAGCCCCACTCAAGCCGAACGTTGGTAAAAATCCAACTGCCGCTGGCTAAGCACCTAAGTGCCAAGCATATGTCTTTGGACCCCACCCAATGAAAAGAGTCTAGATAGACACTAGCAGATAGTTGGATACCCTTCGTCTCCCTTCCACTCCCTTACAATGCTTCTATAAACTTTTTGTGCAGTCCTGTAAAGGTGTGGGAGAGCGCGTTGCCTGCAGTCCTTGCCATAGATAATGCGCCGGGAAGTTGGATGCAGTGGCTGTTGGTCTCCCCTCCCGCACACACACACAGAAACACATACACACAGAGGCGAAACAGCAGCAGCTTTCATCATTTTATTTGGCTGCCATGTTTTCACAAATTTTACTTTTTGCCCAAAATTTAAGCAATGTCCACAGATGGCACAATATGGTACAATGGACACAATCAGATTTGTGCTACATTGTGATTTTGTTGAGTGCCTCGAGTTTGTGTTCAGTGTTGGGCAGCGAAGAGTGTTGGACAACTGCTAGCAGGTACAGTCATACAACTGAGATATAATTAAATGGACTGTGAAAAATGTATAAGAAGAATTGACTAAGTGAGGCTTACGATTGGAACTAACGGCTTAATCCAAATACCATAGCTATTAATCCATTAATTTGTGAACGAAATTAATCGAATTAATTCACACTTTAGGTTCTTTCTCAGCTACAGATCCAACTATAGCCTTATGTTAAGTCGCAGCTTTACAGCTGCTAATATACCTTATCAATATGTTGTCCAACAATTTCTGTCGAATAGAGAGATATAAACTACTAAACCCTTCTCTCCTGCATTATCTATTCAAGTAACTTTCATTTGCCACCAATACCATTAAAAGATATCATTATATAGCTCTGTGGAGCTGACCTTATCGTTAAGTTATGCAATTTATTATGATATTTCATCAAAAAGTTTACAGAGTTGAGTGGGAAGTGCAGCTGAAGCAGTTTTCTTGGCAAGAGGAGCCGTGTAGCTGCCAGGATAACGAGCTCAAGGATCATTTGTGGCTGTGGCGACTATGGCCATTTATTACCTGGCCGACTAAGTAAGCCATCATCCTTGTATTTACAGTTGCTGCTTTTTTGTTCTTCTTCTTCTTTATTTTTTGCAGCGCGGCGCCATTTTTTATCACGTGCTGCACGTGCGACGTCAAGAGAAAGAAAAGCAGCGAAATGAAAAAAAGATTGAAATAAGCTGCTGGTCCGCTGGGAAGCGGAGATTCCTGTCGGATTCCTTCAGCGTGCGCAGCAGACAATATAAACACCGTGACGGGCAGGTAAAACAAGAAGAGAAGCAAAAAAAAAAAAAAACACTCACACAGAAAAAGAGTTGCCAGCGTCTGCAAAGTGTGTGTGGCCAGAGTTGAGTTGTTTACGAAGAGTTACACGAGGGGAATGCACAAAGTTTCTCAAAAGTTAATTGTTTTAAAAGCTCGAGCACGTACAGAGGAATCAAAAGTGAGCCAATTTCCGAATGCGAAGGCGAATGCCTGCCCCATCATGTCCTTGGCGTTGATTTATTCAATTAGGTTGATCTTGGCGAGCGCCTTTAATGGCATGCAACTTATTAAAGGACACGCAGATGCGAGTGTGAGAGAGGATGTGAGGCATCAGTTCATATTACGTATGAACGTACGCCCCCAAGTGCCACACCCGCAGACACACACGCTGAGACAATTACATAAACACGCATTTGGCGCTGAGTGGCGCAAATTAAATTACACCAAAGCTGCTTTTATGTTTCGGCCAGTCAGTCAGCCGGACAGACAGGCATTCAGCTTCTGGCCAGGATATTGAACGAATCGTAATTCAAATAAAACAATGTAATTTGCGCTCCTCAGCATGAGGCCTGCTCCTACGGCCCGGAGGCCTCTTTCGTCTGCTTCAGACATCCATAGAACACGTTCAACAGCCCAGCCGGAAGTGCCTTCACACACATGCATTTGTTTATGTGTGTGTCGATGTGCTAGCTACACAAATAGAACTTAAATTTGATCATTTTAATTAACATTTTCATTGATATTTGAAGACTTTTTGAGCAAAGTCAAGATATATATGTATAGGATATGCAATAATTTAGATATAATGTGTATAAATAGAAATTCTCAAGTTTATAAATCATATGCATGTTTATTTCTTCGACATTGACTTTAAAAGAGATACAAAATGTTAATTTAACAGAAATAAATGCTTGTGTTAAATGAATTGAAAGTTAAAATATTGACGTGTAACAAAAGTAAGCAAATATATTAAAGCTGTACTTAAATGATAAATAAAATGCAACAAATTATAAGATAAGGGTAAAGTGTTTTTGAAAGGCAAAGGAGAAGGAGAGAGAGAGAGAGAGACAGCCTTTAAAGTGCACTCAAGACGTATTGAATGAAGGGCAAAGCATAAGAAGCTTAGAATTACAAGCAGATATATATGTACATATATAGAGCATATATATGTGAATATGGATGTATAATGATATGTTTGTCTGCTTGTGGAATGCGTGTACTTGGTAATCTGTAATTTAGGGAATACGCCCACACAGCACTCGCAGTCGCAATCAGACTCGCACACATATGAAATTTATGGTAAAACAGATGTACTTGGTCTTTATTTATTTGGGCTCTGACCCCGCCCACTTTCAATGGAAAAGCAGCGGCAGGTCCGTTGTGTTTGTATAGTCTCAAAGGAGCGAACAGAGAGAGAGAGAGAGAGAGAGACAATACAGTCAGATACTGAGATACTCGTACTTTAGCACAGAGGGACAAAAGCCAAAATCATATCAGACAAAACATAAACATACAAATACGCGCAACACAACCATGAAAAGCAAATCCCTTTGCACATTTTCCGAAAATGAGAAAATGCAAAAGTTTTGCTTCGCATGCTGCGAAAGACAATGGAAAAGCAGCTCCAAGCTCCAGTCCCCAGTTCCAGCTCCAGCTCCATAGAAAAGCAGCTGCAAATTAAAACAAACCTCAGGTCGCCCGTATTTGGAAATGAGCAAAAGGCGCAAAAGCAGCCACAGAGAAATGTGAATATCCACCAACCCAAAACTCCCCACTTGCCACCGGTATGGGGTATATTCTTTCTCCTTCCCCTCTCTTCTCTTCAGGTCTCTCCTCTTATTTTTTTTCGCTTGTGAAAGTTGATGAAATGCTGCGCGCCAAGCTTTGGAGTTTAGTTGGGCTTTCCCTCCTGCTGTGTGTGTGTATGTGTGTGTGGGGCTGGTGCGTTAATGTGCGTTCATGTTTACGCACGAGAATTAACTTATTTGTCAGGTACTTGTTAAGCTAATAGGGGCACATTTAATACGATGAAGTGCAAATTGCTGCCATTGCTGCCACAGCACAGTTTTCCTTTTCCTTTTCCCTTCGCAAATTTTCACATTTTCAGTGTACTTGGATTGAAAAAGGAACAGCGGGATTAGTGTGAAAGCTTGTTTGTTATTCGCTGGTGTCAACTTCGAAGCCATATAAGCTGAGTAAATATTACTTTTTAGATCTTAACTATTCCAACTAAGTCAGATTTAACATAACCTTATTTTGAGCTCTATTCATAATGAACTGCTACTTAATTAAGTCTACCAAGCTAATAAAATCTAACTTTATCTTATTTAAGCTTATATAACCTTACAGTTAATAATTAATAATTATAAGTTCCAGTCCTACATACATTATCTAAGTGATACTTACTTACTATAAAGCCAAACTAATCTTTCCTTACCCTACCTCACCTATAACAAGTCTTACCTAACCTAAGTTAACCTCATATTGGGGCGTGGATTAACTTAATTATCCCAAAATTAACCTTTTGAATCCTAACATAACCTCACATAACTTCACTTAACATTACATAATTCCAGTTAACCTTACCTAACCTCACTAAAACCCATCCAAACTTACCTAATTGATCCTTACTCACCCTCAGCTAACGTAACCTCACATGTTACTCGCTCGTTATTAAAATACTTCAAACTTTTCCTTACTCACGTGTTTTTCCCAACAAATCTAATTTGTTATTTGAAAGGTGCACGCATTCATTTCACAAGGTATTGAATACTTAAATGGACTGCATGTATTTTATGAGAAAAATCCATAATAATTGATTTAAACGCTTGATTTACATCGAATGAGCAAGCAAGGACTTGTCATAGAGAATGCTTGAACGCAACTGCAATGCAGCTCAGCAAAATCAAGCAAATCAAATATTGAAAAGGAGAGCGAAGGAGCTTACTTTGAAATACCCTCTATGATGAACAATTGTAGTACTAACATTTCTACCCTTTTCAATTCCATCCATTCAATCATATTTCAATTGCACCTTTCGCTGTTAAAAATAATGCAGCATACTTTTATGCGCCAAAGAGAAGGCAGTGACAATGTAAGCAAATCTCATTCAATTTAAACAAAGGTAAGTTCAATGTAATTTTTAAGTAAATACCGTCAAGACACCTACTTCATCGAACTAACAGGGCATCTATTCTAAGTCTTGAAACGAAATATGAAATACAAAAGAGTAAAAAAATAGAGAAATGGTAAATAAATTGTGTACGCATCCATGCATTCAATAAAATAAATTGAGACTTCTAAACGAAAAAGAAATAAAAAAGTAAAGCAAAGACTGAGCTTGTGAATGGAACTAAAAATTCTGCTCATAGGTGAAATTCAATGCCAACTGCTGCTGCTTCAATGACGTATTTCGGTAGTTAGGGTAATTTTTATATATATTCCCATGGATCTAATCGGAAGATGAAGCATATTTTGGATATGTTACCAATAATCATATTTCGCAGTTCGTTGAGAGTCGTCTATTTGGGGGGTCTGATGAGGCACGCAGCTGGCTTGGTTTTTGGCTGTGTAAATTTGTTCAGGACAAAATCAGTTTGACACTTGGGAAAGTGCCACAAATCACAGTTAACATTTGTTGCACGATCCGACTACAACGCGCCAGACGGAATGTGCCGAGAAAATCAAAATCGAATCAGTGCGGCATATGTGGACACACCCAAGCGAAAATGTTAGTCGAGAAGAGACTTTGAATATGTTGAGAAAGCAAACGAGTTGGTTGACAAAAAGTTTATTAAGAGAGAAGTAGGTGCTACTTAAATATGTATAAACCATAGACAACAGAGTATATAATTTAAAATAATATGACTGAGGTATTCATTTATCAATCTATATATGCTTAGATTACTAAATGTATTTCCTGAACTAACCTTCCTGAACGAACCTAAACAACCTATATAAATTGCAAAAAAAAAATGCCTAAGCCATATTGTATTTTAGTATATACATATATTTCATCTATCGAAAGAAGAAAATCCTTTCTTACTTAAAAATGTTTAAAAATATGAGCGTTAAGTTATTTTGTTTTGTATACGTATATATATATACATATATTGTCAACTTATTCTAATTTCAAAGTTCAAAAACTATGGCATCAAAAATGATATAAAGGAAAGCCATGAATGCATTTACAACAATTAGTTAATTAAATGCATAGTTTATGTTTGAACAAAATAAAATCTCAACAAAGTCTCAATTTTAGTTGAAAAACTAATAAACTTATTTAAGGAATTTGCCGGCATTGAGCCTGAAGTTTCTAAACTATAAACATACTGACGTATTTCGAACTTTTATCAAAGAGTGAGCCGCCGGCTCGAAGAATGAAAATAATTCCGGGCTCATATTTGACATGTGCTCAGATCCACAAACCAAATCTCGAAACATATGAAACGTTCAACAAATGGCACTCGAAGTGGGCTGCTTGGCCAAAATGTGGACATGTTTTATCCCTTCTAGGGGAGTGGGAAGGTTGAGTAGGGGGTTAAATTTGAAATTTCAGCAACAAGAACTACACATCGAGGACAACAACAACGGCCACATCGACAAATGTAATTGACATTTCTTTAAACGTTCCCAACCTCCTGGCCTAAAACCAAAGAGACAGAACTTTTGGCCATGTGGACATGTGGACATGTGGACATGTGCTCATGCAATTTTGTAACATGCTGTAAGTATTTGGCTAGGAAATGACAATGAGAATGTGCCAGTGTGTGTACGTGTGTGTGCACGTGTCTGTGCAGGAAGTGTAGCTGTTTAATGGCCAGTATCATAGTGCAAACAGCACTGATAGCAGCCATTCAGTACAGTAAGTACTCATGTTCTATGTTTATATATATGTGTGCGTGTGTGTTTATATATATTCGATTTATGCAACCATTTCAAGAAATGGGGCGGAAAAGTCGAATTTCATGTGAATTTCAAGTTATTTCAGACTTATTTCCAAGCGCAGCCAACTTAATGCTTGAACGTGATTTGTCAAGTGTTGCCAGATTGTTTGAGAAACCCTTAAGAAACTTTATAAATAAGGCAGGAAACTGACCGCATGAATTGCAGTTAGCAATTCATGAGTTTCGGGGCATAAGCCCTGTTAAACCTAAATATATTTATGTTTATTTTATTTAATTAAAAGTGGGTTAACTTAAATCCAACTTGGCTTCATTTCAAATACCTTTTTGTTTCCCCAGACGTAAAAACACATTTTATAACACCAATTCATAAAACAGAGTGAAGGAGAGGATGAATGAGAGAGCGAGAAAGAGCGCTGAAAAAAGCAAATCGAAAAAGTTTGAGGCTTCATATTAAAAACTTGGCAACTTGTTAAATTTCCGTAGCATAATTTTCAGCGCACGGCAAATAAAAGAAACGATTCGCAAACTAAATTAAATCCAAAAAAAAAAAAAAACAAACATACAACTCTACACCAAATGCAATAAAATAAATTGCAAACAATATATGCTACAAAAAACTTAAAATAAATGTGTGTGTGTGCCGAAACGGAACTTAAACAACAACAACAAAGGCAGTTGATAAAAAAAAAGATCGAAAGAAAAGTTCTTATAAACGGTGTAGCTAACCTTTTCGGATTGTTTGGTCTGTTTGCCTCAGCCTTTGCTTTTAGCCGAAAATAGCGCATAAAATAAATTTTGTGTTCAGTCTACGAGCCACGCCCCTTGCCAGCCGCCTCCCTTTTTAGCCGAGGTGCGGAATGTTGGCTCGGTGCACTTGATGCTGGCCAGCGGGTGTAAAAGGTGACAGCCACGCCCCTTTCCCGATTCCACTGACTTCCTCATTGCCGGCCGAAAAATATGTGGGAAAAACTAACGCGAGAAAATGGCGAAACAATAGTAGCTGGAAAAAGAATTGGAGAACGAGTGGGGAACTTAAGTGCCCGTTAAATTTCCCAACGGACTAATGATAAAAGTTACGCGAATTGCCCAGTTGCCGTTACAGTAAGTAACTGTGCTTGGGATGGATGTGACTGACTTAAACGTACCCTAGACCTCACACCTTTGTGCTGTTGCCAAAATTCTTGCTTGTCTTTAGTTCAATTGAATCCAGCTGGCAAGGCTAAATGTAAGTAATTGTGTATATTAATATTTACGATTTTGTAAACGTATCATTTATTTAAAACATCATATCAATTATTTAAAGAAAACTTCTATTGCTGGCTTTAATAGTTTTTGAGTTCCTGTCATTCTTACATATGCAGAGACTGATAACCATATTATAACCATGTTTACCATATTTTTTAGTTTCTTCCAGATCTTCATCTGCTGTTACATACGTTTGCACAAGAACAATATACCCTGCTTACATATTTTGGGAAATCAAAAAGGGCGGCGCCTCGTTTTCCTTCAAGAATTGTTTGCCTGTCTTTTAACCCTTTTTCTGATTTTTTCTTTTCGCTGGGGTTTGAACTGCGTTAAATACATTGCGGCATTCAAGTTAATTTACCACAAGCGGCTGCAAAAGGAATGCAGTAAGGAAAAAAACAAAGAAAGAAATTCTGTTGCTCAACTTGAATGAGATCTTAATTAGTTTATGAACATTTTTACTGCCTTCATTGCTGCCAATTACGTTTTAAATATTGTGTAATTATTTTTTAGACCAACAACCTTACAAATTGTTGTTGAAATTTATTGTAATTGTGCTCTTAATCTTTCTAACTAGCTGTTGAGGGAATTCATAACTTATTCAATTGGTCTTAAGACATTGCTTATTTAATAATACAAATTATTTTCTTTCTTTTATTTACGTTATAAAAGTGATTGCCAATTTTTAAAATATTCTGGTTCTGTTGGGAATACCCCTACTAACGTCTCTACTTTAACTTTGCATTCATAATTTATAAATATAAAGCAACAATAAAATATGTAAAATCTTTTCCATGATTCACATAAAAAAATTATTATTTTCCATACAAAGTGCCTAAACTTTTCACATCAAATCCCAGCTTTATATTTCAGCCATTTTTTTATGTAAAACAATTTATCTTAAATTTAATGTCTACATTGATATCTAGATTTAATTCATTTGTAAAAATATAATTTTTGTTCAACCGAAATTTCTCACCTATTTCCCGAATTTTCTGCTCTGGGCCTTTGTTGACATTTTCTTTTTGGCTGCTGGGAATTTTATGTTTGCTATTTGCTGTTTGTGTGTGTGTGTGTTTGTTTGTTTGTTTTTGAGTGTATTTTTGTGGGATGCATAATTTATCACTGGCTTTAAAAACAATCATGTTGTCAAGTGTCAAAAGCTGTGAATGCGAATGCCGCTCCATGGTCGACCTTTGGCCCTCGCACCATTGCCCTTTGGCCTTTGCCCCGTGCCGTTGTGAATGCAAATAAAAAATGCGTGAAATATGCAGTAAATTTACCTTTTTATATATACAACATGTGGTCGAAAGGTGTGCGTTTCTGTGTGCGTGCGTGTGTGTGTTTGCATTTGCTGAAATGTGTTACTTTTTAGCAGCGTGTGAAGTTATATTTTCTTTTACTCTCTTATTTGTTGGTGTTGGTTTTGCCGAACCGCAAACTGTGGGAATGCAGCGTCCATTAACACGCACAGGGCCGACGCCCCGCCCACCCACAAACTGAGCCACAAGGCTGACTGACAATCACTCAGTCAATCAGTCAGTCAGTCCGACAGTCCGACAGTCGGACTGATGCGTGTTAATTTGAATAATTTATTAAAGCTCCCTGATGAGCGCGACCTTTCAACCGACGCGCCACGCCTCATCAGGGGAACGCCCCCCCTTTCGAAGTGCAATTAAGCACGTGCAACAAAAATATAAATAAAAAAAGAAAAAGAAACCAATCAAACCGAAAATAAATTGCAGCTGCAGTTGCAGCTGCAGCCAGTGTTGGCAAACGCGGCAAAAATTGCAGCAACAGCACCGGGAAAATCATTCGGCCTACACAATTTTTTGTAGCCATTTCAATGGGTTCCGCTTTAAATACCCTGTAGCTAACAAGCTGCTAGCGGGGTAGCTCGAACAGATCTAAAAGGTGACCTTCTTTTCTGTTGTTAATTTGTGTTGGTTTTTTTGTATTTCTGCGCTCCCTTTTTTAGTTGAAATACTTCTTCTTCGATTGCACAGTATACTTGTGTATATGTTTCTTTATTTCTGCTATGACAACAGGGTATCTGTCAGTCTTCCTCTCGTGTCTGGAATATGTAAAAGTCATCCTTTAGTAACCCATTAAGAAGCTTACCAAACGTATGCTAGTATGTATATGAATACTTCTGATTTGACTAGAGGGTATCTGTCAGTCATTCACTCCTGTCATATGCCATTTTTGATGGGCTTCCTTTTTGTAACCCATTGTGGCTGCTGGGCAAAATTGTTTGCATTTCGTGCTGCTGATGCATGCGAATTGGAAAATATTTGCAATTTAGCAAAATACGCCCGGAAGAGTTCGATGCCTGCTCAGAGATCGCACTACACGAATCGAATGTATATATAAATCTTTATATATATATATATGTGTGTGTGTGTATAGGGGAATTTAAGTTCTGATTTGTATTTGTGTTTGGCCTGCAGTGCGTGTTCAATGACACTAATTCTTTTTATATGTGATTCACACTTTTAATAAAATGTTGGCTATAAAAATAATAAAATAAATATATAGTAGAATTATACTTATTCCATTTAAATCAATAGAAGCCTTAACACAACAATTAATATATATGGCTAATATATTTTAATCAAAATTATTTCTATGCTGCGAGCAACTCAATAAATTTCTTAACGGCAATCTTTGATTCCTTTTGGTTATCCTTGATGCTCTTCGCACATCTCTCGATTGATTTATCGTATGAAATAATAGCCAGCCAATAGCTTCAGCTGTCTAGCCGGGAGCGGATCCTAGTTGGTATCCAATGCCTCGCTCTTAAATGTCAATAATACGTGAAATTGAACTGCCAATTCAATCCCGATTCCGACTGCCGTCTGCCTGAGGTTCGAGGTTCGAGGATTGCGGATTGAGGATTGAGGCTTGAGCGTGGCTTGCACTGATTTCCATATAAGCATTTTGCATTTGTGGGGATATACTCTTTATTCCACCCTTTTATTTATACGTTATTTTATTTTGTACGCGCCATCGCGATTCCTTTGCTCGGCCATATTGAAAAACTATTTGCTAGAGTCTCAACTCTCAAGTGTGTTCGGATTTAAACGACGGCTGCAAATTGTACGCAGATCACATTACCCCAACCCCAAGCCCTATCCCCCTTTTCCCCCACCTTCTTGAGTCCTGTCGCCAATCGTGACAAGTGCAACTCCATTGAATTGCAAGTGGGTGGCTCTGGGGTGGGCGTGGCACGGGTTGCAATCGAGAATTGCTTTACATTTGGCTGCATTTATTTCCTTTATTCATTCGAAAAATTGAAAGATTTATTTCTTAGTTCGCAGCGATTACATTTTTACCAGCTAATGTGTTCCGACTGAACGACTCCTTCGTCCTGGCAGTTTGTCAATGTGTCAGACATTGAAAGCCGTCTGCCAAATATCTGGCAGAAGGAGCTACATTACGATTTGTTGACAACTGCGAGAAAGTAATCAGCATTGAATAAATATCGAGTTGTCTGTGCATTGAGCTGCAATTGAAAATTAGCTTGTCTTAAATTAACAATTACGTGAACATATCTCACTGTTTGAAGAATTTATTAACTACTGCAAATATTGTACAAGTCGCACGATAAACAACGTAGACGTACAATAAGTTCAATTACTGTTAACAATTTAACATATCTGTTATCATTCTGTTATCTTCTCCCAGACTATCATTCAAAGACTTGTTGCTCTGCGAAATTGTGAATGGTCAGTTAAAAGCCGCTTATGTCAATTTTCCGCGTATTTAAATTTCTTCGTTAAGTTTTCAATTGTCAATGGGCGCTTCTTGGGCTTCTTGACGAAGAAAAATTAGCGATAAGAGGTATTGAAAAATGAAAAAATGCATTGAATGGGTCAGTTAAACGCGTGTTTTTCAGTCGTGTAGTTCGACGGTGTGAAAACTATATAATTCCTTAAATAGATATAAAAAAAAGATAAAATAAGTATAAAAGTATAAAAATAAAAAAATCACTCAATTTAGTTAGATATCCAGACTTGCCTTTTAAAAGCAAAATTTGCATGTAATTAATTCAAATAATAATTGAATCTAAATGATATTTAATTGTTAGATTGCACAGCATGTATTTCTTAAAGTTCCCTTAGACTTAATTTAGCGATGGAAAAAAGGCAAATAATTTTTTCAAAGAGTTTATTTTCACAATTATATATTCCGTATATAATTCCAATCAATTTCTGCTCATTCAAGCATTTTTTCAAGACAGCCGTCGAAGTGGCGCCAATGCAAAAAGAAATCCATATCAATAAATCGATCGAAAGTGAAAGAAACAGCGTGAATGACGACAAGCTCGTTAAAAATTGCACGTGTGTTTTTTAATTTTACCCTTGCAATTTTTCTCTTTGTTACATCATGTCTAACCACGCGTTTTATTTAGGCCGATGACTTTTCCGAAGGCCAAGGCCAAGCGTCTTATCATCTCTCGCTTATTCTGTTTACCTACAGTTTGTTTGTTCCAAAAGAAAGTGAAATCCGTTCGCTGAGGGTCTCACTTTCAACCTTGTGCTAAATATAGCCTTAAGACAATTGCAAATATTTGATTAGCAAATAATTTCCAGGAAATTAAAAGATCTCAAGCAGAAAAAACATTTATATACGATATACCAAAAAAAAAACCTGAGACAATGGCAGATCCAGCAGCTGCAGTTGCAGACCCAGCAATGGTGGCAGCCCCAGTTGCAGTAGTGGAGACTCCATCTCCTACTCCACAGCCAGTGACAAACTGCGTAGCACCCGTTGAGCCTCCAGCTTCAGTAATACAACCAAATACGGCTCCAGCACCTGTTGTAACAGCTCCGGCCCCTCTACCACAGCCGGTGGCAGCTCCTGCACCTGTCGTGGCAACGCCAGCAGCAATTGTGGAGATTCCAGCTGCAGTACCGCAGACAGTGGAGACTCCAGCACCCGTTGTGGAGATTCCAGCACCAGCTGTGGAGACTCTAGCACCCGTTGTGGAGACCCCGGCTCTAGTACCACAGCCAGTGGAGCCTCCGGCACCTGTTGTGGAGACCCCAGCTTCAGTACCACAGCCAGTGGAGACTCCAGCTCCGGTACCTCAGGCAGTGACAACTCCAACACCTATTGTGGAGACTCCAGCTCCGGTACCACAGGCAGTGGAGACTCCAGCACCTGTTGTGGAGACACCAGCTCCGGTACCACAGCCAGTGGCAACACCAACACTTATTGTGGAGACCCTAGCTCCAGTACCGCAGCCAGTGGAGACTCCGGCACCTGTTGTGGAGACTCCAGTTCCGGTACCACAGGCAGTGGAGACTCCAGCACCCATTGTGGAGACTCCAGCACCCGTTGTGGAGACCCCAGCTCCAGTACCACAGCCAGTGGCAACACCAACACCTATTGTGGAGACCCTAGCTCCGGTACCGCAGCCAGTGGAGACTCCGGCACCTGTTGTGGAGACTCCAGCTCCGGTACCACAGGCAGTGGAGATTCCAGCACCCGTTGTGGAGACCCCAGCTCCGCTACCACAACCAGTGGCAACTCCAACACCAGCTGTGGAGACTCCAGCACCCGTTGTGGAGACCCCAGCTCCAGTACCACAGCCAGTGGCAACACCAACACCTATTGTGGAGACCCTAGCTCCGGTACAGCAGCTAGTGGAGACTCCGGCACCTGTTGTGGAAGCCCCAGCTCCGGTACCACAGCCAGTGGAGACTCCAGCTTCGATACCAGAGCCAGTGGCAACACCAGTAGCTGCTGTGGAGACTCCACCTGTTGTGGAGACTCCAGTTCCGGTACCACAGCCAGTGGAGACTCTAGCTCCGATACCACAGGCAGTGGTAACTCCAGTAGCTGCTGTGGAGACTCCAGCACCTGTTGTGGAGACTCCAGTTCCAGTACCACAGCCAGTGGAGATTCCAGCTCCGCTACCACAACCAGCAGCAACTCCAACACCAGCTGTGGAGGCTCCTGCACCCGTTGTGGAGACCCCAGCTCCAGTACCACAGCTAGTGGCAACACCAACACCTATTGTGGAGACCCTAGCTCCAGTACCGCAGCCAGTGCAGACTCCGGCTCCTGTTGTGGAAGCCCCAGCTCCGGTACCACAGCCAGTGGAGACTCCAGCTCCGATACCAGAGCCAGTGGCAACACCAGTAGCTGCTGTGGAGACTCCAGCACCTGTTGTGGAGACTCCAGTTCCGGTACCACAGCCAGTGGAGACTCCAGCTCCGGTACCACAGGCAGTGGCAACACCAGTAGCTGCTGTGGAGACTCCAGCACCTGTTGTGGAGACTCCAGTTCCAGTACCACAGCCAGTGGAGACTCCAACACCCGTTGTGGAAGCCCCAGTTTCGGTACCACAGCCAGCGGCAGTTGAAGCACCTGTTGTGGAGACTCCCATTCCCGTACCACAGCCAGTGGAGACTCCAGTTTCTACTTCAGCTCCGGCACCACAGCCAGTGGCAACTCCAGCACCTGTTGTGGAGACTCCAGCTCCGGTAGTACAGGCAGTGGAGACTGCAGCACCCATTGTGGAGACTCCAGCTTCGGTACCACAGGCAGTGGCAACACCAGTAGCTGCTATGGAGACTCCAGCACCTGTTGTGGAGACTCCAGTTCCAGTACCACAGCCAGTGGAGACTCCAGCTCCTGTACCACAGGCAGTGGCAACACCAGTAGCTGCTGTGGAGACTCCAGCACCTGTTGTGGAGACTCCAGTTCCGGTACCACAGGCAGTGGAGAATCCAGCACCCGTTGTGGAAGCCCCAGCTCCGGTACCACAGCCAGCGGCAGCTGAAGCACCTGCTGTGGAGACTCCAATTCCCGTACCACAGCCAGTGGAGACTCCAGTTTCTACTCCATCTCCGGTACCACAGCCAGTGGCAACACCACCACCTGTTGTGGAGACTCCAGCTCCGGTACCACAACCAGTGGAGACTTCAGCAGCCGTTGTGGAGACTCCAGCTTCGGAACCACAGCCAGTGGAGACTCCAGCTTCGGTACCCCAGACAGTAGCAACACCAGTAGCTGCTGTGGAGACTTCAGTTTCTTTTCCAGAGCCAGTGGCAACACAAGCAACTGTTGCAGAGGCTCCAACACCAGTAACGGCTTTGGAGACTGAAGTCCCGGTCTCAGAGCCTGTAGAAGTACCCGCAGCAGTTGTGGCATCTCCATCTCCGGTACCAGAATATACTCAAGCCTCAGAAACAACGCCAATAGCTATCGTGGAGACTCCAACAGAGCAGGTGGCAGCCCCAGTGGCCACTTCCGTAGTAGAAGAAGTACCTGCTGAACCTGTTTCGAAGAAACCACCGACAACAGTTGTGGATTCTGGTTTGTAAAACTCGTATTACAGCAATATTAGATTATTTTTTTGGACTTATGGAATTTCTTCTTAGGAGAAGCTGTTGAATCATCGAATTTGGAAGGCGATCAGTCTGGAGTTGTGCCCGTGGCAAAGATATATCCGACTCGTAGGGATCTAAATACGACGGATGTATCGCTGTTGGCCATCGCAGCTAGTTTGGATGCCATTGCGGATAAGCTGAAGGAGCAGAGAACTCGAAATCAGGAAGTTCTGGATCGCATCTGCGAAATAGAGAAAATCCTGGGAGTGCCCCAGAAGTAATATCTATATAATATCTTATTGGACAGTTGTCTAACTATTCTTGAATATCTTAACTAACATAAATAAAATATATGCAAGGAAGCTTTTACCTTGCTCTCAACTTTTTCCTTTGACTTTGTCTTTTGCATTTTGCCTTTTACAGACGAGCTGTAAAATTTATAAAGACAGAAACAAATCTACGACTTGCAGTTTTGGACACTTTTACGCAATGTTAAATAAATTGCAAGGCGTGGCACGACAGACACATTTATAATATATCTCTCCCCCCACCCCTATTCAAGCACCCAAAAATTCCGCCAGCTATGCAAAATTTTCGAGCTCGCGCTTTGACAATGAAATCTGAATAAAATTATACGAATGCGGCGGCATTTGCTGTACAAACAAGCTCTTAAATGCTTCCCCCCACCACACTTTCCCCACTTTTCGAAGGACATGCTTGAATTTGAAAATTAATTATAACACAGACTCCTGCCACAGGATGTGACACGCCTCCTCGCCCCGCCCCTCGCTCGATGTCTCTGCATTTGGCAACCAACGCAAATTGTGGTTCGGGTCGTTGAATAAATTTGCAGTGTTTGGACAGTAAAAAAACAAACTTCCAGCTACTTGCGAGCAATTGTTAATTACCTATAATTAAATTTAATTAGTTGAAATCGAGCATATCATCGAAATTAAAATAAAACTTTTGCTATTTATCGAAATGGAGAAGGTTTATGTGCATTTGCCTTCGAATTGATATGCATAGTAAGATACATTTATTTATTTGGCTTTCAGCTCCGATGGGAGGTGGCCCAAACTGGTCAGAAGCGACCCTTTAGACCAAAATGCAGAGGCCATAAAATTCACTTTGTCTGGGAATAGAGAGCCTTAAGCTTTTGGCCTCATGCGAGAGCAATAAAAATGTTTAAATTCGGCCAAAACTGACAATTGAAGGCTTGCAAATTTTATGAGCCAACAATGAATTCGATTTGGATCCAGTTCGTGGAGTCAGTTCAAAGGCACCTACGGCGATTATTCTAATCATTCGGTTTACTCTAACCCAACTTTAACTAACATGATATGGCCAAGCAATCTGACTGCCTGACTGCCTGTCTGACTGTCTGTTCGTCTGTCTGTCCGCTTGTCTTTCTGTCTGGGCCGGGTTTTCGTTACGGCCCAATCTCCAATAACATGAACGACAGCTCAATCTAAATCTATAGGCAAATCGCAACGCACAAAAAAAAAAGCAAAGAAAGAGGCTAAAACGAAATTTCCATTTGACCATTTTGACTGGAAACAATAAAATGACCTTACACACTCACACACACACACACTCATGCACACACCCGAGCGACAGCACACAACATAAATGTTGCAAATGGAGCAACAGAGTATAGTTGTTGTCGTTCTCTTCCTCTTCTCTTAGCCATGGCTGTCTGGGCTTGCGGCTAAATGTGTACCAAAAAATAAAAGGAAAATAAAAGCAAGAGTAAAGCCAAAAATGTTGGCCAGACTTTTTTTTTGGCACTTGGAACATGTCTGTTATGCGAAACCCTGACAGAGAATTCCCCAACCACACACACAAACACATACACACATGTATATATGAATACGTGTATGGAAAAGGGGAGTTATAGAGAATCTGGTCCAGTAAGCAGCCTCTGACAGCAGTGGGTTATAGAATTTAACCGCATTAATGATATCCAATTGCCCCATGCGGAATCTATCTGACCGAAAGTGCAAATGTGTAATTGTTGCTCCAGATAGAGGAGGGTGGAGGGTGGAGAGTGGAAGTTGGAGAGAGAAAGAGTGACAGGGAGAGGGCAAGTGGGTGTGTGGGGTTAAATTTGTGAAACATTTGCACTGTCATTCGCTTGTGAACTGTATCTAAGCTACTTACATGGAGCTTACAAGTTTACCAGTGGGTTTACCAGCTAAATGTCATGGACATTCGATTGGAAATTAAATTGCCATTTTATTTTCGAATGTGTGAGGTAAATGTTATTGTCCTTTGGGCTCGATTTATATGGACTTGTAGGCAGACCAAATAAAATTAAATTAAAAATAAATATAAGTAAGAAAAGTTGTAAACATCCATCTATAAATGGAGAAAGAGAGAGAGAGAGAGTTATCTGTGCTAATACATGATTTTTAAGCTACAGCTTATGCAATGAAACTGTATTTAGTAGCTCACAAATTGAGAAACTTATTACCTTGGATTAACGGCAATGAAATTTCTGCTGATTTATGCCACATGCAATGTGTGATGCGGAAGGGAACAGACGTTGGAATATGCATGCAACGTTTAGTGGCCCCACTTCAGATGTGGAGCGTTGTGCAGAGTGCCGGATCAATCAGTCAGCATGCATATATGACAGACATAAGAGAGAGGGTAGAGAGAGGGAGAGATAGTGAGATAGAGAGTAAGAGGAAGGAGTGGAACATGTCTGTAGACAGTGGAGTGTGTGAGGAGTGGCTGTCACTCGACTCGTTGCCGCTGTCACATTGCACTTGAGGCTAATGCAGTCTAATGTGCAACACACACATCTGCAACAAGAACTGCAACAACAACAACAACAACAACATCAACATCAACAACAATGTGTGTTGTTTGTCCAGTCTGCAGTTGGATTTCAGGTCGATTTCACTTTTGGGAGTATCAAATAAATTTGGAATTAATTGCGCTCATCTCCTGTCGACATTTTCGAGGGACTCACATGTCCTGGCCGGCAGGATTGAAGCTGCCACAGTATTTGCATCGAGCTGAGCCTGTGGCAGTTATTAGTTGTCCGTTGTCTATGTTGTTGATGTTGCATCACAAATTGTTGCAGCTTCTGTTTTCAGTTTCCAGCTCTCAATTGCGGATTTAGCGAGCTGCCTGTTCGTCCTGGTCCACTTCCTGTTCGTCCTGCTGTGGCTCTGGGCCATTTGTTTGTCCCAGCTAATCGTAAACTGCGGAGCTGTCGTCGTGTCGTCGTGTCGCCGCTGCGGTTGAGTTTGAGCTTTGTGTTCACTGGCTCGCAACCAGCTACAATTAATTGACGTAAATTGTTTGCGTTTTGGCCCAAAGGCTGCAATGGCCGGCAATGCTGCCGTACGTATACGTAATATTCGCGTGCGTCCGCCTTTGTGCATTTAGCTCTAACTTAATTAAGAGCCAGCTGAATGTAGAATGTCAAACTCGATTGCAACTTCATTTGCAGCTTAATTGTTGGCACATTTTTTTGCTTCTCCTCCAGTTTTCTTTTCTGTCGGTTTCTGTTTTCGATTTTCATTTGATTATCTTTGTAATCACAAATGCGTTTGTCCCCCTTAATCGCATTAAGTCTGCTAAGCCATTTGAGCGTACACTCCCTTATCTCTATGCTATTTTTAATTTAAGTTTTTTCTACGACTGCTTTTGCCCTTTCTTAAAGTTTTCCACTTTTTGCGCTTCTGTGATTAATGACTTGTAAAAGTGAAAGGTGTGCAAAAGTTTCGCAGCAAGGAAATGGAAAAGGGAGAGAGAAGGAGGAAGAGGAAGAGGGAAAACGAAGTTCCCACACTTACAACCTCCGTAATTGAGTGCTATTGAATGCAATCGCCGAGTGCTGCACTTTTCCATGGGTATTTTTTAAAGATCGAGACCAAAAGTGGCCACAAGAGCATTCTTCAATATTTTAAATAAAGTAAACATTCACTCACGCATACCTTAAGCTAAAAGCTAACTTTACTTTACCTTCAATACATAACAAAATGTATTTGCAAGCCTTTATCAAATTCGCCTTAAGATTGTCCCAGAAAGCTTTTAAAACAATATTTTGAGTAAAGACGTATTTAAATTAAATTGCCAGCAAGCCAAACCTGAAAACACTTTCACTTAGTCCTTTGCCACACATATTTCTGTCACGCTCGAGCACTCTGGAAAAACTTCTATGACACTTAAACTGGCTTAAACAGGACAACAGACACACACACACACACACACACACGCGCACACGCACACACACACTTTCGCTTTGTCAACTCACTTAAAACTTTGGACATGCTGTGGCCAAGCATATGACAAACAAAATCCCCTGTCCAGCCACGCCCACCGCCTTCCTCCGCCCCGGGGCCCCAACTGCTAGCTGATTATCATTCATTTGATGCCACATAATAGCCCACTTCAAATGCGGCTGTGGCAAACGTTTTAGGATCTCAATAATTATCAACTGTGCAGCACAAACAAAAAAAAATGAACAGCGCAAAAAAATTAAAAACAAAGGCGAAAAGTTTTTAATTTGCCAACGTTGTGTGCAATTGTTTTAACTGTTGAAAATGCCATAAAAAAGTGTGCAGCTTGTGTGTGAGTATGTGTGAGTGTGTGTGTGAGTGTGTTTTGTTAATAACTGCATGTGTCTTGTGTGCAGCCATTGTTTTACAAGCCAACAGCAGCCGAACCAGAACCAGCTCCAGCGCTGCTGCCAATGACAGCAACAGCGGCGGAGACGGCGACGGCGACGGTGACGGCGACGGCGACAGCGACAGCGACGCCTCGTAAGTAATTTCGCGCATATGTTACGCCACAGCCGCTGCGATGGGATGCAGCAACAACAACAGCGGCAGCAGCAATAACAGCAACAATAACATCAATTGCAATTGTACAGAGAGAAAGAGCGAGCGAGTGAGAGAGAGAGAGAGAGAGAGAGAGAGAGAGAGGTGGAAGAGTGAGTGCGAGTGTGTGTGTGTGTGTGGCCTGTGAGCTATGTTATATACTAGCCGACAGCGAAATGTGGGCTTCAGTGTCAGCTGCAGGCAGCAGGCGACAGCAGCAGCAGCAACAGTGGCAGCAGCAGTTGCAGTTGCAGCAGCAGCAGCAGCAGCAGCTTAAGCTCGGCTGAGCGGCATATTCATGGCTGCTGCACACGACAAATTGAATTTTATGCAAAGGCTCCGCCTCGCCCCTGTCCGCTCTAATGCATTGTTCTCAAATCACCATCACTCTCGCTCGCTCCCACTCGCTGTCGCTCTCCCTCTCGCACACTTGTTCAATCTCCCCCCTTGGCGACATCTATGGCCTGTGTATGTCTGCATTATAAATTTGGCCTTTTGTTTTCTTTTTAGCTTCCTTTTCCTTCAAGTGTGAGTGTGTGTGTGCGTTGGCATATTATGCTTATCCTTGTGCTTTGCACTTGCCAGTCGTCCTGCAACGCACATTTTCAATTGTTGTTGTTGTCGCCTGCGTGTGTCCTAGTTTTTGTCAATGCGCCTGCATTTGCTGAGCTCTGTTATTGTTGTTGTTGCTTTCATTGCCTTTGCTTTCGCCTTTCGCCTTTGCCTTTGCCTTTGCCTTTGCCTCTGCATCTCCCTCTGCCCTCTTGGCCGTTTTTTTCTGAGGTCCCACAGGCAGTTCTCCACATTATTTCACAACTCTATCGGCTCTATGGGTCCATTGTGTGTGCCGCCCAATTTGCCGGTTTGACATTAATGAGAAATTATGTTATCGCACTGTTAAGCAGCTGTAAGTGGCTGTGCGTATGTGTGAGTGTGTGTGTGAATTACCATTCAGCAGGGGGATTAATTGTCATTATGATTGTGATAGAGACAAAGAAAAGCTTGGCGCAGCTTAAGAGGGCTTAACATATTTTGCTGTTGAAATCTTAATTGGCCAATTAGCTGGAATGCTAAATACAGTCGTATAAATAAATATTTTACAGCAAAAACACTTAAGTCCAATAATTGCATTTTATATGCGCTGTTTAGCTAACCCTTTAACAGAAGCCAGCGCTGTTAGCAACAGATGTCGCTAACAGTTGTCGCCTAACAGCGCAACAGCTCTTACGAAGGTGGCTAACATAAATGGAATTGTGCATGTTATGTTAGCAAACACTCTCTCGCGCTCTCCGCACTAACAGCTGTTAAGTTGCAAAATCCGTGCAGCATCTTTCACGAGTTCTTGGCTTCGTTTAGTCTACTTTTAGCCGGTGTCGCGTTCGCATCCTTCCGCGAGTCGCAGCTGCGTTAAGAGTCGGTGTGGCAGAAGTGAATAAATATTGTGAATACGTTGAATAAATATGAATGTATTCACTAAAGTAGTGTGACATTACTAAAAATAACAGACAATTAATTGTGGTAATTAGAAGTAAATTATAATAAATAAAATTGAAAACTTTCACTTCCTCAATATAGAAATAAATTACAAAATAATAGTGATTAAAAACAAATAAAAATAAACTTTAGACTGCAATAATATAATAACAAACTTTAAAAATTTAATTTAATTAAAATAAATAAATTCATATACATAAAATTATATTATTTGCTGTTTATAAATAAAAATACTGAAGCAGAAATTTTAAATTAATTATTTTTAGTCAAACAACAATTTAATAATTTGTTTCACAGAGTTTGTAATAAATGTTGTAAATTAAATAAAAATTTAATATTATTTTTTAGATATGAAAATAAAATCAAATATTGTCTTACTTAGTGAATAGTTTTTATTTGTTGAGTCAAGCTCTTTTTATATCCGTTCATTATTTATTTGGATCCCACTCAGAATTGTCAAAGGATATCAAGTGCCAAGGGATTTTTGTTACCAAGATGAAAGCTGCTTTGAGTAAAGGCAAAGAAAAGTCACAATCTTATAAGTTATTCAGTTGTGTGCTTGCCATATACTAGTCTGACAAATATGAAGACAAAGTATAAATAAAAATCAAGCACAGTCTTAATCAATATTTGCTATCAATAATAATAATAACATAAAAGTCAAACGCAGTCTTCAACATAAACATATATATATATATATAAATATTATGGCTGCAACAATAAACTAAATTACGAGTCACAAAAATTTTTGTTTCCGGTTCGGCGGCCAACAAATTTCTTCTTCCGTTCCAGCTGTTTGCTTTGCTTCAGACTCAGAAACAGAAGAAAAGCTAAGCGCAGAGAACAGAGAACAGAGAACAGAGAACAGAAGTCAGGAATTGAAGAGAAAGAAAGCAACGGGAACTTGTGTTAAATCATTTACACTTCCGCTGCTGCTTTGTTTGTGCAATCAATTTAGTATTATTTACGTTATCAGCAACAACAACAGCTACAACAACAATGCCAAGAATACAACAACAGTCAGCTTCTTAATGCATACAATTCATTCGGCCAGAACATAACATTTGTTTAACATTTGCGTTAACGCTTCATTGAACCAGTTCGTAACCGGTTGCCATTACTTATGTATGCCTGGCATCTCTCAAAACCCCCGCCACGCCCCCTTTTCGCCCACTTTGTGTTGTGTGTTCAGCACAAAACAAAAGGCATTTAAATCATTATTTTTCCTCCCAGAACAACAGTTGAAAACAAAACCCGGGTCAAGCGCAGAGCCTGGCTCCTGGCTCCTGGCTTCTGGCTCCTGGATTTTGGCTCCTGGCAACGCGCCCACGTTTAAGCCCAAGCAGAAGGCTGGCAAATCCTTTCAATTCGTAAGCGCGTGTCGTGCATTTCTAAGTGCTGTCTCTGTCTGTCTGTACGTGTGAGTGTGTGTAGGTGTGGGTGTGTTTGCCTGGCCATATGTACACCTTTTACGCCCGACTAAACACCCGCATAAATAAATTTCGTTAATGCCAAATAGTCTCGAGCGTAAAAGAAAGATGAGGTAACAGCAGCCACAGCAGCAGCAGTTGGCCAAATGGAATGCCTCAACACACACAAGCACAAAAATCTAAACAAACAAACACACACACACACACACACACTCAAGCTTCCTTCTGGCTACGTGTGTGCCCGAATGCCTTTTCGCCAGTAATTCGTAATATTTTCATTTCTCTAGCATACTTTTCAGCGCACATATGCAGCTGGCTTCTCATATTGCTAGACAAGCGTACATATCTACACATGTATGGTATTTGTAAGTTACTGAGAGGCAAAGGCAGAGTAACTAGTAAGAACTTAGCTAGTAATACTTAAAACGAAACTGAGTATAAGAACAAAACTTAATTCAACTTTTTGTTGCATAATTCTCAGCGCAGTGAAAAATGTTAATGGAATGTTAAGAGCGATTCAGCTTATTCGTTTTGCTTACTTACTAGCTGTTTGAGTAGTTTTCTCATTACAGTATGACACGCCTAAGTGAGACACCGCCAGCTAACTTTGACTTTGACATATTTCGCAAGAATTTTAAACATCCTTCTCCGACTTAAAAGCTTATGCAATAGTTTGTTACTCTGCAGATAGTTTGAATAGAAAACGCGGCGCACTGCTTGAAGTGTTCAGCAGTTGTTGAATTGCTACTAATTACAGTATAACACGCCTAACATAAACGCAGCTTGCAAACTTTGTCAATTGCGGAACTACCAAAATCTCTGTTAAGCCGTAAAACTTTCTGACTTCAAATTTGGTTAAAACTACAGACAAAATTTGTATAAAATAGAATGTCAAGAATTCGGCGCCCATAGCTGGTTACTACAGTATGTATTGCTGAAGAAGAGCTCAGTTCATCAGATTTGAGTGTCTAAAAACTTTTCAAAACGAATTTTTTAATGTTAGGTGAAGGTAATCAAGATCTAACTAAAGTTTATGGCTTCCACGCACTGTAACTACAGTTAGAATTGACTTAAAAGTACGAAATAAAGCAGGACAGAAACTTAAAATGCATTACATTGTATATGAAAATGATGAGCAAGCGAAAAAGATATTCAATTTGGATATTTCCAGAATTCGTTGGCTTTGCAACATCCACAGTAGTAATTGCCTAACAAGTTCTTGGCTACTTATTTAAGTGACAATATGCTTGCGCTTACGTTTCACGGAATGTTCTGGAAAACTAATGCTTTTGGCCATATAGCTTAAACTGAAACACAAACACACAAACATATGAAAACAGGATTTTGCGCAAAGCGTTGCCATAAAATAGAAAAAACAAGGCAAATGGGCAGCACAGTGGGAATATTTAAAACTTACCACGTGTTGTGCTCTAAAATTTCCGTTCTTTTTGCTCATGTTGTGCTTATTGTTGTTGTTGTTGTTGTTGTTGTAGCTGTAGCATCTGCTCGAGTGCAATTGTAAAATATGCTAAGCCCGCAATTGTGTGCGAAAAGAACAAGACAAGGAAACCAATTTGGGGAGCAGCGCACCACCGCACCACCGCACTAAAATAACCACGGGACAAGCATTCCTTGTGTCTCAAAGCGAACTATTCATAACTACTACAACTGCATCAATATACATTAGGAGGACGTTGCAACTATTTCGCATAGCCCGGAGCAGCAACGGCATCAGCGGCATCAGCGGCAGCAGCTGGTCCTCGACTCCTGCCACACGCGTGTCCTGCCACACGGCACATGTGACCCAGTTAAGAGGATTTGCTGGCAGAGCACGCGGATTATTAATTTGCCTGGCATTTTGATAGTGGGCCATGGCAAGCAACATGCGCTGCCATCCTTCAGCAGTGATCCTCGCCAGCCTCCGACTGCGCCTCTGCCTCGTCCTCGTCCTTGCCCTCAGCCTGCAGCCGCAGCTGCTGCTTTGTGCCACATCGGGTAAGTTTCCATAATACCAAATTTGATTTTCATTTCATTTTCGTTTTTCTATTTTTTTTTTACATTTTGTTTTTGTTGTTTTTTTGGCGCCGCATATGAAATGCTTCTCACTTTTCTAAATTCTGTTTTTCTCTTCGTGTACTTGATAATAATCATAATTTAATAGGTGGTGGGCGTGGCAGGGGCTGAAGTTGGGGTACGGGGTAACTGTTTTTTAGGCATTTTCTTTCTCGGCGCAGACTTTTTGCATATTTTAGAAGAAGTGAGCTTAAAGGCTCAGAAATTTTAATGGTCAAGTCGGAGAGTTGGTAAGAGAAGCAGGAATTTGGTAAATGGATTAAGGTGGGGCTTGTCTGTGAAAGCCATGGGAAAAGGTAGTTGTCAACAGCGAAAATATTATATATATTTGTTTATATACATTTAAGTTAAATGTGTGCCTGGGGTCCATGATATAACGTCTCTATATTATAGCAAACTTTATGTAGGGTTTAACAACACTTTGCACAACAAAAGTGCCTGAAGAGGTAAAAGTAACAGAAAGGTAGGTAAGAGATTTAACTACTGATAAATCCTGAAGTAAATTAGATTGTTTTTTAAATAAAATAATTTTAATTTACTTCAATTAGCTTTCTTACCGACATTTTACCAAAGTTTAAGTACTGCCTTATAGATATTCAGTGCGGCATTTACCAACACTCTGCAGTTAGATAATTAGCAGAATCAATTACTATAATTTAAACTTCAATTGCAGCTTATCTGCAAGTTTAGCAAACTATTATAATAGACCTCTATACTTTCGATCCGTTCAGGATATTCGCTCAATAGACTCCATTTATTGTGCAATTTTACAAATAGTTGCGACTGTTTCTTTTGTGCAACTGAAGCCTTCAACTAACAGTTAATTAAAAACGAACCTCAACTTTTCATTTAGAAAGCTTTTCCTCTGCTTTCCATTTTTTTTGTTTTTGCCAGTCAAAAATAGTTGCACTCTGAATGTAAACTTGCAACAAAGGAACCCTTCGAATGCTCTGCCAAAGGCAAAAACAATCATAATTATTATCAAGGGTAATTAAAATTGTAAATGGCAAATAGAAATAGCAACAAATAAAAAACAAGTCTCTCAAATTTCCATTGAGCCAAAAGCGAACAGCAAAAAAAATGCGGAAATGTGCCACAATTTTAAGGGAGGCGGAGGCTGTAGGAAATGTGTGGGCGTGCCAGGCATCCAACTCGGAAATTGTGTTAAAAAGCTGGAAAATCTGACTTGTTGCCAAATGTGGGTTGCTTCGACCCTTCTCTGGGATAGGAGGCCCATGAGGGCAACTATGTTTCGCTTCGAGTAGTATTTTCTCCTATTTTTAATAAGAGTTTAGTTAAGGTAGCTATAGAAGTCGCACCTCCCTTTAACTGGCATGTGTGAGAGAGTATTTGAAATTCTGTATGGCAGTTGGCAGCCTTTTGTTGTTGACTTTTGCAATTGTTGGTCATGAAAGTGGACGCAGCGCTTGGAAAGCCACAATTCCGACTACAATTGGACTAGCAGCCAGCAACAACCACTCCCGGGATATATATATAAAGTGTATACATATATATATATATGTATATATATTGCGACTAAGTCGAACAATCAAAACAACAACAAAAGCAAGCTGCAAAAAGTGGCTGCTGCCGGTTTTGCTTCTCGGCAGCTCGAGATGAAAACTTTTACTTTTGTTTAATCAAATTCTGCAGCATGTCGAGCACCATTGAATTCTTGTTGCAAAACGGACTGCCCCGGACTACCCGTCCGGTCCCGTCCGGTCCGGTCCCGTCCCGTTCTGCCCTCCGGGTCCGTGAGGTCCCGGGACTAAAGCGTGGCCCGGCATCTGCGAATAACTAACTCATTCGCTGGCCCACGGCCACAGGCATTCGCTTCATTGTTGTTTTGTTTGGCTTTTTGGCTGTTGCCACACTCTTCTCGCTCACTCTTTCTCTCTCTCTCTCTCTGTTGTCAGACAAGTGCTCCAGCTCCGGCTTCAGCTCCGGCTCCCTCGAGATGCCTTTGGTTAGCCGCTCAACTGGCACGCTCGACTTAAACGCTTAGGCACAATTATTACACAAATTACGGCTGGAGCGGGGGCCGTAGTGGAAGCCCGTAGTGGGAACCGGGTCCGTCATCGTTATTAGCGCCATCTCGACAGCCATTTGACAGGGCGTAGTGTCCGGCTCTGTGGTGCTCAGTCGAGATTACATGACCATGACCATTACCCAATCCCAGCTCCCATCAACAGCTCAGCCGGACTCATCTCATCTGCACTCCTCTCCTCTCCTCTCCTCTCCTCGCTTCTCATCTCGACTACACTGAGCAACATGCCCATCATAATTAGGAAAAGTGTCGATTTGCTGTCAGCCAGCAGTACGGCGCAAACTGGCCCGGAATGGATGAACTGCGGACCCACAGTGGGGACTCAACACTATGAACGAATCGTATGTTCTTAAATGTAGTCAAGTGGAAATTGAGTTTTGGGAAATAGTGGAAAGTTATGGAGAAGGGTTACGAAAGCCAATCAAACGATTGATGTACTTCCATACTTGTTGTATGCTAGAGAAAATGATTTTCTGCTTGATCTATTATCAGTATTTCATACGAGCTAAAAAACGTATAGCTTTTGAAAATCGAATATAATTTGGCCAAGTTACAGCCCAAATAGTTACGAAAACAGGGTATATAAGGGTATTTGTAATGATATTAAGAAAATTAAACAATCTATTTAAAAATAATGACTTTTCAATGCTGCTTATAATATTCAAGAATAACTGTTCAAAATTTCAGGTTCATAGCTGTTATAGTTTTCGAGATCGACGAGTTTATACAACCAAAAGTCTGACGGATGGAGGTTATTTATCAATTTTAATGTGCCATAGCTCGGTTAAATACAGTCCGATTTTGAAAAATGATACCTTTTTATACTCAGCAAGCCCAGTAGAATAAAATAGAATCATCGATTATGGATTTTAGAACCAAGCCCATTTTGACAAAATTTGTGACCCTACCCCTTGCCATTTTTTGAAAAATCGTGAAAATTAAAATTTTTCAAAAGTTAGATATTTTGAATGCCAATCGATACTGCTGATTCATACGAGTTCAAAAACATGTAGCTTTTGAAAATCGAACATAATTTGCTCAAGTTACAGCCAAAAAAACTAGGAAAATAGGTCATTTAATGGTATTATTTAGGTTTTAAGAAAATGAAACAATTTATCTAAAAAAATCTTTTGTCTTCCCTGCTCCAGATATTCAAGAAAAACTGTTCAGAAATTCAAGTTCGCAGATGTTATAATCTTCGAGATTGACGAGTAAATAAATTTATAAATCAGATACCATTTACAAATTTTATATTGATATAACATGCCTGAATATAGCCCTACTTTAGTAAATGATTTAATTTCGGACTCAAATTTATAGAATGAATCGGATTGTATAGTTAAGGAATATAATTAAGAGATCAAACATGAAGGTGAACTGTGATAATTTATTCATTTATATATATATATATATATATATATATATATATATATATTTTTAAAACCATCAGAATTTAGTTTCCTATTATTCTTTGAACTTTTTCATTATATTCTCTTTCCTTATTCTAATTGTCTGCTTTTGATAATAAGGTATACGAACTGTGACAATTATTTGTCTTATTTTTTTTGTTAATTTCAAGAAAATGTAAGTTCATTTTTGCACATGAAAATGTGTTTTCTTGGAAAACGTTTATTGAGTCAGTTTTAAAAGAAATATTAAATTGATACAAATGCTTGTTATTAAGTTAATTCCAGGAATTTGCAAGTTTATTTCTGAATTTCTTAGACTTTGAAGGTTTCCCTGTGGAATCAATTTGCACAACAATCTAAAGTTTTCCAACAGGGTCTCTCTGTCAAATGAATTATGTATGCATGTGTGTGTGAGGACGGAGTAGGGGGTGGGCGTGTCTGTTAGATGATTTTATTGGTTGAGATAAACCTGACTTAAGTGCCCACGGGGCTTAGCTGGTTAATTTTAGTGCGGGAAGTCTATTTAGCTCTGTGTGTGAGTCTGTGTGTGTGTGTGTGAGTGTGTGAGTGGAGATGAGCTGCTGCCTGATGAGAACTGAAACTCATTTCGTGGCACAATCTCAGACTTTGTCTCGAGTCTCCACTCAAACCCAGTCAACGAGTCGCCTTTTGCCGCCCGGGCGGGTCTCATTACGCAAGTTGGTGCCACCGATTGAGGCAAGTTCAAGGGGCAGCTCAGTCATTTTATATTTTTATATTTAACTCTGTGTGTGTGTGTGTGTGTGTGTGTGAGTGTGACTTTTTATAACTTTTTAGTTTGTTGCTTTGCTGCTGGGGAGATTAAGCAAATTTGTGTTGCATACTTTAAGGCTGCGGCGACGGCTGTTGCCGCCCGCCCGAAATGATATTTTTCCCCAATTTTCCCCGCTTTATTATTCTGTTTTTCTTTTGGCGACTGGCGCGTCTCCTTCGCGTAATTCACTTGTTTTATTGCACTTTTGCCTTGCTCGCTCGTCTTCGTTTCTTTTTACGCTGTTTTGATTTGTTTTTGCCTCGTTTGTCCTGCCACGCCTCAAATAGCAAAGCGGGGAGGGGCTGGTTAGGGCATATTCATGTTTCGCTTTTATATGCCTTGAACTCGCGCAACTCGACAGCTGTTCGGTCCTTAACTTGTTTGCGGTTAATGAGTTGCCACAGCCTTGCACCATGGGCCACATTCCACGAACCAACGGCAAGAATTTCATCCCTAAATGCTGAACTTCGAAGGAATTTACGCGCTTAGAGTGAATGCAAGCAAGGTCTGGACATAACTAAGCTAAAACCGACCAAAATTTATAAAGTTTAAAGATTAATATTCTATTTAAAATAATTTGCGCAAAATTTAAATAATTCTCTACTTTATATTCTATTTTCTATACTGCGTCAAGAATTTTAATATAAATAAAATATCATTTTATTAGAAAAAGTATTTTTTTTAGGAAATCCAATTATTTATATAATTTTATACAAAAATTCATAATGAAATTTATTTGTTTACACTCAACTTATTATTTAATTAAAAACTCGGCTCTTTTGGAAATTTAGTTGAGTTTTAAAACGAAAATGAAAAAATTCTCAACTTTCAATTTAATTATTTTTGAGCATATGGAGCAACTTTTTGGCCACTTGTACAACTGTTGCGGACAACTTGATTATTATAATAATAATAATAATGATATTAATTATTATGATCAAGTTGTTGCAGTGCATCATTAGTGCAGGCAATTAAAAAGTTTTTATGTGAAATCGTTTTATCTTTATTGCACGTACACGCCGCATAAACATAAAACATGATAACATGGCACACACACTTACCCACACACACGCATTTGCTTATGGCCGCCAGCGAGTTTTGCATTTACTCGAAGCTTTCCCCTGCTTCATACCTCGCCTTCGGGCCTCATGGAGGCCCGCTTGATTAGATAGTTGGGCCAAGAGCTCAGCCTTTTAGCTGCCAATCTCTTAGGCAGTTGCTACTTTTTGCTGTGCATTACTTAATTAACGAGAAATAACTTTCAGCTCGAATATTGCTCATACGCCGCGTGCAACGGCTGTGAGGAAAACTTTCTAAAGAGCTTGAACAAACTTTTAGAGTGTGTAAATTTTGAATATTGCACTTGGCAGCAAATTAAAAATTGCACTCAATATTAATTAAATTGAAGAAATCAGAGGGCATGCATGGGGCACGTGGCCTGTGGCATGTGGCATGTGGCATGTGGCATGTGGCACTTGGCATGTGGCACTCGTCTTTTTATCTGTGGCACGACACATTTTTATTTCTTGCCTTTTCCGCTCTTCTTCGCTGTTGTCCTTTTTGTGCCGTTGTTCGGTCCAAAAGTTTCGTTACCAAATTTATGGCATCAATTTGGCAAATTTACGCGCAGCTGCAGCGACAGCCACGCCTCCTTCATAGGTGGGGGCGGAGCAGGTGTGAGGGCTAACAAGTGTCATAGGTGCATAAATTATGACCAATTTCTTATATCTTATTGCAATTCTTTTTGCTTAATAGCAGGTCAGAAGGCTGAAAGGGAAAGAGCTATAAAGAGGGACAGGGAGAGATGATAGTGTGTGTGTGGGTGTTGGACCCACATAAGTGGATTAAGCAATATATCATATTTTATCAAGAGCAGGAAAAACTTTTCATAGAAGTTAAAAAATGAATAATTTTTTTTATAGTCTTTATATAATATTTATTTTTATACACAGAGAAAAATTGATTGATTATTTCATATATATCACTTTTTCTGATATATATTTAAATCAGCTTTAAATCTCTTGCTGAATATTTTAATTTTAATAATAACAAATAATTGCAATTAATAATTATATATTGCTGCGTTAATTTTAATTAGCTTAACGAATCAAAGCAAATTAACAAGAAAATCTGCAGAGTGTTAATGATTTAATTGAGAGGCATTTGATAAAGTAAATAATTTTAATTAGATCGGAAACAAAAGCAACTATAATTCAAGGACGTCCTTTGCAGCTCTGGAGAGAGGCTTTTAATTTCTATGATTATGTAATGGTTGCCAAGCAATGCCCCCTTCCAGCTCCACTTATCTGTATCACGGCCTATTGCTATGGCAAAATAAACTTTGAAGAAGTTTTTTCTTTTTTTTTTTTTTGTGCCTTGTTTGAAACGGGCTTTCGGCTTGTGTCCTGTTTGTCTGCTTCGCTTACCTAAATTATGCAAATCAATACAAAAGTCCACTTACGGGCCGTCCTTGAAGGTAATTAGCTAATTAATTTCGAAATTGTTATAATGCGCAGACATTGCGAAAGCGGCCGAGATGAACGACAATTGATGGCATTTAGGAGGATGGGTGGGCGGGTGGTTGAGTTATCTGTGTGTGAGTGTAGATTAATTTATTGAACTCGCTTTAATTGTTGGCCGGGCATATTAGATAAATGGGATCGGGCCATTTGAAATATGTAAGCGGCTTAAACGTCGAGCTGCAAACAAAACACAAACTCATTAATTTATGTCTCTTTCTCTCTCTCTCTCTCTCTCTCCGTTCTCTCTGTCTACAACTTCCACTCCTTCTATTTGTTTACTAGCAGAGCGGGCAATGGAGGAGACGATATTAAGGAGCGACAGGATAAATGACAACACATTTCATAGAAGTCAATCAAAGAGAGCGGCGACATTGCCAAAATCGTTGTCATTCGTTTCGGCGACAACGCAAATTGCCAAAGCAAATGACGAGCGGCCAACAACAACGACAACAATGCAGATAAATGTGGCATCATCCATTGCAACAGCAACATCAGCAACAGCAGAAACTGCATTGCCCCACCCGAGCAACCACATTAATAACATCTACAACAATGAGGATCGACAGCTGCAGGCAAATCTTATTATGAGCAATAGAAACGTGGAGGAGGAGCAGGAACCGCAATACGAGCACAAGTACAACGGCTCGGCGTCGGCAGCAGCCACAACAACGACAGAGGAGGCAACAACAATAACGACGACAACAACAGAAGCAGCAACAACAACCACAACAACACGTCGACCAGCGCCAAGGACAACGCTGAAGCCACCGCCAACAATAGATGATTACCAGACAATAATTAGCCAGGCCGGCACCCACGCCTATCTGCCCTGCAATGTAAGTGAAGTCCCCGGCTCGAGCAGAGTTCGAGCCTCAAATTACCTTTAATTAACAGTCCATAATGCCAGCCAAATGAGGCACCCATTGGGCGGCTCAGTGGTGTTTGCTTATGGGATTAGTTGCCCAGCGGCACAAAGGAAAATCTCAAATACAAAAGATTCGAATGCCTCAAACACACTTCATATGTGGCCTAAACAGAGGCCAGTGAATGCCTCAATTCAGATTGTGGGCAATACCCCTAATACATTCCCATTATTGACATTAGAATGGCATTAAGCTAGTGTCCATGGACTAGAATATATCAAATTCTCATTGAGCTCTTCCAAGAATTGAATCTTGAATACTTTAAATAGAGTATAGATATACAAAGCTATAAAGTATCCAAATTTGACATAAATATTTTATCAAAATTAATTTTATATATTAGCAGATTAGATTATATTATATATTTAAAATTCATTGCTCTTAATCTAATCCTAAAACTCTGAATCCTGCCTTATTTCCCTAATCCATATCGTTTTCTTTATCTCTTGCAACCTATCCATGATTCCAGATCCCAAAGCCCCGTCAAAACAAAAAGGAATTAAATGATGATTCTCCTTTCTGGTCATGGCTTAAGCCCAAAAATCTTCTGCCTACGCATTTCATTCCACAGACTCAACAATCTTTGGCATATACCTGTGCGGTTTACCTGTAAAACAGGTGACCGCCGTTCGCAAAGTTGAGAGGTTTTTTTTTTTCAATAAAATCCTTCTTTAACTTTTGTTGCTTTTATCAATGACTTGCATAAGGCGGATGCTTATGCCAAATAATGCCTGAATGCTTCTACAATATAAAGTTGTTGACCAAGAAGAGGGCCAAATGCAAAGTTGATTGATTTTTGCTGGAAATCCAATCAAGCGTTCGCTTCGCTGTTTACATTCAACGCCCAATTTTAATTTTTTCCAATTTTTTTTTGCATTTCTCTTTTTTGTGGAAAGTAACAAAAATATTGACAAAGCATTTTCCTTTTCTCTTTTTAATAATCATTTGATAATTTATAATAAGCATCTGATTATGCAGAATTTTCCTCGTGCTCAATCGGTTTGCGGAAGCAGGGGCGTAGCCGAAAGGGGATCGTTCGAGGAAGTGGCTTTTGTGAAGGGGGAATCAAAGTTCAACTTCGCTGCGCTTTGAACTAATTTACGCTCGGCGCTGTCGGAACTGAAAGAAAACAAACCGGAAATTGCTGCTGCCACGCCCCATGCCCCCAACTTAAGACCCCCCTTCCCTGGTCGAGTTGCTCCTCTTCAACTGCGTCACCCGATTTATAGCCAAAGGCAACGCCATTTTGGTAGATGACCCAAATTTTCAATGCCTGGGCACACACACACTCACACTCACATACTTTGGGGTGTGGCAGCAGCAGCGAATGTGTGTGTATGTGTGTGTGGCATACCAAGTCCATCCACTAATAACTTAGTTACGCGCTGCCTTGGCGCAGTGCCTGCAACACACGACTTCCTCATTACAATGATAATCATATTAATGATCATTATGATTGCAAGCATAATCATTATTGCCATTATAATTGGCGCACTCGGAGCTGCTGCTCTGTTTATAGAGTAAATTATGTAGAGTTCTCTCTCTATAAAAAAAAGTAAACTAAAAAGATACAAAAGTATCTCAACTCAGTCTGCAGCTGTTTGCAAAGACAAACAAATACTTTTCTGCTTCTGTTTTCTCTGCAACTGTGCTTATTCAAATGAACTCGTCTGTATCAACAACAACAACAATAACTTTTCACTCGCGAAACTTCGTATTGGAAAAAAAGGAGGGAGTGAGAGAACGCAACACCTGTAAATATTAATTATTTAAAGGATGATAGCATCGCAAATCATTTACTTACCTTTACGCATTTTTTATTTATCTTCCGTCTATGTAGATCTTGTTACAATTTGTTTTTCTTACCTTTATTAATATCCAAAACGATTTCTTTTGCATTTTTTTCCTTTTCCGTGGAAAAGCATTCAAATAATTGGTAATGAATATTATCTTAGAAAATGAAAAATAAAAAGAAAAGCTGGTAAAGAAATTAAGATCCAATTCATAAGTAAATATTTGGTAAATGTGTAATTAAATACATTTAATTGATAGCCCATTAATTGAACAGTTTATAAATAGAAATATTTATGGAAAACCTTTTAATTTTATCTATTTTTTTTAATAATATAACTTAATATTTATTACGAGTATTCGCTGTTCAATTTGTTGGCAATTTCCCAAATTTAAATGGGTTTTCGTTTTAAAATAAATTTGCATTAGCAAAGCCCAAGACATATTTTATATATACAAAATACCCATGCAATAAATAGACTTAAGAATTTTGCTGGAAAAAACAAAACAAAAGAAAAGCCGAGGAAAGGTTTTTTATGTCTTTCGATTTTCGTGAAAGATAATCAACGGCTGAGCAAACACATCACTAAAGACCGATTATCCGATAAAGCTTAATATATATTTTGTATTCTCGCTTGCAGCTGCTGACATAACTTAGCGAAATCTGAGCAAAAAGAATCTGCTTAAACCTAATCAATTAATAATAAATTTCAGACCGTAGGCGTTACATAGAGCTTATATCGAGCACAAAGGCAAGCCACAAGAAAGAGAAAGCAAAAACAAAGCTGTGCCTGCGAGCATTTGATATTTTCACAGAAGCGATTTGCTCCCCACCCCCTCCTCGAACCTTGTCTTGGGTTATTTTGCAAAGTCTGCAGAAAGTATTTTTTTTTTTTTTGGCAGATATGAAAAGAAAAAAGGCAAAGAAATGCTACCCATGGACTTGTCTCTCTTTGAGGTGTATTGTTGTGTGAAAAAATTGGCGAAATAAAAGAAAGAAATTATTTACAAACAAGTTTAGACAGCATTCGCAAATGTTATGGCCAAACTTTGTTGTCTGCGTGCCTTCAATTTTTTGTACTCACTCCACCCAAAAGAAAAAAAAACAAAGAATAAGAAAAAGAAATTCGTTGCTGACGACAGCAAAGGAAAATGTGAGGCGGACATAAAAGCCAAGAGGCGAAAACTTGACTACAACTATACAACTAAGGCTCCAGACTCAGCTCTGTCTATGTCTTCCACTGGAGGATATAGCATAATATGATATGGGTGCAGTCGGCCCGTCAACTTTTACAAACTATAAGTGCCACTTGCTGGCTTTATTGCCCATTTCCAGGCGCTTGACTTTAATGCAATGCTAACATTTGCCAACGCACAGAGACCGCAAGAGAGGGGAAGAGGGGAAGAGCTGGTTAGTGTATACAAAATGCAGCTGGATCTAATTAACAATATTTAAATTGCAAAATAGAACGGAGGAGGCATCTTGATAAATTCGATGACAAAATACGCTCATTAATTTTTTGGCAAATTAAGCGCAATCTACACGATGCCCGGCCGCATAATAAGCGAGGAATTTAAATTAGCTCGAACCCCAACCTGAGCTCCCGGCCAGCGGAATATTTGTCAGCCAGCCACAAGCAGCTTTTTCTTCTTCTTCTTCTTCTTCTACTGTGTACTTACACTTGCCACGTACTCTAAAATGCGGCTAAAGGAGTTCCCAGCAACTTTCTCCAGTTACAACCCCCTCGCCCCCTTTTTCCGACCACCTCTCTACGCCTCTGTGCGTGCTTAGTGGCTGCTTGGCTGGCTGCCCAACTGTCTCTCGCGCTGGAGCTCGGGCTTGGGCTCGGTCTCGGGCAACTGGATAAGCATCTTCACTTAATACACTGACTATAATGTCGATGCTCAGCCTGATAATAATGTCCTTTGAGTGCGATACTCACGATTTCAATGCCTTCCGCAAAATTTAATAAAGTCGCCGCCCTGCGCACAGCGCTTTATTTATAGCTGCATAATTTACAGTTGGCCGAGAATTAAAAAAAAAATAGAGCTATTTCCTGTATAAGAATAAGTGAGCGGAAAAGTTAAAGAAAGGTTGAAAGAAGGCTGGACGTCTTCTTTATATTAAGTTTAGCTTTAGTTAACTGATATAGAAATCTATATACATATATCGAAAGCCATAAATAATCTCTCTAAGTTATAGCCATTCGTAAAAGTTATTCAATCTTCCATTAGGGTGACATATTTTGCAACACATGTTGACATTTTATATAATTTGCTATATAAGGACTTACCCTTTACAAATACCCTTCACAAAGTATGCCAATCTATCAACAATAATCACAACATACAAATATAAAAGCCCACAATCTCTCATTTATAACGAACTATGAATGCTATAAAATTCCCGACAGCATATTAAAAAATACTTAAAAATACAAAAAGATGCTTATAAAAATACTATAAAAAGTCTGGGCAGAAATTACAAGGCATAAATCGCATATTCGAGTTAGTCATTTAGGCAGATTTATTTCTGATGCTGTGTACTGAACAAACCTCGTGGCGTTTACATTGCCTTAATAGGCGGTTGTTGTCTCTGTCTGTGTGTGTGTGTGTGTGTACTTATTTGTGATACGGCATATTCATATAGTTTTGACAGCACGTACAGCTAAACAAAAACAACAACAAGCTGGAGGAGCGGGCCAGCAATTATGGCCAAGTCAGACAGACAGGCGGGCAGCTAAATCTCCATAGAAGGGGGTGGGTGGGGGGATGGGCGACGGCTGTGTGTGGGGCGGCCTTTTGTGTGCGTGCCTCAGACACTTTTAGTTCTACGGCGATTGCGACAGGGCGGCAACCACAATGAAAAACAACAAGCACATAAAACACAAATGATTATAGTATCTAATCATGACGTCGTTCAACAGCGAGAAACCACGCCCCCCTGCCCTCCACCACCCCTAGAAACCCCGCCCATGAGCCCGTGCTACTTCACGTCGCCAGCGCCGTGGCCAACACGGACAATGTAGTTGATGACAGCAGTTCAAAGACTGTCATTTGCCACTGCCACAGCCACAGCCAGTCTGAGCTCCAATCGCCATTTTAGTCAGCTGTGTTTCCCTTCTTCCCCCCTGGGGACCCTCGCATTCCTTACTCTAGGGTATGTGTACGCCAACCCACACTGCGAGCAAACTGTGTGCGCGGAATTTTAAGTGAATCACAGTTTAGAGTAAATTACTTGATCATTTTTAGATAAATATAAAATTTTAAAAATTCCACATAATATGTAAATAGTTTGAGGGAAGAACGTTCAAATTTTATTTTATAATTTAAAAAATTATCGTAATAAAAGTACGGACTTTATTTAGCTACAGAATTTTAAAATTTAACATTAACAAAAACCATAGCATACTTTTTGGAGCAGCATTTTTATCATCTCAAAATCAATTTAATTGATTGATAAACAGGGTATCCATGCTCATCGCAATTTACAACAATTTTTAATAATAATTTGAAATCGGAAATACCAATTTCAATAAATTCTTGACATTCTGCTGCATTCTTTTATTTTATATTCATTGATGTTCTACTTCATTTTATATTAATGAATGTTAACAGTATTCAATTATTGCAAAATATAAACAGCGACTTTTCCAACTAGATGCCTAGCTGTCAAATTAAATTCAAGTATGATCGATGAAAATGTTCAAAACTTGGAGCAGAAATGGAGAACTTCTTGCCTCGCAAAAGTAAATCACAAATTGTGTCAAGTGTAATTACGATGAGCTCCTTTAAACAACATCATTCACATGCCGTACAAGTGGTACACCGAGCAACATAAATAAAATGTACACACACACATCCACACCCACACACACACACGCACACGCACACACTCCCGCGCACACACATTCAATAGAAGGTCTTTCAGCTTCCGTCTCGAGTTCAATGTATATTATTTTCTTTACGTGCGGCTGCTTCCAAAAGGGAAAGGGGAAGGGGACGGAGGCTGCTTTGTAAAATTGCTTCTAAATTATTATTGTCATTATTGACAGAAATGAATCGTCATTTTGTTGGCGTTATTGTTTACCGTTACATTGTTCCCACATAAATATATATGTATATATAGATACAGATGTGTAGCATTCATTGCTGTTGTCGTAGGCGCCAAAGTTTTATGTGGCAAAAGTTTCGCTGACATCATTCAGTTAGTCAGTTGGGATTTGCTCGGGGCCTTCAGTGCTGTCCAGGACTCAATTGTATTCGGTTTAAAAATATGAAGCCAATATTGACAGATTGCTTTCAATTATTGACCAATTTGATATTGATGCATTGTTCATTGGCACAGGTCAAGCAATTGGTAAAGAAGCCCATCTCCTGGCTTCGCATGCGCGACGGACACATTCTCACCGTGGATCAGACCACCTTTATAGCGGATCAGCGCTTCCAGTCGGTCTTCTCCCCCAACCCCGAGCGCTGGTCCCTACAGATCAAATACGTGCAGCTCCGGGACGAAGGCACATACGAGTGCCAGGTCTCCACCGAGCCGAAGGCCAGTGCAATTGTGCATCTCCGGATTGTGGGTGAGTAAAATACATGCAGATAGTTTAAGAAGTAATAAAATGTGTTTATTAGAGTCCCAGTTCATATTCGATCACATGGTGGTGAAGATTTCAAGTCTTGTCGCAAGCAATTGCAACATTGATTCATAATTCCCATTATTACAGGGTCAATCAATGAATGCCAGACCCTAATGCAACGCATGCCACACCCCAAAATCCAAAACCCAAATCCAAACATAAATCACAGAGCAGGCCAATAAATCAGTGGCTGCTGCACAGATTTTCCACAGATTGTGAGCGACTCTCTAAATGTGTCTCTCTCCCTCGCACCCACTTACTATATATATGTATGTCTATTTCTCTGTCTCTCTCTCTCTCTCTCTCTCTCTCTCTGTCTGTTTCTGGCAGAACCTAAAACGGAATTAATTGGCGAGTCGACGCGTCACGTGAAGGCCGGAAGTCAAGTGAAACTGCGCTGCATAATTAGCCAAGCGCTGGAGCCGCCACTTTTCATTAATTGGTTTTACAATCAGAAGCAAATCTATTTGCATAATCGTCGCGGCTGGCGAACGGAAATTGAGCGCATCGATCTGCCGACGGAAGTGCCAACGACGCCGACGGCAGCAACGACGCCCACGACGACGACGACGACGACGACAACAACGTCGACGTCTCTTAATGATATAGCGGCCATAACACGTTCGTATATTCTAGATGCGATAACTGTGAGCGATGCAGCTGGCAGTGCCGGATACGGATATGGATACGTGTTGCCAACGACAGCCACGCCCACTCCCACAACAGCCACAATGTCAACGACAGCAGCTGCTGCTGCAGTTGCAGTTGCAGCAGCGGCAACAGCGGCAGCGGGCGGCGCCACAGAGGAAAGTGCAGCAGCAGCAGCAGCAGCAGTTGATGCGCTGACAACAACAGCTACAGCAGCTGCTGTTGTCACGGCAGCAACTATGACGACAACAGCAGCAGAGGTGACGGCAACAACAACTCCGACAACAACAACTACAACCGAGCCAAGCACAACGCCAATAACAACAACAACAATGGTGCCAAGCAGCAGTTTCATTAAGCAGATAACGGTAAGTGGCATACCACATGTGTGGGCGTGTCCCTCATCATTATCATATACATCGCCTACCTCTCTGCTGCCCTCCCTCTCTCTCTCTCTCTCTTACTCTCTGTCCCACCTTTACACTCAGAGAAATTAGGAGGAGCTGTGTGCAAATTTCTCTAGTTAACAGATTTCAATAAAATTAGCTTCAAATCTGAAAAGGAAAATCTTAGCTCATAATATTATATTTTCTATCTCCATATTATATAATTTTAATTAAAATATATTTTCTCTGAGTGCATTTTCATTAAGCGCGTTTTCATTACGCAAATTGGCCCGGCGCAAAGCGCTCGATGGCATTTTTATTCAATTTTCCAACACTGTCGAAAATTGTCAACGTCGTCAAATTATAATTTTAATATATAATTTGAGTGTGTGCACACTTTGTATTTTAATGCTTCACACTCGAGTCTCCCGCTGTGGCAACCCGTCGCGTATTCGCCGCGTGGGCCGTCTGTCAGCTGTCTCGCCAGCTCAAGTATCACATTGTTCCCTCTCTCCCTCTCTCTCTCTCTCTCACTCACTTACTCTATATATATATTTATTTACGGTATCTTTTTGTTGGCTCTGCAGACCGCCTCGCTTATCATTCCCGCCGTCGTGAAGCTCGACTCCGGCAACTACACGTGCAGCCCTTCGAACAGCGCTCCCCGCACCATTGTCTTGCACGTGCTAAACGGTAAGTTGACTTGACGGTAAGGGGTAGGGGAAGGGGTGGGGAAGGGTTGCCCGCTTGGTTGCTGGCCAAGCGGTGCAGTTAGTGCCAACTGTTTTTGTATTGCATGCCAATAGAATTAAGTTTTCATTTAGCGTAATTGAATTTTATTTCGCTGACTTTCGATTCGCCAGCACAATGCACAGTGGCACAAAATGCATTTGCTGGCGTGTAAAAATTAGCTGCATCAAGCGTAGATATTTTAGTATATGTTTCAAACTACATTTTAATTAACGAATCTATAAATAGGAAGAGTAAAACTTTACAATTTGAGATACTTTTAATGTTGCACGAGCTGCAATATATTTTATTGATTCAACGTTTCAAGTCTCTATTATTATTGGCAGTACTTTTATTTTATGCTCTTCTCCCTCTTCTTTTATTTAATATGCGAAGATTCCAACTATTCCACTTAGATGATTTTCTTATTATTTTATTCGCCACTTAGCTTCAATAGTTGAACCACTCGGTTTTTATTTGCTTACACAATTTTCCACCTGTGCTGCTGGTCACTCAAACAGAAACAGTTACATTACACAGCAACAGCAACAGCAACAGCAACTGCAACAACAATAACAACAATAAAGACAACAGCAACTGCTGCAGTTTTATTGTTATCTCCAAATGTTCCACAATTGCGTTATTTTCGCAACGTCCGCGAAGCCGACAGCGAGAATGAGAATCACGTTGATGTTGATGTTCGTGATGCTGATGATGATGATAATGATAATGATAATGATGCTCATCAGCATGACCTATAAACTTACAATACACCCAAACACACACATACATACTACAGACAACACATCTGGCTTGTTTGTTTGTCCTGCAGAGCTCAAAGATACATTTGTATCTTTGCATCTGTGGATGTGCGTCTGCTGTATCTATGTGTCTCTGTTTCTTTGTATCTGACAAGCGCTGTCAGACATTTGTTTATCAATACGCAATTTGCGTTTGCATTTAAATCGTTTGGCTTGCAGCATTTGTTGTTCTTGTTATTTCAGTAGTTGTTGTTGTTGTTGTTTGAGCAGTGCGTGTATGTCAACGTTGACATGTGTTTCGTTTGAAGCGTGCCACTCGAATGCGCCTCAAGAGGGTGGAGCGGGTGGTGCAGGTGGTGCGGGTGGTGCGTGCAGGTGGTTGGGCTAAGTGCTGATGACACCTGATGTGGTCGGACAGGTGCGCGCTTTGCGTTTGTCCTTTACACGTTGTCAGTTACAACAACAACAACAACAATAATAACACCAACTGTCACGTTTATTTGGGCCAACGGTATTTTAAATAATGGATATAAAAAATGGCTGTGGATTTGCCGGTAAATTGTGGTTCGTATTCAGGTATTATGTGAATTGTCAAGTGGTGCACATGTTTCACTCTTTTGTTCACATGTTCAAAAGTCCAAAAGGGACAAAACAATGATTTAAGGGCTCGCCTGTCACCTCTGACCTGCGACCCACGACCCGCGACCTCGACCGTGCACTTGTTTTGCTGCCACTTCAAATCAAACAAGGCATAAATTATGAACATTTTCAATGAATCGTGACATTTTCCGCGAGGGAATACAAACACATAAACACATATACAATATTTTTTTTAAGGCCTTTTACTTATTCATACACAAAATATTGAATGTCTTTTTCAATTAGACTGCATTGCATAATTTAAATTTTAAAAAATGGCTAGCGTCAAATATTTAAATAACTTCTTTAAAGCACAAGCTACTTTTCTTTTTCCACATACATCATCATCATCATCATTTTTCTTCATTTTACTTTTCCCAGCTCACTTATGCGTAATGTTTCGCGGATTTTCATTTTCCTTCAGGCGCTGACTAAATATTTAAAATATTTTCCCTAATTAAGTCAACAAAAAATTGTTGCTACAAAAATATATTCTGTTTTGAAGCGCATCCGCTTTCATTGATTACATCTTCACAATAAATTCACAAAAATCCACACATAATATGAAAAGCTGAAATGAAAAATGAAAAATGGAAAAGCCAGAAAAACTGGTGTAAAATTTATGTATTTTTAATATTCGACTAATTGGCGCAGATAAAATGCGGCCCGCAGCACTTTTAATCCGAACAAATGAGTAAAACATGTTAAAGCCGGATAATGAAAATCACGGAAACACTAGGCAACGGCGACAGAACAGGACGGAAGGGCGTGGCAGAAGTGGCAGAAGTGGGTGTTGAATGTGCGGGAGCGTAAGCGAGTGGCCGTGCTTTCATATGAGAATTTCATATGCGTTTTTATGGTCTTACTTGTTGCGAAACTGTAGAAAAAACATTTATGAATGGCTTAGTCCAGGTATGCTCGACGAGCAGATACCCCGTGCTTATATTTGAGCCATTTTTTATTATTTCCATAGCAGGATACTGACAGCCATGGCTAGATCTTAGATCTTCATTTTTGATGATTTTCGTAGGCAATATATCATTTTCTTTAGCTACAGGGTATGTACAAAAAACTGTGCAGGCTCGACCATGTTTGTAAATTTATTTATTTTTTCCATAAAGTCTTACTTAAGTGCCAAAGGGTTAATAAACTTAATATCGTGCCGTGCTGATATTGTTGTCAATAGTGTTATTGTTGTTTTTGTAGTTATCGTTGTTGTTGCTGCAGGGCAACTCGAAGGCAACAATAAAAACAACAGCTGCAATCATGACAAATGATTATTAATAACTTAATGATATTATCATTTCCATATATGCATGCGCATTTTGCTCACACACACACACACACACACACACACTTAACGAAGGGAGCCGCCATTTTGTAGCATAATTTATGTACTTTTATAGTGCACATTTCTATACTATATATATATGTATATATATATATTATTGTAAACGCAGTGATGTCCCACATTTTTATTGAATTAATGACGCTTGTAGAAGGCCTTATAGAGTGCCTCATATTATAAATGAAATTGTTATCTAGTGCATATAAATTTATTATATTATCATCAAGCTCTGCCCTGTGGCCAAACATTTAGTCTTGCTTAATTATTTTGCATAAATTATGTTTGGTTTATTTTACAAATTTATGTGACGAATTTAAAATTCAATGCAAATATTTAAATTATTGTTGATTAGCCATAAAAATCGTAGAATATTTTGCAATATAATTTGGCCTAATTTAATGAAAATAGAATATGTGAAGTACGTAACTAAGGATTAGAATTTATAAATAATTTATTTTTTACATAATATAAAATCTATATGAGATTAACTACGAATTTTAAGCTAGCCCTGTTAGATAAATAAACTTTTGTTTAAAATTCAATTTGAAGTCCATTGAGGTAATAAATTATCAAAAATAATTTCATTTATTTCGCAAAAATTTTCAACATTTACTGTTTTCATCATTTCATTTAGTCAGCCTTCATTTTAGTTCACTTTGTTTGCTGTTTTGCTGATCCAGTTCATTTTTGCATTTGTAGTTGTTGTTGACACAAGTTCAAATATTTGTTTTGTGCACATTTCACGCCTCTGCCTTATATGTATGTCGTGTATAGTGTAATGTGTTCTATCCTGCCTATGGAACGATACACAAATATCTGTTAAATTATGCGAACTTTTATTTGTTCTTCTCGGCTCTGCTGTTTGCTGTTCAATTTTACTATAGAAATATTTAATTACAATATGCCTATATTTGTTCAATCGACAACTTACCCACACACACACACATACACACATACACATACACATTCATATCACATTACCCAAATTGAGCTCAACTTGTTTGTAATTGAAAAGTTTTTAGTATTTATTTGCATAGTTCGACTGCTAATCAGCCTTCCCATATCAATATATGCACAACTATATATTTACAACGAACAGGTGAATACTCTGCATCGGCCATTAAGTCCGGCAGCGTCAGCTGGAATACGCTAATTGGATGTCCTGGCTATTTGCCGTGGCGGAATATTTCAACAATTCTGACACTCCTCTGGATTATTAAATTTGTGACCAGCGGCAATCGGAGCCGAAACAAAGTCAACAGCCGAATAGCCGCGCTGCAGGAGCCACAATTGCCAGCAAGGACAGCCGGCAGGATAACAGCAGGAGCCAGTGTCAGCCACAGGCCCTGCCCACAGGGGCAGACGACGACGGCCCGCAGGCAAGGATTCGATGGCGGCGACTGCGGCGGCAGCTGTGGCCACGTCTGCAGCTCAATTAGTGGTACCAAAGTGGCCGAGGATAAAACTTGAGCAAGGGCAGAAGCAGAACAAGGAGCAACAGCAGTGGCAGCAACAGCAGAAGAATGCGATTCAATTTAGACTAGAACTTTAAGTCCAAGCAATGAGTAAAACATTTGCGAAATGTAGCCAAGAGTATGTCTAAGCTTAGATACCCTACACACGCATAAACGATCTCATCAAATGCCATTAACTAAAACAAATATATAGTACTTGCTTATATATGCCTAATATATATATATATATTAATACTATATATATATATGTGTGTGTATATTAAAAGCTCGCCAAAAAAAGAAATTTTTGAAATTGTTTTTTGTGATTTTCTTTGGAAAGTATTTCAAACTCTAACTCTTTGGGCATTCAAATCAAGGATATTGAATTCGCGACAGAGTTGTGTAAATAAGAATGCACAAAATTTTCATTTCGAAATCTTTAAGATACGTTTTGAGTTATGGTTGTAACATTAAATACTAAAGTTAAGCAAAACCGAGTTTACATGACGACAAAAGTAACTTTTCCCAAGAGCAAGCAATTAATTAATGGAAAAAATAATAAATAAATTAAATAAAATACTCAACTGAAGGCTAAAACATATAAAATTAAAATTCATAATATTAATTGTACAATATTCGAGTATATTGAAAGACCTAATAGTTAAAGTTAATGTGGAATTTCTAGATATATAAAAAACTAAAAAAAAACGTATTGAAAATAGATGAAAACAAAACTTATCTACAAAGAAAAACTTTAAACCTCTGCTTAGGTCTTCCTCTATGTGTAATTGCCTCAGCATGAATTGTAAATAAAAATAAAATAAAACAGTTTGAATAACAGTAGAGTTTCACATATGTGTAAACAATAAATCAATAAAGAGTAAACCAAACATTTTAAACAATTCAATTTCAAAGGAACTGTGTAAATAAGTATGTGTGTATCGGATATATAAGCTGCAGCGTTCCTCCAACAATAAAATACTCCAAGAAGCAAACAAAAATATATAAAACAAATAAAATGAAAAATAAAATACCAAAAATATATATTAGTTAGTATTAAAGACTTGCAAACATTTTAAGCGCAACTTGAAAAAGACATTTAGAAATTTATGCGTTCACTTAAGTTTTTTATTTCAGCTTTAAAATTGATAAATAAATTAATTACTAAAGGCAAATAATATATTTGCATTAAGTCTTAAGAGATTATCATAAGTAATAACAGTAAATAAAATACAATTTCCTTAAATGAAAAATTTGCTGAAATTATTTTTAAGTTTTCGAATGATTTGTTTACCGGATATCATAAAAAAATGATGTGGATCGGACTATAAACTAAGATGTTTAGTTAAGGTAAGTATTTTTTACTTAAAGTCAGACCAGATCATAAAGCTTAGCATTAAATTGGAAATTGGATTATTTATGATTACTATGATTCTTGTTTTTCTAACCCACCTCAGAGGCTGTTGAATTCAATTCCAAGTAAATTTATGCTGTCACAAATCCATTTCCCCTATATTGTAGCCACAAAGATTGAAATGCAAGTAGACAAAGGAGCATCTGTTGGCAGTCGGACAACAAGGACTCTTGCTGCATATGTGTGGCAAGTCGACGTGTCAACTGAAATATTCATAAGGAGCTCATGAATTGTGCAGAACTTTGTTAAATATTCATTCATTTGTCGGACCGCAAGTGTTTGAGTGCTGGCGAATCCAAAACGCAAATGTTTGAAAAATATATTTCTTCTTCTTCTATTTATATTTTTATTATTCATTTTTATGTGTAAGCCATTTGCAAAATTTACAGTTGTCAATACAACTGGTAAGCAACATAAGCAAATAGTTCAAGACTGAGTTCTGGATGCTCGGAAAATATTTTCGTCCTGCTTAATATTATTTTAAAACCCAATCCTCTTCACTACTCTACTCAAATAGTGCACAACTTTAAACATTTTCGTTTAATAATTCTCAGGTTTATCTCATTTACTAATTGAAAGTAAAACTTTCTTCCTAATTTATTATATTCCTGTAAAGATGTAACAGTTTGTTGCTATGGTGTGTTTTTTCTCAAACTAAGAGACAAGACCTTACGTAATGCCAATATTTTAAAGTCGAACGGTCATTAAGGTAATGGTATACTTGATTCCGTGTAAGGGACGTGTTGCAGTCAAGTGGCAGAGCACTTCTTTGTGTAATTGTGGTTGGCGATAAGTGTGGAGCCAGTCGCTATATAAGAGGTGCAGTTTCTCTAGTTAGCTGTACAGTGGAGAAGTTAATACTCCCAACGGTAAAAGCAAAGCGCAGGACTATTTCAAATATGAGAGTTTGTAAGTTGTTGACCAAATTGGATACTCGTCCATTTGTTATAATCGGCATTGTTGCCCCTTGCAGACAACTTGCTGCTGCTCGCACTTGTGTGTGCCCTGTCTACGTTGGCTGCAACCAGCGAGGCACATAGACCCGATTGTACGGATCATGTTAATGGCCTTTCGTTCGCGGATCCCATTAGCTGCTCCAGTTTCTATGTTTGCCTGCGCGGTCGAGCCATCCGAAGAGAATGCGCCCATGGCCTGTCCTTCGATCCCAGGACTCAAATCTGCAACCTGCCAAGCCTTGTGGACTGCCACAATGGCGATCGCAGTAGTTCTATTGTCACAGGACATGATCACAATGGACATCTGGCGGGACCAGGTGGTAAAGCTCCTTGCGAAACGACTCCAAAGCCACCGTGCGATAAGACAAAGCCCATAACTCCGGAGCCCTGCACGAAAACAACAACCCCAAGTAATGAAGCAACAACGCCTTGTGAAACGACAACAACGACGACGTCGGAACCTATTACAACAACCACAACAACGACGACGACGACAACACCTTGTTCGACAACCACAACATCTACGACAACAACCACAACTACAACCACAACATCTACGACAACAACCACAACTACAACCACAACAACAACAACCACAACAACAACAACCACAACATCTACAACTACGACAACCACAACCACAACATCTACAACTACGACAACCACAACAACGACGACAACAACAACAACCACAACAACAACGACGACGACGACGACGACACCTTGTTCGACAACCACAACATCTACGACAACAACCACAACCACAACTACAACTACGTCAACCACAACATCGACGACAACAACAACAACCACAACTACAACAACGACAACCACAACAACGACAACAACATCGACTACAACAACCACAACAACTACAACTACGACAACGACAACAACATCGACGACAACAACCACAACAACAACAACAACCACAACCACAACAACAACAACGACGCCTTGCACAACAACAACAACATCGACAACAACAACCACAACGACAACCACTACAACAACCACAACAACGACAACAACATCGACTACAACAACTACAACAACTACAACTACGACAACCACAACAACAACCACAACAACTACAACTACGACAACCACAACAACAACCACAACAACAACCACAACAACAACCACAACAACTACAACTACGACAACCACAACAACTACAACTACGACGACGACAACCACACCCTGTACAACAACCACAACATCGACGACAACAACAACAACCACAACGACAACAACAACTACGACAACCACAACCACAACGACAACAACAACAACAACTACGACAACCACAACGACAACAACAACAACAACAACGACAACCACAACAACGACGACACCGTGTACAACAACCACAACATCGACTACAACCACAACAACTACAACTACAACTACGACAACCACAACAACAACCACAACAACCACAACAACCACAACAACTACAACTACGACGACGACAACAACACCCTGTACAACAACCACAACATCGACGACAACAACGACAACCACAACCACAACAACCACAACCACAACGACAACAACAACTACGACAACCACAACGACAACAACAACGACAACCACAACAACGACGACGACGACACCGTGTACAACAACTACAACATCGACTACAACCACAACCACAACAACCACAACGACAACCACTACAACAACCACAACCACAACAACAACTACAACTACAACAACCACAACCTCAACCACAACAACAACAACTACAACTACGACGACGACGACGACAACACCCTGTACAACAACCACAACATCGACGACAACAACAACAACAACAACTACGACAACCACAACGACAACAACAACAACGACAACCACAACAACGACAACCACAACAACGACGACAACGACACCGTGTACAACAACTACAACATCGACTACAACCACAACCACAACAACCACAACGACAACCACTACAACAACCACAACAACAACTACAACTACAACAACCACAACCTCAACCACAACAACAACAACTACAACTACGACGACGACGACGACGACAACACCCTGTACAACAACCACAACATCGACGACAACAACAACAACAACAACAACTACGACAACCACAACGACAACAACAACAACGACAACCACAACAACGACAACCACAACAACAACGACGACACCCTGTACAACAACCACAACAACCACCACAACAACAACCACAACAACAACCACAACAACAACCACAACAACAACTACAACTACGACAACCACAACCTCAACCACAACAACAACAACTACAACTACGACGACGACGACGACGACAACACCCTGTACAACAACCACAACATCGACAACAACCACAACAACAACAACCACAACATCGACAACAACAACAACCACAACAACAACGACAACTACTACAACCACGACAACAACAACCACACCACCCTGTGAGACAGCCGCACCACCTTGTGAAATAACCACACCACCCTGTGAGACAACCACACCACCCTGTGAGACGACCACACCACCCTGTGAAACAACAACGATTCAGAAGGCCAGTAACCCCGAGAAGTTTGTTGAAGCTACCCTCAGCCATCCAGCTGTGGCCCTTGTCTCCTTGCACGACTGCCAGGGCATCGAAGATGGCACCATGTTCACAAATGCGAGACACTGCCGAAGGTTCTACGTGTGCAACAACAACCGGGCCAGACACCATATCTGCCCCGCCGGCCAGTGGTTCGACCGTGAGCTGAAGACCTGCCGTAACCGCCGAGATGTGACAAACTGTGTCGCCAGCCGCAACTAAGCGAAAATAAATCGAATACTTGGACTCAATCTACCGCAACTGTAACCGGACTAATCCCATATGACTAACTGGCAAATTTCCTTTCTACTCTAATTAATTCTATAAGTACGACTCTTTCAAAATTTCTTAGATCTATCTATTTCAGCAATCAAATGTATTAAAGCAGCATTTACAAAAACGTATTCAAAAGTTTTCTCCTCCCTGAAATATTTCCTCTTTTGTAGAGCAACAAAATAATTAATCTTTTTCGAACTATCTGTTATATAGATATAGAGAAAATATTTGTTCTGTATATTTCATTACAGATATCTAAGTTTCTGTCTTATACAATATCAATCAATCAACTGCATCCATGCTGATGCTAAAACGTGCAGATTTTTTTATATTTGTACTGCTGAAGCATCCAATAAAAGAGAGAAATCAGCGAAGGATTTGATGGTTGACCTACTCGACTAATTAGTCGACATTTGAAAATAATTGCTTTCATTTTGGCACAGTTTTTCACTGCCAATAGGCGCAATGCGAAGCCAAATTGAAAGCGTGTTGCAACAACAGATTTATATATATATATATGTGTGTGTGTGTGTGTGTGTAAAGAAAAGGATACGTTATACCAGAAACTGAGTGCGAATACGGTATAAATCATGGAACACTTTGCTGGCGTTGGCACCCGCTCTTCTCCTGTTGACAGCGACAAGGACAGCCTCTCATCAACCCCCCTTCACTTGATAGCCTTCCCCGTCACCCTCCTCTTCCCCCCTGCTCATATCTCTCGACAGCCAATCATAGTTTTCACACTCTAGTTAACATCATTGTCACCGAGTTTCAGTCAATGTAGAGTTTAAAAAAATGACAGAGAGAGAAGAGCAGAATTTTGCTTGACGTTTGCAGTTTATCTCACTCTTTTTTTTTTTTTTGACTTTCTCTTCTCTGTTCAATGCCCCCCACCTAACATTCAGCTCATGCCCCACTCGCCGCGTTTTGGGGCACAATTTTTCAACCATTTTGCTGGTGGTTTCGAATTCCCCTCTTTGACATTTCGTTAGTTTTGAATTCTGCGTTTGTCGTCGACAAAAAAATTCGCTCTAGCGTTGACATTTAAGTTAATTTGCATACAACCGCAAAAATGTTTGGGACAGGAGCCATCTATGTCATATATATGTGTATACAAAGGAGGGGCGGTCATATATGTAGAGGTAGAGTGTAAAGCTTGTGCTGTCTGGCATTAAAAACTAAATGCTCTGCAATTACTGAAAATTAACATTCATTTGAGAATATACACAACATTTAGCTAAACACATTTCTATATAAATAGGTCTATGTATGCAAATGTAAATCTATGTAGAGTTATATAGTACTATATTATAGTTTGATTCCGGAAATCAGTATAAATCGATTCATTATCTAAAGATAAATAATTAAATCATAATGGAAAAAATTGTAATTAAAATGTAGTTTCTTTTCCCTTTTATTATCGCAATCACGATGTTTATTGTGATTTATGATTATCATATTCTCATTTGTAGACCACAATGAAGCTCTACAACACTTAAATCAAAATCTGTCGGTTTATTTTACTGATATAATAGATTTACTAGTTTCTCTAACCCAGTTATAATCATCTAAGCCTTATTTATGTCCCTTTTAATGGCCCAGACGTTAATTGGTAAATCTTGTTGAAGCAGCTCACTAAACGTTCGAAGGGATTGCATTTTTATCGCTACTTGTTCTCTGGCCCCAGCCATACGCCAAGAATGGCAAACAGCTTAAACCAGATACAAACCCTCCGCCTCCTTCTTCCCTTTGGTGCATCGCATATTAATGAATGCTCAAGCTAAGCAGGGAGCGCTCTTTCGGCTAAGAGCTGTAATTCCACGCAGAAATTCACAATGCCATCAAATATGCGCGCATAAACCAAGCAGCAGTCCGCATCCGCATCCGCATCCGCATTAACATCCGCAGTAGCATCCGCATTCGCAACCAGCATCCCACATTCCACATCCGCAAGGGATCACACTTGTCTATTCGCGTTTAGCACAGCGGCTGCAACCTGACGAGCTGCCTCTCCACTGCTGCCAACTAGCAGACACCTGGCCTCCAACCTCACCCCACCCCACCCCACCCACCTCTCCTTTTCCTCTTACCTCTTACCTCTTGCAACCTGCGCGTAGCACCCAATTTCCGGTGCTTGCGTAAATACATTATGCAGCTTACAACTACTTAGCGGGCTGCAGCTGCAGGCTACAGTGGGCCTCATTTGAATTTTAACTGGCAATTTCTTCACCTTTATTTCTATTTATAAACATATATACATATATATATAAATAACTAATCTCCTTAGCTTATCTTCAAATCTTGTAATTATTCAAATATTTCTTATTTATCTTGCTTGTTATTGAGATCCAGAAATGTTACGTAACAAAAACATTTCTTATTTAGCAGACATATTAGTTTAGTTAGATATTCTGTTATGATAACTTACACATTGTTAAAGAGAATGTTAAACAACTCTCGTTATTGCATTTCAGAAATGTTACGTAACATGAACATGTGCTAATCAACTCTCTGTTATCTAGCAGACATGTTAGTTTAGTTACATACTCTGTTATGGCAATAGGAAAGTTAGACAATTTATTTGCTATCATCACACAAATCTGTTATGTAAACTAACATAATGTTGTCACTCTGTTACGTTAGAAATAAGCTTGAAGGCGTTGTTTATTAAGTTTTTTCTGCCTAAAAATGGCTGAATTTGCCACACTGTGCAGCAGGCAAACTGGTGACTTGGCTGGGTTTTTGGATTTGGTGGCAGCTACGTGGCATAAAGTGGCAAATTCAAGGCGCAACTTTTGTCGATACAAGTGGCAAGTGGCAAGTGTCGAGGGGCGGCGACGCCTGTAAGCATGCAATAAAAGTGCATGGCAAAGCTGTGAAAAAGGTGAAGATTACGCACTGAATGCGAATGCCACTCCTTGGCCCAGACGCCAGACCCCCCGCACACCTTTGCAACTGACTATTTTTTATCCTTTCTTCTTCAACTTCTTCTTCTTCTCCCTTTTCTATTTTGTTGTTGTTGTAGCAAAACTTGGTGAGAGAATTCGCACATTTGTGTCAGCTGAACCGCATCCAGTGAGAAACAAACTCCCCGTTCGCATGACAAACATGTGTGATACGCCACTTGCACCTGTAGTCTATTTGCCGACACCCACCCAAACACCCAACCAGCGAACCAGCGAACCACCCACTCTCATACTGCTCATAAAAGTTAAGGACTTGCATAACTTCTGGCATTTATGAGCGCTTTTCACTAGCTCTCAACAGCTTCGCCTTGCGCTTTCCACATGCTTCATTACGCAAATGCCGTGTTTTCAAATTATTTTACATGCAGCCCCCAACTCTGAATCTTTGCCGCTTGTTAGTCGCATTTTTTATACGTTTTGTTGCATATTTTATGGCCCAACGACAAACTCGCTGGGTTACTTTTTTTCTAGTGGAGTATAGGTGGGGGGCTTGTCTGCTGATTAGCGTCGTATTTCTGTCATAGTTGCATTTTATAAGCCCTCCTCGGTGCCGCATAAACACGTTTAGCTGCCTCTCAAATTGCAGCTGCGACAGTTTTGTGTCAATAGCGAAACTTCGAGCATGTGCTGTCACATTTACGAGTGCATAAATGTATTTTCAGAAATCTCTTTCGTATTCCCACAAGCTCAAAGCTATCAATATGCATTAGATATGCAGCTCAAGGAACAAACTCTTGAAGAACAGAAATACTATTTTATATATGGAAATAATATATAAGACAAATAGATACATATGTCATGTTGAATTCAAGATTATTTTAATGAATTTGATACCCATTTAACTTCTACCCTCAAGAGCCGCTTTCTTCACTTTATTCAACTCTGCTTACCCCTTAACCAAGTTTCATTGACTTAACTTCTAAACTGAACTTCTGCTTAACCACTTTTAAGTGGAGTGTTAGCCCAAAGTATTCAATAATGAACCACTTAATGCGTTAGACTAACCAAAGAGTTGCTTGTTACAGGTTTATTATGAGTGTAAACAGTAAATGATATTTCCGTCATAAATAATTAAACTACAGCATTTAAGAGAAATGTGGGAAGAATTAATGAATGTGAAAACCACTTCGTTGGCCAAAAAGGTGCCATAAAAGCTGGCAGTTGGCTTTTACATAATTATTTCATTAAGTGTCTGCTCGAAGACCGAGAGCTGGATCTGAGTTCAAATAACTTCCTCTGTTTTGCAGCTGGTAATGCCTGCATTTGCCTTGACCTCGGCCAACGCTCGGCAGTTAGTCAAAGGGAGCTCCCGGAATTAGTTGGTGGGTCAGGTGTGGGCTGCTGGTGGTTGGGTGGCTCATTAACAAACATTAGTTACAAATGTTGTGAATTACTTAAGGAATTAATATTCCATGCTTCACACAGCGAACAGCAGAAGCACCAGCAGCAGCAACAGCAGCAGCAACAGCAGCAACAGCAGCAGCACCAGAACTTAAGCTCTCAAGGCTCCGCACATATCAAGTATACGACACATTCCCCATTCTTCTTCCCTATCAGCTAATGAGCAGCAGTCACAAGTCTCCAACATATTTCTTAAATCATGCTTGTTTAGCTTTTGCGTACACTGCGGCGTATACTTAATGCCAACTAATTCATTTATATACACACACAGTCCATCAGCTAGCATGTGCTCCCCTTTATACACTGCCCCATCATCGCCATCATAATCTGCTTCATCGTTGATTAGAACGTTGATAATGGCATCGCTTATTTGTCTGGGACTTGCCCATTGACTGCTCCCCAGTTGCTGATGATAGAAGTTGGTTCCCCAAAGCATACGATGGGATTAATGAAGCTTTTATCAGCCTCCGGCTCCTCAGTCCACATGGATTTATGACGTACAAGCAGCAAGGCTTAGACTTATTTTATTTGCAATTATTTAGTTGGAGGTTACGCAATAGAAGTTTATACCATACAAACGACGGCTTGCTCAATATTCTAAATTCTCCAGTTTTGTATTCAAATCGAATGATATTTATCTTCTGTAACCAATCTATTCGAGAACTATTGAACTTGGGATCCGCTGATTAGTAATGTTCGCTTAAAGACCTTTCGCAATTTGATTACCATTCACATTTTCAGTGAAAACTAGATATAACATACATATATTTCCTAATACTTTTTAATATATTTGAAAGCCATGAATAAAGCAACACCTATTAAAAAGGCCATAAAATGGTAAAGGGTTAAGAGGAAGATATCGGAACAAATCAGATCTTTTCAGCTAACCAAGATTTGAAATAAAAACCAATGCTTTCCACTAGTTGGAACAGTTCGTGTTGGAACCTCATCTAAGGGAAACCATGAATACTTTCATCGTAGCAATTGCTTTGCTCTCTGCACACGCAGCAGCAGCCCTTAACGATCCGCTGATGGTGGAAATTTCCAATGGAAAATTACGGGGAAGGGACAAGGGCTTATACTACAGCTACGAGTCGATACCCTACGCGCAGCCTCCTGTCGATGATCTCTGCTTAGAGAATCCCGTTCCATACAATGACAGATGGAAGGAAACCTACGATGCCACCAAGCCGCCGGTTGAGTGCCTGCAATGGAACCAGTTCATCCAGCAGCCCGACAAGCTAACCGGAAGTGAAGACTGTCTGACCGTCAGTGTCTACAAGCCGAAGAACTCCTCGCTCACGAGCTTCCCGGTGGTGGCTCAAATATTTTGTAGCGCTTGGTCTTTCGGCAGCTCCCTCGATGAAGGAGTTGATTTCTTCATGAACAGCGGCAACGTGATCGTGGTGAAGATCAACTACAGAGTTGGACCGTTGGGCTTCTTAAGCACCGGCGACAACGTCATCTCTGGCAACTTTGGACTCAAAGATCAGCGACTGGCCCTCGAATGGATTAACCATAACATTGCACGATTCGGCGGAGATCCAAAGAATGTCGTTCTACTGGGCTTCGGCTCAGCCGGCATTGCGGTACATCTGCACCTCATGCACAAGAAGACGGAGAAGTTGGTCAAGGGCGCCATTTCCATTAGTGGAACAGCCCTGTCACCCTTTGCCGTGCAGGCCAGTGGGCGTGATCTCGCATTCCGATATGCCAAAATCTTGGGCTGTGACAACGTTAAGACTTCGTCCGAGCTGAAAACATGCCTGAAGAAGACAAACGCATATGACTTCGTCAGGGCAATGCAGCATCTGCAAGTCTTCGACTATGTGCCTTCAAGTCCGTTTACTCCAGTGCTCGAGTCCCTTGACGTCGAACATCCTTTCCTCACCGAGTTCCCCCTCGAGACCATCAAGAGCGGCAAATCTGCCCACGTGCCTTGGTTGGCCAGCTACACCACTGAGAATGGAATCTACAACGCCGCACTCCTCCTGCAGAAGGACGCCCATGGAAAGGAGAAAATCAGAGAGCTGAACTCGCGCTGGAACGAGCTGGCTCCCTACTTCTTCTCCTACCCATATTCATGGAGTCGATCTGAACGGAACACCCACTCCCGGCAACTGAAACAACAGTATCTGGGATACAAGAACTTCAGCGTCGATAACTACTTCGACGTACAGCGCATGTTCACCAATGAGGTGTACAAGAATAACGTTGAGGCAGCTTTGGATGCGCATCGTAGGTACGGAAGCAGTCCCGTTTACGCCTATGTCTACGACAACCCTGCTGATAACTCCTTCACCCAGTTCTTATCTCGGCGAAATGATCTTTTCTTGGGTTGAGTATACAAATAAGAGCCGAAGAGCCTAATCCTAAATGATGAACCTATTCACAGGCACGGGAATCGGCGATGATTACTATCTGCTGATGAGCAATCCAATCCGTGGAGCACTGCGCGTGGACGAGAAGGTTATTTCGTGGAAATTCGTGAAAATGGTGGAAGCGTTTGCACGCAACGGATCCTTGGCCTTTGACAACTGTGTCTTCCCGGACAACCGAGGCAAAAAGCACTTCCAGCTGGTGGTCATCAAACGTACCCATTGCGAACTCCTAGAAACTCAAAGTTTGCCCGACACGGTGTCTAACAATTTGCCCGCTCATCCTGTAGTTATTTACTAAGCCGATGACAGTTACTCATTCAATCAATTAATCAATTTATTAATCAATCGTTGTGGGTTCTTTAATAATAATAATGTAATAAGACAATAAACAGCTCTGGGCATTGAAAAATACAAGCACAACTTTTTCATTTATATTTATTTTATATTAAATTGGTAAATAAGTTAAAGACAACATTTTTTAGTTATTTTTGGGCATATTGCATGTTAATCGATAAGCTATCGATAACAAAAGACTGTGTTTGGCAAATGAAAACATTCAAGAGACGAAACTCTCGCTTGGAGTATCCAAAAATGAATAAATGCACATATCTGGAATTGTTTTTGTTGTTTGGTAGATTTGTATTCAAAACTCAGAAAAGATATTATATATGTTAAAATTAAAGTACATTTGGAGCCTGTTAATATTACAAAATCATCATATAAAGAAAAGTGTGAAATAAATACAGAATATATTTTAAAGCAATTCTTACGTATTTGTATTTATTTTCGTTCCGTTTAATGTGGACATAAATTATATATTTAAATGAAGCTGTTATCCAATGATTTTAATGACTTGTCGAATGTGTTTCAGTAGTTAACGCTCTTTTATTACTTTGCCCGTAACGGGACAAATGTCAAATTTTTATTAGATTTTTATGTGGCTTTTCTTAACCTCTAATGTAAGCAAATCGAATCAAATTCTTCGCGACTTGCCAAATGTCACAAAACAGCAGAAATAGTCGAAAAGATCTCATAAAAGGCTGCCGATCGACCCGACTTGCAGCAGTTTGCATGGAAAGTCGGTGCTGTGTAAGCAATGAATTATATAATTGTTCTGATCGTCTGCCTGAGTGCAACAGCTTTTTGCACTGGCCAACTACTAGTTGAGTTGCCCTTCGGGAAGTTACGTGGACAGGATCACGGTGTCTACTACACTTACGATTCCATACCCTACGCTCAGCCACCTGTCGGCCCCCTCCGCTTCGAGCCACCGGTGCCTTTCCAGGGCACCTGGAATGAGACCTTTGACGCAACTTTGCCGGCAGCGGAGTGCCTGCAATGGAGTCACTTTGTCTCAACGCCTAATCAACTGACAGGCAGCGAGGACTGTCTGACCGTCACAGTGTACAAGCCAAAGAACGCCACTCGAAGCACCTTCCCGGTTGTCATCAGCATATTTGGAGGTGCCTGGTCGTTCGGAGCATCTGCCGAGGATGGAGCTCGGGAGTTCATGGAGAGCGGCAATGTGATTGTGGTGAAGCTCAACCATAGGGTGGGAATTCTGGGCTTCGCCAGCACCGGCGATGCGGGTTGGTCTGGCAACTATGCACTGAAGGATCAGCGACTGGCGATCAAATGGATTAAGGAATATATTTCTTATTTCGGTGGAGATCCCAAAAGCATGATGCTCCTCGGTTTCTCCTCGGGCGCTGCCTCCGTGCACTTTCAGCTCTTGCACGAGGACATGAGCGACTTAAAGGGAGTTTATTCCATGAGTGGAAACTCTCTAGAGGAGTGGGCAGTGCAGCCAAGTCCTATTGAACAGACATATAAATTGGGCTCGCTTTTCGGCTGTGGCAGTCCCAATAGTACAGCAGTACTCAAGCAATGTTTGAAAGACGTCGATGCGATTGAGCTGGTGACAGCCTTTAAGCAATTCCAACTCTTTAACTATGTGCCGTTTGCTCCGTTCGGACCCGCTGTGGAGCCCGAAGATGCCGTTGATCCCTTCATAACCAAGATGCCCATTGACATCATCAAGAGTGGAAAGTTTGCCCAGGTTCCCTGGCTAGCCGGCTACACTCAGGACGAAGGCATCTACAATGCCGCCCTGATGCTCAGAAAAATGCCGAATGGCAAGGAGAGGCTCTTCGAACTGAACACCCGATGGAATGAACTGGCGCCCTACTTTTTCTCGTACCGCCACACTCTGAACAAAAGGCAGAGGGACAACCGCTCTCGCAAACTAAAGGAACAGTATATGGGTAATCACAACTTCAGTCTGGAAACCTATTTCGAAATGCAGCGCATGTTCACAAACGAAATGTTCAAGAATGGAGTCCAGCTGGGAGTGGACACCCAGCGAACGTACGGAAAGAGTCCGGTTTATGTGTACATCTATGACAATCCAGCCACTTATTCAATCGGCCAGCTCATTGCAGGCCGTAGTGACCTATTCCTAGGTAGATTCATTATTTATTTATTTTCGATCAAGCTGGCGCAAACTAATGTCAAACAATCAATTTACAGGCACGTCCCACGGCGAGGACTACTTCCTTATGATGAATAACGCACTTCGCGAGCCGCTGCGACCCGACGAGAAGCTCATTGCGTGGAAGCTGGTTAAGATGGTGGAAGGATTCGTTGAAACCGGTCGCCCGGTCTACGACAACTGCGTCTTCAAAGACAATGTGGGCAAAAAGCAATTCGAATTGGTATCCATTCAACGCACTCACTGCACGATGCTGACCGAAGATCGATTGCCCGACTTTGTGTCCAACAACATGCCGGAAACTCCAATAGTTTACTAACTATCCGATCGATAGAGGTTGTATGTGTCAATAGGTGATATGGGATATACGTAAGACCAGCTGAAAGTCACGTCAAGCCAAACCTGGCTTAGCTTAAATGGCAAACTGTAAAACATTAAGAGAACGAATACTTAATTTTGGATGCTCACGCATTAAAACAATCATTTATATAAACATTAAATATTATATTATATTTACTCTGCACAACAAACCTTAAGAAAAATTATTTAAATGTTGAGGGTAGACGGCAGCGCTGAATAACTGTATTCAAACAAGGTTTACTTAATGTAGGAATTGATTATGTGCTAAGAAACTGATAAATTTAGTTGATTAGTTAGGCATTATAGTCATGAATTTGGGCTATAAGAATTCTGAAACTGAACTCTAGAACATTTTCTGAGTCTGTTTTAGATTTGATTTGATTACCCATGTCATCATTAATAGTTCTCTTAAGTGGTATACAGCTATCAAATTATAATTGTGCAATATTTATTTCACAATAAATACTCAATTAGTTGGTAATTGAAGATGTACGTATGTAGCTTTTACCCTCTATTAGTCAATCACAGCGCATGCAATATTTTTGCATTCTAAAACTGCAAATCGTAAGAATGAGCTTTATGTACTAAGAAACCGATAAATTTGGTGGATTAGTTAGGCATTATAGTTATGAATTTATGCTATGCGAATTCTAAAACTCAACTCTATTAAGTTTTAAATTGTTACATAAGTGCGATTTGTTCTAGATTTGATTTGATTCGATATGTGATCATTAATAGTTCTCTTAAGTGGTATACAGCAATCAAATTATAATTGTGTAATATTTATTTCACAATAAGTACTCAATTAGCTTGTAATTGAAGATGTACGTATGTAGATTTTACCCTCTATACGTCAATCATAGCGCTAGCAATATTTTTACTTAGCGGTCACTTCGATTTCTATACAACGATTCACCAATTGTTGAAGCGAATCTCATATTTCAATAAGAATTGTGGTTTGCGAGAGAATCAATTGAGAATTAATTTAATTTGTATTGCATATAAAGCATCAAATTGTTTTAGACAAGAGTCTAGTTTGAATCGAGACTCGCTTGCGTCTCAGTCATGAATCAAATCGTATTTCCGATCGCTCTGATTTGCCTCGCTTCAGCCGCTGCCTACGCTGACCCGTTGCTAGTCCAGCTAGGTAATGGAAAAGTTCGCGGACGTGATAACGAGGGGTATTACAGCTACGAATCAATACCCTATGCGGAGCCGCCCGTAGGGGAGCTGCGTTTCGTGGCACCGCAGCCTTATGTTCAGAAGTGGACGAAAGTATTCGATGCGACGCAGCCTCCAAAGTTCTGCATCCAATGGAATCAATTTGTCGAAGGCGCAGATAAACTAGCTGGCGTTGAGGATTGCCTTACGGTCAGCGTGTACAAGCCGAAGAACGCGAGTCGCAGCTCGTTTCCGGTTGTAGTCAATCTTCATGGAGGCGCCTTCATGTTCGGCTCACCCGTGGATCACGGACACGAGCCTATTATGGCCAGTGGAAATTTAATTGTGGTGAAGGTCGCCTACCGAGTGGGTCCGATCGGCTTCTTAAGCACAGGCGACGCTTCCTTGTCTGGCAATTTTGGACTGAAGGACCAGCGCTTGGCTTTGCGTTGGGTCAAGCAGAACATCGCCAGCTTCGGAGGAGAGCCAGAGAATATAATGGTGCTGGGACACTCCGCCGGCGGAGCCTCGGTCCATCTACAGCTCCTGCAGGAGGACTTCGGCGAATTGGCAAAGGTGGCTGTGTCGTTCAGCGGCAATGCCCTCGATCCTTGGGTAGTGCAGCAAGGAGCGCGTCGTCGAGCTTTTGAGCTTGGACGAATCGTGGGTTGCGGCTTGCTAAGCGACTCCAACAAGCTCAAACAGTGCTTGCAGTCAAAAGATGCCTCTGATATAGTCAGAGCTGTGCGTGAGTTCCTGGTCTTCGACTATGTGCCCTTTGCTCCATTTTCGCCTGTTGTGGAACCAGAGGATGCAGATGAGCCTTTCATCACTCAGCATCCCGCTGAGATTATTAAGAGTGGAAAGTTCGGTCAAGTACCCTGGCTAACCACGTACACTCAGGAGGATGGCATCTACAATGCCGCCCTCCTAGTGGCCAAGCAATGCAATGGCAAGGAGCTCATTGAGGATCTGAACAGTCGCTGGAATGAGTTGGCACCTCATTTCCTGTTCTACCGCGACACCAAGAAAACAGTTGAGGAAATGGATAACTATTCGCGCTATCTTAGACAAGAATATCTTGGAAATCGCACCTTCAGCGTTGAGAACTACTTGGATGTGCAGCGCATCTTCACGGATGTGCTTTTCAAGAATGATACTCTTCGATCTATTGATCTGCATCGCAGACATGGCAAGAGTCCTGTCTATGGATTCGTCTACGATAATCCACCTGATCAGGGCATCGGACAAATTCTGTCCAATCGGAACGATATACATTTTGGTAGGAAAATATTGTATGAAAATATTCTTATTTTTCTTTCAATAACGTTAATTATCTGACTTTAGGCACTGCACATTGTGATGATTATTATCTGATATTCAACAATCCAATCAGCAAACCCGGTTCCGACGAGAAGATCATTTCGAAGCATTTCATAACTATGCTGGAGACTTTCGTTCAGAGCGATAAAGCAGCCTTGACCTATGACAATTGTGTGTTCCAAGATAACGTGAACCAGGAGAAGCTTCAGCTTCTCTATATCAAGAGCAACAGCTGTCAGAATGTAGAAGTTAATCCCATTCCATAGATGAGGTCGTACTTATATTAAATATATACTTTTATCTGTATATTCGCATATGAAGCACTTAATGCAAACAGATGCTGTCAAATAAAAAAACCAGTTTTGTTGTATTGTGTTTTTGAACTCATATTTATTATCAGCAATCCAATTGCTAAGCCAAAGCTGAAATTCGGAGGCAATCAGCAAAGTGAGTCGAGAATTTGAGAATACAAATAAAACAACGGCTGATTAGCTGCGTTTGTCTCAGTTTCAATTTCGACTTGAAAGAGTGCAAGTCATGAAAGATAACGCAATACGAATCGCAATCTGTTTCCTTTGTGGAACAGCTGCCGCCTTTGCCGATCCACTTTTAGTGGAACTACCACATGGAACGCTACGTGGACGCGATAATGTAGGGTATTTCAGCTACGAGTCGATACCCTATGCAGAGCCGCCCGTAGGGAATCTCCGCTTCGAGGTACCGCAGCCGTACTCCCAGCACTGGAACGAGGTCTTTGATGCCACTCAACCACCTGTGGAGTGCATCCAATGGAATCAATTTTCCGACCAAGAGGACAAGCTGACAGGCAGCGAGGACTGTCTGACTGTCAGCGTGTATAAGCCGAAGAACTTCAGTCGTCGTTCGTTCCCCGTTATAGTTAACATTCATGGCGGTTGCTTTATGTTCGGCGGTGCAGTGGGTCACGGGCACGGGCCACTCATGGAAAGCGGGAATGTGATTGTGGTGAAGATCAGCTATCGCCTAGGCCCAATGGGCTTTGTGAGCAGTGGCGACGCCGCTTTGCCGGGCAACTTTGGATTGAAAGATCAGCGTCTGGCCCTGCAATGGATCAAAAACAACATTCATCACTTCGGCGGGGAGCCAGAAAATATTCTAGTGTTTGGCTTTTCCGCAGGCGGTGCCGCGGTTCATCTCCATATTCTGCAAGAGAATTTTCACCACGTTGCAAAGGCAGGTGCTTCCCTTAGCGGAAATGCTCTCATTCCCTGGGTGGTGCAGAGCTCAGGACGTAGACGAGCTTTTGACCTGGGCCGAATTGTGGGCTGCGGCCTACTCAGCGATTCCACTGAGCTCAAAGAGTGTCTGAAGACAAAGGATGCCGCCCAAATAGTCAGAGCAGTGCGTGAGTTCCTGGTCTTCGACTACGTGCCCTTTACTCCATTCGGTCCGGTGGTAGAGCCCGAGGATGCATGCGAGCCTTTCCTCACTCGGCATCCCATCGACATCATTAAGAGTGGGAAGTTCTCGCAAGTTCCGTGGCTCATTTCCTACTCCCAAGAGGACGGTTCGTACAACGCCGCTGCACTGCTGGCAAGGCAATCCAATGGAAAGGAGCTCATCGAAGAGCTTAACAACCGGTGGTATGAGTTGGCGCCTTACTTGTTCTTCTATCGGGACACGAAGAGAACAGTAGAGGAAATGGATGACTACTCCCGGGATCTTAGGCAAGAGTACCTTGGAAATCGAAAGTTCAACATGGATAACTACCTGGATGTGCAGCGCATCTTTACGGACGTGCTGTTCAGAAATGGTACCCTACAATCTATTGCTCTGCATCGCAAGCACGGCAATAGTCCGGTTTACAGTTACGTGTACGACAATCCCGCTACTCAAGGCAGTGGACACTGGCTGGCAAAGCGCACCGATGTTTTTCTTGGTATGAAAACGCTTAGTCGGAAAAGTTGTTGTTTTATTTAAATTTACTTATTCTTTTTAAGGCACTGGGCATGGAGACGATTACTTCCTTATTTTTGACAATCCAATTCGGCAGTTACTGCGCGCCGACGAGCAAGTTATAAAAAATAATTTTATTAGAATGCTGGAGGAATTTGTGCAAAGCTGCAATGGATCTCTGACTTACGACAATTGTATTTTACCAAATAATGTTGGCCAAAGTCATTTGCAATTGCTTTCAATTAAGCGCGACAGCTGCGAAATCTTACAAATTAATCCAAACACTTATACCGTGTAGAGAAACCCATAATCGAGTAATATATCATACTATACTATATTTTATTATATGGTCAAGTTATACCGTATGCCACAATTGTTAAGGTTTGCAACTTTATAAAAATAAAGTTTTTACAGCTTTTTTGTACACTTTGCACTGTTTATAATAGCTTTGCATCTGCGCAATCTCTAAGTACAAATCTGTATTATTATTAAAAAATTTGGATGTTCTCTCCATAAAAGAAGCATTCAGGCCCTGTGCCGGAGATAGTTGGCATCGGGATCTGGTCGAGAGCAGATCATGCATTATTTAAAATACATCTTAGGTCTATTGTTGATCGGCTTAGTCGTCGCCGATGATCCGCTGCTGGTGGAACTTCCTCAGGGCAAGCTTCGTGGACGCGACAACGAGGGATATTACAGCTACGAATCGATACCCTATGCTGAGCCACCTGTAGGGGAGCTACGTTTCGAGCCTCCCCAGCCTTATGCGCGCCAATGGAAGGAAGTCTTCGATGCTACGAAGCCTTCAGTTTTCTGTATGCAATGGAGTAATTTTATTGATCAAACCGACAAGCTGCTCGGTCAAGAGGACTGTCTAACGGTCAGCGTGTACAAGCCCAAAAACTCAAAACGCAAGACTTTTCCAGTGATCATCGAAATACCAGGCGGTGCTTTCTCAGCTACTGTGTCGGGGGAGAAGAGTCACGAACCACTCGTAGCCAATGGAAACGTAATTGTGGTTAAATTCTTTTACCGGGTGGGTCCCATAGGATTTCTAAGCAGCGGCGATTCCATTTTGTCAGGTAACTTTGGCCTTAAGGATCAGCGCCTAGCCCTCCACTGGATCAAGGACAACATTGTTCGGTTCGGTGGTGAGCCTGAGAATATGATTGTTATAGGACTTGGAGCCGGAGCTGCTTCAGTGCATTTGCAAATGATGCACGAGGACTTCAAGCAAGTGGCAAAAGGCGCCCTTTCAATCAGTGGCAATGCTTTGAATCCTTGGGTAGTGCAACAAGGAGCTCGTCCACGTGCTTTCGAGATGGGACGTAAGGTTGGCTGTGGCCTGCTTAAGGACTCGACAGAGCTCAAGAAGTGCCTGAAGACGAAGGATGCCGCCGAAATAGTCAGAGCAGTGCGTGAGTTCTTGGTGTTCGGCTACGTGCCATTTACTCCATTCGGACCTGTGGTGGAGCCCGAGGACGCACCTGAACCTTTCCTCACTCAGCATCCCACCGACATCATCAAAAGTGGGAAGTTTGCTCAGGTCCCTTGGTCCGTTTCGCACACCACAGATAGTGGCATCTACAACGCCGCCCTTCTCTTGGAAAAGCAGTGCAATGGAGAAGAGGCCATTGGGGAACTGAACAGTCGCTGGTATGAGTTGGCACCCTACTTGCTCTTCTATCGAGACTCCTTCAAATCCATTGAGGAAATGGATGCGCACTCGCGGGACATTCGTCAGCAGTACTTGGAAGATCACGCTTTTAACGTCGAAACTTATTTGGAAGTCCAGCGTATGTTTACAGACATATTATTCAAGAATGGGGTTGACCTTGCCATTGAATTGCATCGCACGCATGGAAAGAGTCCGGTTTACAGCTTCGTTTACGACAATCCCTCAGACTTGTCGTTTGGACAATGGCTATCGAAGCGGAATGACATTCAATTTGGTATTATATTAATAAATATATAATCGTAATGTATACAACATAAGATATTTATAGGTACATCCATTTCCGAGGACTATTTCCTGATATTCCCTCATCCAATTCATCAGTCTTCGCGCTCTGATGAGAAGGTTATATCACAGAAATTACGAAAGATGCTCGAGGACTTTGTGCAAAGCGACAACGGAACTCTGATCTATGATTCTTGTGCCTTTCCCAACAATGTGGGTCAGAAGAATATTCAAGTCCTGTCCATAGGTCGTCACTGTTGCAAAGTGTTGTGAGGACTCCACAGCTTACTAAACACAAATAACATTTCCTGAAATATATTTTCTTAGTTTTTACTAAATGAAATTCTGTCCAAATAAACCTAAACAAATTAACAAATAAGAATCAATTAGGGATCTCTGACTTATGACATTTACATTTTATCAGATACCTGCTGCAATTGCTTTCAATTAACGTGACAACTGCGACTCTAATAAATATATCCAAAAGCTTCGAGAGTGTAGAGCAAGTCATACTCCCATACTATTTCCATTTATTGCAATATTATATGGCTAAGTAGAGCAATGAATATCTGCAAGGGTATTTAAGCGTCGGCTTGCCAAATTATTTTATTAATTTAAGTTTTTTATAGATTATTTATATATTTTGCACTTAATTTAATGGAGTTGATATCAGAGCGATCTCTAAGTACAAGTCTAACTTGTTTCCAGATTAATTGGACTTTCACTCCATAAAAGAAGCGTTCAATCCCTCAACCTGGTATAGTTCGCATCGGGATCTGATCGAGAGAAGATCATGCATTATTTAAAATACATCTTAGGTCTATTGTTGATCGGCTTAGTCGTCGCCGATGATCCGCTGCTGGTGGAACTTCCTCAGGGCAAGCTTCGTGGACGCGACCACGAGGGGTATTACAGCTACGAATCGATACCCTATGCTGAGCCACCTGTAGGGGAGCTACGTTTCGAGCCACCCCAGCCTTATGCACGCCAATGGAAAGAAGTCTTCGATGCAACAAAGCCTTCGGTGCTCTGCATCCAATGGAGTCATCTAGTTGAACAACCCGACAAGCTGGTTGGCCATGAGGATTGTTTAACGGTGAGCGTGTACAAGCCCAAGAATTCAAAACGCAAAACTTTTCCGGTTGTCATCGAAATACACGGCGGTGGATTTTCCTTTACCGTTTCTGGGGAGAAGAGCCACGAGCCACTCGTGACCAATGGAAACGTCATTGTGGTCAAGATCTTCTACAGATTGGGCCCAATTGGCTTTCTGAGCAGTGGTGATCACGCCCTGTCAGGTAACTTTGGCCTTAAGGATCAGCGCCTAGCCCTCCACTGGATCAAGGAGAACATCGCACAATTCGGTGGTGAGCCTGAGAATATGATTGTTGTCGGCGATGGAGCCGGTGGTGCTTCGGTGCATTTACAGATGATGCACGAGGACCTCCAGCATGTGGTGAAAGGTGCCCTTTCACTCAGTGGAAATGCTTTGAATCCTTGGGTAGTGCAACAAGGAGCTCGTCCACGTGCTTTCGAGATGGGACGCAAGGTTGGCTGTGGCCTGCTTGAGGACTCGACAGAGCTCAAGAAGTGCCTGAAGACGAAGGATGCCGCCGAAATAGTCAGAGCAGTGCGTGAGTTCTTGGTGTTCGGCTACGTGCCATTTACTCCATTCGGACCTGTGGTGGAGCCCGAGGACGCACCTGAACCTTTCCTCACTCAGCATCCCACCGACATCATCAAAAGTGGGAAGTTTGCTCAGGTCCCTTGGTCCGTTTCGCACACCACAGATAGTGGCATCTACAACGCCGCCCTTCTCTTGGAAAAGCAGTGCAATGGAGAAGAGGCCATTGGGGAACTGAACAGTCGCTGGTTTGAGTTGGCACCCTACTTGCTCTTCTATCGAGACTCCTTCAAATCCATTGAGGAAATGGATGCCCACTCGCGGGACATTCGTCAGCAGTACTTGGAAGATCACGCCTTTAACGTCGAAACTTATTTGGAAGTCCAGCGTATGTTTACAGACATATTATTCAAGAATGGGGTTGACCTTGCCATTGAATTGCATCGCACGCATGGAAAGAGTCCGGTTTACAGCTTCGTTTACGACAATCCGGTTGGATCATCGGTTGGTCAGTGGCTGTCGCACCGCAAAGACATACAATTTGGTAATCAATAATAATTGATTTTTATGTAGAATATGGTAACATAGCTATTTTCAGGTACTTCCGTCACCGAGGACTTTTTCTTGATATTTTCGCATCCGATTCACCAGTCATTGCAGTCCGAGGAGAAGGTTATATCACAGAAATTACGGAAGATGCTTGAGGACTTTGTGCAAAGCAAAAATGGAACTTTAATCTACGACTCTTGCGCTTTTCCTGACAACGTGGGTCAGAAGGAGATTCATACTCTTTCCATCGGTCGCAAGCCTTGCAAAGTCATTTAAATTCCCCCGCAGTCTAACTAAATGCGACTAACTTTGAGGAACGGTGCTTAAATCACAATAAAATATTGTTTTGGAATTAATTTAACTGCAATTGTGTCCAAGTAAACCTTGACAAATGACACACAAAATACTTAGAAGCAATTATCAGATAAAGATAAACGAACAACCGGTTTTCCTCCAACTGTGTTAACGACTTGAAATAAATATTCTCTATAAAGATTTAATGCTCAAAAGCAAAGACTTTAATTACAGCATTCAAGGCATGAATATGAGTTCTGCTTCCTTCAAGTTCGTCTTTCTCTTGAGTATTGTTCCTCCAACGGTAATCCTTGGTAACTCCTGAGTGCTGCTTAATGCCTTTCCTTGGATCTCGCATAGTGTTTTTTTAGCCTGCACGGCTGTCACTTTATGGCCCACATGCATTTCGTTTTAAGCGGCTTTCAAATTTCTGGTTTGTGGTTCGTTGTGCTCCACTATGCGAATTCAGGTTTATTTTTGCTTTTGGATTTGTGTGGTGTGCGAGAGTTGAACGGTTGGGGCGTGCAGGGGGCTCTATAAGCCATGTGAATGCAGATTTCAAATAAACAAAGCACGCACAGCAAATTAAAACAAGCTGGAGTGTTGCTATACGGTGTGCTTAACTTAGAGATGATCTGCAGGCAGATTTATAGAAATATTAAAATATAATGATATAGCCATGAATGATATAATTAAGTGTGCATTTGTCGGTAGTTGATGTATAAAAATTAGGTTAATAATCAATGATAAATATAAATATAATGTTTGCAAAGATCTCTAACTTGAATAATGCTCAAATTGATTTTATTAGGTTGGCCTTTACTTATACCGAGCTTGCAGAGAGCCTTGACTTAAGTTCCACAACAAGAAATATGCATTAGTTGAAGAGTCTTTTTTCTATATATCAACACTTAAACATGTCTTTAGCTACAGGGTATAAAAAAATGAGAATTTGGAAAGAAGTTTGAAAACTGCAAACAAACGACAATACTTTTGAACAGAAATGCGTAAAAGAGGATTGTGGACGAACCTGGAAACTGAAACGCGTGCTTTGCATATTCTATGATAGTTAATTATGTGCCCGTTGTTGTCTGTTTCACAATTTTGCGATTTATTCAGGGAAATTAGCCAAAAACGCAGCAGTGCAGCGCAGCTACTTTGTCCAGGGGTTCGAGGAAAATATGAAAAATAACTTACGCCTTTTATGTGCGAAATATTGAAATATTAGGCAACGAGACAGAGAGGGAGAGCGAATGCCAGGGAGCGAACCGGACCCAAAGGATTCATCAGCGGTAACAGCTGTTGACGGCTCTGCCAAAAATTTTAGCATTTTGCGATGATGTATCGTTGGCATCATTATAACAGCTGCCGTTCCGGATCCTAACTGCCGGTCCCCAGTCTCTAACCCGCTGCCCTGGGAAAGTAGTTGGGCCGAATGAAATTTGGATGCGTTTTGGCCCGGTCTTACTTGCTCTGCTCTGCTCTGGTCTGGTCTGGTCTGGTCTGTTCTGTTCTGGCCTGGTCGGGCAGCTATTGGGCAACGGCTTGTGCGTGCCTTGGGTACTTGTTGTTATATTTATCACAGAAGCGTACTTTATCTTCCCGTTTCAGCCACGCCCCTCCGCCGCCCTCTAACGGCATCAGTCAGCAGCTGCTCAACAATTTTACATTTTGCCAGACTAAATATATACAGCTCTCGTACATATAAACATATATATCACACACACACACACACACACACATATATATATATATATGTATGTAAAAAATATTGCTTCGTTATTTATTGAGCCCTTTTTTGCGTGTCGAGCTGGAAATTAAACTTGCATTATGGCCAGGGGGCACATTTGTATCATCAGGGAAACTTTCTCTATATTTCATAATACTTATGTAGAGGCGCAATAAAAGCTTAACAGATGTTTCGACCTTACAAATTTGATGTTTATGAGCCCAACGAATGCCTCGGCTTGCATTTTTAATGATTTCCTCGTTTTTATTTTATTTTTCTTTTTTTGATAAATTGTAATAAAAAGCGCTTCGAACATGTGTACGATACGAATCCTTTTTTTCAGCCATCAGCTGGCCAAAACGAACTTTTAAATAAAATTTAAGGATTCGAATTACAAACTAGTTTAAGTCTCTAAAGAACCTAAACTGGAAATAGAAGAGAACTCTATGCGAGTGTTTGTATCTATTTTTAGGATCTCTAGCAACCGCTTTTCATTTTAAATAAACACATTTGGAGCGCAGACACACCCACACTCCCCCCCACACACACACACGCAGAGATAGGCAATTATTAGTGTGGTCTGCATTGAAGGATATTGATTGAAATGTAATTAACATTCGCGATAATGAGCCTTAGTCTAATTAAGTGTGGCCAATGGTCCAGCCTGTCAATCTGGCCCAATTGCAGGCCCGAAATGGCCAACGCTCAACCAAACTTGCAACTGCATAAATTGATGAAATGTGTGGCAAAGGATGCTCTTCAAATTTCCAATTGCGGTTATAATTAATTAATATGCAGCAACAGATTAGCAGATATTTGCGCTGAATACTTGTATGCTATATTGAATTGTTATATATTAGCTGCAAAAATTTAATAATATAATAATTGTTTACATAATAATCTAAGATCGAATATAAGATTATTGTATGGCATAATGTAGAGCATAAGGAAAAAAACCTTTAAATTTTTCTAATAACAATTTCATTTGCTTAAACGACATTTTAGGGTTCATTTAGTAGAGTTCTATCTATAGTTAAATTATATCTTTAAATACAATAACTGTCAAAGTTAAGATGAAGCTTAAACAATTGTCAATAACAAGTTTATAGACTTCTCTTTCCAACTGTAGTTTTTGCAAATCAAAATATTTTCTTACACACTCTTGTATTTCGCCTGAAGAACGCGGCTGACATTTTTCTGCTCATAAGAAACGCTGCAATAAAGCAAATATTCATAAGAATGTTGCATTCTGTCAAGGGCAGCAAATATAACAAAATGAATTAATATAAAAATATAGCAATATACATATATATGTATATGTATATGTATTATGTGGCATCTTCCCTCTCCACTCGCGATGGCAGCAGACATCATTATTCTCGAGGGCTGCTGCGTTGATAAACTGACAAAGCGTGAGGGCCGTCTTCATCTTGGCGGCCGACAGCGGAGCCGTCTTTATCCTTTATGCAAAATCAAATAAAGTAAATAAAAAAGAAATAAATATGTTAGAGGAGCAGAAATAAAACACAACATCAACAAAGAGGCTTCGCTTTGCTTCGCTTCGCTCCGCTCCGTCTTGTCTCTGTCTTCTGGACTGGCGGGATGCGCAATAAAAGAATGCTTACGATTTATTGATTTCATATTACCACGCACACTCGCACATACACACAGGCACACGCACACACATGACTGCATAGATCAGGGCATGTGCATAAATTTTATGCCTGAAAGTATGCAACAATTTCTTAGATTTTCTCATGGGTGAGCGTATGGCGTGTGTGTGTGTGTGTGTGCCGTCGAGGTTAATGTCATGATTTCAATTTGTCAGCAAGACCCTCCCCTCCTCCTTACCGCTACCCCGTTTACCCAGCATAGAGAACAGCAACGCACACAGAAAAAGAGAAACGAAATGTGGGTCACTTTTTTTTCGGTTTCACCCAGACGCTGCCCGGGCGAACGGCTGGGGAGGGCGAGGGGCGTGGCGCCGGGACAAATATTCGTGCTAATTCGTCGGGCAAACAAACACACAGAATTTTAAGATGCGCGCTAATTGACACACAATCAAAACGCTTAAATAGTCCAATTTCAATTTCTTTGCGGGCTCGAAAGCCTTCAAGCCGAGAACTTTTTCGATTTTCGTTAATTTAGGTGTTATATTAGAAAAGGGAAACTTGACGAAATTGAAAATAAATATTTGCCTTTAATCAGATAAATGTACTTTGCAGTTATTCTTATTGAAAGTTTACTGGCTGGCAGACCTCTTGAAAGTTTTATAGTCAAAGTTTTTTAGTTTTAGAATAGATTTTGTTTTGCTTTTTATTATGATATTTAATTACTTATTACTTAAATAAATGTACAACAAAAGACATTATTTTACGCACTCAGCTCATAATTTATGTAATGAAATCATAATTCATCATTTGAGGAAAACCTATTGAATAATCGTGAACCATAATTCTGGCAGTGGATGCCAAAGTCAATAAGCACAACAAATGATAAGCTACTAATTTGTGCGCTAATGTTTAGACAGTTGTTGGCAACGGGTTTTCGCGCACACACGCACACACACAAACAGAAATAATTACGCTAATGTGCGCAGCGAGTGCAAATACAAAAGATAAACAACAACAACTCTGAACATATCCATGGATTACAGTCAACTACGGGAGTCGTAGTCGCAGTCGCAGTCGCAGTCACTGTCAGAGTGACAGTCACAGTTTAGATAACGAATGTTCAACAATTATGGCCGGATTAAGCGTGGCCATTGCAAATATAACGAGGGGAGACCGTACAGCTAGAGTTCAGGTGGACAGCTGGATAGCTGGACAGGTCGACAGGTGGACAGGTGTGCAACTGGGCAGCTGCTGTAGTTGGGATTTGCATAAATCCGAGCACATTTATTCAATAAGCAAAGCCACTGGCAGGACAACACTTGACCAATCGGCTTTGAGACCACTTAATAACCAACATCGAAGGCTTTTAAGCGCCGTCCAGCCCCAACCCCTACCCCTACCCCTCTTCCTCGTGCTGATTGCCCGCAGAGTTGGCATTGATGTGGGTGTTATGCTATCTGCTATCTCGCTCGCACGCACTTCTTTCTAGTTAGGTTCTTGCTTAAATCTGCTATGCAAATCGAATACAACTAAATGTAAACACATACAAGTGCAGTTGGCGACCGAGCAACCGTGTCCGTGTGCATTTTCTTTCTCACTCTCACTCTCGCTCACTCTCCCGCTCACTCTCTCTCTGTCTCTGTCGCTCAGCCAGTTTCGGCCTGAAGTTCGAAAGGGTTCTAATACCTTGTCCGTTCGTCTGACTGTTTGGCAAAGTTTTGCTCGAACGGCTTAACTTTTTTGCACGTGTGCAGCTGTTAGGGCCGAAGACGAAATCGAAGAAGAAGACCCAGAGCAGTAGATAAAGAAGAAGAAAAGAAAAAAAGCATGCGAGGGCCAGATTGAGGTCAGGACGCTGCTGCCTTCGAACATTTGTATGCAAGCAAAGGAGTCCTTGGTAAATATGCTCAACCTTAACCCTCTCTTACCCAACCCACACACTCAAACACTCACACACACACGCATGTGCTCTTCATTTTGTTTCCTTTTTTATTGCCCAAATTCTTCGTTTGCTTGCAAAATCCTTTAAAATGTTTTTGCATTTCCTACACATGAATTATTTTTAGCATACGCAGAATTTTTCACAAAACTTAAAATAGGTTTCATATTGAATTTTATATTTACATAAAATATCTTGTTTTAGTTAAGAGCGCGTTTCCACTTCCAGGTAAATACGTTAGATACATATATGTGAAGACATTTTACTGAGAAATCATATTTTTGAATGATCTTTGAAAGCAAACGTAACCAAATTCCAACTATTCAAAGTATTTGTTTTTGTATTTGTATTTGTGTTTAACCCATGACTCACCTGCGTGGCCTTAATCAGTCATCGCGACGCACCTCAACATGCAAAAAGTTATCCTAGTCAAGGTTAGCTTCGGTCTGTTGACAACAAAAGGTGGATGAGTAATTTGTCGGGGTCGTTAAGATGCAACAAAGAGACTCGGAAGCTGCTCAGCGATGGCTAATGAAAACGAAACCTTGGCCAAGGTGGGCAGGTAGACAGACAGAACGGTAAATCACCCACAGGCAGGCATTCAGGCAGGCAGGCATGCAAAGAGGAGAACAAAAGAGAAGGCAGAAGACAAACGCGCGCAGCTAATTACGCGCGTTCGAACCCAGCCCAGGCGCAGACGCAACATGTGTGCAGCGAACATGTTGCGGCGCGCATTGAATTTGCCGCTGCGCAGCCGCCGCTGGCTGCGCAGCTGGTTCGCTGCATTTCTTAGCCGCGGAAAAATGGGTCAGCCTATAAAAAGGCAAGTTCAAGGCGATCGCCGTTTCAGACCTCAACAGCAGCCGAAGCAGCAGCACCAACGACAACAACAACAACAACAGCAACAAGAAAAACAACAAAGTCAAGTCGCGTAGTGAAATCTCGAAGCAAACGAAAGTTTTTCGGCGAACAAACAAACTGAAAAGAGAAAGAGATATACATTGTACTCGCACCACTGCCATTACCGTGGTGCCAAATCGCAGTGCAGCAGGTGAATTGTGATTTTCGACAATCGCGTGAGAAATTCAAATCGTGCGTGCACCAACTTGCGTGATCCTTGTGAATCCCGTTATCTTAACAAGCCATTGCAGCACTTAACACTTGTCGTTCATTTGGAAATCTCAATCGCTGGCAAGTGCAAAAGACACAGGTGAGCAGCATGCAAAATGCAAAATGCAAAATAAATGAAGTAATTTTTAATTAAATTGTGGATGAAAAGTGGATTCCAAGAAAGCGATCAATGAAGTGGATTTCTCTTTTATTTACCATAAATATATTTATTGAACAAAAGCTTCATCAAGGCCTTTAGGTCAACATTAAAAACAAAAATAATAGTCGTAGAATTTCCATATTTAATTCAGTCTTTCTTTAAAAGACAATAAATGCAAATTAAACAGAGCCGAATCTCATATACTCTTGCAGATAATCTCAGCCCTTGTAATATAAACTATATAATATGGTTTATCTAAATAATATAAATAAATAAGATAATTATTATTGCTTGAGTTACTCGTAATTATAATCCCTTAAACCCGACTTCATACTTCTTCTAATGATCAACAAGTTTCTCACTTGTTTATCAGACCATATTTCCAGACAATATTTATCCCGCCTTATCGGATAATAAAATCAAAAACTCCAGACATTTCTGACAACTACTCAGCAGGAGCTCAAATTCTGCATCCATTGAAAAGTTTCGAGTTTCAATAATCAGGCTTAAAATTTATGCTTGCACACTTTGAAATGAATCCGAAACTAAATCTGAAAATCAATTAAGAGGCCAGAGTTTAATTTCATGTGTGATTGGTTCAAACGAACGGTATTTGGCATTTCCTCAATTGTTGGTCAAAACAAACGAATGTTTCGAGAATTTTGAGAGCTTGTGCTTTATGCAACTGGTGGAAATAACTGGAACTGTGGCTATGACGACTATTTGGGTCAACAGAATAACAGAACCCGAAGCATAAAATTCTTGAAAACGGCCAACAAGAAATTTTCTGTTAGGCCAGTTAACAACTTTGCATGAAAAAGCCAAAGCAAACAAAAGCGCACGCAACGGGCTTAAAGAAAGAGACAGACAGAACACCTGGTTGTACCTGCTAGAGGCCGATTGAATGGGGAAAGGGGAGGGGCTGCACGCATTGACAGCCGTATGGAAATGTGCATTGGGGCAAGCCTCAAGTGTTGCTGCTGCATGCGGCATGCCTCCAATTGGCGGCCACTTTTTGGGCCACCCACTGACCCAAATTTGTGGCAAAAGAATTTCAAAGGCCGCACCTTAACAGCAGCTCTGCCGATGCATATGGCGTGTGCTGCACACATACATATTCTATATGTATATAATTATATTTCTATATGTATGTGTGTGTGTGTGTGTGTGCTCTTTGGCATGCCAATTAACGCCTGGCTTGGGGCAACGTCTTTGATTTGTTTTCTATGCTGAATTCAATGTTTGTTTTATTCATTATTAATTGCCCACAAAAGGCAAAACTGTCTCCCTCTCCCTCTCTCCCTCTCTCCCCCTCTTGCTTTTTCTCCTTTTCTCTGTGGATGTCTCTCTTTCTTTTCAAATCTAGCTGTCGCCTTAACCCATTTGCCAAGCACGTTGCTTTGTTCAATTTGTCTTATAAATTCCATGACTTTGACTACATATATTTATCATTTATATATCTATATATATATATATGTATTTTTATTTATTTTAGTTTTTTTTTTTTTATTTTCTGCCCCCTCTTTCGTGGCTTAAAGCAAGTCTTTTTGTAACTTTCATTCATGCAAGACATTTGTTTGTGGCTTTTGTTGTTGTTGTTGTTGTTGGTTTCTTTGGCATTTTGCGGCTTCTACTTTGTCAACATGGTCTGCTTATGTTGTTGTTGTAATTGTTGTTGCTGTTGCCCAGTTGGAGGTGAAAGTTTTCGTTCAAGCCGCTTTAAGCGTGTTCAATCAATTTGGCTAACTGCTAAGTTGTTAAATTTTATGCTGCGGCAATTGTTGTTGCCTCTTCGAACTACACTTAGCTATAAATATGAGAAATATATTTTTAATAGGCAATAAATAATTGTTGTTATTAGGCCAAAATATATTTTAGTAGTCATTATTTCTGTTTTTTATTTTTTTTTATTTATTTTTAATGTAGAGTGTAAAAGAAATTCATAAAAACAATTACAAATTTGTTAGCTTGGATTATAAATTTGAAATGTGTTTATTTTTTATTATTTAAAAATAAATAAAAAAAATAAGAGCTTGAACTTATGATTTATGCTTAATTTAATTTTTGTTAAATTAAATACAAAAACTTGAGAGTTTTAGAAATGAATTCAACGCATAATTTATTGAAAAGAAGTGAGATATAAAATTTGTAGTTATCGATTATATATTATGTCAATAGTTAAATTTGTATATAATATATGATATGATATATTTACATACATAGATTTATTCTTTGTATATTGATAGTTAACGAATGAAAATATATTCAAATATTTGATATTTGCCGGTAGAATAAATTTTTAAATTCAAGAAATGTTGGATGATCCAGATATATGCATATATGTATATATTAGAATAAATTTCTCGCTTTTCACAATTGTCAAGAAAATCGTGACAGCTGCAATTCAGTTGCATTGAGTGCATCTCCATTCCGCTTAAAAGAAATATATAAAATAATAATAGTAGGAGTTGCAATTTGTTCTGCTTTCATGACGCTTTAATTTTGGCTGCCCATTGGGGTCAGGTAAAAGTAAAACTGTGGCAATTGTTGCAGCTGTTGCAGCTGTTGCAGCTGTTGCATGCAACTTTCCTTCGAACTATATAAATGTGTATGTGCACACAAATAATACACAGTTATGTATTTGTATATCTGTTTGTATGCAAATCGAATGACACTTGGATTATGCTCATCGCATTGCGTCATTTGTGCGTTGGAAACCCGTTGGCACCTGTTACCAAATGGGCCATCAAAAATGCTTTGGGTAGTGTCTCGCATTTTCCCAATCGCATTTGAATGCGCCGCCGCATGTGCCGTTGTGCCGTTGTGCCGTTAGGCGGCGCCTGGCCATTGAGCGAAACGAAAGACTTAAGACACGAACTTGCTGGAAAGTTGAGCGAGAAAAAAGGCTGAACGGGATTTGCGCCTTCGCCCGGCTTAACTTTTAGTTTTAATTTTATTTTCGTTGCTGTGGTCAATAAACCTCAAGGTACTCGAATTCTTGGCCAAAAAGAAAGTGAAACGAGGCGAGGAGTTGTGTGTGTGGGTGTGTATGTGTGTGCAAGCAAAGATTCGAGTTTCTCTTGCGGGCAAACCAGTCGAAGACTGCGCTGAGCTGTTAACCAAAAATAAACAGCAACAGCAACAGCAACAACAACAACAACAGCAAGAGCTGTAAGATAATCTAGCTCTCGCAGAATGATTCAGCGCTTACACACACACATATAAATAGGTCTGTATATGTGCAAAGGAAAGGTAGAAGACGAACCGCAAACCACGAAAAGACTTTCTCAGCTTTGACTTTGGGGCGTGTCCGACAGACGACCGCATTGAAAACGAAAAGCATATCGAAAAGACAAGCCACATGGATGGAGAATGAAATATAATTAAAACAAAGAACCAGCAACTAGATATACCCTCCATATATATACCCTACCTTTCTTACCTTTCTACCTGTTTCCCTCATTTGGCATTTGCTGTGGTTTTTCTACACTTTCTAATTTTCAGTGTCCAAATGCAATCGCAATTGTATTTAAAAATTGTGTAAAAAAGTTTTAATTGCGGTTAGTCGAGGCATAGGTGTGAATTATCTTTCTTTTCTATTTTTTCTATCATTGCCAGCATTTACGCTTGTTTATTTAAGTAAAGTAAATAATAGTGCTTAAACCGCCGTTGTTGGCCGTGAAAGTAAGAGTTGCGTGCCTGCCGTCGAAGAGAGTAAAAACTATTAAGCGTATACCTAGTTAGCCACAATAGCCCAATCAAAATTCAATTAATTGTGCTTCACTGTGCTGCGAAGCGGCGAAGCGTGCAAAATGATGATTAGTTGGGCAAAACGGAATGTTATATCATGATCGAGAGATATATCAAACAGAAGATGGAAGGCTAAGGCAAGAACTTGGATTGCGTCTTTGTCCCGAGTAATGGATTTATATCTTATACATAGATCGAAGGAATAAATTTAAAGCAAATATATTATTTCATAGATATACATACATACATACATACATATAACATATAATATGAAAGCATCATTTAAAAGCGCAGCCCAGATTTTTACATAAATTGCAATTCAAAATTATGGATATTCTCCTTTTAATTATGTTTTATCATCACACATATAACATTTGGATCTACTGCACAGCTTAAAAGCTAAGCTAGAAAAAAACATAAAGTTGTTATATCATAGATATCTTTTTTTTTATATATTTGTTATCGTGATATATATATATCTTATAGATCTAATTCAGGAGTTTAACATAATATTGTAATATAATAGATATCTTTTATATTATTACATATATGTGTTATCATGATAAATATATCTTATAGAAATATATCTTATATATATAATTTATAGCCTTTAGGCTAATTCAGGAGTTTAACATAATATTCTAATATTATAGATATCCTTTTTCGTTTATATGTGATATCATGATAAATCTATTCAATAAATCTAATTTGCAGCTTCAAAGCTTGAAGTTTATTATTATTTTGTATACTATTGATATCTTCCTTTATAAGTCATATTAACCAACAAGAGTTGCTGCCAAATAAAAACTATTTTGCTTCTCTTTTATGTATTCCACATCTACTAAGCATATTTTTTATGACACCCTATTTATAAAGCATGTCAAGCTTCTAGGTTTCTGAATAGCCTCGATAGATTCCCACAGATTAATGTTTCCCACTTTGTAGAACCGCAAATTCTTGGCCAATTCATGAGTTGATAAATCGCTCACGTTTGTTAAGCTCGTGGATTTTCATTGACCGTTGCAAAGTGCTGTTGCACGTTGCTCGCAGCTTTCTAAATTTACATACCTGCAATAATTATAAAAGCGATCCACTTTGTTTTTTTTTTTTCGAACTGTGTCGCCGGTTGATTGATGATCGCATCGCCAATCAATTTACATTTCTATGGTAGATTCGATTAAGCCGTTACCAGCTGCACAACTACAAGAAGAAGAAGAAGAAGAAGATGGGGAAGAATAGATGGAAGCAGCTGTTGACCCATTCTATTGGCCTGTTTTTGCTGCTGCTGCTGTTGAGCAACAGGTTGTTGGGCAATTAAATGGAAATCAATGCAATCGCAGCGGCCAGCCGTTGGCATTCTTTGCGGCTCTTTCTGGCCAACTGGCTGCCGCTCTTTCATTATGATATTTTAACGGTAACATGCTGCATGACAACTGAGTGCAAAAAGAACCGCTACGGCTGAACTGGTTCTATTTGCAGCAGCAGCTAGCGAAGAAAAGCGCAGATGATTGAGCCTCAAAGATTGTTGCTCCAGCTCCCAGAGCTGGGAACTCGCGGCTAATCTCACATTTGAATATCGAGGCATATTCACATATACTACATGCATATATATATATATGTATGTATGTAAGTCCAGTTTCAGGAAGTCTTTCTCTATGGCTCTAATTGCTTTTGCCGCCTTTCTTTGAGCTAAACAAGTACTTAATATATATCCAGTATACAAACGTATATATCTTGGCTCTGTTTTGTTGTAGCTTGGGTGTTGTCTTCTCTAGGCCTCCCAGTCTTGGCCAATTTTATGGCTTTGGCCGCTTTCTGGCCGGCTCTCGCATTTGGCCTCTGCCACTGGGGAACAGGTTCACTTTGGCCAAGACGCTGCCACTTTAATTGCCCGCAGTCGGACTTGTTTTAGTCATTTATTTCGGAAGTGGTTCGCTCTTAATTTAATTACAGCAACTTTCATATATTTTCTACTGCCATTCAAGTTCAGATCTGGCGTGTGAATGCATTTCCATATCAGACTGAGAACCTGCAATCAAGTTCATTTATTCATTTATTCATTTAATCATTTATTTTCCGCCTCTTAACTTTCTGGCCAGAGCCTGCAATCACATCTATTTAATTGGGGCTGGCAACCTTTTTCTCTAACACACTCTTAAAGTCCGTTTCATTATCTCAAAGTTATGTCACTTGGAAGAGGAAGCACGCGCATGATTTGGGCCAACTGCTGCATGGAACTGGGCACAGCTTTGATTGTTGTTTGTTTGTTGTCCAGTTAACGTTTTGGGCTCATTTGCATGCTCGAGTCGTGCGCCAGTTCAAGCAACCCGCAATGTGAAAGTGTTGTGCGTGGCCTCTGCGATTGCGATTGCGATTGGAATTGGGATTGGAATTGGAATTGGGGTCGCGCAAAACGAAAGACTGAAGACACAAACTTAATATTTTTCCTCTATTTCTCTACTCTGCAGACATGTTGAACCAACGCAAGCTGCACGCCTACCTGCTGCTCTTCATAGTGGCCAGCCACTGCCTGCTGCTCACCTACGCCTTTCCCCAGCAGGAGGTCTACCAGCGACAGCTGACCCAATCCCAGTCCCAATCCCAGTCGCAGTCGCAATCCCAATCTCCAGTCTATCGGGCCGAGAGCAGCGGACGGAAGTACGCCGTGAAGCCGAATGCCTCGAAGAAGGTGGCGCTGGACGACATCGAGGATGACATTGAGGGCAACCAGATACAGGAGACAGTGGGCGGACCCGGCGGCTTCACCTGGTCGAACATGCTGTCCACCGTGATGACCATGTTCTTCAATGGGGCCGCCAATGCGCCCACCAAGTCCGACGACGTCGACAGCCCGATCGGTCTCGGCGGCAGCCCCTGGGCCAATGTCATCTCCATGGGTGAGTCTTCTGCTCCACACTCGCATGCTAATTGGCTATAATAATGGCTCAATCCGTGGCAGGTCTGCGCATCATCAACACGCTCTTGGGCGGCGGAGCACCCAGCGATGGCATCGACAAGGTCGACAACGGCGGATCTCCCATGCAGGTAATTGCCCTCACTTTTAGCCTCTTTCCATCTTCTGCTTTTGAGCTGTTTTTTGTGTTTTGGCCGCTTTCAGTACTCATATTTATACTCATCGTGGTGTTTGGTATCTTTCTCTCTCTCTCTATCACTCTCTTTCTCTCTCTATCTCGCTCTGTTTCTATGTGTTTTCTTTCGTTTTGTTTTGTATTATGTATTTACTTCCTACTATTCCTCAACCTGAAAACAATTCGCACAGGGCATCTTGGCGGCTGTGCTGTCCTCCGTGCTGGGCACCAGAGATCCAGATCAAGTCAACTCGATGGCCAAGCAAGCTGGCGAGGTAAACCATTATTGCTTACACACCGAAAAAAAAGAAGAAAAACGGCACTGTGCAACAAAATGAGGGCCAACAGAGTTGATGTTAAGTGCAAAGCTTGAAAAGCCATGAAATTCGCTTTGAATGCAGTTGCAAGCAGTTCGTTGCAAGCAGTGCGCACTGATAGCAGTCACAATTCAAGCAGCTTTTGTCAGCCTGCAAAATAATTCTTAATAACACTTAACAGCAGCTTTGCCTTGTTGCATAGTGTTGACCATGTACATTTGACTCACGCCCACACACACACACACACACATCAGACTACACACACAGAAACACTTTTACACACTGCTACTCATAGTTATATATAGTTATTGTATTGGCACAAAACTAATGAACTAATGCTTCCCTATTGCCTCGCCTTACACACTCACACGCTCACACACTCCCACACACACAACCAAACACACACATACACAAACACACGCTGCCAACACACTCTACCAACTATCGACGCTCCCATTCACAGTTCATACAGATCGTGATGAATCTGCTGGACGCCCTCAAGACCTCCTTCTCGCACCGCTCCCTCACGGCCCGCTCCCTCGGCAAACGGGACTCGGTGAGCGATGCCGCAGTCGCCGGAATTACGCTGCTCAAGGGCTACGTGCGCACCTACCGGAACGCGGAGGACAAGTGCATGCAACGGTACATGTGCGATGCGAACACCGACTGTGTGCGAGAGATCGGAGGCAGCAGCATCTTCTGCCAGCTGGGATCGTAAGTCCATCTCCCTAGCATATATAATATATATCGTATTTATTATATATATCATTTTTATCATTCTCCGCAGCTATGCCACCAGCTACATGCTCGGACGCAGCAGCAATTCGAGCTTCGAGCATCTGTACGATGCCGGACGCAGAGGGCGTTCCGGCTTTGATTGCCGCCAGCTTTATTTGGAGTGCAACGAGGTTTAGGGCGAGAGCTGCGAGTGGGTTGCCTTTTAGTTGCCTCTTAGTGCGCATTGACTGGACGACTTAAAGTAAATTAAATTAAATTAATTTATGTGCTTACTTGAAACTAGGTTTTAGCTATTTATATTATTTATTTAAATTCTGTATTTATTTACAATGTTTATGCGATTTATGCAATAACTATTTGCGTTTCTCAGAGCGCGCCATTCTCTGTAATTTACTACGAAACAAAAATTAAACAACAACAACAACAACAACAGAAATTATATTTATTTACAATTTAAATAATTATGAATGTAGTGAACTGCTTGACGAAACTGCTTGCTGGCTGATGTTGGCTGTTCAATGAAAGCATGCAGCTTTTGTCTGTTGACAAGCAAACTGTAGCATACAACTGCTTAGCTATGTAAGCAGTTTAATATTAAGCAGTGCAACCATTTGAATTTGAATAAATGGCAGTTAGCGCATTTCTTACAACAAGAAAACAATTAAGCCACAATTTATTACAGTTTCCTTTTGTTTAAGTTAGTTAATCACATTTAAGTTTATACAAATTCAAGTTCTTAAGTCCGCTGCTCTATTTATCGAGCCTCTCCTCATATTTCGTGCTACTTTGTGACAACTTTGAAGCGTCTGGGATTATCCGCAGCTTGTAGCTGAAAACAACGAGGCTCTGGGGTGTATGCTGGCAAGTTAACAAAAGTTTTTAACTAGCTGCGGAAACAGTCGACGGATTGTTTTTGGCCAACACTGCGCAGCTGTAGCTGCAGCTCAAAAGTTTCGCCATTTTGATAAATGCGAAGGAGCTGCCGAAATTTATTGGACAAGCAGACGAACCCCAAAATGAAAGTCTATGCAAATGCAAACGTGCTACATATCTAACCTAACACATTTTTAATGGCCCTAAGCAGCAGTGGGGGATGCGACGCGTATTGCATTCCAATTCAGTGGCAGATGAAGAAGAAGCAACAGCAGCAGAAGCAGTAGCAGAAGCAGCAGCCTCCAAAGTTATGATTAATTTGTGCCAGCCAAGTTTTGCCGTTTACCAAAAAGTTGGCCGTCATTTAAGCAGCTGTTGTTGTTGTTGTTGTTGTTGTTGTTGTAGCTTGTCGCAATGAAGTTGCCAACAACTGCATATATCCCCACTATCTGCAGCAGCAGCAGCAGCAGCAGCAGCATCTGGGAAGTAATTAAAAGGCGCTGCTGCCGAACGCTTAAAATTCCATTTAATTACGCTGAGTGTTGAATATCTCGAGAGCGCTAATTAGAACTGGAACTGGCTCGCAAAACTTTTCGGACAGCAACTGCAGATGCAGTTACAGATGCAGATGCAGCATCAACAACAACAACAACAACAGCAGCAGCAGCAATTGCAAATTTATTATTTCTGTTCAGTTATATTTTGCTCGCTAGTGAAGCAATCGAATTTAAATAATTATCTAATTTCTGTTGCAGCAAATGAAGAGCGTTAAATGCTTAATTATTGTTGCTGCTGCTGTTGCTGCTTCTTCTTCTTCTTCCTTTTCCTCCTTTTGGCTGCTTTTAATTGCCAGTTGGCTTTCAATTTGCGTTTGCTCCATGCAATTAAATTATTTCCCTCTTGATTCCAATTTAGGAATCAGAACTCTTTGCCAGGTAAGCTTTACTATATATATATATATATAATAATGCATATAATAATGCATAAGATGATGAAGATAATGCATAGATAATATATTATGAAGTGTGGGATTTTAGTGCTAGCGACTTATAGGATTATATTTAGTTGGTTGTTAAGCTGAAGATTAATAAGATGAATGATGAATGAATAATCATAATTATACATATATATATATATATCGAATAAAGTGAAAAATTATTCGTATTTATATAGATATATGTATATATATCTGGATTATTCACTTTCTGCCATACTCAACGATTCGCTTCAAATTTGTATACAACATTAATATCAACAATTTATATCAGATTGTTATCTAGATTATAGATTATTAATATTACCTTATAGCATATTAACCAATATTTATGCTTAAAAAATTATACTTAAATTTATATAGTTCAGATTAGAAACTTTAACACTGATGAAAAATAAAATTTTGTAGATTTTGTTTCTCTTTTATACAGATTCCATTGACCTATTTTTTGTTTAGCTATAAGTGTGCCATCTAACGTGTCTAAGCAACTAGGCAATTGTTAACTCAGACCAAATTAATACAGATAAACAATATTCCTATAAAAACATATTTTATATATACGATAGATCTGCATCTTCATCTGCAATAAGGCTAAAAGAATAAAATTATAGAATTGTGAAGAGTAATTATTGAGAATTTCTATTGAATGAACTCCATTCGCTTTCTCCTGGTACACTGCCCCAAATAACATTTCATTTGCACCCCCTAGTGCAATGTTTAACGGTAAATTGACTTCACAGAACGTCAAAATAAAGCGAGGCAATAAAAACTTTAAGTCGATTATTACAAAGCTTTATTTTTGATTGGCCAACATTTAATACATGTGACAGCTGTTTGACTTACTCCGCCGGCTTTTTATAAACTGCCAACAAAAAAAAAAAACAATATATGCAAAAAAAAAAAACTGTGTATATGCAAGGGCATATATGTATGTATATGTGTATAGCAATGTGACAATTGACGGATAAACAAATCAAAAATGTTGCGCTTAATCCGCGACCGCTTTGCAACAATTTTTGCTGCCATTTCCTGAGCTCGGGCTTTGGCAACATTTGTTGGCTCTTTCATCTGCCTTTCTTTTTTCCCCTTTTTTTTTTTTTTTTTTTTTTGTTAGCAGGGATAAACTGCTCAAATGGCTGCCACAAACATCAGCGACAGCCAGCAAGCAAGCAAAAAAAGGAATACTATTAAAAATTTAATGTTTGCATACAACAATTTCCGCCTGCAGCAACAAATAAAACAAACAACAAGCAACAACCAACAAGCAAAAATAAAATGAAGAAGAGGAACAGACAAAACAACAATAACAAAGAAACCGCAGCGGGTCGTCGAGGAGGCCTTTAAATCGATACACTAGGAAGCGACACAAAACCAATAACGTGTGACACTGTGCCAAATTTGCTTTTGGCTTTTAACAGTGGAGCAGAACCAGAGGAGGTGCGCAGAAGGGGTGTGGGATGGGGGAGGGGGTAGAGGAGGGAGGCAGCGGGTCGGACTGCACAGGGCCCACACACTATGCCACGAAATCATTATCCAAAGGCCCCCAAGCGACGTGTTCGTTTGCACGTGTGTGTTCCACCTTGTGTATGAGAGTGTGTGTGTGAGTGTGTGTGAGTGAGTGAGTGTGTGTGTGTGTGTGTGTGTCAGTGGTCCATGTCAGTGGTTGTCACCAGCGAAAAACGCGACGTTATTGGCTTTTGGGGCGTCACATGCAAGGAAAAAAAGTAAAACAAGTACGGGGTATTCAAACAGGGAGTGAATGACTGACAGATACCCTGTACGAAGAAGTGCGTGAACAGCAATGCACGTACTCATTTATAAAATCAAAATTGTTGCCTCCAGCTTTTAACAACTACAGGAAACGCTGAAAAAGTTAAGAACTGTTATCGATCTTAATCGATATCAAGCAACTGAAAGTGTTATCAATAGGCGCATGTTATGTGGGGAACTACATATGAAATTTCAGCTCTGCAGCTTTAAAAGATTTCGAAAATTACGCTTTCATATATGCAGACAGAGAAAGAAACAGACGTACTGTTATGGCTAAATCGATAGTTTTGCTAATGCTGATCAAGAACATATATACCCTTAGCTCTGCCTGTTACATACACATTCTTAGCACCAATATGCCCTAATTTCCCCTTTTCCTTCGTTTCAGTGCATAAAAAAGCGAAGAAAAAATCAGAAGGCAGCACATCCGCAACATTCGCAGCATTTACACACATCCGCATCCAATTTTGATACCCCTCGCTCTATGGAGTTGTGCCTTTTATTACTCTGTATTTCCTTTTTTTCCGTGTATTATTATTACAGATTATGTTGTTGAAAGGCTGAAATCGAATACGTTTTCTTCTTCTTCCACGCTTGATTTCATCTTCCACAACATTTTCATATACAAACTTGAAGACCTTTTTTTGACAAGCGCTAAGCTAAATTTAACCAGAAGTTTAAGTTTAAAGGTTTTCAATGTGCGAGTTTTTTTTTACTTTGTGCAAGTCTCGAATTCGAGTTTGTTTTTATTTCATATTCGAAGCCTGTGGCCTTTATTTTTAAAGAGATGGTTTATAACCTTTATCATTTTTTTCTATAAATACATTTTTCACATATATATGTGCATATTTTTATATATGTTCAATAAATTTATTTATATCCCGCATTAAAATTCTGGCAAATATTCCTCAATATTGTGCATTTTATTATTGCTTTTAAATTTGTTCTCTGCTTTGGACAATTATCATATTTTATGATATTCGAGTATAATGGAAAAATATTATGGTTAAAACTTTATTTATGGGTTTTACTTAGCTGGATTTGAACCATGGACAGCATTTGAGCCAAATTGCCGAATCACAAGTCTTAAAATGTATTTTGTGAGAATTTTCAATTGTTCCCTAAATAAATCAGAATCTTGTTTCCCACTTAAAGCTTATTTAACTCAGTTTTCATTATATGTTGAACCAGTGTTTACACCTGCATTTGCTTCCTCTTCTACACCTGCAAAATTCATCAAGCAAATTGCGACAACTTTGCAGCTATTGCATTTTACAAATTTTTTAGATATGGCGAACAAAAATTTATGAAGAGCAGCGAAATTTTTGTTGTTTGGGTCACGTAAAGTAAATTATTGAGCAATTTGTTGCTGTTGTTGTTGCTGTTGTTGTTGTTGTTGTTGTTGGCGTATGAAATGTGGGGATTTGGGTATTAAATTATTTAAGAAGGGGTATCCAGGGTGTAAATATTTAATTGAAATGTGAATCCGTAAGTGGCAAACAGAGGTCCATTTGGCAGCTCTCAACACGTGTGCAGCATGTTGAATGCCTTTTCCATGGTTAATCTGTGGTTCCATTTTGCATTTGACATAATGTCCTTTCCACATTGGGAAAAGGGATTGCAAAAGGGGGGGAAAGCCAGTGTATGAAGGCGGCCAGCCAAATAACCAAAAGCCATTTGGCTGCTAACTACTTTCCGCTTTGGCCCAAAACGGGGGCCCACTTTTACCCCTTGGGGGTGGCCATAACGGTTCTTTTTCGAAGGGCAGCTGCGGGGTAGGTGCTTATCGGCTGTGGAATTCGCCCACATAGGCTCATTTTGGTTCGTTTGCTGGCCTATCGAAGGACCAAATAGTAACTGGCCCACATTGCCGCATTTCCCACTTCCTCAGATGTTGATGTAAACAAGCTGTCAGAGCGACTAACATCCATTTGATTTGCTAACGACGATTGCTCTACTCTACAAATCTTCAGCCTGTTCCCCAATGACACCCAACTTGACCAGCAAAAACATTAATTAGGCCGACAGAAGAACATGTTGTTAGCTGACTTTGATTAATGATACTCCTGGATTGATTAATTAACAGCTTTACTATGACATTTAATATTCAAATCAATTGGAATCTGATTCACTTATTGAATATCTCAATTATAGAAAGCTGATTTCCTTGTAAAATTTTCTTTGGATTTCCTTTCGTGTCTGATCGTGTATTATATACAAATTTCCATTAAAAAAAACCTCCCTTCGTATTGAATTTCCTTTCCCAATTTGGGATTTATTCAGATTCTAATAATTTCCCAGAGTACTTTCGTTCGTTAGCTAGAGGGAATTTCTGATCGTGTTTCATAGCTGATTTCCCTTTAGAAATTTCCTTTAAGGTAACCTATTTTTTGTCTGGAGGGAATTTCGTATCGGATTTCCTTTTCAGATTAGCGGAAATTTTGTTTATTTTTTTTTTAGAAATATCATATAATTTTGTCCCATAAATTTTTCTTATTTGTCTTAATGGAATTTCGCATGGAATTTCCCTGCTCCATTTTGTTTTATTTTCTGTTTCCAATAGAAGTTTTATCCCATTGCAATGCATAGCCAGAACATATGTGTAATCTATCTACAACATTTGCTAGGTTTTCAACCACATCGAACGCCTTTTTGATAGTTCATTTGATGCCTCATTCCTGCCTCGTTAGCGCCTTTAATCTGCGACTTATTATGGTCGATCGTAATACGAATTTGATGACCCACTGTTAGCGCATACAAAGTTCCACTGTCTGCGGCTGGACTCGCGATTTGGCAGCTGGAATTTAAGTACCACGCCCACTCCCACTCCCACTGCCACTTCCACTCCCACTGCCACTCCCCAACGTGCCGCCGCCCACTACAAATGGTATTTATAGCGCCAGTTTCAGTCAGTTTCATGTCGAACTTATCGACGCCATCTCCGACTCTCCATCGTTTGCTATTGGCTTCTGCGGATGTAGTGCCATCTTTTTTCTATTTTCTTTTTTTCGATTTTCCCTCTTTTTGTTGCTGTAGTTGTTGTTGTTGTTGTTATTGTTGTTATTGTGCCTGGGTGGCCGGCACAAATTGCTTAAATTGGAAAATTGCTGGCGCTGCGTTTGTGCGTCTGTCTGAATTTTGTTTTCCTCTTTTTTTTTTCTTTTTATTTATTTTTTTTTTGGTAGTAGCATGTGAGTCCCCGAACCAAAAGCAAACCCCATCCCAAAACCAAAAACCAATTCAGTTGCCAGCTTTGCGCACGATTCGACTTGGTTTTGCCTAACGGATAAAAAAAAAAAACGAAGGAGATATATATATATATATTGCATTTATCTTTTATTGGTCTCCTGCTCTCAGTGCTTGTTGCCATCAAATCAATATTCGATTGATGCCAATACTATTATCATTTTATTATGGCCATTTATTTGTCAGGATGCGCAGCAGCAGCAGGACAATCGCTCTCTCGCACACTCACTCTTTTTCTCTTGCTTCTTCTTCGCTGCTGCCTGCTGCGCCTTTGCCAGAATTCAATTGTCTGAGCAAATTAGCAGCCGAATTGATTAATTGACTTCATCTGATTGGGTCCACAGACCTCGCTGCTCATCAATAAATGTGCCCGTTAATAGATTCTCAATGCATTAACCATATGCTGCCCCCCGCTCTCACTCTCTCACTCTCTCTCTCTCTCTGTATGAGTACTTTGAGCAGTCATAAAGCTGTAGCTTTAATCGAAACCCTTTCACTTTTTTATCTCTCCGATAAACCCGTAATCGTAGCTAGGCCTATAAATTTTCCACTTGGCTCAGCAGTTGCTCGAGGTCCTCGATAAAGATTTGTTTTTAGAATATCATAAAATTGCAACAATGGGGGTCAATAATAAGAGACGGCCTCTGCCTAAGAGTGCTCGACTTGTAGATACCCTGGAACTACAGATGCATTGAATGATTGCTCTCATACTTACATAAAAAGTGTTTCAGCTCTGTTTTATATTTTATCTAAACTGGTAAGAGAGCGAGGTTTTGAGATACTCTAGACTAGCAGCTGTATAAACAGTAATGCCTAACCAACCCCTTCAACTCAATAAGAAAGGGTATATATGGGTACACATTCTAAATTTTCGTACTCTCATAGACTGCTGCCCGTGCCCAGGCATTTTTATGAGTACAAGGTATATAAAGTCTTGAACAATTTTGGCCGCCGGCTGACACTTTGGCCCGGCTAAGAAGTCGTCGGGTAATGCGCAGACATAAATATGGGCCGCGGCCGTAAAAAAGTTGGCCAAGTTCGAGCACCTTATTGGCTTTTTAATTGCACTTGTCGAATTATTTTTTTATTGGCCTTTAAATGTTGAAGCCCCTGCAAAAGCAATTGTCGGCTGCTTCCCAATAAATGCCGCAAATGTTGCAGACTTTTATTGGTGTTCTTCTTCTTGTTGTTGTTGTTGTTGTTGCATGTCGTTCGCTGCCAAAAGTTGCTAATTAAAATTTGTCCGCCAATTGGCTTAATTAGAGCCGCGCAGGCATCCTGCAGTCAAATGGCCAAACTGCCAAATGGCCAAATAAAAACAAGCAATTCCAAAAAAAAAAAAAATAACATTCAACATTCAACACTCAACATTTAAGCCGCAGACGAGCTTTGCATCTGGATTTCATGCAGACAGACTCTATAAATTGTTCGCAGACATAAAATTTGAATGCGCTAAGCAACATGGCCTTAAAATTTTATTGTTGTGCACAGGTTAATTATTTAATTACCGAATTTCTTTATTGCTTAAATTTCCCTGCTGCGGCATCCAAGCGTCAAATATTTTCAACAGAAATCGTAATGGTTCTTGATAAGAGTTTCCCCTCTCCACTTTTCACTTTTCCCTTTCCTCTTTCTGCCTTTCACTTTCTCCTTTCATTTTGAGAAATAGGTTTAAAGCATTGTTTCGCATTCTTCGACTTGATTTGTGGCTGGCAAACTTTGTTATCTGCTACTCGAGCATCATCGTCGACATCATCATAATTTTTTGGTCTGCGCTTATCGAACGCCACGAAAGTTCGAGAATTATGTACAACAAAACTCTTCCGCATCTGGACATAGTTTTTTGTATACCCTAAACCCATTGACAGGGTATGCTGTTTCTGTGAAGATCTATGTAACAGGCAGAAGCAGGCGTGGTCGAACGCATAAATATAATTAAGCTGAATCGATTCGTCTGTCTGTATGTATGAAAGCTTCGATCTCAGAAACCTTAAGAGCTAAAGACTTGAAATTTTACTTGTAGGTTCTACCATAGCAAGCGCAAATTTTATTTGAATTCGATAATCGATACTCCTTTTCGTTGGCTAGTTATCGATAACACGTTGCTTTTATTTTACGAACATATCTCGTACATCTTAAGAGTCGGCATACTTATTATAAATATATAAATTCATTCGCCTCAAGGCGACACACATTAAGTTCTTGTGTACACATGTAGAGAAGAAGTAAGCACAAATTGCTTAACAGTCGATAGTCGAGCACACTCGAGTAGAGTTTTCTTGCTTGTTTTGGTCTGGAACAGAGGCCAAACTTTGAACAAATAACTTCTGTGCCATTTCATAATCGAATGGCGAATGGCGAATGGAGCTGCCACTCCTCCTGCAGCCACTCCTCCTGCTGCTGCTGCTGGTGTCAAGTTTTGTCTTGTTTGCTTGTTTGTTTTGTCAGCTTACATAAGAGCATTGTGTAAATATTAACCATACGCCACGTGTTACGTTTCGTTTCACTTCGTTTTGTTTTGTTCCGTTCATACACAATGAGTTATTCATACAAAAGTTAATGTTGACTGCCGAACATTGGCATCGATTTGGCCAACTAGCCTGTTTGCAGTGCAGTTGTGGCCACAAATTGGATTTCCGGCAGCGTACAATCACATTGGCTTTCGGCAGTTGCAAATTTCAAATATGTATTTATAACTGCTCCGCACATTTATCAGCTCAATACGATGGCAAACATGGCTGAGCGTTAAATACACGCTCTCCTCTCCTCCGCTTCTCCACTCCTCCCCTCTCGAAGTCCGCAGAAGCACCGCAGATAGCGCCAATAGGCCGTTCGGGCCCCCGCCTAATCTCTGTGGCAGCAACTGCGGACAGGCCGCTGCCAATCGTGCCACATTCCCAATGCAAATGCTCTCTCCCATAATGATTTGCATTTACAGCCCCGGCCGGCGGAGCTAACCCCACAATTTGCACGATGCACGCACGCCTTCCGGCTGGCACGGGAAGACCGTGGGATAGAAATTTTAAAGCCACCTGGCAACGCCGGCTGCCTTTTATCCTGTTGAACAGCCTGATGAGGCTAATGCCAAACGAATTAGATTCCGAGAATGTCATTTATCTTCTTCAGCTTTAAGCGTTTCGAATGCATTACGATAAAGAGGCTCACACTTCCACGCTCGTCATTAGATGGAAATAGAAAAATATGGATGTACAAGCAGCTTCCTAATCTCTTATTGCTTGAAAAATTGCATTTGAAATTCCTATATTCAAGTTTTAAAAAAATCGTAGCATACTTTTAGATGCCCTTTTTAAATTTTTATCTTTTGAGTGGCAGCTGACGGACTGACTCGACAGCGAATGCTGAAAAGTATTCAATAAATTTGGTCTTCACCCACGGTATATAGAAAAAATCATTGCATAAAATTGGTATTCAAAAAGAATAAATATACGAATTTTTATATCCGTCGCTGTTAAAGTTTTCGAGGTTGTCAAGTTCATACAATCAGATGGCAGACAAATTGAGCTTATTTATCAAATTCAAACTATGATAACTCGGCTAAATATACTCCGATTCTGAAAAATTATACCTTTTCGGAGTCAGCAAGCCCTGCACTATGAAATGAAATCATCAATTATGAATTTTAGAAGCAAGCCCATTTTGACAAAATTTGTGATGCTACCCCTTGTCATTTTTTTTCAAAAATCGTCAAAATTAAAATTTTTTAAAACTTAGTTTGTTTGAATGCCAATCGATAATGCTAATTAATGGGTGCTCAAAAACATTAAAAATTTTCAAAATCGAACATAATTTGCCCAAGTTGCACCCAAAAAAGCTACCAAAATGAGGTATTTAAGGGTATTTTTATCTTTAGAACGAAATTTTAACAACCTATTTAAAAGATATTCTACATCCAGTCTGCGCCTGATATTTTAGAATAAATATTCAAGATTTCAAGTCCTTAGCTGTTAAAGTTCTTGAGATCGACGAGTTTATACAACTCGTTGGCAGACAAATCGAGGTTATTTATTAGCTACAAATTCTTATAATTTTGTGGTTTGCAGATACACGGAATTGCAATATAAAATTATAATTATTTACTACATGTATATAGCTTATATGTTTTTAATCGAATAAAGTTGTTTTGCTTTTATAAAATATATTTAATTAATGCGATGTTAATTAGATACCCTTCATAAGGTAACTCTTTCGTTTTTTTATATGGTTGCAACCATACCATTGCATTTTGTTATTCTCACAAAACAGTCTGCAATTATTTCTTTGCCAAAGTTAATTATCTAAAACGATAAAAAACAAACAATGAAGCAGACACTGGAGGAGAGAGAAACATCAACATAAATATATATATGTATGTATGTATGTATGTATGTCTGTATGTATGTATGTATAAATTGTTTACACATTTATTGAGACTGATTGCAAGTTATTTGCGTTGTTTTGTTTAGTTTTGTTATTCAATTAGGCGAAAGTTTTTTGGTTGCTTACGAATTTAAGGCAACATTCAACAGTATTTGGCCAAAAGTCAAACGGAACGCCGCTTATTTATTTACTTTGGACATTTAGGACTCTTGGACTCTTGGACTGTGGGCTTGTAAACGCTTATTTACTGTTTGCCTAAATGCGAAACCGCAAACACAACTAAAGCACAGAACACAGAACGCAGAACACTCCAAAGGCCGCACCGCAACCGCCTTACACTAGCCAACAAAACATGCGAAACTGTGGAGTGGGCGAGCGCTTGCATGCGGAAAAGTTAAACCAGAAATACTTTACCCAACTTAAATGCCTTTCACGAGCAGCCAGCGATAATGGAGGGGGCGGTGGAGTAGGGGGAGGGGCACACTGGACGTCAAACGGCGGAAGGCGTAAAGCAGAGAAAAGGCAAACTCCTAGACACGGAGGCAAAAAATATGTAAAAAGGCGCCCAATCACAGCATCACAGCATCACAGCAAAATGCTAAAGTGAGTGGCCAGGACGATGTGGCACGTTGTCCCCCACTTCTGTGGGTCAGACATTAAAAACACACACACACACAAACAAATACACAGAAGCTGGGGCTGAAGTTAGCCTCGATGTTAACACAATTAAAGGGGAAGAGCTGCACGATGACCGACAACTCGGTGCAGGATGTCATTTTGTGCACTCGCCTTTGCTTCCGATGTATATTGAAGTCATTATTTTTCATCTTCTTCGGCTTTTTGCACGGACTCAAACGAAATGTCGAGTCACGCGGGGCATTCGTCCAGTTTTTCTTATCCAAATATTAAAAAATTGTTTCTCAAGAGTAACAAAACAAAAAAAAAAATAAATGAAGAAGAGCAACAGCGAAAAAGTTTTGTAAACAAGACAAACAACGGAAGCGCAAAAAAAATGTGTATCATATTTTATGAGATTCTTTGGCAGTCACTTAAATTGTCCTTGCGAAAGGATCTGCCGTTGTCCTGTGCTAAATTTATTCGAGTAATTTGATTGTGACACAAAGAACACATTTTGTCGCACACTTTTCAACATAATTACAATGAGAATTGCCGGCACAAGTGCCTGCTAACATTTAACATGAGCCGAGCAATTGGCCCACTTTTTCTTTGAATTTACTGTTATTTGATTGCCCACCTCGTATATCAAATAATTATTCTAAAAATAGCCAGCACATCAGCTTCAAAAGGAAGAAGAAAAAAGAAACCGAACAACTTTTGTACTTAACATGAACTTGAACAACTTGCTTGCAAAGTATCTGTTCTTGATCTGTGCTAAATGTGGCGTATAATGGAAATTAAATAGTTATATTAATAGCAAATAAACAAAATGTTGCTTGAAGAGCTCATGTTAAATCTTAACAATAAATATAAGCGACTCCTAACTGTTTTTTTCTCTTTTATTAAAATGGAACTTATTTCTCAACTGTTATACTTAACATGAACTTCATCGACTGGTTATCTTTATATTAAAATGAGTCATGTAACTGTTATATTCAACCCTTAGTTAAGTTTCCTCTTTGTACTAGTCAACTGTTATACTTGACATGCACTTCAGCAGCTGCATTTTAGCTTGAGCCGTGCAGCGGTTATACTTAACATGCACTTAAGGATGTTCTTTTTGTGTCCGATTTAAGCTGCAACGCTTAAACTTGTTTCATCTTGCTTGACTTTTAGGACCATAATGTCCACAATCTTCCTCCCGCACTCCCGCACTTCCCCCCATTCTCTCGCACTCCTGTGCCTCCGTTCGAGTGTCCTTGCTGTCAGTCACTGCGTCATCAGCTTCGGGCGTATTTACTGCCTCCTTCATTCTTTTAGTTTCCGTTCCCATCCTTTGCTTTGCTTTGGAAATTACCCTCATTCCCCTCATCCCCCTCATTTCCCACTTTGCTGGACAAATTGTACGTGCTATTTTGCCATCTCTCGCGCCCTCTCTTTCTCCCACGCGCTGTCCCTTTCTAGCTTGCTTTGTGGCTAACTGAGATGTGATTTCCGCTGCAATAAAATAGAGCGTCTACCTTAAAGGCTTTATGGCTCCGTTTTGTCGCCGAATGGAATTCGTCATTTTATGGGATTGCGGCTTCCTTTTCTGCTTCTTTCTTTTTTTATTTTTAATATTTTCCTCCTCTTTATAAACTCCTCCAGACGATCCATTTCTCGGGTTAGGTTGAGTTTCTGTTTCGGAGACCCAAAAATATTACCATAAAATATTAAATTACTTATGCGCATCCTTTGAGTGAAGGACACTGAACTGCTTTTCTGCCTGTTGTGTTGCAAATTTTCGACCCTCCATTGTCATAAGTATCCATTTATCATATCCAATTCGAATGGTTGGGATTATAGAGAGTATCAATACGGAAATAGAGCCAGCTCCAAACCCAAAGCCTGTGCTAAAAAAGGTTCGATACAAATGCATATATCATTAATCTTAGGACTTGCTTTACGGGCTATCAAATATAATTTTAATGATAACTTAAGTTTCATCTTCATTTAAGTTCAATAAAAATAAAATATAAATAACTATTATAAAAACAACACACAAATATTTTAATTTACCATTTTTTTTTCTTTCGGTAGTTGAAAAAATATTTAAAATAATTGTCAACACATTTTAAACCATTTTTCATCACTAATTGGATTTTGTATAGTAAATTAAAGGCTTAAGAGCTGTGCAAAAAATTGAAATACATATGTAAATGAAATACCCTTTAAAATAAAATATGTTTTTTTGTTTGACTCACATGAATGAAATTTTATTTGTATATTTTGTTTTTATTATTATTGAGATTTAAGTTTAGCTGTTTGGCAATAATCTAATTATTGATTTATTTCACAACTGTAAATGGCAACATTTTCTGTTTGATTCGGCATCTTCTTTTGATTCGTCTTACGTCTAGAATTTAATTATGTTAATCGTATCTTTTTCTATTTATTATTTTAATTTTTACAACACACACACACAAAGGCGCACACATACATGCATATGCAGGTGTGCGCTAACATTTAACTTAATTATAGAAAATTGTACCTTCCCCTCACACCTCTCGCTCCACTTTCTTTTCCCCTCGTCTTTCGCTTCCCCCTTTCCTTCGCTATTTACAATGACATCTTTAATTAATCTCTAACCTAAGTTATATAACTGCACAGTGCGCAAAAGCTTACAAATAATTGAAGTCCGGCCTCGCCGGGTGCTCAATAAGCGAGTCACGTCACAAGTCACGTCCCCAGACGAACTCCGAGTCCTGGCAGGACCTTCGGAAGGAGCAGCAGAGACAGCCAAAGGAACGTGCAGCGCTGCTTGCGCTCTGCCGCGCCGGACATGATAGCCGAAGCGGAGTACTCACCTGTTGGCAAAAAGTGTAAGTGTATGTGTGTGTGAGTAAGTGTGTTTGTATGTTTGTGTGTTTGTGTGTGTGGCGACAGTTGCAATTAATATGAATCATTTAACTTGCTGACATAATAATTCACACGCACTCGCACTCGTTCATGTCACAAGAGCAACTACTATACATGTACACACACATACACACAGACATTCATACATGCATAGCTATGTGCAAGGATGTCTGTGAAGGACTCACCGCTAAGGACGTGCAGGTCAACGGAGACGGAGACGCTGTTCGAAGGCTGGCACGTATAGTTTCCGGAGTCCTCTTTGCGCACAAACGGTATAATTAATGAGCCGATCTGCAATTAATGCGAGCATTATTATTATTATCAACACTGGGCTACATGACACAAAGCAATTGAGTGACGGGTTGGGCAGTGTGCCACCCAATTAATAATTAAGCAATCTGTAACGCAAATAATTATACAACAAAAAATAAAATAAAATTTGAGTGGGAATATTTAATAATTCACCAAATATTACAATTATGAATTATGCAAGGACTAGATGTATATAAATATAAGAAAATAAAATAAATTTAATTTAATTTCACTTTCGCTAACTTTGCTGTACAGTGTAACTCGTAACGTATTATAAACACAATTATAAATAATGCAATAATTATAAACACTTTTATATATAAATAACATAATAAAAAATGCAAATCATTTCCCAACTTTGCTGCACAGTGTAACTTTCTAAGTACCGTATTCTGATTGTCGCCCACTGTGCCAAATATATTGCGATCTATTTGCGTATACCAGCCCGTGCGTTCGTCGCTCTCGCTAATCTTCTTCTGTCCACGGAACCAGATGATATACCTCGGCGGATCCAAAGTTCCACGAACGATGCAATGAAGTGCGACCTTGCTGCCAGCCTTGACAAAGCGGCTCTGATCGCCAATCAACTCGGTTTTGGGTGCTGCAGGGCAAAGTAATTAGTGTTAAGTTACAGCAAGTAGATGGGTGCTACCCACTGATCACATCCAGATGAACCTTGGCGCTCAGCTTCGGCTCTGTGGCCATCTGGCACTCGTACCAGCCCTCGTCCTGGACAGAAACGTACTTGATCTGCAGCGACCAGGTGTAGTCGTTCTCCTCCTGGTATATCGACTGGAAGCGCTCGTCCGCTATGAATGTGGTTTCATCCACGCTGATGATGTGGCCATCGCGCAGCCGCACCCAGGAGACGGGCTTCTCCGAGAGGCGATGAATCTGTAGAAGGGTTCGAATTTATAAAAAGCTCGATACATACATACATCACTACACTAAAACAAGAAATCGATATGTATCTTTTATGATAAACGAGTGTATAATAATAATTAATTATAATTACGATATAGTGCATGTGATCTGATAAAACTGAAACTTGAGCGAATCACTAAGTAAAACTGAAATAAAAAACCGATATTTATCGATGATGATAAACTAAGAACATTACAAATACGATCTAATGGCTGTGTGTAATAAATATCAATTTTTTTTACATCTCAGATCTATTTACATCCTAAAACTGAAACTAGAAACCGATATTTGTCGATTATGATAATCGAGTAACACTATAATTACGATATAGTGCATGGGATCTATAAATAAGAAGCTTTTTGAGATAAAAAACCGATAATTATCGATTATTAAAGATCTTATGAATGTGATTTAATGATCAAAGTTTACTACTCATTATTCAATATTCATCGATATTTATTAATTACAACAATATGACATTTTAAGCAAAAAAAAACCTCTCACTCTCTTTTCTAGTCTCTTAACGGGTTGTTGTTCAGTCAACCAAGCGGCTGACCTATTTGAATGACCAGATTAAGTAGGGATGCTCATTTAGTATTATTTACTACATGTGGAGGATTCTCAAGCCGAGATGCTTAACGTTCTTCCTCAAAACAATTTCAATTGAGCAAAGTGAAAGTAAGGCGAGTCACTTTCTCAGATTTCGCTTTAACTGGACCTGAGATAAAACTATATAAAATTTGCATATTATAAAGAAAGAAAAACAAAAATAAACAAAGAGCAGGAAATAGAGCGGAAGAGAGAGACAGCAATAGTGGCACACTTATTTGCATACATACGTACGAATTGCAGAACATACCGAAAAGCAACAACAATATGAAGAAGAAGAAGAAGAAGAAACAACAACTATTAGAAGAGGCCTCCAATTTACATTTACATGAGAAGCAACGCCTGCGTTTGTGTGTGTGTGTGAGAGACCCTTTAAAAAGGAACCGAGAAGCGAGCCTCTTGTAAAAAAGTAAATGGCAAAAACGTATACGTATACGTGTATGGCAAATAGAAGTCCTAGAAGAGGTTGTTTGCCTTGTTTACGTCATAAAAATAAACGTAAACAAAATAAAATTGTTGATATGCAAATGAAATTATGCTGATCTGTGCGCAAACTTTTTGCCCAGCAGACAAAAGACAACAGACAACAGACAAGAGACAAGAGACATCGGACAGCTCCAGGCGCAAGGTAAACGAGCTGCGTACTGCCCTGAGAAGAAAAGCGGAAAAGCGGAACGGAAAACCAAAGCAAAATAGCACAGCAAACTAGATAGATAGTATCTGGAGCGCACTGAAAAGGCTTTCGTTCTATCTAAATTTGGATATTGAGCAAGATATCATTAATTTGGTTTGGTTAGGCAAATGGTCCTAGTGCAGGATACGAGCAGATAGAATAGCCAATATTTGAAGTGTGGAACTCTTTAGATAGCTGAAAATTGGTGTGTGCCAGGACAATGGGCTTACAGTGGGAAATTAAGGGAAGAGGTTTTGCAATTTAAGCTATTTTAAATCATTTCTTAACAAGATTAGGCAAACTTTGTTTAAGACGAGAAAGTTCTAAAGCAAGAGTAGTTGAAAGAAAATGAGATTTTAATATACGAATAAGAAGAGTTTTGTGCTCTAAATGCATTTTTTTTAGTTATTGATGATAAATGGATATTTATTTACTTCAAAATTAAAGTCTTTTTTATATGTCAGATAGGGGAAATAAATTTAGATAGAATGTTAATGATAATATGAGTAATACTCGGAAATTCTTTAAAAATCTAGGTTCGATTACGGAAATCCAACTCCATGAAATATATGCAAACAGCTGGGGGTAAGAAATGTATATATATTTACTTCAAGACAATAGTTATTAATTTAACATTTCTGCGGATGTTTCTGGTAATATAGGTAGTAGTAATACCCACTAGGAAATTTTCTTAAAATTGGAATATCTAACTACTTAAAGTCCTTGGTAGATGAGCTGCTTAAGTATCTGTTACAAGTCTCTTGTGTCTCAGTCTAGTTTCCTCTTAGTCTAGATATATAACTATTATTAATATAAAAGTATATAGTTTGCATCTATACTCTTTATATTCTTATAACAGTCTTACCACTGCACTTAACACTTTTTTCCAGGCCTCACTTTAAGCTACGCTCGTATTTAACTTGCTTACTTACTCAAGCATTTGTTTTACTCAAGCACATATTTAAAATTGCACACATATGTAAAGTAGAGCACTAGACACACACACACACTCACACACACAGATATATCATATGACACACATCTCTAAGTCGCTAGGAATAATGCGTGTGTCTGGTTTTGGGATTAGGTTAGGGATGGAGCTTGGGACATGGAGCTTGGAGCTTAGAGCCTGGAGCTCGCGGCTTCGGATGTGGTGTCGACTGCACTCACCTGACAAGGCAGGTACGCGTGATTTCCCATTTGAGCCGTGATGTTTAGCACGGGCATTGTCAGATTTCTGCGCGGCTGCTGGCCCGGCAGAAGTTGCCCGTTGTGGGAGGCCAGATACGAATGCTGCTCATTAAACATTTGCTGGCGCTGCTCCTCGGGTGACAATGTCACCGTCTCCGCTGCCGGCGTCGATGCTGCTGCGGCCGCGGCGGCGGCAGCGGCTGCCTCGGCTGCAGCTGCAGCTGCGGCCGCAGCTCTGTAAGCAGGCAAATCTGCGGCCGCAAACACGGGAAACGGCGGCAGAAATGTGGGTATGGAGAAGCCCTTAGTCAGTGAATCCGCGTTGGCCGGATGAGGATGCTGCAACACCGCATTTTCCTCCGACTCTGACTCCCCCTCCTCAGCCACCCCCGCCAGTGGCCGTGACGTCGCTGTTTCAATGGAGTTGCGGACTTCCGCTTCCGTCAGGGCTGGGACAGCAGTCGCGGCTTCTGTTGTTGATGTCGGATAAATTGTTGATATGAAGAGCGTCGTCGTTGTTATTGTTGTTGTTGTTGTTGTTGTTGTCGTTGTCGAATCATTTGTTGTTGCCTGTGTATCGGCCGAGATTGCGGGCTGCGTAGTTAGCCCAATTTGTGCGGACTTTGTTGGCGCTGCGGCACCTCCTGCCAGCCTCCTGCTCGCAGTCCTTGTTATCGTCGGCGCTGTTGATGACATGCCCAGGGTCGTGCTCCAGTAGCCAGCTGTCCTTCCAGCTGTTGGCTTTTTCGCTGTCAGTAATGTTGTTGAGCTTGAGCTCCAGTTTGGGCTCGCGCCTGTGTCTGGGGCTGTCGTAATTAGATCGTTTTGTGTTGTCATTGGGCTATCTGGCAAAGTGGATCTCGGGTATGTCGTTAGCTCTGGCTCTCCGTTAGCTCCGCTCCTCGCCAGCTCGTGGACTGGGCTGCAGGTGACAAGCTCTGTGGATAGACAGCAGAAAACACACACATAAATGTACTCCACTTAAACAAGCTGCCGCAAATGCGATGAAGACCGATTTTCAAAAAATTAAAGGTTACATTTCGAATAGAGAGGAAAAGCTGAAACTAAATGCAGACCCGACTGAACAGAGGAACGGGGAACAGTTTTTAAGCTTTAATGAATTTTAAATTAAAGTGAACAATAAATTAATAAATAGAGGAAATTGATTATAGCAAAAGCTGAAGCACTCAACTTTCATGTGCTTTCAAAGCTCATTGATATTAAAAATATATAAATAATTTTTAAAAAATGGGTAATTGATTGGGGCGAAAAGCTTTCTAAAACCTGTGCTTTTATTTAATTTGAAGGAAGCAGCTTTCATGTGCTTTCAAAGCTCATTGACATAAAAAATATATAAATAATTTTAAACAAAAGAGAAAAAGCAGCTTTCATGTGCTTTCAAAGCTCCTTGTACATATTTGCCTATTCACATCATGAACTTTACTTTCTTTTCTTGATCCTTATTTATTTTCCTAAAACTTTGATGTGCTTTTAAAGCTCTTTGCAAATATTTGTCAAATCGGATTTTGAACTTTCGCAGCTCTTCTTCAACCTTAGCTGTTTACCTAAGACAACAAATTCGATTGAATTTTATCATCTAGAGTCCATTAAGACAAACATATCCCCAAATCCTAAGTAAATAAAATATTTTTTATAGCTGCAAACAAGTGGAAATATCTTCGAAGCCTATCAAAGGGATAGCAAACAGCTTTTAAAAGGAAAAGTGAAATAATTATGAGGTATTTACTCATGCCACAATGCACACCTGCTTATATGAGCTAACTGTTAATGGGCGGGCGCATAACTTTATAAGTCAGTGTGGATTCGGGTAAAGCTCTCATTTGCTTGTTATGCATATATTTTGTTTCAGTTAATTTTCAATTACGCTTTTATGCTAATTAAAATCGTAAAAGAAGAAAAATGTTTGCTCGCTTTTCGCTTTTCGCTCGCTGCTGTGGCTTTCAAAAGGGGGCGGCAACGCTGCTGGGCGTGGCATGGCGAACCATTCGAAAAATAACTTTTCCGCTTTTTAAAAGAACACACAGTACTTATGCTTAAAAAAAGGACTTATGTGCTGAGTGAAAAGTTGCAAGTCGTTTATAATTATTACAAATTTTTTTTTGTTTTTTCGCTCTTTACCGACTTGTGACGTCATCCGGAACAATAGCGAAAAGCGGATTTTAAAAATTGTTTCAAATTTATATATATTTGGTGGCGTTTAATGCTTGAACAAATTAACTATTTGAGTAAAATGCATTTTTTATTCCGTTTGCAGTTTAATTATTTACCTATTTATGAAAATTTCATAAATTTCAATTTTTAAGTGTTTAATGCAATCAAACTTGTGTCGAAATTGCTTAAAGCGGCTTTTTGAATATATTTAAAATTTTTGTATTTGTATTTTTTTAAGGCGATTAACGCTTGAACAAATAACTGTTTGAACAAATTCAATTTTCATTTCGGCTTACAGCTTAATTTTTTAATTATTTATGAATTTCATTTATAAATCTTTAATGCAATCAAAGTCGAGCAAATGTTGCCCGAAAACTATATTAAAAGATTACAGGCTAATCACTGCGGCCAGCAAATTCAAACTGTATATATATGTATGTGTGTGTGTGTGTGGGTGTGTGTGTGGGTGTGTGTGTTACAGTTTTGCCAGTGATTAGCTTGCCATACATCTTAACTTTTTCGCAGGGAAAAGTTGCTGTCAGGACCCACGAAAGGACTTTTCGCCTCCGGGTCAACGCGAGAAGCGGCAAAAAATATGTGATGAGAAAATGATGAGGGCGTGAACTCTGAACTCGAAGCCGTTCATGTGGAAAGTTTAGCAGGCCTCCACAAAAAAGGAAAAAATTTTTAGCTGGAGGCGTTGAGTCCGAAGAAAAAAACAGTTTGGAACAAGTTATATGCGATTCTTTTTTTTTTTTTCTCTTAAACTTTTGTTTGAGTTTTGTATTACAAAACGATTAATTTGGGAGGCATTGAATGGCTTTTAACTCGAGATTCAATTTGTCATTTCCATTTTAGGCAAGTGCATTAAGTTTTCTTATTTAGGGTCACATTTTTGTTGTTTACATAACTCTGTCAATCAATCAGCCGCATAAACGAAACGAAACGAAACGAAACGAAACGAAAGTTGTTTAAATTTTAAATAGCTTGATTAATTGAATACCCCAAAAATCGTGGCCAACATTTAGCATATGGCCCGCAAGGGTCACAACAGATTAATAGGCACTAGCTACGAAAAAGAAAGGAACTGGGCCTAAAAAATCAGTCGTCTAGCCTAAGGTTTAAGCTGATTGCTGGGTTTTTTGTTTAGATTTCAACGCGCTGATAGCACCAAAAAATTTGCATTTTTAAATTATTTCATTTCACGTGCTTGTCAGGCCTTGATAAAGGTACAATTTCTATACCATTTTTTTGTTATTTTTTTCGCTCACATTTTTCAAGTTTTCAGTTTTCCGTAAAGCGCAAAAAACCGCATAAATTTTGCCACGAATTGGACGAATGTGAATACGAATGCGAATGCGTGAGATTTGGGCATGCCGATAAGGTCTCGGCTGGGTAGCCAGTTAAAAATGTAAAAAGGTGAAAGGCCACCTGCACCCACCAACACGAAAAACAAGATGAAATTCTTTGGGTGGGCGGTGCCCGACTACGAGATACCCTGAATACCGCCCGAGGCCAATATTTCAAGCATTTTTGGATATTGCCATAAATTCGCATAGAAGAAAAAGTCACACGCATGCCGTTCACCCTTTTTGCAGCTGCCGCACTTCTTCTTCGCACAGCACAAAAATTTGTTATGTTAATAGCTGCTTTTTTAGTTGTATGATCATTACGTAATTTTGTGGGCGTAAAGCTTTAATTTATATTTATTTCGTACAGATCAAGAATACACAAATATAGAGCAGGTATGAGATACCTTTAATATGGGAATACATCGGAAGAAGCCGTGGAAGAAAACTTTTTATTCAGACTTTTGTTTAAGCTTAAAAATAAAATTTTATAAACGATTTGTTTTGATAGAAAGAAAAAGAGATGAACCAAATAAAAGGGCTTTTAGTGGGTTTCAGCACACTTTCGTCTCCCGTTCAGCTGTAAATCCAACTTTCAATTGTCGACATTTTCTTTGGGCCTATATACCCCACTTGCCCGTGGAAAAGGGGCATAAAGAGCAGAGGCAACCTCAAATGTGAAATGCCGTAAAAATGCAAATTGAAAACGAAAACGAAATAGTAAATTTAAAAGCTACAACAGCCAAGAGCCAACAGCCAGACGTTCTGGCCATTACTCAGCTTTTGGCCAATTGGAATGCAGTTCTTTTGCATGTCGTTAAGGACACGCCGCTTGAGTTTTCAATTAAAGCAGCTTAGACTCAATAAGCGGCTTCCAATCGGAAAAACTTACAAGTTTGATAAAACTGAATTTCCCTTTGTTTATTTTGGCTGCTAAGCCGATTAATTTGCAGGCCACAGCCAACCGAGTCTGTGAGTGTGTGTTTGGGTGTGTCTGTGTGTGCGTGTGTGCTTATCTTGTTGCAAAAGGAGCTCGCATGAAGTGTGATCTCAACACTTATTGCACTCGGCGACAAAATGGCGACAGCACAGCACAGCACAAGCCACGCCCTCGAGCCACAATTGCTTGACTAACGTAAACAAATGCGAAGGACATTTCGTGGGTGGAAGGACATGTAAGCGAAACGTGCAATAACACTTAAATTGTTTTTGTTGTGTTTGTGGCCATCCACTTGGAATTGGCCGTCGGCATGGTAAGTGGCCAACTGCTCTTCCTCTTCCTCTTCTTCAACTCCATCTTCTGCTCGTCTAGGCCGCACTTCAAACTGTGTGCGCATAGTTTGGCTGAAGTCCTGCCAGTTGGCACCGCATTTGCCGAGGTTCATAATTCAAGCATGTTACCAAAATGAACAACCGTTTACATCTTAGCCCGTCTGCTCGACTTCGCCTCAACTTGGAACGGTACGCAAACTGAATAGTAATGCCTCCAAATGAGGCATCGAATTACTCAAATTAGGTTTTGTTGCAAGCGACGTAAAAACCTGAAGCACACACGTACTCACACACACACACACACACTCGCATCGAAATTGATTGCATGGTGTATGTAAATTAGAGTTTCTGTTCGGAAAACATAATGCCTGGCTCATCAAGCTCATCAGCAACAGTGTGCAAGGCCATCAACCAAAACTAAAATAAAATAAAGCACAATTCCTTGAATAAACTTTATATGAATAAAATAAATACTTTAATATTAATGTAGTAAATGATATAAATTTTTGTTTATTTAAGAAATTAAGGCAACACTTTTGCAGCACTTTGCCTCACTGTGCACAGCAGTGCTTTAAAGCAGACAACAATCCCAATCCCATCGGCCATCCGGGCAAAAGTGCAGACAGGTTCAAATGCTGTGGCAGAAGAAGAAGCACACAGTTCTCTGACCTTTCATGGGTTTTACTGACCAAACAGTTGTGTGGTTTAAGTTTTTGCATACCAAATGAATATTAGGTTCTGTTTATATGAGACCAAATCCGTGTGGTTGAGTCCAGTGCTGCTGAAGTTAATCAGTATTACATAACAGTGGTTATTACATAATAAAAGAATAACAGAGCAGAGCATGTTAAGGGGGAATGCAGCAGAAGCTTTTTAATGGGTAACAGGAGCTCAATAGATGGCATATTTTAATATAAATAATAGTTCCTTAAATAATACTATTTCAATAATTTTAAACAAATTTTTGTAGTTGGAAAGTCAAAGTTGCCTACAAAATTTAATATATTAAATATATAACAAAGAAAAAAAAACAAAATAAATTTCTAAATGTGTCTCTCGTTTAGCAGAATATATATTTGATAAATTTGATATTTCTAGAAAAGTGTATCGATAACAATCTAAAGGAAAGAGTTACGAATAATGGAAAACAAACAATAGGAGAACGTAAATACAAAATTTCAAGTCTGCAGCTCTTTTAGTTGTTGAGATCAACGCTTTATTACAGACGGACATGATTAAATAGACTCGACTGTTGATGCAGATCAAGAATACTTTACGGGTCTGCCACGCCTACTTCTGCCTGTCACATACGTTTTCACAGTTTCGCACTTTTAATGGGTTCAGGGTATAAAAATAAATGTAATAAAATATAATGAAGTAAGACATAAAAGAATCTTATCTAATATGATATAATGTAATGCAAATAATGCCTGATAATCCACATTAAAATCCCACACATGTGCGCAGCTCACACGCGCCCACTGCCGCTCGTTCTCTATCTCGCTCTCTCTCTTGTCCGTTAAAGGTCAATGGATTAATTATGATTTCATGCTTAACGGCATTTTGTTGGCCATTTGATGCGTGTACACGTACATCATTAGCGGAGTATCAAAACTGCCAGCAACAACAACAAGTTTTTATGGCCTGCCGCGATGTAATTATAAAAAATATGCGTCTGTAATTTGGAGACGTAATTACATATCCAATAAAAAGCCATGGCTGCAGGATGCGTCGCAGGCAGGACTCATAATTAAAAATCCAACAACTAAACACTCGAGAATTTGGTCACCAACTCAAAGACTTGGCCCAAAGTGGAGGCCCTGTTAGCCAGCCATAACCATGGCTTGGCGTCTGGGCAGGCCGCGGCATTAAGCACCAACACTCACACACACACACACACACACACACACACACACACACACACATACAGAAAGCAAAACTTTGCTTTGGGGACTACTTTGGGTTATGGGCGCCTCGAGTGCGCATAAAACACGAGCCAGCAGATTGCTGAAGGCGCTCGGATTAGCTCTCAGAACCGAAGACCTCCTAATCTCACCCTCCCCCTCCACCTCCCCTTTCCCGTTCCCCTTTCCCCCTCCCACTTTTTCGCTGAGTTAAAATAGTTGGCTAAGCGTCTATTTGTTGACAATTCTTAACTTGTTCTTTTTGTTTCTGCGGTTGCGACTGCGATTGCTGTGCGGATTCTTGGCTAATGGCTGTCCTTGGGGTCCGCTTGTAAAGCGTTTGCGAAATGGGCCAAAAGTTTAAATTGGGCAACACATCTTTAAAATGGCGTCGCGGAAAGCGTAACACCGAAATAAGCTTATTAGAAACCTTACTTAATTCAGCAATATAAACTTTGTCCCCTTCAAATGAAGTCGAGGTGTTAACCTAACCCAACTTTTGAGCAGTTGTCTCTATAACCCAACTTTTGATGAGCAGCATAACCTATCCCAACTTTTAATTAGTTATCAGCTCACAGATTTGTTGCTTTACAGGTTCAGCATTATGCTAAACAGCTGTAATCTACAAATAATTCCTCGTCCTTTCCTCGTCTCAACATAACCTAAATTCGAATTGTAATTATTTTAACTGCTGCTCTGCTCTAATATTACATAACCTCAATCAAATATCATGACTCAATCCAAGTTGCGAGCAAAGTTTCTAACCTAACCCTGTTTAGACTAAACTTCGTTGCTAAACATAACTGTTAATTCATTATTTACATGTAATCCAATTATTTACAGTTATATTTGGTTACACTTGAGCTTCTTGGAGTAGGATTTGGTAAATTCCTCAACCTAACCTAATTTCTGAAAACTTTCTTTGTTTATTTTACTTGATTTATTCATTACATAACTCTTTACGGCTGCAATCCGCATGTCAAATCAATTTGCACTTATCGTCAAGCTGTTGTCAAGTGTTTAACCTTTTGCTATTTTATGACTTACAACCCACTTACTTTGTAGCTGAATTGTAATGACATTTGGCATTTGATGAGATGCGCATGAAATTCGCATAAATATTCCAAAATTGCGCTAAGGAAATATTAATAAAATCGATCAATAAGCAATTACGCAAGTCTTTTTTTTTTTTTTCTTTTGCTTTGCCATTTGCTTTTTCTGGCTACAAATAAATAAATAAATAAACAAACATATTTGGCTGGCATAGGGAAAAGGACAGCCATAACATTATATAGGAAATTGTACTTATATCCATTGCCAGCAAATACAAAATGCTGTCTACGCATGAAAGATACATTTGCATGCGTGTGTGTGAGTGTGTGAGTGGGTGTTTAGAGGGGTGGCTGGTTAAGTGGATTGCAGGCTGCTCCCAAATGCTCCTCGTGCTCCTCCTGCTCCTCTTGCTCCTCCTGCTGCTGCTGCTGTGGAATGTTGTGTTTAGTGAAAATTGCTTCAACAATTTTCTTGTAGTCATTCAAAGTGAAACATATGTTGGGTGTCACAGTTAAAATATGTATGCGCGTATACAAATGTATATGTACGTATGAAATAACGGAACAGCGGCGCGTTGAGCTGGTTCGAAATTCAATAGCAGCCAAACAACTCGAACAGACAGACGGCCTTCTCCCTCTCCTTCCTCTATCGCTCTCTTTCTTATTTTTTGTGTTTTACTCTTGCTTTTTGGTTTTGGGCTGGCTCAATTTATTTTTATGGCATCATGTTTGGTCGCCTACGTGTGGCAAAGAGGAAGTTCCTTCTCGCCTTTGGCTTCTGTTTCAGCTGCGTAAATTGAAACTCGAGCATTGCCCAGCGTCCCATTACGTATACGCACCGTACTCCCTACTCCCTACTCCCTACTCGGCCGCGCACTTCACCACGTTCTTATTGATGTGTCTAAGAGCAGTCGCATTCCCACAACTCTCTCACATCAAAGGTCGCAAAAGCATATTATTACAAAGCAGTGAGAAATATTGACGTCATGGCAAATACATATACAAAATATCTGATGCTTGGAGTGAACCTATTCAAGTGTGTAAGAAGAATGACTTAAGCAGAAGAATGTCAGATACAATAGCATCTGTGAGATACAAGCGTAATAGAGCGATACACAAATACACAATTCTGTGCGTCTGTGAGATACAAAGGCTCTCAGATACAAAGGCTTGTCTGAGATACAAAAGCACCTGCGAGATAGAAAAGTAGCTGGCAGTTACGAAAGTAGCTTTGCGAATCAAATACAACTGCAACTTAGGGATACGTGAATAGGTTCATTTGCATCGCCTTCGTACCTTTTGTATCTTTCAGATACTTCTAGATCTTACACGCACTTTTGTATGTGTAAGACACTTTTGTATCTTACATGCGACTTTTGTGTAAGTCGGAGCTACTTTTCCGACTGGTAAGAAGTTTAATTTCACAGAAATAATCCCTTAGATACATTTGTATATTCTAGATGCTTTTTCATAGCATTTTTAATGGCTGCCAAATGAAAGCGAGACGCATCGAATACAGAATATAGAAATCAACTAACAGATGCTCATCACGTGGCAGGCGACTGATTGTAATTGAATATCGAAATGAACTTCGAGATAATATTCTGTGAAATCGTAAAACCAAATTATTATTAACGATATTTGCATTTTGGTTCTGGCTTTCGCTTTGGCTTTGGCTTTGGCTTTGATTATGCGAAAGGTTGAGCATTTCAATGTACTTGATTTTGTTTTGTGTTGCATAAACTTTACTGAGCCAGAGAGGGGGAGAGGGGGCGTTGCCTCCTGAGGACGACTCCCAAGTGGTTGCGAATAAATCAAGTAAAATAATTATGCGAATCTGCAGGACATTCCATTATCTGTATTCGGGCTCTTCCGCAATGCCTTTTTATCGCGACGCACAGTTTTATTGCCGGCTACCAAAAATGTTGACCCACCCGCCCGGCCGGAGCAGCGCAGCTACTCAAACCACAGCCATGCCGCCGGCGCAGCTCATAAATAAGTTCCAACGTCGCCAAAACAAAACATTTTTCATCTGGCTTTTGGGCCCAGTTAGGATGTCGGTCCTCATCCGTCGTCGTCTGTCGGCATGTGCTCTGGGAATATTTCATAAATTTCAACGTTAGCCTCCGAAACTGAACCTAACTCTCCCCTCTCCTCGCCCACCATCCCTCTAGCTATCCGTATAGACTCTCTATATAGACTTTTGTTCGGACATTTTCGCTAGTTATTTTGGGCGCATTTTCACACTTGGCCAAAACAAGGGCCGGAGTGCGCGGCAGCGGAAGTGGCCCTCATAAGACTCGTTGACTTTTGGTCGACTGCACTTTGTCATCTGGTCGGCATTTTTCCTATTTTTCAACAATTACACGCCCTGGCCACTAATGCCACACACTTGTTGTTGTGCTGCCTCGTGTTGTTGTTGTTTTGCCATTGTTTTCCACTGTTTTCCGCACATGTGCTTCGCCTTGAGTCTTGGCTTTGCGCTTTTGATTGGTCGCAGCGACGTCAACGCAAGCCCTCCGAATAATTTAAGTCCACCTTCATTTTTCCTACCCCTCCCCGCTGACACCAACAAATTTGTAGGCCAAAAGAGCAACAAAAATTGTTAGTTTAGGGCGTGCGACTAAATGGACAGTGGCAACAGTTGGCGGAAAATGGGAAACGCAGACAGAGAAGTGAATTAAATATTGAACGTTGTTGGGTATAAGAAATTGAATAAGCCAAAGAGTAATTTTTCCGTAAATTATTCAGTTACGAAATGAAGTCTACAGAAAAATACAGTACATTACTATAAAACAGCCTAAATATGAGATAAGGATACATTCGGAAATCGTAGGAATTAAAATTTAAGAATGTTTCCTTTTACAGCTTAAGCAAGACAATGTTTGATTACTTCAATATTAAATATATATATATCATACAATTCGTTTGCACAGTGTGAACCACTGTGGCTCATAAAGCAAAATATTTGATACTCGGATGCAGACAGGATGTGGCGCAGGCTCTGCACAGCTCACAGCTGGCGTTCCGGCAGAACGGTTCGGTTCAGCTAGGTTCAGCTGAATTATGTTGTTGTTGTTGCTGTTGCTGTTGCTGTTGGTGGGTGCTTGTGGGGCAACACTTCAGGCACAGGCTGGCGACAGCAACAGCAACAGCAACAGCTAGAACTAAAGCTGGAGCTGGAGCTGGAGCTGAAGCACCGTTATAAGCGTCAGAGGTCAACCGACATGTGCCCATGTGCAAGGCCCAGAACATGTGGGTTGGCAGCCTTGTTGTGCAGATTCATAATTTATGGAGGTAAACAAACACTTTTGGCCGGGCTGACCCAATTGCTTCGGCACTCTCCGGCTATGGCTCTGAGCATTAAAGGATTTGCCCACTTTTTTCATAGTTGGCATTTAGAAATTGGCTTGGGCAGCGCCACAGGCGGTCGGAGCTGTTGTCCGGCTTCAAATTGCGGCAGTGCTTGCCTTCTGCAAACTTTGGCACATTCTCCAAATTAGCCAAGTGCTCGGCACGGACAATTTTGTAATATTACGAAAACGTTATACAAAAAGCTACAGACAAACTTCACTTATTTGGGCCATAACGAGCTGCACTCAAACTTTTATGAAAGCGCGTTGGGATTGCCGCAGAGCTGCAGAGAGTCGCATCCTTTATCCTCGTGGTCCTTGAAATTGGATGAGCTTTTGTTGCTGGCCACAGCGAATGTGTTTATTAAACATTTTCTGGCAAGCTTTCAATTTTGTTAATGTTAATGTTTTCAGCGCATTTTTCAAAGCTGCAAATTTATTGTTTTATTTTTGTTGCCTCTGCATGTTGGCCAAACAGCCAGCCAGTCGGCCAACCATCCAGCGTTTGCACTCGTAAGTGGTTTCTCCCATTTAACCATCGGGTTAAGGAACTCACAACTGAAACTGCCACAACGGCTCATGAATTATGGCCAAGTGGATTGCCAATGGGCAAAACGGAGCTTTGCAACTTTTGCATTGGAATGTGCGCACAGCTGTTAATAATTTAAATTGCAACTGGAAAAACGATTCGTTTCGATTCGAAGAGCGTCTGCTAAAAGCCGCAATAATAACTGTTACAATACCATCAGACTGGGCTTAAATCATGGCCGAGAGCGAGTTCAATGCTCTCGATATATTGCTAATAGTGGGTGGAGAAGATAAGCCAATCGAGCCAGTCGTAATCAGTTCAAGTGAACTACACGAACTAGTTCAGTTCGGATTTCTACACTGCACTCGATATAAAGAAAGAGTGTATCGCCTAGCTATCGATTCTATTCATTATCTATTCTACATCTATGAAGCATAATTGACAGCTCTGTTTCTGAATCAAACTATTTCAAGCTCAGAATTCTATTCGATATAACGGAAGATCCTAACTATCGATTCTATTTATATTTATTCTACATTTTAGTATAACAATGGCAGCCCTATCTATAATATTTAAGCTTCAGTCTGAAACAGAATTGCAAATCATCAGCAAAATGCTTTCCACATAATCGCAATCTATGATCTATTAGACTAATGAGGAAAGTTCGATGCCTAACTATCGACTATATTTAATATCGTTTCCCCATTCATGAAGCATGTTGACAGCCCTGTGATTGAATTTCAAACTAAAGTCTGAATCAGACGGGCAGCAATATGCCTTCCATATAATCGCAATCTATGACCGATATGGAGCACTATGAGCAAATAGAGAAGATCGGCGAGGGCAGCTACGGAGTTGTGTACAAGGCGCAGCATCGATTGACCGGCCAGCTGGTTGCCCTGAAGAGCATTTGCCACGTTGTGGGCGAGGAGGGAATGCCATCGACGGCTATAAGGGAGATCTCGCTGCTGAAGGAGCTGAAGCATCCCAACATTGTGACGCTGCGGGATGTCGTGATGGTGGACAGGAGCATCTACCTGATACTCGAGTACCTCTCGATGGACCTGCGACAGTATATCAACGAGCTGCCTGCCGAGCAGCTGATGGACACGAGGCTCGTCTGCAGCTACCTCTTCCAGATGACCAGCGCGATTCTCTACTGCCATCGGCGGCGGGTGATGCATCGGGATCTGACGCCGCAGAATCTGCTGATCGATAGCTTCGGTCGCATCAAGGTGGCCGACTTCGGGCTCGGCTGCTACTTCCAGGTGCCAATGCGAACCCTCACCCACGAGGTGGTCACCCTGTGGTACCGAGCACCCGAGATTCTGATGGGTTGTCCTCTGTACGCCTGTCCGGTGGACATCTGGTCCATCGGCTGCATCTTCTTCGAGATGGCCACCCGCAAGCCTCTCTTCCAGGGCGACTCGGAGATCGATCAGCTCTTCCGCATATTCCGAATGCTGGGCACTCCGACCGAGGATATCTGGCCGGGCGTATCCGCACTGCCGGACTTCAAGAGCACCTTTCCCAACTGGACAAACAATAAGATAAGCCAGCTAATAGAAAGCCTCGGCACTTACGATTCGGGCGTCGACCTCTTGGCCAAGATAATTGTCTACGAGCCCGCGTGTCGATTGTCGGCGGAGGAAATTCTGGAACACGCGTATTTCAGGGAAAATGCCAACAGTTGAAAAAGTCTCAAGCAGTCAAAAAAAAATATATTATATATTTTTATATTATATAGTATATGTATATACATATGTATTTTGTTATACGCACGTGTTAATCGGCTTTATTAACGGATTTCTGTGCGCGCATGTAAAATTAATTAAATTATTTTGCGCTACGCTTAAAGCTCATCTTCTTTATAGAAAAAACGAGACTCTGGCAAAGTTAATAGGCTAGACTTTTGCTTGAGTGCCCGAAGGGTCGCAAAGCTCTGAAATTTGATGCGCGCACAGTGGTTCGAAACACGTCGCACGGCTTGTGCGTACCGCTGTTTATACAATAAATTAATGTTTGCTTTTCGCTTTATGTATAATATATTTTAAAATTTCCCGAAGCGTGTTTTTCTGTTTTTCTTTCGGTGGGCGAAATTTGTCCACTGTGCGATTCGCAGTCAGGCGGTAAGCAAAGCAAACACAATAAGTAAATTCATGGAGTGGAAGTTATAATTGCCCTACAGCCGTTGCACAGTGTGACGTGCAGCCACTCGACTGAAAGATACCCTTTACTTGGCTAAGCTGCTTTCTAAGGCGTGTTCGTTGATTTATTGAATATCTATATAAAATATTCAACTTGCAGAGATAATAATATATAAAATTTACCAGCTGGTAAAGTTCATGTTAAACCTTCATTTAAGAATATTAAATAATATGCCCTAAGTAAATATATTAATGCACCAATGTAAATATTTTATCAAGCGGTAAAGTAAATGTTAAGTTTTAATTACTGTTTTATATTAAATAGCTGTATAATAAACCTGCGGCTTAAATGTGCTTATCCTCTAGTTAAGTAAATGTTAAACTTTTAGTAATGAAATTTGCACCTACTTTAATTGCTGCTATCAAAATCCATTATAAACTGCTGGCATTAGTATTTTTACCACCCGGTAAACTTCATGTTAAGCTACAATTTAATCATTCAGGGAATATACCCCAAATTCTAACCCAATTGAAAGCTGCTCTGGGTTCATTGCACAATATTGAGTTGACAGATGTTTTTATAATACAATTTCGTAGATGAATTGGGGTTCAATAAATATTGGCTAAAGCGAAACCAATTAGCGACTGACAAAATATAAATCGAGATTGTGGCAAGTGACACACGCAATCAGAATTTTGCAATGCATATGCGTAAGGTTCAAGGACGAACGACTTCTAAAGATTAAGACCCAAATCGTAGGTCAGGCCTAAAGGAAGGGCAGGGAGTGAAATTAAATAAAAAATGTATAAAGCAGACAGAGAGACACACACACACACAGACACAGAATCACATGCCTCCAAGCTGTACTTACGTGTCCCCAAGTGGAGGACGGCCAGGAGCAGAGGGAGCCGGGCTGTCAGCCAGATTCGCTGGCGACTCCTCGTCCTGGCTGTGCGTACAAATTGGCGCCGCAGTCCAGCGTCTGAGATGGAGACTGTCATCTTTGCAGTTGTCAGCGTGCGTGTCCTGGTTGTGTCCTGGCCACTCGTCCTTTCTGTCCCACTGGCGGCACAGCTCCTTCTCCTTTCAGCGCTGACACTTAGAGCATCTTTTGTCCTCTCATTGGGGACTCGTTTGCGGAACCATCGCCGGAGCATTGTCTACGAGTGCTTCGCACGTTGCTGGCCTCTGATTCTGATTGCAGTCCGCCCCGCCGCCAGTCAAACTTGTTCGCATTCTATGCCAAATGTCTCTCTCCTCTCTCTCTCTCTCTCTGCCTTTCTCTTTCTATCTCTTTATATATACTATATAGTAGTTTATATATATATTCCCAGACGCAGTCCAAGTCCCAGTTGCTGCTCGTTCCAGATAAATAGGTTTATTGAATTAATTCGCTGGGGTCGGGCTTTGCTCTTCTTTGCTTTCCTTCCGCTGCTTTACACCGGATTGCAACTTACTTTTCCAATATATATTTATATATATTTATTTATATATATATTATATATCTATTACTTTTTTGGCTGTTTATGGCCACGCGCTTTCATTGCTTTTTCTATTGCTTCACCTTGTGCCAGTTACAACATTTTGTCTATTTGCGGTCACATTCATTGGGTCTATATATGTACGTCTGTGTGTCTGTTTGTATATATTATTTTTGATTAGCTAATCAAGCACTGAATCAATATAAATATGATTACGCCCTAAGTGTCGATTAACTTTTGATTAGATTTTCGAGTTTCTTTTCATCTTAAATTGTTTTATTTTCAAATAATTTTTCCATTCATCATTATCAAAGTAAACTTCGTCTTAACTATGGCTCCACTTTGAACTCGAAACTATTCCTTCGATATATATTCATCTACCATATGCCAAACTAGCGCGAGAATAATTTTCCGTGAGTTATGGGCAAAGTTTTTCACAAAGGATATTTCGGGAACTAGCGGCACTTACACTGTTTAACAGGTTTGCATACTTTGTATAGGGTTTTTACACACATCGTCTATTCATGGAGTGATAAATTACAATTTTAATGTTTCATTTTTTAACGGGATTTACCACGTGCGGCAACTTATTCACAGTTGAGTTCCAGTTTATGGCTTAAGCCGCGTTCAAAATATTCTTCAAGTTTTTATTCCATTTTTTTTTTATAATACACAATAATCCCTTTTTACGACATTGCGGCCGGAGTTGCTTTTCCTCATATTTTTTTTAGCGCTCTTTTCTTGGTCCTTTGCACATTTTGGTCGCCATTCTAATATCCATTTGGATACAACAGAAACAAACAAATTCGGAAAGTGATTTCGGCCAGAAGAGGCACTTGGCAAGCCAACTTGGTGACTCAGCCAGGACACTTGGGACGCCAAAGGAAGAAGGAAGTACACGAACAGCGAGTATTTTCACTTTGTCTTCCAGTTAAAATAGATTTGCAACTGGCTTGCACCTATTTGTGGCACTGTTTGGCGTCTCGGTTCGCATATAAACAAAGGACTTGCCCAGACGTCGGCGCCTCGCACGAATTCAGAGACGAGTCGAGCGTCGAATCGAGAGACCGCAGTTCGACTTCCGCTTGGTCCTTGGCTGCGTGCCACGTCCGCTCGCAAAGGATGCAAATTTTCAACTGAATCCCGTTCAGGATATTCGTGCTGCCCCGCTGCGTCTGTTATCTGTCGGCCAGCTGCCGCACGCGTTCCGCATTCCGAATTCCAGCATCCGCTCTAGCCATATTCCCCCCTGTTCCATTCCATTTGCCACTCGTTTCGACTGCTGTTAACGCTTCCCCGTTTCAGTTTTGCCGGCGTTTCGTACTGCGCAGGTCCATTGCGCCTTAAACGTGGCCAAATGGAGCTTACAATAGATTTCAAATTTATTTGCTCAATGCTTAGTTGCACTTTGTGCGCTAACAGTAAATTAAACAAACGTTTTTTACAACTTAATATAACTGCTTTTGAGTGGGAGTAATGGATGAGCCCCGTTATATGCAACTGGATACAATGCAAGTTTTATCATAGCCTTGAACACATTGTCTCAACTGGTACAATAGAAGAGTCCTATAAGCTATATTTATCTTTATAAACTACTATAGTTTATAGTTTGTGTAGAAAATTATATTTCTTAAGAAATTTTAAGTAAAACCAGAAAATATTTGAGACTTATGCAACATTGAGAATGTTTCAATTTTACAGATTAAAAATGTTTAGAAAATATTCAGATTTCTTTTCAAATTGAAAGATTTTCATAGTTTAAGTTTGTCTGCCGAAATATTACTTAACAATTTTTTTTTTATTCTGTCAGCAAATAAAAAACTAAATATTCAAAAGTTAACTAAAATTAAAAGATTTTCACATATAAAATATTTAAGACTTTTTCATAAAAATAAAGGCAAAATTTTGTATCTTACAGTACACCTGACAATTATTATTTAAGCTTGATTTATTGCGTGTATAAATCATTTTATACAAATAAAGGATATTTAAAGCAATTGACAATTATTTCCGTTTGTTTTTTTTTTTTTTTTGGGTTCTCTTGAGCCAAGTTGGCCTTAAATCAAGTTGAAGCTCAACAGATTAGTTTCGGCCAATGGGCACGGTCATTCGTTTTGCACCTTATCAATGTGTGTTAAATCCTTTCCTGGCCTCCACAAATTGTGGCACTCTAAATCAAGGCGCAGAGCACTTTACATTGGCGCCTTAAATTAACTTAGTATTTTGGTCCTTTGAATTCTTTGCGGCTGTTTTGTCTGCTCGTTTAATTTACTGCGTGTCCTGCCGCAAGGAACCAGCTGCCTGCTTGTCTCCCTGTGTGTGTGTGTGTGTGTATGTGTGTGTGTGTGACAATAAAACTACGCAACGCCATTAAATCTGACCCAATATGCGAGAGGCGTGATATATAGGACTCTGGTCCTAATCTTGTGTGCTTTTGTCAAAGAGCAAGTTACAAATAAATAAATATTATTGAACTTTTCAAGTCCCCAGAGAAAGCGGACAAAAGTGTGGGTGGAGGGGCTGTCTGATAAGGGGGTGTGGGTGGGGTTGTGGAATTTTGCTCTCTCACAAAGTGCCAACATAAATTCTTGCACAGTTCAATTTATCGTGTATTGACACAGCTTCCGCATAAAGAACAACAACAACAACAACAACAACAACAATAGCAACAGCAACGGTGGCAGCTAGTAAAAATGTTTACAAAGTGCGGTGCGGGGATCTGGTAACGGATCCTCGCGCAATGGCGCAATGCCACCACGGAATGTCACACACACACACATACACGCACACAGAGATACAGTGAGAGAAATAGCGGGGTGGCTATTGTTATTACCTCTTTGTTGTGTTAACACGCCATTTGTGGCATTCGCAGTCGGCACTTGCCACTCGGCTCAAAGATCCTGTGACAGGAGCGCAGTTAAACTCGAATTTGAAATGCAAATGATGGCCCGCTTGTTGCCCGCTTGTTGCCCGAGCCGAAGGCCTCCGCTTCAAATGTTTCAACTTTTGGCTCAACAAATAATCAAAATATACTTTATGTGGCACAACCGACCAGAAATTCAGTGTGTGTGTGTTGGTGTGTGTGTGTGCGAGGGGTGGCTCATGAATTTACAGCACGAAGCCCGCAGGCAGCACATGTTGTTAGACAAGCCTCACACACATACACACGCACACAAACAGTCAATACACACACACAAACATTTCACAGCTGTTAATTTGAGTGTTTCACATTATGCGACTGACTCGTAAATTGTAAATGTTTATGACACAACAACAAAACAACAAAACAACACAACAACTACATTTTTATAAATACACATTAAAAATTCATGCTTTATACGAGCTGCTTATAAATCTGAAAGAGAAGAAATTGCTTCCGCTCTATTTACAGGCTGTTAGTATTGATTTAACAAGCGGAACAAAGGCGAGTGCGAGTATAATTTATGATTTCTTCTTTTTGCATCTTAAGTGTTTATCTCTAGTAGTCTTTAAATACTTATGGAATTGAGACTAACATTTCATATTGAATAGTTAAAATCAATAATGTCTAGGTTCTTCATTTTCCTTATTAATCATAAACTATGTTATATAGAGTTATATTTATATTCTATAGCAAGCATCCACTACAGCTATTTAATAAGTAAAGTTTACCAAATTCCGTAAATGGAATCTTAACAGCATTAAAGATATAATAACTTCAATTTGTATGCAGCTAAGATTGCCATGTGTAGAATCTTTCTTCTATTACATAAGTTTACCAAATTTACCATTAAGCATATATTTATAGCTACTATCTTACAAAATGTTGGTTCTTAATTAGGTTTACTTAGTCTAGAGTTTATTTATCTAATTAAGAGAAAGTCTTTCATCTCATATTCTATAGTAAACATCAATTATGGTTAAGTTCTGCAATTTCTATACCAACCATAAAACATATTCTGCTCAATAAATATTTATATTGTATGCCGTTTACCTCGCACATTACCTTGCACAATTTCAGGCATTGCTTAAATCGAACTATTATTAAATTTCGAATGCTTGTTCGATAAAATTTAAATTTTGACTCACATTTCATACAGACACTCCCCGCACACACACACACACACACACACAAACACACAGTTTAAAAAAGAAAAGGTAAACAGCACACATATCGTTAAGATATGCACGCACGAATAGCTGCAATTACGCAGGTGCTTGCGAAGACTTTTTACAGCTACTGAACGGCAATGCGAATGCAAATGTAACCCAAATGTTTATGCCCGTATCTTTACACACATATATCTATATGCGACACACATATATACATGTATATATATAGTTTCTATTGCAGTTTTTCACTTACAGTTGCCGTAGAATAAGAATTGCAGATGTGCTTGACTGCAACCAATCTGTGTGAAGGCAACTGATTCGATGGCTGAATGCACAGATGCCTGAGCGAGTGCATTGAGCGGCAGACAGTTCGAACTTCGAAATGAAGAAGGAAATGAAGATAAAGATAGAGATAGGACAGGAGATAGAAAAAGAGATAGAGATAGGTATAGTGACAGATGGAGAGAAAGAGAGAGAGTTGAGCAAAATGAATGAGCGCTGCAATTAAAAGCAAACAAAACGCGTAATCGAATGCCATTCAAATGACAATTGACAATCGAGAATTGACAATTGAGGATTGACAATTGAGAATTGAGAATTGACAATTGCGCTGTTGCAAGTGCTGCCACACTTTCGAGTCAGATGGGGTCACACTCTTTGTATCCTTTTTCTGTTGGCTGTTTGCTCACTTTTGCTATTTGCTGTTTGTCCGCTTTGTGCTCGGCCTTCGCTCGCCCAAATAGGGTTAGGGTTAGGGCAACTGCCGGGAATTAACGGTAAATATAATTACTCCGCCTCTCTCTGCGCTTCTCACAGCTAATAGACGTCCGCCACTTTGGGTCGACCTCGTTGCAGGACCTCTCCTTAATGCTCGTCGTGTGTCTAATTAGTGCAAATTGCCGCTCATAATCATAACTGTAAAATTAATATAAATTTCGTGTATCATAATAGCTCTGCCTCTCTCTCTCCCTCTCTCTTCCTTTCTCTTCCTTTCTCTTGTTCTTTCGACGTGTGCGCTGCCTCAAATTGAAGTGCCACGTGTCGCAATTAATTGGATTCACGTGACAAATTGCAGTTAATTTATAAAAGATTTGATTTGAGTAGCCCTCGAGAATTCGACAATTTACGTACAATTCGTTGACATACACTTGATGCATGCAACTCGGCAGCCACAAAATTGGGCTCTCAGTGACCTCGGCTGCTAATTAAATCTGTTGCAAGCCGCATTCCGGCCAAAATCCCAGCGTAATGCGTAAAGAGTAAATAATCTACTTAATGCGGCTCTCGAATATCCACTTTGTTACACAGCAGGCAGCGGAAGGAGTCGCAAAGTAAAAGGCTGGAGAGCTCCACAAAAAATTTGATGTCATTTATTTTAATTTGCGAAACAAAATGTTCAGCTGTAAACCGAGCACAACAACAAAAACAAAAACAAAAAAAAAAGAAAAGGCAAAACAAATCTCGAGTCGAGAGTCAAGCAAAATGGCTCAACAAAAATGCCAAAGTGAAGCATTTGGTTGTCCAATCACTCGAAGCCTCTCACTCCCACTAACGGTACTTTCGAGCAGCATTTAATACACACATTTAAAGGCCAGACCAACTAAATAAATGTATTCAAAAACGTGTGATATTTATTTAAATAAATGACGCCTATTTAAAAATTCATAAATGCTATTAAATTCGTGTTGCTAATTGCTATTCAAACGTAAGTGTGGCAAATGTTGAAATATTTTATATATACATAATAATAATTCATTTATTGATGAAAATGATGTAGAAATAGAAATTTAAGTAGAAATAAGCCGAGCGTTTAAAAGCTCTTGTTAGCAATTGTAATACAATCGAATTAATTAAATCTTACCTTAAAGGAATATAAAATAGCGCAACACTTTATGCAAGGCTTTAAAATATTTACTGTAATCAAATTTAATATATATTTAATTTATAAGAATATCTATTACTTTAAGCTGAAAGCTTTAAGCCTTGAATCAATTTCACGAGCTTTTCAAAGCACTTTCACAGCTTGAAGCGTCAAAAGCACATTAGTAGACACAGTCTTTGAAAGCTCTTATTTTAATGTTAAGATGCATTTTAAGTCTTAAGTCAAAAGCACATTAAGCAATTATATTACAGCTTTTAAAAGTCCACCTTAAGATACATTTTGAAATCCTAGATAAGGCTGAAGAAACGGAGCAGAAGCAAGACTGAAGCTTTTCGTTGCACTTAAATCAATTTAATTAAAGCTCTCTTTAATCTCAAAATTGAAATTAATTATCAAATATTTCTCAATAATTTCTTCTCCAATGAGAATCAATTTAAAGTTATGTAAAAATATGAATATTTTGCATTTATAGTTTATGCCAGCAACAGATTAATGTTATTTCTCACAATCGAATTCAAATTCAAAATCAAAATCAAAATCAAATCAATTAGTTGATTGATTTGTGGCTTACGAACAAAACAATTTGCCAAATGTTTTCTACAAATGCCAAGAAATGCAAAACAATTTTATTGCCTTCACAAGTGCTTTGGCCATGTAGAAAACTGAATGCGCACACTTCACATACACAATATACAAGTATCAATATGTGTGTGTGTGTGCAGGTGTTTCTTTTTTGCCAAAAACTGAGGTAAAAAGCAACCAAAAGGTATTTGCACAATTTGCAGTTGGCTAAGAGAAAAGCAAATCACCTGCTCAAATCAACGACGTTGAAATAGCTGCAAAGGCCGAAGCGGTGGCAACATCATCAGCAACTCTGTGGCAGCCACACTGTGGCAGCAACTGGTGGAGCGCAGTTGGAGCCATTTTCTTGCAGCCTTCGCCTGGGCCACTCTTCAGCTGAGTAATGTGAGTGCTTCCGCTTCCGCTGGCTATGCCAGCCACATCCGCTTTTGGTAGAGCATTCGAAAATACTTAATACTCAATTTGCTCCATTTCGAAATGTTATTTCGACACTGTAACTGTGTGTGTGCGAGGGTGTGTGTGTGTGTGTGTCATGTTGTGTTGTGCCAACTGCTGGGCAGTCGCTCGCATTTCTCTGCGAGTCGCTTTTGAAGTCTTCTGCAGCTGTGAGATAAAAGCGCACTTGTTGGCTGCCAAAAAAGAAGCTCGAAAACATTTTCTTTGATTTTAATGCTCAAGGAAAATGGGAAAATTAAAATAGGGTATATTGGTTCTGCATAAATGTGAAATATGAAAGCAAGTTATTGCAATTGTGGATTTATGAATAAAATATATGTGTATGGAATATGTATAAAGAAAATTATTATCAATATGCCTAAAGTATATATATATATGAAATATGTATAAAGTAAACTATTCAAATTCAGAAAGATGTTGAATTACCTTTAAAAATAATTTTTATTGCTATTTACCAAGGACTAATGAGGAGCTTAGCTAAAAAACCAACTCAGATAAGTATTTCAGGTTTATTCAGTTAAGACTCTCTAAAACTTTCTTCCATCAGCTAAGATTTTCTCGACTCTAAGTAATTGAGATTAATATACTACTCAGATAGTTCTTTAGCTCATATAGAAACACGCTTAGATTCTTAAAATATAGATATGCTTTATAATAATAATATATAAAAGTAAGCGATCGGAAAGTTAGTATTTGTATTCATTAGAAGCTGCAATCCAGTAAATGTTTATTAGATACTCTTACCTCTGCACGTGAGCGGGCATTGCGCAGTCGGTAGCACTCACGTACAACACTTTTACTTCACTTTGAGTGCATTGGCACTGATCCGGAGGCTGACCCATAAATTTGCCCATTGAGCAGACTCGAACGTTTAACTGGATTACAGTTGCTTAATTACACAATTTGCTAGTGAGTTTAACTGCCACTTTATCATTTATTCAATGTATCTTGCAGATGCACTGACTGAGGCATCGAGCATTCATTAATTTTTTAACAAGTGCATCGAATACTTAATTTGCGCCGACACTTGAATTATACGCTAGGCTGCGCAGTGTACACTGCACACACAAGCAAGCAGCTGAAGATGTAAATTTCAATAAAAATGTATTTATGTTAAAATTGCATTTGGCTTTAAGGTGAGCAAGCGCTGCCCATCTGACAAGCAGATATTTGTCACTGAAGTTCAACTGTGACCTCGTCCAGTGCGACGTCTGCTGCAGGTGTAGCTGCAGGTGCTTGGGCGTTGCCACGTTATTCGCCAATATCGCAATGACACCAGTAACAAGTTCGACGTGATGTCAACAAAAGCCACCAAGAAGTCCGCACAGACATATATTTAAAATAGCGAGCGAAAGAGACAGACTGATCGAGACTGAGCGAGAGCGAGCGAAAGGGAGAAGAAATCGCTTTTAGTTGCTGCTACGCAGCGTTGCCACCTTGCCCAACAACAAAAATTTCATTAGTCCAAATGTCGAAAGTTGTGACACACACATCAACACACACTCACACACACACAGCCAATCACGTACTGCTCTGCTTCTTGCAGGCGACATTTTGGAGACAACTACTTACATATGTAGGTGTGGAACGCATCGATTGGTTTTCGCAGCTGACAGCAAGGTAAACTTTGCGATATCCTTAAAACTAAGCACAAGTCGTTGCAAGTATCCGAATTGCATTTGCATATGACATTTCATTTTTATTTCCAGCTAACTTTCAAAACTCCTTTGACACACACAACAAAGAAGTTTGTTCAAATCAGCAGGCAGCTTGGCAACTCTGCTGATAATACATATGAAAGTAGGTTGACAGCTCTGTTGTTCTTATTCTATTGTATATTAATAAGCAGCTGTCATTATAGAGAAAGACAAACATAAAGCTGGTTGGCAGCTCTGTTAATAATATGTATGAAAGTGGGCTGGCAACTCTGCTGATATTATCCATTACAATATAGCAAAGCACAGCTCTCAAGAATCAGCTATCATTTTTAAAATTGTAGAACAAGTATTTATTATCAAGAATATTTTTTTTCTTGCTTCTATTTTCAACCCTATCAACGGCATCAATTATAGAAATTAATTTACGCTTTAATTAAATAATTTTTTGAACCCTTACAAAAAACGTTGTATTGAGTTTTTCGTTACAACAAAGTTTGTTATATCGAGGCTTCACTGCATATAAAATTAGGCTGGCAGCTCATAACATAGCAAAGCACGAATCTGCAGAATCCCTCATTAAAGAAACGGATATACATTAAAGTTGGCTGACAACTCTGTTGATAATATTTTATTATATAGAGAGTAAAGAAAAGGATGTAAAAAAGTAGTTGCCACTCGACTCTATTAAAAAGTTGATAAGTATAATAATTAAAAAAGTTAAGAAGACAGCAAAAGTCGCCAGGAAAAACCCATTTCTCAACTTTCACTCGATGCTAACAAGAAATCAAGTAATGGCTAGAGAGAGTGAGATAGAAAAGGGAGAGGGGGGTGTGAGGGAGTGAGGGAAGGGTGAGAGAATGTCAAGGTAAATATCAGATACCGACAGCTGCTCCAGAACCAAATTCGATTTGGTATTCAAGTACATTGCGCTATTTGGAAGAAGCAGAATTATTTGAGCTGTAATGAACTAAGAAAGGAAAACCTTGAGAGAACGAAACGAGGGAGAAAAGAAAACAACCTGTCGTACAATTTATCTGACTCTAATATCAAAGCAGAATCGCAGCTCAGCTCAGCTCAGCTCGGCAAACAGATTAAAATTATATGAATAAACTATTCACAATGATGTTGAATGAGTTGCACTTGATTCATTTAATTATGAATGGCTTAAATGGCCCTTGAATGCACAGCGGGCGCATTCAATGTTCGCCTAATTGAATGTTAATTAATGGAACGAAAAGCCACAAAAACTGCTAAAAGTGAAAATAAAAATTAATAGAAATAAAAACAAAATGTGAAGAAGAAAACTTCAAAGCACGAAACAGTTGAATGAATGGCCATTTTGTAGGGCTTATCCCTGGCGAGCTTTCATTTATATTTGATGGCTGTTAGTGAAGTGAACAACAACAAAAAAACCGTTTCGAAATATGTTTTAATTAAAAGCAAACTTGTTTTTTGTTTATTTTATTTTATTTTTTTTTTTTGATTGCGCCAAATGGAAAGAGGATGAGCGACCAGAAATCAGAACTGCAAACAAACAAACATAAATTTAAGGCCAACTAAAAAAAGGGAAAAACAAAAAAGTAGAAGCCCACACAAGTCCCGATGGCTGCGCACAAATAGATATTTAATTTTTGCAATTTCATGCAGAGTTGCCCCACCGAGACGCATGCAACATGCAACACGCAACGGGCAGCAGCGGCCCCTCAACAATTTTGCAAGCCGAAAACAAATATGATTTAAATTTGTTTGCACTAAAACTTTTACAGAAGTCCCCTCGCACACACACACACACACACACACACACACACACAGACACACATGTACAGACAAAGCTCGTAAATGTGCCAGTGACACACTTCGTAGTCTCTGCGACACATTTCCCACAAAACAAACTGAGAACAACTTTCACAAATCTGTTCAACAATATTATTGTTCACTCAACATTTAGAGTAAGTTTTAATTTTGTTATAATTTTCGATTATAATTCATTATTGAAAAGTAAGTTTCGCTTTTCCTATATACCAAATAAATTGTGTCTAGAAATTAGAGGCTTTGACTAATCAAAAAAATAATACAAATAATAAAAATAATAAAATAATGCATGTGTATAGCTAGGAAGAATTTACACAACAAATTTCACATTTCTAGAAATTAAGGAAAAGAATGAATGTTGGAATAAATATTTCTCATATAAAGTCTCTGTCGAAAAGTTCTAAATCAAGAATAGAAACGTTGCTGTGTGTAATAGACATTCTCTTCACACATCTGCAATGGATATCAGACACAAATATTTCGGTTGCTTTAATATTTAGTAATATATCCAAGCACTTGCACATATATTTCATTTCCATGGCTCCAGCTCTTAGATCTGTAATCAAGCTTGTGGCATTCCTTATTTAAGCTTAATACATACACCCACACGCCCATTCACACACACACATACACGAATTTATATGCCATCGTATATTAAGCAACCTGTAATTGAGATTTTGATGCATGTAATTAATCTGATATTAACATTCACTTGGGCGAAGTTCTTTGATACACAAATTAAAGAGAATATTTTATCTGCTTTGACCGCTGCGGGCGAGCAACAAATATTTATTCAAGCATTTCCGTTAGCAAAGATTTAACCTATAGCTCAATTTTGTATGTCAAAAGTCAAGCATAACGACCTTTAGGTCAACTTTTAATTTGACTTGTATTAATGCGGATGTTAATCATATCTCATATCATATCTACCTTAAATTTAAGATATATTTGGCACTCTATTGAATTTAAACTCAATTTCAAATTCGCAACATTTGCAAATTCATTTGCATTATGCAAATTAAGTGCTTATAATTATTTTCCACAAATTTTTGGGCAAAAATTCCATTCGAATTTAATTGATATATAATGTCCATAAACAGCCCGATTACTGGGCTAAACAAGCTTAAACAATGCGACAAATTTTGATAGCATTTATGCCTGCTGAACAATAAATAGAAATCAATTTAATTATGCCTCAATATGTGGAGAACAAAGCGCGCGATTTCTAACTGTTATTCACATCAATTATTATAGAGGGAGTCCCCAATGAACAAGGAAATTAATGCTTCACCCTCCGATAACTGTAAACATAATACAGCACTCATTATTCTTATATTCTTAAAAGCAATCCATCAGCTGATTGATGCCCGTTCGAGTTCCATTGTGAGATGAGTTTTTGCATTCGGGATTATTTTTTTGTATTTTCTTTCTATTCTCCATAATTTGAAGAGCCTTTTATTTTCGCACCGCTTCACAAAAATCTATTTCTATCTATTGTTTTCCATGAATTCTGTATATTCTGAATATTTACCGTTAAGCCTTAATTTCAATTCGCAATGGGATTCACCCATTTGTCAATGGACTTTTAATTATGAGAATAGTTGATGTTAAGTCTTATGTGGCTTAGATTTGATATTAAAAATATTAAAAATTAATTTGAATTGAATTGAAATTTACTTTGTTGCATACTAAAATTCAATTCAATTCAAATTACATTTTAATATTTTTTATTTGTATATCAATTTGGATTATAATAGAGTATTTATAACCCTAAAATAATTTGTAAGCTCTCTTTCAAACATTTACAAAATTGTTGACAAATAGAAACAAAATCAAAAAAAAGTCTGAAATCTTTAATTTAGCAACTCTCCATTTTGTTTTCTACCTAAACAAAGGGTCTGCTTTCCATCCTTAAGCTAGATTTTGTATGCTTTGTGGCCATAACAAAACTGTACTTAAATATTTAGCTTAACTGTTTCTAACGATGTTCTTTACTCAAGGTGTAATATAAATAAAAATAAAATAATAATAATATCTTTAATATGCATGATGCAAATAAAAGAGTTAACATTTTTTATATTTTTTTAGTAATTATAAAGTAATTGCAATGGGAGCGACAAGTGGTAAAAGTTACAGAGAAAAAGTTGCTTTTCATTTTTACACAAACTGTGTTAAAAAATATGCTGGAAAACGTTTTAATAAAAACCATCAACTATGGTACTTACTTATTTTCCGCACAGTTATTTTATTGCTCACAAACTTTTTTATTGCAACTGTGTGCGTACGTGTGTGTGTTTGTTGCTGCTGTTGTTGTCGTTGTTGTTGCTTTTTAAACATAATTTGAAATTGTTTTGGTTGAAAATGCAGCGGCACGCTTGGCTTTGGCCTTGTCTGACTAGCGGTTGCTTCCAAAGGGAGACGTTCAAACGCACACAAACACACGCAAACACACACACACACACACACACACACACACACACACACACACACAGTCTGCTGACACACACTCAAGCACGCACGCACAGTCGCACACTGGAATACAAAGTTATGTATGCTTGTATGTGCGTGTGGTTGTGAATATAACGGTATGCGCCACCCTCTTGTTCGTCCATGTGCTAGCTGTCCTGTTTGTTCACAAAAAACAATAGAAGCTTGTGTGCGTGTGTGTATGTGTGTGTGTGCTCATATAAAATGTTCGCACATATGCCAAGTTTCTTTCAACCATTTGCTGCACCATTGTAATAAAAGTAATGCAAAAGCCTTTCATTTCGTAAACCATTTTTTTTTAGCTTTATTCAGTTAGTAAATTAAAAAATTGCTGAAAATTGTGTGCTGTATGGTAAAATATTTAGGGAAAACGGACTGCAAGCAATCAACAAATCGTTTGCTTTTAGCCATTTAATGCGCCTCATTTCAGCCAATTTGAAGACTTCCACATTGCACGCTGTGACTCTAAACGTACACTGAGAGAAAGGAAAGGGCGAGATATTGAAATTTTAGTGTTGTACTCGTGGATTTTAATTACCAGCCTGAACTTTCATCTCATAATTTGAATCGAATTATGTTCGTTTGTCTCTTAACATTTTTTTATGTGTATTTTAATATACTGCTTAAATTCGAGCATAATTTTCGCCACTGCAGAATTCAATAGTAAAAATAACTGCAATAACTTCCGCGTAGTCAAACTTTATTGTTGAAGAGACTGGCTCGAGCAGCTGCTGTTTTCTTGATAATGGGTCCGTCCTTTATCCAAGACTCTGTTATTTTTATATAATAGCCTCTGCCTTCGCCTCTGCCTCTGCCTCTGCTTCTGCCGCAGTCGGTGTCGCTGTCGCCATCGCTTCTTGCAGCCGCAGTTGTCATTGTTGTGGCCTGAGCAGAAAAATGCGTATGTTCTATTTTTAAGATATGCAAAATAAGTTGAGTTACTTTCGCAAGTGGAGGAGCAAAGCCATGGAAGCAGATACAATGTGCAATACTCGTATATTGCTCAGCAAGCAGCATGAAAGGAAAATAGGAGAGAAACTTTTCCACTGCGCAGGAAAATTATATTTCTTCCTTTCTAAACAAAGGCCAAAGGACTTTAAGCCATAGCCCAAGCAACCGGGTTCACAGTTGGCAGTCCTCTTCTCTTCTTCTTCTTCGTCTTCTTCGTCTTCTTCTTCTTCTAGCCAGGAAGCCGGTTTGCCTCCAAACCCGGACTCAATACTCAAGCTACAAATACATATAAAATAAGCAGCGATTCAAGTGCCACAGCTTGTTATATTTTCCTTATGGAAATGCTTGCCACAGACACTCAGAATTGCAGCAAACCGATCCGATCCGATTTTTGTTATTTTTGTAATATTTATAGAAATATACGCAACGGCATTGAATGAAAAGCTATTGCCTTACTAACAGATCCCCATTTAAATACGCATCAGATGAAACTGAATGAAAAATGGGAAAATAACGAAATATTTCACAAAATTGAGAGCTCAACAAAGAGTCAAATAATAGCTGAATAAGCTTTACTCAATTATAAATTACTTGCAGGCCAGTGTAATAGGGTATTTATAATATTTGGAGGAGGACCCGCATCAATCCCAACTGAGAATTATTATATATAATTGTCCAGCCTCATCAGCTGAGTCCGCCCATCAACATTATAAATAATAACATAAAAATATAAATGGAACCCAGATAAATCAATCATACTTAAGCTTACGCTACGTAACAGGAGACCTTTTCAGCTTATTAAGAGCTTTCTTATAATTTTCACCTATCAGCTTGATTTATCCACCTTTAGAGACGAACTCAAGTCAAGCAAAGCCGCGCTTCAGTTTAGACCACGAATCTGCGCACCTGCTTCGGTTATTAACTTCAGAGCCGTATTATTTGCTCAGTTAGGCAATTCCGGCGGACAATTAGCAGATATGAGTATTAACCTCCAGCTCGATTTACTTATAAACAGAGCTGCGCACAATGGAGGCAATTAAATGTTTATTTGCTGCTCAATAATGTCGGTTTGCTATTTGTAATTGAACGCATTATGTAATATGTTGCGTACAATAGCAATGTTAATCACAATTAAAAGGACACCAATACACATATAATGAGGGCTTTTATTAATTGTTTAATTAAATTCGTTTATGTAGCGAGCAAAAAAATGCGTATGTTAAATATGTTAAATCAAATTAGCAATCAATTGCATTAAAAAACAATGAAATGTTTGCATTAAATATTAAGCAGCAGCTGCTGCAAATTTGTAAGTTTTGCTTGCTTTCGTTTAACACGTAATTTGATGTTAAGAACTTAAAATTCTGTAGACAAGCACTTTGTCTGCAAAATAGTTAGAAACAGTTTTCTAACCATGTTTATTGCGTTTAAGAGCTCGGCAAATATTTGCACACACCTCTCGAAGCCCGCTTCCCAGATGCAAAATGTGCCGAAAGCGGCGAAAGGTAAAATAATTGCGATTACTCTCACCGTTTTATGCACTGCAAAGTGCGGGCTTGAAAGGGCCAAAGGGGGCGGGGTCGGGGTCGGGGTCGGGGTCGGGGTCGGGGTCGGGGGTTGGTTGTTGTGTGCGCGATGGGAAAAGTTTCGCTTGGCTCCATGTTTGCGGCCAAGCGATGGTTGAGGAGTGCGAGGAGGAGGGGGATGAGAAACAGGCGTCTGTTTGAGGCAACAATTGCTTTGTATTGCGCGAGCTGATAAAACGCTCTTTGTTAATACCCTGCATAAACAACAGTGAGTGAGTTGGATATGATAGACTTACAAGTAAAATGAACTAGATGATGTAGATGTAGATGATACGCATAACTATCTAAACTATATAAATTATATAATATTCGTTGGATAATATAGATAAAAATGTGAATCATATCTTTTAATCCAGTCTTAAGGATCCTTTGCTTTCGAATAATCCACATTAAAATTATACAAATATTTTTTATACTCACAGGGTAAGTTCTAGTCGGTCATTTGTGTACAAATATTTATTGTTATGGCAATTTTTAGTCATATTTTAAACAATTGAATGAGAAGCCAAACAAAATGATATTGAAAACTTTTTGCCGTTTCACAATTTTGCGAACATACTGTGGGAAGAAGAAGAAGAAGAAGCATACTTCCATCAATAAAACTATGAAAAAGCGATTGCCAATTGATGGGGGGCCATTGTGCGTGATGAATGATGACTCTGTTGTTCTTTCTCTGCCTTCTCCTCCACTTCACGTTCTTGTTGTTGTTGCATAAATTATACATGTACGTGTGTGCGTGAGATGGGATCTCAGTTTGGCCAATAGCTCAAATCGGCTGATGGCAAGTGATAAACGTTCTGACAGCTTGATAGACGTGCCGAAAGCGCCCGCATGCCAATTAGCTTCTCATTGGTCTATTGGCCAAATGGCTGCACATCGCAAGCCAAGCGAAACACGGGGCGTATGTGTGTTAAGGTAGAACTGAGGGGGCCGAGAATTATATGTTTAAACTGCAGGGCGATAAATCAAACGGGAGTATGAATCTAATGGTCTATTGTTAAGAAAGCTTTAGCTTTATTATAACCCAAACCAGCGTAGCACGTGGCGTATGAGTTATGAGATAAAGGATGAAAGGCCAACTCGCAATATTAAGCTTATTAGGCGAACTACGCGGCGTATGTGTAATAAAATGTAACATTCCAAGCGCAAATTTAACCCAATGATTAAATATTTAAGCTCTTATGCGATGAAACTTGACACCGTGGTAAAATAATATTCAACATTTTTGGACCGTTGTCCAATTAGGAACTTTGCTCAAGGTCAATACCATGGGAACTTGTCCAATTACAGAGCACGATTACAAGCAAGCGTGCCACGTGGCGTATGAGTGATAAAATACAGCACAATAACTTTGATCACCTGATGATTAAATATTTAAACTGCAATGTAATGAAATTTGCCGAAACTGTAAAGCAATATTTAAAATGAGAGTCAGACTGATGTCCAATTAGTTGCGCACCACGCGGCGTATGAGTAATAAGCATTGCCATAGAAACTGCAATACTCGACTTTAATAATTAAATTTCAATGGCAGCCACCAAATTAGAGCCCCAAACAGCCAAAATCGGAGAGCATATCAAACAGCTGAGCTGAGAGACTGGTTCGCATTGCCCCGGTGGATTGTTCCATTGTTCTCGAAATCCGTTTCTGATTAGACTGCAGTTGTTGTTGCTGTTGTTGTACTCGACTTAATTATTAGCACAATGGCTCAGCGAGCGCTTATCTTTAAAGTTGGAGTTGGGCTCCGACTTCAATGGCATTTGCTGGCAGCTGCGAATTATGATTTGGCAACGCCTTTAAACAAGCTAATTAAGTGCTCACAAATTTGGAAATTTTGGAAATTTGGCCAACTATATGCCAACAATATGTCGGCCTGGCTTAAAGATTCAACGGAACGGAGTGTCTGAATTAATTAACCAAACAGATTTCTAGGCACGTTTTCTGCCTTACGTGTTTTGGCCTCGACTGTTGTCTGCGACTCCAGGAAATTAATTAATTTATCATTGTTTTTGGAACAAGATTTTGTGGTACACACACACACACACATACACATACAAATACAGAGAAAAAGTTGGCACATTTGGCTTTTATTATTAACAATGCAGGCAACTTTTGTAATACGTGTAAGTGACTAAAATTTGATAAATACCCTCAACAGCTGCCACTTATGAACTTACTTAGTCTCACATACAATACACACACACACACGCACACACACAACGAAAGGGAACTGGACTCGAATTCTAATCTGACTGCAAAATCAATATCTTTATTGCTCAGACATCTGTATATAGTTCCATTAAGACTGAGAGTCCGTTGCACTGTTGTCCTTGTCCCCAAAGGCTCCCCCAAGTCCAGCCTCAGCCTTGAAGCCAGCCCCCCTCTGATCTATTGTCCAGTCATTTGTTTCAATTTATTCATCGAGAGCTGTGACAAAGCAAAGCCAAAATTAAAATTAAAAGAAGTACAAAAAATAAAACACTTGAACGCTTTGTATTAAGAAAAATGTTTGCCAAATGCTCGAAATATTTTTTGTCTCTGCAAACAAATTAAGTTTCTGCTTCCGAAATAAATTTCTTAATATTAGCTTTGGTATTGTTGAAGCTTGACAAATGTGTGTCTCAGCTCAAATGACTGGAAAATTATTAAACTTTTTTTGCTTATACATAGATAAAGGAACTCAAGAATTAGTTGCTTTGACAAAAATTGAAAGATATTTAAGTGCAGGATTATTTGCTCTTCTTTAAAGCCAAAAATGTCTATTGGATTAAATGCATTGCTTAAATTGATAATTGAGTTAAATTCTTAGTAATAATTATAACTAATTAATATATATTCTTAACACACACATCTGTCTAGAATAACTTTCATAACTTAATATTGAATTTAAATAATAATTAAATAATAGATATTATCTTTTCACATATACAACACACACATCATCATAATGTCTAACTACTCCATACGGACATTAATTTCAATTTGAATCATATTCTATTTCATTACTGAATTTTGAATTTAAAGGCTTTCCACCAGATATAACTGTAAAATGGAAAGATTCTCTGGCATTAATTAGAGCTAAAACGTAGTTGATTTTCATTTTTCAATTAACAAATATTGTTTAAGCACTCGGTATCTTAATTATGGCAACGGTTGGATTTTCGCATACGGAAATTCCGCGAGCTGCCGAAATCCACACTGCACATGCAGGTAAACACGCGCACACACACACGCACACAAACACAATCTCTACACACAGACACACCTCTGCACACAGACACACAGAAGCAACTGGCAAACAGGCTAAAAACGTTAGCTGGAAAGTTTACAAGCAGCGGCTAAAGCTGAAGCGCTTTCAGCCTTTATTTGCATAATTGCGGTTAATTGAAACGAACACGTTAATAAGTTGCAGAACAGTCGCTGTCACGAGGCTCCACTGTATGCAGCCCTGCAGAATGTCAGCGTGTAAGCATGTGTCTAGCTATTTGCATGCGGAATTTGACACAATTTGCTTCTCCTCATGTTGTTGTTGTTGTTGTTGTTGTTGTTGCTGTTGTTGTCGCTGTTCTTGTTGTTGATGTTGAATGGAACTTGTTTGGGAATTGGGTTTTAGCCATGTTGTATGCTAATGCCAGAGAGCATATGGCTCTGACAAGCGCAACGAGAAAAGTTCATGTCCAGAAGACGTGGCAAGAGCAAATGCTAACGATTTTTGCCAGCCATAAACCGATTAGGTCATATGAATATTAATGCCTAAAACGCGATTCCAGTTGCAGCAACAGCAGCAGCAGCAGTTGTAGCAGTCGCTGCAGCATCTGCCTTGCGTGCAACCGAGGGGCATGCAACAAGCAGCAGGACACAACTGCCACATGACTTGGCCATAACGATAATTTCATTATGCAAGCGATGGGAATTTAAGATAAGCACGTTCAACGAACACGAAAAAATAACTGAATAAAAACTTGATACAAATGTAGCAATGTAACAAGCTTAACAGAGGCTTACACTGTTAAGGCTTCTACAGCTGTCATAGCTGTTAGTAATTTAAAGTAATAAATAGTTCAATATTTTTCGATTAGAGAAAGACAAACAAAAATACGCAATGCTAATTATGTAAGCAAACATAAACTAATAACTGTAAAAAAAGTATCTTATTTATGAATCTAATCGATTGTACTCTCTGCATTAAATGCAAACATAATATTAATTATTTTGGCACACACCCAAGGCTAAAGATTAACTGCGCAGCTAAATAAGAGAAACAATGCCCAGTCCATCATTCCGTATCAGATAACTGTATATCAATGATAAACAATGAAATGAAAACCGCAATTCAAATATTTGTTTGGCATAAAGGTAAACATTTCACACCAGCACATACATACATATATACTTCTCTATATATGCATGTATGTATATGTAAGCCCTTTGCTATGTGAAGCTGCAGCCGTTTGATAGCTCGTGCCGATTGCCGCATTTTTGCAATTTTATGTGAATCAATAAACAATTTTTGCATCAATATAAATACAATATTTGCATTTAAAAGGCTTTTATCAGTCGCACTTTGTACAATTTATGTATTTGTGCCAGCTGCCAAACAATAAATTCTTCATGCTCATCAAAAATAAATGATGAATGTGTTTTGCATTTGAATACCAAATTCCGACTGCTGCTCAAATGCTGCGAAAGCTGCTTCTAATGTTATGTCCACTGGTGTACACTTCTGGCCATTAATCACGCGCATTAATGGCCAACTAGACCTTGGCAACTATTAGATACAAAGTGTTCCAGCGCCTTGTCTTTCGAAGCGGTGGGAGCTGCGGCGCTCGTTTGCAGCTGATTTATGCCTCACATGGATTAAATCGATTTTAATCGTCCCATAAGTGTGCGCAATGAAGTGCTCAATAAAACACACGCGAATGCAATTGCCATTGTAGAGAGCCTGTCGCCCTCTCAATCTAGTCGAGGACTCTTACGAACACGCGCTGGAGCCGGAAGGGTGAAATACCAACACACTTAAAGAGTCTGTGTGTGCATGTGTGTGTGTGGGTGTATTGTTTCAGTTGATTTGCTCATCGATAAATCTCTTTATCGCCATAATCGTTAAAGTTCATTCGTCACGGACTTTGATTACTCCACCAGCGAACGTTGAAGCCAAACCTGGAAGCTAATGTTAACCATGGCACAAATATATTGATCTAATACACATTATAACATTACTATATTTCACTCAATTATTAAGGCTTTTGTGTTCGATTTGTCATATCAAACTTTCTCATATACGAAGAATCATATTTGGAGTTAAGTATTTGAACATAAATTCAATATAAGTAGAAATAAACTTTCTGACCTTTATTATTTTTCGTAACATTTTTTATAGTTATAAACGTGTAGAACTTCTCGTCGCATATGAAATAAATAAAACAATAACTTTACACTGTTATTTGAAAAATACAACTGTATTATTGTATTAGGAATGTTAAAAAAAATATAGAATGAAAGCAAATGAACACCAATATAAAAAGAAGTTCTATTTATAGTTTCTATATTTTGTTGTTTAGATTGGTTTATTTTTCTACCCACAATTTCATCTGTTTATTCCACTGTACAAGCAAGTGCTCCCACATCGACAACTAGGGCACTGTTTTTGTTATAGCTGAGCGCACCGAATGTGTTCATTGGCTCAGTACTTATTGCCGAGTTTCCTCGCTGAGTTTCCACTTCGAATTGTCCTGGCAATCCACTTCCTACTCCTTTGTCCGCCTTAACCAATATCGTGTTCAGTTGAGTGTAACTCGGACAGTGTGTACATGACAAATTTTGTACAAGCAAACAAACAATTTAATAATTGATTAAGCGAACACGTTGGAAACATAAATATCTGTCTTAAGAGCAGAAAATTCTATGACTGTGTGTGAAATAAGCTGGCAATAAGCTGCTCTTACAAACTGCTTCAATATTGACGTATCCTAATACCCTGCGGCAAGAGTTTTTGCCGGGTAGCTTGAGCCTGGTTTTTCCACTCTGAATCAGACATATATCTATCTATGTAAAAGAACGAACGTAGTCGATCATATCCGCTCAGCGCACTTCTTATAAATAGGCTACTTGTCAGACTTAAACAAAAACCTTTGCTGTCTATTGGTGTTAAATTCCTTAAAATCGAGTGTGAGACAAATTCCTAAAATCTCTGATGTTATGTACAATGGGAAAGAGAGACGAGAAGCGGCCTTCAGTATCAAACTTCAGACTGGAAAATAATACGAACTGCAGTTTTGAGCAGCAGCTGCCTGCAAAAAGCGTTGTAAACAAATTTTCATTGGGCGTGGCAAAAACTTTTGCGCCTGACTGTAATGTGTAACAGATTTACTGATTTATTGTTAAAGTTTTGCACATTTGTGTTCAAATAGCTGAATGCGATATGTGCGAACGACGCTTATTACAAGAGCTGTCAGCCTTGTGAGAAAGTCTAGAATTTTTGGAAATTATTTCAAGCTTGGGGAAGGCAATTTAGACATGCAGTGAGAACTTTAAGAGAGCTTTAATCAGTTTGCAACAGTGCTGTTAAAGTATTTAAAAAGCGTTTATCGATGTTGATGTAGGATAATCGATAGCACAGAATCTGATAGCTACGAATATAACAGTTGAGGTGGTAACAGAACAGTGCGAAAGAGAGAGCTATATTGTTAGAGAATTTGAAAGAGATTTGATTTAAAGCATGTCTTTAAGTAGTTAACTAACAGTGTTGGACAAGTGCTTTTTGAGACATATCAAAATCGCAGACTGCGATGCCAATCACTTAACTTTGAAGTAGCCAAAGAACAGATTTAAGATTGATTCAAGGCACTCGAATCGCGGCAAAAGTAGTAGAGCATGCAGGAGTGTTGGCTAACGCCATAAGTGCTTGACATGTGTTCTTCAAAGCAGATACCGATTACACGACTTTGGTTGGAGAATTATTCATGATACTTGAAACAATGTTTCAGGCATGAAAGAGTGTTGGATAACGTGTCAAGTACTTAATAAGTGTACATCGAAGGTGTTATTGTAAATACTCACAGACTTTAAGGATTGTGTTAAGTCATGCAACAGTGTTGGTTAACGCTTTAAATACTTCAAATGTGCTGAATACCCAGACTATAGTTGATTGAATCTAAGCTTAAGACAAGAAAAAGTGTTGGATAATGACTTAAATAAGTAGTCATCGAAGCATGCAACAGTGTTGGTAAACGCTTTAAGTTCTTCAAAGCAGGTATCGGTAACAAAGACTTTGACTGAGGATTGATTCAAGCCATTTAAATCAAAGCAAAATTAGTCAAGTAGTCAAGCATGCAACAGTGTTAGTTAACACTTTAAGTAAGTAAGAATTCGATAACAAGGACTGTCACAGCAATAGATTAACTCTACAGCTCTATCGTTAAGCCTCAAGAAGATGGAAACAGGTAAACGTTTGCCTTGGCATTTATTTTAATTTTAATTCCCGACATTTGTTTCTTTTCAACTGAAACAGAAACGATGTAAAACTGGGAGAATTTTGCAAGGAAAAATATTATTATTATTATGGCATGTGAGCAGTGGCCAAGTATTTATGACATTTTAAATAAAGGACATAGCCTCAACCTCTGCCAGCGATTTTGCACCTGCAGCTGGTGAACTGCTGCCCACCTGCTCGTACCTTGTATCCAGTTTCTGTTAGCTGGGCGGCCAAAAGGAAAGCAAAAGCAAACCCTGAAATGAGACCATAAAATTGTAAACGCTTGCGCTGGCGCTGCCAAAAAGCGAAAGCAATAAAGACTAAAACAACTGCTTTGGGTAGCCCGCGAAAATGAGAGGAAAATGTGGAAAACTGACGGGGGGGTGGAAGGGGGGGGGGGTGGTAAAAAGGGCAGGTGGAGCGCATTACTCTGAAAGCACATTGAGCTTGCAAATGACTTTGTAAATGGCGCTCGACAAATATTTTATCACCAGCGAACAGCAGAAAATTTACTTTGTATGCTCCGCACAAAGATTTAAAGCCGCGTTAAAGCCCAAACTTTAATTATGGCCATGAAATTATTCATATCAAAACTTACAAATGGAACAAATGCCACTTTACAGTTGGTGAATATTCAATATTATTCAAATATTTATTGTTTTCAGCGCAATGCCCTTTGAAATGTTATCAAAAGGTTAGCTTTGAATTTTACAATGGGAACCTAAAAATGTCCATTACTGTACTTTATTTATTCCGTTAACTGAAGCACCTTCCAAGGAACGATAATATTTGGATAGTCAAGAGTTTGACCAATTTATTTTCTCAGAGTGTATTTTTTAAGACTTCATTTTGATTTAAACAAGAGTTTAATGCCATGCATTTCGCTAAGTGTATTAAGTACATGCATTCATCAAAAGCTTAATTTTGCCGCTTTTAATGAAATTTTCATTCTTTTAAAATTTTCTCAGCCGTATTTTAATTCCTCATTCTGTTTGCTGCAGTACATTTTCCAGCTGCCAGGTGGAAATGGGCAGTGGTCACTGCTGCTTGTTCCAGTAGTTTCCGAATGGGTCCCGATTCCGCAGTTAGTTATCCTTTTGACGTTCGCCTTTTGTCGCTGGCCCATTGTTCGGACCATTGTTTAATGGCCGGGCTGAGCGCTGTTTGCTCTTTGCCATAAGCCATTGTTTCAGCCAGGTTTTTTTCCCCCTTTGTTGTTTGTTTTCTCTGTTTTAGTTGTGAAGTGTCGGCTGTCGGCTGTCGGTTTTGCGGTCGCCTTTGGCTACATCCACGCCGACTAAAACACAGCAACAACTTCATCACCATCACCGAGAGTTAGAACAGTTTGGAGTTAAGTATTTGGCATGCTGGGTTGTGTTCCTTAATGTCTCCATTCGGTCTTCAGCTTCAGCTTCAGTTTCGGTTTCGGTTTCGGTTTCTGTTTAGCTTTCATTTTAATTCAGAATTTGAGAATCCGGCTTCTGGTTACGGAACTCCGGGCCTCGCAGCCGCGTAGTTTGCATTAATTTCACGTTCATTTCGCGCAATAATCGCATTTCACGTCCCGTTTCTCTCGCTCGCCGACAGTCCCGGCTTCCATATTGTTTTAATGGCGGATAACGGCCTTAATGGCATCTATTAAACATTTAATTTATACACTTGAAAATCACATTTAGGCTTCGCACCCGCACGAATGTTCCCAGTTAAACTGCCAGAGGAATCGTATTTTATTTGATTATCAACTTAAATTTGATTATGGCCAATGGAAACTGTAAACTGAAAACTGAAAGCTGAATAACTGAAAACTGAATAACTGTAACTGCAGTTATGCCCTCCACTGGTATCATCAATTTATACCAAATTAAATTTTACAATCCGCCTCTAAAAGATACAACCGTTGCCCAAATTGCGAATGAGGAGTGGGAAATGTTCATTTGATACTCGAATTAGATTTGTCATGAATCAAGTCAACGATTTGATAAGCACGTCAAATGCGAGCCGCTAGAAATGAGAAGTAACGAAATACCCTGTAAAATATAAAAATTGATCTGTTAAAAAAGAAATAAAATATTTAATGTGCAACCTCAATTAGAAAAAGAAAACGAAACAAGATAGTAGACAAGTTTGAAAGAGAACTTCGAATACAAAGTGCAGTAAATGAATTTTCATATACCCCTTGACTCGTCTGTTGCATGACGGGGTATAACAGCAAAAGCCTTCAGCAAATTCTAATTATTCATTGTAAACGCGCAGCGATGACAGCGAAAACAATGAACGCACTCAACTGTGAGAGCTGCAACAATGCGCATTCCAGACTCACACACACACACACACACACACATATACGCACAGACAGTCATCACAGACACAATATGTGGGGGGTGGGGGTGGGGGGTAGTCATGGTCATGGGCAAGGATTTGAGCAATGGAAGGCATCGTTGACATTTTTTACAATTTTCTAGTCGTTATTTACCATTGTTTCAAGCTGAAAGAGAGATGAGGGAGACACAGATACAGAGCGAACTCACAGATGCAGATACAAATACAGTCGCAGCTGCAGATACTTTCGGTGCGAGTGCCACACATAACCGTATTCCTGTTTGCTATGGCAGCAATTTGCAGCATTTAGTACAAAGTCCATTTAACTTTAATGCACTGCAATTGAAGTTATTTTGCAATCCTTTAGACACGCTCGAGGTGTTCAGCCAGTGATAAGACACACAATGCCAATCCCCAGCTCACAGATACTATATACATACATATCTATATATACACTCATACAAACACATATGTTTGTATATTTATATAGCCTGAGCACCCGCGACAAGCGTTTGGCAGTGCGGCCAACAAATTTGCATCTGACCCACGCGTAATTAATGAATTTTAGTTTTGGCACACTGACAAAAAGTTTTCATATACCCTGTAGAAGATAAACATATGCAATAGAAACTATGAATACGTTTGGTTTGCTTATATTTCATTAACATAACACTGAAAATGTGGCTGCTTATCTTTGCATTAATTATCTTTTATATAGTCGAACTGTACATTCGCCATTTAAGCTATCCAGGGTATTTGCTGGCTGTGCACACTCTTCCCTTTCACTGCCTGTACGCAATGCGACAATGCTGGAACACAAAAACAAACATAAACCACAAAGTAAAGAGGGTCGAACAAGCCCCAATTTTCTAAAAAAAAATAGAAATATTAGACAAACACTAGCCCGACTAGCAAATACCCTGCAGACCGCAATTAGACTGTTTCCAACATTCAAGATTATACGTATAATAAACCTGTAAGAAAGTCGCTTACTTTGCTTTTTAAGCAACTTTTGTGCTTCTTCTTAGCAAATTCTTTTAGAAATATGCTTTTTAATAAGTTCGGTGCTTATTGCCCGATCTTAACGAGACTTTCAGAGCAACACAATGAATACTGTTAAAGAATTTGTAACTTGATACTCTTACATTCGATTTTCAAAGCACAAACGCTATAAATATTACGGGTATTCCAGGAAATTTGTCTGGAAATACAGAAATATGAATTTGTGTCATTGTATTGTGATTTGTGAACCGTTTCACATTCAGAGTAGGCACCGATTTATAGTTTAAGAAAACTGTAATGTATTAGTAACAAAATTTTCGTTTCTTTTATATGTAAGTATAAGGAATTTTATTATATTTTTTTTTTGTAGAGAAATTCACATACCACTGTTGTTGTTTGTGTAAATGCAAAAATATGCTTTAAATGCATAACGATTTGAATAACCAAATTATTGGCAGATGAATGCTTTTGAAGGTACCGCTGGGAACAGACGAGTGCACTCAAAATCACAGTAGTTCCGATACGGAGACACACGTAGAATAACAGGAGACCAAATGGCCAATGTAGTCGTGAACACAACCTCGCCCATGGCCGGACGCCGCCTGAACCGGGACGTGAACAGGCTGTTGGCTGCGGGGTATCATACAACCGTTGACGACGACATGACCAATTTGGATGTGCGCCTCGAAGGACCGATGGGGACCGCCTACGAAGGCGGGGCTTGGACCGTGAATGTTGCGATGCCCCAGGAATATCCGTTGAAGGCGCCGCGCGTACGATTTGTAACAAAAATACTGCATCCGAATATTGAATTCACCACCGGGCTGGTGTGCATGAATGTATTTAAGCAGGCCTGGTCGGCCAATTATGATCTGGTGAATATATTCGAAACGTTTTTGCCACAATTGCTCCGCCATCCGAATCCACACGATCCGCTCAATCATCATGCAGCAGCCATTATGAAGCGTTCCGAGCAAGACTTTCGTGACACTGTTTCCATGTTTCTGAGGATGTACGCCCTACCGATTGTCTTACCAGGTCAATCCAAGGACAATGAGAATCTCGAGAAACACTCCTCAGATTTAAGCTTGTCCGACCTGTTATCCGATGATGATGACGATTAACTGTTGGCTGGTCTTTTGTTTTTTTAGTAGTGTGCATTTTCCTTGAACTACCCAAATGCTATTTTTTTTCTCTTGATTAGGATTAGTATTGAAAATGTATTTAAAATAAAGTATTAGAAAGTCTCATCGTCTAATAAAATGTTCGCTAATCTTACAGAAAGTGTAGAGTAAATGAGATACATTTTACTGTTTATTAAACTAATAAATTTATCAATCAATCAATCAATCAATCAATCACACTGATTAAAATCGGTTGAAATGTACTCAATAGTCTTCTCGATTTAATTACCTTAAAAGCATTTACAAGCGACAATCTTTAAATATTCATTGAATACTTACAAAGGCTTAAGATATCCGAGTTTCGCAGCTAATTGCCATTTGGGCTCGACCTATAAATTTAAGATGCTCGCCTGCCTGGGGGTCAAAGTTCGGGTCAGCAAATTATTTATTGCTTCGCATTCATGTGGAAATTGCGATTTAAATGCGATAATTGCCTAGTCACAAATGCATTTAATACCCCCCCAAAAAAAAAACAAAAAAAAAAGAAAAAAAAAACTCTAGTGTTAATTGTCATTGAGCAAAAGGCCAATAAATATTTGTTAAGTGAAAGTTTGATGGAACAGCTGTCAATGAGCACTTAATGAATGCGCATTTCATTTATTCAAGCTAACATTTAATTCTCTGAATCATCAGACTTAATTGCGTTACCTTTTCCTACATTTTAATATATATATGTTTTACTTTTATTGTATATTTTAATACCTATATAATCACGACCAATACGAAAAAAAGTAGATATAATAAATTGGAATTTTCTGTTGGAATAAGATATTTGCATATAGTCACAAATAACTGGATGATTATCGATATTCGAATTACATTTTCTGGCAGACACTTTCAGAATGTTTTCGCTGTTCTCTCGGTTGCCTGGCAAGGACTTAATTAAATGCAAAAATTCCTCGGCTTGTCCATTTTTCAACGTCAACAGCTCCAGTTACCAGCTAGTTGGCATAACTTGATCGTAAATATTTCCATTAAAATTCTCTTGGTGCCACATAATTAGCCATAAGCCAGAAAATTGTTGCAAATTGTGTAAAGCAGCTGCCACTTTAAGCTTGAAGACCGATTGTCAGCTCTTGAAGAATGTTTTGTTTTGTTTAGTTTTGCTTGTCATTAGGGGTATTCCATTCGCACAATATTTTCAGCAGTTACCACAATTCAACAGCAGGCAACGACTGTCAGCTTGGCTAACTGAAAAACACGCTAAAATGCAATTCGTCTGTCACCCGAAATTGGTTTAAATCGAAAGGAGTATTCGTAGCTCCCACCGCTCTCTTCTTCTTGGCACTTGCTAATGCCAATGACGTCGCTGTGCAACGTTCCACACTGATGCGCCGGATGGGGCAGCCAGTGGGGCAACCAGTGGGGCAGGCAGTCAGCCAGTTGATGGGCTGCACGTGTACCACAAAAAAAAAAAAGGAAGAGTGAGAAAGTGTATGAGAAAGAAAGGGGAAGAGAGTCAAGCGGATTGCAAAGAATTCCGAATTTCGTTTTTGTGGCCCGAATTAATGCAATAGTCGTTTTCAGCTCGAAATGACTTTTTCGACATCCACATCCACATTCACATCGACGCCGACGCCGACGTCGACGTCGAAATGATGGCATCATTCGAGCATTCCATAGAAAATGACATCGTCTGCATGCAAATGACAGAAGTCTAATGAATTGTACACACGCATCAGCTCAGATGCAACATGTTGGCATTGTTGATCAGATGAGTTAACGCTTCACTGAATACAACAATCAACTCGATGCCAGGTCAAAGAAGCTGCGACTAATATGTGTCTGTGAACTTGACGAACTGGTTCACTCCCTTTAATAGAAATCGATCCGACCTCAAATGTTAAAGCTAACAACATCCATACAAGCTTAAGAGCGTTATTCATACTGTCACGAATGTGACCATTTTTATTCCATTTTTATTCAGTTAATCCCTACTTTAAGGATTACTCCATAATATTTCCAATTGGTATGCAAGGGAAGAAGTTACCAGGTAGACGAGTGAATGCATATATTCAAGTACTTTTCATGCACCTGAATAAATTTGGATAGACTTATGTTCTACTCTCTCATTTTATTCCTTGCATGCATATGGTACTCCATTCTATTAATAATGTAGACACAGCTATAACTATATTACATTAGTTCCAAGTTATTTTTTTACCTTGCATATATCTAAGTATTATGTATGGACTCTTAGACAAGTGCTTTAACTTACCGTCTACATAGTTTATTTATTGAATTGCGTCTCAAGGCGTCCTTCGAGCTTTATAAATAGATGGCATTCATTTCTAATCCAGACCATGCACAATAGAAATTATCTTAGGTGTACGAGTAATAAATATTCTAATTGAGTACACTGCGCTAAAAGTTTGCCCAACAGCATCACAAAAATACTTGAAGTCCATTTGGCTGTCTCCGAGACTCTCTCGAGCAGAATGCTAAATGCCTTGTAGAACCATTCAAATCAAGTGGGAGAGCGATGCTAAGGCGACAGTCGACACTCGACAGTCGAGAACCGAGGACTGAGAGCTGAGAACGGAGAACTTTAAATGGTTGAGGGGATTCGCCTGCATCGCTCGCTAATTTATTCAACTAAATTAACTCAAGCTCTCGATGGAGGTTGGTCTTAACAACAAGGATGCTGACGGGCTGGAAGGTGGAAGGAGGCGTTGGTGTGGGCAGAGGGAAGGGGGTCGTCACTCTACGCACGTTGATATTGCGAAAAGCAACTCATTAGCATATTCTAATTAATTTATATTATTCCAAAATGCACAAACTTAATTGCTACGGCCACTTAGTTAATGAAATTGTAGTTCAACTCCGGACCGTGAGATTTCAAAACTTTATGCGGCTGCCAATGACGATTTCAAAATGTCTTGCGACAAACCTGGAAGAGCGTTGGCAGCGCGCACTAGAGATGAGAGCGTGCCAGGAAAGTGACAATATATCGGAAGATCTATCAATAACTTTATTTGTAAATATATATTTATTCTGCATCCGCATCTCTAATCTGTACTTAAAATTTCTATCTTATCTGTATCTCTACATCTGTATTAGTCGTGCATTGCAACGATATATCGATAGCTGTATATACATTTGAATCTCTATCTATAACTTTATTTGTAAATATATATTTCTTCTGCATCCGCATCTCTAATCTGTACTTAAAATTTCTATCTTATCTGTATCTCTACATCTGTATTAGTCGTGCATCGCAACGATATATCGATAGCTGTATATACAATTGTTTCTTTACTAATAATTTTATCTGTTGATGAATATTTCGTCTGCATCTGTATCTCTTATCTGTATTTCACTTGATGTCTGTATCCCTGCCAACATCTGTATTGGTCGTGCGTTTGTCGTGCTCACGCGCACATCTCTAGTGCAGCAGTTAACAAAAATGAAGCTTAATATAAACTTTTAACAAGAGTCACAGGAAGCCAACATCATTTTAAGATGACACAACATTCGTAAGCCTCATTCACAAACTGTGTGTGTGCGTGTGTGTGTGTGTGTGTGTGTGTGTGTGTGTGTGTGTGTGTGTGTGTGTGTGGATGGGTGGCGCTGCCTTTCATTAGGCTTGAGAAGATTTTGTTGGCAAACAAATTTTTGCGTAACTCTTATGGGGTAACGGAATAAGAAGAAGAAGAAGAAGTAGAAGTCGAGTAACGTTGCGGCTACGAAACTTCCAGATACACTCACACACACACACAGACACACACATACACACACTCAGTGAGGCAGACAATTTGCATTTGCCTTACGCCTGGTAAACAGATTGCGTTGCGTATACGCCCAGTTGTCTGCTGGCCTCTTTTTGAGGCAGATATCCCCCGTTCGTCCATTGGACCGACTGGCACTTTGTCACGAATAAACTTTGAGTGTTTATAAGTTATTTCAGTGTACGACTGTCTGTCTGTCTGTCTGTCTCTCAGTTTGGGTGGCTGTGTGCGTGTGTGTGACAAGCGACGACACATGTTTTCAGAGTCGTTGGGATCTGCTTGTGGCACAATGCGCCCGCCTGGCTGCTAATTTATGCCGCATAGAACTCAGCTCGAGAGAGATTTCCAGTAAGCCGAGCACCTTTGTGCACCTGCATGAATGTCGTGTTAATAACATGCGCTGCCACAATTCGACAATTCGACAGCACACAATTGGGTCTCCCCTCAACCGCACATCCACTCATCCACTCACACAGTCGCAAGTTTCAAGCAGGTCCATTGTTGACAGAGACAATTGCAGCAAAGCAATGCAACACTGCTCAATGATGTTTGCTGTGGGGTGTACAACAGGTATTTGGCATCAATTACCAGCCAGTTCTTAAACTGTTTGCCCAAGCAACAAGCTGCTTGTCGCACATCAATGGGAAACACTGTAGGCACTCAGCCTTAGCCTTAGCCTTAACATTGGGGCAACTGGTTTTTGCATAACTTAGCATTTACTTAATCAACATTGTTTAAATTAAATGTCTCTTACATATTTACAATCTTATTTACAATCCAATTCGTATTTAGATATATTTTTATTTTCATTTCAGGTGTAAGATTAAAAACTTTTGACAACTTTTCATTTCAAGTGCCAGATTTCCATTTTTGTAACAATTATTTTAATTGCTATACTCTGTACACAAAGCAGACAAGAGCATATTAGTTGTTTCTAACATCCTTGTTTGACGGAATCACATAGTCATGTATACCCGATAGGGTTGTGGTTTAGTCAATTGCACCCGACTACGATTCTCTTAATCTTTTTCTTGAACCATTTTTCATTTCCAAGCACAACAAATAGTTTGTTGTATGAGAAAAAGTAGTATATAAAATAAAAATAAGTAAATGTGATGACTTATTTAAGATGTGAAAACTGAGAAAAATAAGAAAAACCCCAAGCTCAAATAACTTTTGTTCGGCTTAACCTCAGATAAATAGAAAATAAATAAATATTATTTACGTTTCGTCCATTTAAATCTCTCAGAATGCGATAAACAAACGTCAAAGGCAATTTGGACCGGAGGCGCTTTTAGTTTCAGATTTGTCAGGGCACATGTTCAAATAAAAATGACTTTCTGTGTAATCGACAAAAGGATAAATCCGTTTTGTGAATCTAGTTTTCAGTGCCAAATGACGAGGCGGCCTTCACTGGGAGCAGCCAGCAGAGGATTCGCAGTTTCCATTCAAATTGGGGGGCAATAAAGCGAATGTCGATAAATGAGATTGACAATGACAAACATGAAATCGAATGCAGGAAGGTTAACACAAAGATGAAAAAATGCCAGTTGCGAGTCAATAAAACGGAGAAGGAGCCTCAGCATAAAATCGTGCTGAGGTCAAATGCCAAACAGAGCGAAGAAGAAGAGCCAGCTCAAACCCCAAACGATAACAAAAAACAAAAAAAAAAAAAACAAAAAACAAAAAAACCAACCCAAAGACCTTAAAACAAAATGAACCCAGCAGAGTGACAGCTGAGCTGAGCGTCTAGGTTAACAGATGGCAGAACATTTACGGCCACTGTGGCCATGTGTCAGTCGGTGACCAATGCTTCCAAAGGGCATCACCAGAAGAAGAGGAAGAGCGAAGAGCGCTACAGTCGAGTGTGATCGACGAATACATACTGTGCAGATCATTTACCACTCAAGTTTCTCAATATACGATAGATTAATTTGATTATTGATAGAATACATAAGATTATGATTTAAATAGACTTTTTTAATTACCATCTATTGTTTGCTTTATTGGATTCAAATTCTTCCTTTTCTAGCTGTTACACATTATCATAAGAAACCGATCTACCCGTTTTATACATTTCCAATGCATGCAGGGTATTAAAACGGAGAAAAGTAAATGACAACTGAAATGACCAAACGTCAAGTGCACAAATACATCTCCAGCCCGTCCTCCACTTTGGCCAAAAAGGGGGAACAGCTGGCTCGGTCGCTGGGTTTAAATGTGAATTAAAGAATTGCCCAAAGGTCCGCAGTTGAGTAACACATGAAAGATGGCTTATATGCGACTAGTTGGCCACTTATGGTCGGCAAAGGGTTTGGGCCAGCAGTAGCAAATGGGCAAACATTGGTTTAGAGAGCGCTGCTGCCCACTCGCCAGTCGCCAGTTGCCAGTCGCCAGTTGCCAGTTGCTGCATTTGCCATTTGCATAAATCAAATTTGAATATGCATCGCTGGCTGCCGCTGCCGCTACCACTGCCGCTGCCGCTGCCGCTGCCCGTTGCCAGTTGCTGGGCGACGCGGATGCGGATGCGGGCGACAAGCTCAAAGCAGCTGCACAAACACGTACGTGCAGCAAAGCATGTGTGTGTGTTGTGCCCCACCTGTCCTCGAACACGCACGAACTAAAAAGCACGCACAAAACTTACGCACACTCGCGCACACACACGCCCCTACAATTGCTAATGTGTGTGTTAGTATAAAGCGGCAAACGCTGTACAGCTTAACCACCCGACAAAAATAAAATAAGCATAAAATATAGATTTTTTTCTTTTTATTTAAAACAGGTTCAGTAAGGAAAATAAAATATAAATATAAATATATAAAATATACATATATTTCGTAAAATTTGTGTTCGTTATAGACATTTTTGTCGGTTGTATTCCTCGGCGCTTTCTTTTCACCGACTGCCGCATTAAGATTAAACTTTCTTTGCTAATTTACGATGCACAAACACATTTGAAGCACATTAACACAGGCGAATGCCACCAGCGACTCGTATATGGCAACATTTTGTTGCAACTGCCACTCGCGAATTATGAAAATTAAATTTAAAAGAAAAATGCATTGCTTAGTAAATAGTATTAGGAATACATTTGCTGTGGCTTTTCACGCTTAACTATCTGCCACAGCTTTGTGGAAAAGAAAAGAAAAATAATTTTTAAAATAGATATAAATTGTTTATATTAATTATTTACAATGCATTTATGATATACGATTGTCATACTTAAATGTTTCCACATGTATTATTTTAATTGGCGTTCAATAAAAATAATGTACAATAAAAATTTTACATATTACATGAAGAGTATATCATTCAAGTTTATATAAGATGACTATCAACGCTTACTTAAATTTCATACACTTTACAAAATTTACTTTACTACTAGAATGAAAATCTTAGACAGCTAATTTAATTTCTGATTCACTCTGTAGAAGCTAATAAAAAAATAAAAACTAGACAGAATATACAATATCCATATCCATATTAATTGCGGGTGCGATCCTTTGTCTGAGTTCCCATTGTATTTGTATCTTAAAAGGAAAAGATCAGTTAAAAGCTCAGAAAAGAGAAGATAAGACTAGTATTACTTGGTAAGAGATTGGATGGAGGTATCGGTGGTGGTGGAGGAGGTGGAGGCGGTTGAGGCTGTGCTTGGGTTACACCCTTTCTATTGTCTGCATCTTGAAGAAAATTAAAGGATATTAAGTCAGGATAAAGCTATGGTGAATTAATCATACCCGGATCCAAATATGTGCGGCGCACCGGAGACTCTTTATTCTCTTCTACACTGGTATCATCTAAAAAAGTGTAGAAAATTAAACTTCGGTTCATGTTCAAAAATCTAAATATAGATTATAAAACTCTGTTCTGACTCCCACCATTCAAGTTATGAAACAAAATTAGACCATAATCGTACCTCGTTTGGGTTCAGGATCCGGTGGAGGACTTCGAGTCGACGCACCTTCAAGGAAGTCCTTATGTATGGACTCATTTGTAATCTCTGGGCCCAAATACGATTCACCTTCGTGCAGCGCCGTAGAGTTTGTCATAAATGGTTGCAATAGGGTCGTAAGATATGATTGCAGAGAGTCTCTTTGAGATACATCAATGTCCGTATCCTGTTCCATAACGGGCTCTTTACGAGTAGCTGGCTTACTCTCTGTAAAGCCCGTCATTAAGTCCATTGGAAACGGGTAGTATATTTTTACTCTGCGCTCATGAGCTATCGAAGTTAGGATCTGCAAGTGCCGCAACTGTGGATACAAGCAATTTATTTATGCTTGCAAATGATTAAATAAGTATTTTGATTTAACTTACCTGCAGGGCAATTTGGTTTTTTGCCATTACATCGGACGCATCCTTCAATGCTTCTGAAGCCATGAGCTCTCCTTCTGCTGATATGATCTTGGCACGAGCCTCTCTCAGAGCCTCCGCCTCGCTGGCCATCGTCCGTTGAAGTACATCGGGCAGGTTAATGTCCTTGCTGAAGAAGAAAATAACATATATAACAGAGAATCATGGGAACTTGAAGTCTTACAGCGCTACTCGATCGATTCTGACGCCCCACTTTGCTGTGGCTCGGTCCACAGCAATTCCAATTTCTCGCGAGAGTCCTTCCCTTGAGGTCAGAAGTTCGTGAAGGGTTTTCCCACCCACCACATTACGTAATGTCGTCTGAGCAATGAATATCGTGGACTCATGCACATTGGATATTTGTATTGTGGCTTTCAAGGATCCTGTAATATGGTAAAAGAGAACTGCATCGACGCTTATCGTCACAGAGTCCTTGGTGATCATCTCCTGGGTGGGAATAACCTCCACCCTCGTACGCAGGTCCATGAGTCCATAGGAGTCGATGCAAGGCAAATGCCAAACAAGACCTGGTCCAAGTGCGCCTTTTCTGAACAAATGAGGAAGCTTTTATTGCACGTCTAATCTAAGACTATTGTGATCCAAAAATATTACCTAAGTCGTCCTAGGCGAAAGAATATCGCTCGTTGAAATTCTGCGACCGTTATGTAGCAAAAAAAGATGGAGAAAGGAAAAGTCAACACAACGAGTAACCAGGACAAAAATATTGCAATTTTCTCAAATGTAGAACTCTTAGTGTTCTCACCTACAACGGAATTAGGAGTTTATCTTTCTATAGATTCGTAGGAGTAGCACAATTACTTGTGGGAATATAATTATTTGGCTCTCTTCGCCTGAGTTTCCCATCTTCGTCATACACTAATTCCTCTTCATTACCCCTTTCCCTCGTCGAATCTCTCTGGATGCGAGAAACTCGTTGATTAGCCATAACAAATTTTGTAGTCTGTCAATTCGGAAAAACATATTTACGAAAGTATTCAATGTCTTATAATTCTTGGAGCTCTTGATTAAGAAAACTTTTAGCTTATTTCAAAAAATATAAACATTTTACACATATATTTCATATTAATATGCAACTTAGTCAACTAATCATTCATTCAATTCAATTCGTCTGTAATGTATACCCTGACTCTGAACAACTTGACTCAGAGCAGTTTTCCGCTTTGGACCCAAAGAACGGTATAAATGGACCGAAGCCAGCGGATCCACCCTTTTTACGACCCTCAAATGGAGATAATATTTCCATTGGGAAAGGGTATAATATCTTAACACAGCGCTCTTGGGCAATCGATGTTATGATTTGTAAATGCCTTAGCTGTAGAATTTTAAGAGAAGTTATGAATCTTTTCCGGGCAGTAAATATTTCCCAATATTTCCCACTAACCTGTAGTGCAATTTTATTCTGAGCCATTACATCGGATGCTTCCTTTAAGGCCCTCGAAGCCAAGACCTCTCCCTCTGCAGATATGATCTTGGCTCGAGCCTCTCTAAGGGCCTCCGCCTCGCTGGCCATCGTCCTCTGAAGAATGTCCGGGAGGTTGATATCCTTGCTGAATATAAATACAAGAACTTAGGTACAAATTGATGAAATATAAAATTTCTTACAGTGCAACTCGATCGATTCTCACGCCCCACTTCTCGGTGGCTCGATCCACAGCAATTCCAATTTCCCGAGACAGTTCTTCCCTGGAGGTCAGAAGTTCGTGAAGGGTTTTGCCACCCACCACATTACGTAATGTCGTCTGGGCTATAAAAATTGTCGACTCGTGAACATTTGAGATTTGTATTGTCGCATGCAATGAGCCTGTGATATAGTAAAAGAGGACTGCATCGACGCTTATCGTCACAGAGTCCTTGGTGATCATCTCCTGAGTGGGAATAACCTCCACCCTCATACGCAGATCCACGAGTCCATAAGAGTCAATGCACGGCAGATACCAAACAAGTCCTGGTCCAACTGCGCCCTTTCTGCGGGAAGGTCGTGCTTACAGGTTGGACTTACGTATCTGATCCACAAATATTACCTAAGTCGACCTATGCGAAAGAATATCGCCCGTTGGAATTCCGGGATCGCAATGTAGCAGAAGAAAATGCTGAAGGGAAAAGTCAACACAACGGCAATCCAGGACAAAAGTATTGCAACTTTCTCAAAGGTGGAGCTTTTCTTATTCTCACCTAAATTGGAATTTAAATTATGTCTATTTATATAGACTTCTAAGAATTCGTAGATTAAAAACAGTTACTTGTTTGAATATATTTCCTTCCTTCCCTGCGTCTGGGCTCTTCATCATCTGCAGTATCTTTTTGTCTTCTCTCATCTAATTCTCTCCTGTTGCTAGGATTTGGTTGAGTAGCAGCCATAACAGCAAATTTTGCAATGAAGAAAGAAAAAAGAAAAAAATTAACAAAATCTACACTATATTTGCTTTAAAAGTCTTTGAGTTATTGATTAAAATGTGAAAGGATTTTCCGAATAGGGATATGTAATTTATACTATTCTACACTCTACTCAACTACTATTAATCTTCTTTAGCTTTTTCACTCGGCTTGATTAAAGGAGTTTGCAATTTCGTAGTAGAAATGCTGCCTACGCCTACGAGTTTGCATAATATTTTGCGAAAAGTAACTGAAAACTTTTAAATTTATATGCAATTGCATTTTGGACAATTTCACAGAATGCCAAACTTTAGGAAAACAAATAAGAATGCACAAATGCAGGCGACTCGACTTGAGGATATCCTGTAGCATTGCTTATCGTGACTTTGCAAGAGATATTTTAAACTGATGATTGCAGTTTTATTCATTTTATGGTGATGAAGTTGTCTGCCTTTAGTTTTTTATAAAATACACTAAGGCAGGGTACAAGTAGATTGTAAAGCAACACGGCCAATGGTCAGAATTGTCTGTGGGGGTCAGAAAAAATAAGTTTGTCACTGAAAGTTTGGCCAAAGTTGGCAGTCGAAAAACTAAAAACTTTTGTTTTCTCGCCTACATTATATTCTTTCTTTTTTTAGCAAATGGCAAGAGACAAAGGCCAGAGGTTGAGAAAGAGAGAAAGAGAGAGAGTGTGAAAGAGAGGGCGGGATAATAACTTCGGAATGACTTTTGTTGCTTCCCTATAATGCATTGTGCGGCAGTGGCAGCTCCTAACTTTTCCACTGCGTGACCACATGTGCAAACCCAAAAGTTTATTCTTCTGCTCCATTCAGTTCACCCGCTGCCAGATTCATGCGATCCCATCATAAAGTAATTTATGTGATTTTCCCATTCCCATCCCCATCCCCTATCCCCATCCGATTGCGAAATGCAGCGCCATGCGCCATATGGTCAGACAGGCAGCCAATTGTACGAGCACATAGAAAATGACTCTATTATGTTTTCGACTCAAATGGGAAACATTCTCCGACATTCTCCGGAGCGGAGGCTCATAAAGTTATTAGTCTGGAGGGAACGACTGACCGCAACGTATGAAGTAATTCCATGGACTGACTAAATGAATGTCACATCGGACTAAACGAATCCGTCATTGTCAGCATTTGTAATGGAATACGACAACATGAGTGCACACAAATATATACTGCTATATATACTGAGTATTGACTGAGGGCCAACAGCTTAAGCGGATTAAATCCCGTTTAATGCATGCGAGACAATCGGGATTGCAGCTAAGGTCAACCGAAAGTTTGCAATAATTAAGGAATTAGCGTAATGTTATGTAATCGAAAGGGAATTAAAAGCAGCCAACAATTAAAATATGTTAATTGCATAACAATAGAATAAAATAAGGGTAATCGAATGTATCACTCAACGAGAAAATTTCTATTCATCCCAAGTAGTAAAAAACACAACTAAGTAACCTTGCTTTTAAGTTCCATTCTCTCCAACTAAAACTCACATTTCTATATTACAAGCCGACACGAACAGAAGGAAACTTTAAGACACGCTCAAATTAAACAAATTTGGTATCAAAATGAAAAGCCGCAAGGAAGGCGATGATAATGTAGCCATACGAGAGGCCATACGAATGGCTCAGATAGGTGGGTAGCTAGTCAAAGACTATATCAATCGCAACTGAGAATAATTGAGGTTAAATCAGATTTCTCCTCGGTGCGCACCACGCTGATTGAAAACATAATGCGAACCATGAATGAGGCATTTGAACGGGTGAAGATCTCGTTGATATTGCCAAAGCTGATCGAGGAGCGGGCCATGGTGGTCAAGGTGTTGACCGGTACTCCCTATGAGGAGGCCATTAAGCTGGTGGATCACTTTATGCGCAGGCGCGATATCATATTGCGAGAGCAGCGATCGCCACTGATGGATCACGGCATGATCCAAATAATCGATTACTTTCAGCGGAACCGTCAAATCTACACTTTGTTCCCCGTATTCATGAACAGCATGAACGAATCCGAGCGCAAACTGTTGACGACCTTCGAAAAGCTGCTCGAGATGACTCGAGCCCATTTGGAACGGGACGCCAAGGCGCAGATACAGCAGGAACGCTATCTGCAAGGTGTCTTTAAGGAGAAGGAGAAGCTCACGGCTGATATAAAGAATATCGAGATCAAGATTAAGGCTCACCGGGTCGAGGAGAGTCGCAAGCAGGCCGACAAGGTGACATATCTGGCAAAAATAGCCGAAGAGATGCGAGTCAAGAAGATGTTTAATGATGAGAAAATCGCACACGAAGTGTGAGTAAATATACCCTGAATTTTATTCATATTTGCATTAAATGTTAACCTCTGTATATCCTCCAGTGAGCTTTGTCGACGGGCTGTGCTCGCAAATGTCAAGAACAGCCAGGAGAGACAGCAGGAACTATTGGAAGAGCTCGAGAAAGTGCGATACGATGAACAGAAGCTAACGAAGGACAACAAAAAGGCTGAAAAGGAGAACCGTGAAGAAAAGTAACTAAAAATTAAACAAACTAAAACATTTTAATATTAACAATGAGCGTTACAGAAACAAATTGCAATTACAACTTCAGGGAATTATTAAGAAGTATGACACGGTGATAGGTGAGAAAATCGCTGAAAATTTGGAGCTGACAGATTTGCTGAATGAGGCCAAAAAGAATCTCAATGCGTTTATGGTCTCCTATCGCAAAGAGGAGTTGATCTACAATGAGATTGTGATCAAGCGTGAAAAGGAAGAAGAGCGCGTCAAGCAGTTGGCTATACTCAAATATATGGTAAATCGGGCCGCTCGCAAAATTCAAAGATATTGGCGTGCATGGCGCAAGCATTTGAAACGCAAGAACAGACGCAAATAGAATTGAACACCAAATGGACAGCAGATAAATCCAGCAAAATCTAAATAATAGTGCACCACATCATATCATAATGGAACTGTATTATAAAACATAAAAATAAATCTCGATATAATTGAAAATGTAACTGTTTTCATTAACTATTTGTGTGTATATTGGATTAGATAAATGAGACGGTAGTTATTGATTGTATGAATGCCTTAATTTCAGGAACTGCAATAGATATATACTGATATCATATTTACAATTATTTTCCTTTGATTTCTTCAGCTCTTTTTTATGACAGAGTTTCATTTATAAAATAGTGATTTGTATTCACTTATAGTAAACATAGATTTTAAACGCTTTGTTGTTAGCTTAAATGTTTAAAGCAGCAGCTTGAATTAGGATTCAGGGTATCTGCCAGTCGGCTGCTCGACAGCTTGTTATTTGTTTTTGAAGCACACAAACACTAACTTTTATAGAACATTGTTGTTGTTGTTGTTGTTATATATATTTTTTTTCTTACAGCATGGATCGTGTGTCGTTGAACTCGCTGGACATTGAGCACACATCGCATAAGGAGCAAACCAAAGCTGCAAGAGGCCTCCATGTTGCCGGAGGTAAGAGTGGGAGGCGAAGTAGTGTACACTTAAAGTAAACTCTTGCACCACAGATTCGTCCATGGTGCGCACCACACAAATAAATTGTGTCATACGTGTCCTGGAGGAGTCGATGGACCGTGTCATGAGCGCGTTGCTATTGCCGAAGCTGCTGAGCATGCCGCATCGCGGAATCAAGGTCTTGACTGGCAGCAAGTTTCAGGCTGGCGTTCGTCTGTTGGAAGACTTTATACGCAGGCGTAACATTATTGTGAAGAAGCGGCGATCACCGTTAAGTGATAACGGTATGATCCGTCTGATTGACTACTTCCAGAGGAATGCGGACGTATTCAAACTGTTTCCGGAACTGAAGATGACGGCCGATGATCGGCAATGGTTCATCGCATTTGAGCACCTGGTGCGAATTGCGAAGCACCACTTGAGAACCAACTCCAAGAAGCAGATTAACAAGGAGCGGCTGCTCCACAAGGTCTACCACGACAATGAAGCTATGAAGGACACCATAAAGCATCTGCAGGCCAGCCTCGAGAAGCAAAGAGTTCGCCTCCGATGGAAAGCCACTGTGAAAATGGCCCAGCTGCAAAGGTGCGAGGCGAAGCTGGAGCAGCAGAAAGCTGAAAACCTACGGCGCATGCAACAGGAAAGGTATGTAAGAGAGAGAGAGAGAGAGAGACAGCTGTACTAATCTTAAAATGTTCAACAGCGACCGTTGTCAACGTATTTTGCGAAAGAATCGGAAAGACATTGCGGAAAAGCAAAAACAGGTCGAAGCGGAGCTGGCAAAATTACGTGAGGCTTACGACGAACAAACGAAACAAAGTTCAAAAGAGGAAAGACAAATGCGTGACGAAAAGTAAGTAAGGCCATCGAATAATAAATATATAAATATTTAAAAGTGGCCTATCTATAGGAACAAACAGCAGGCACAACTCGAGGCTATTCTCAAAAAATACGATCATGTGATCGGCGATAAGATGATTGAACATTGCGATCTTGAGAAAGCGTGCAAGGAGGAGCAGGAGTCTCTGAAGCAGTTTATGGTCTTCTATAGGAAAGTGGAGGCCAGGTATAACGATGTGGTTGTGAGGCGACAAATGAACGAGGAGTTAAGAAGGCAGAGAGCAATCTTTTTGTATATGATGAATCGAGCTGCACGGAAAATCCAACAGTATTGGCAAAAATATCGCAAGCATATTGTGAAGAAAATGAAAGAGAAGAAAAAGAAAAAGAAAAAGAACTGAGAAAAATTACAGTTAATTGCATTTGCTACAAAGTTGAAAGAACAATAAGCCTAGGGAAATTATTTCAATTGGATTGAAGTAATCGTCCTAAACTTCTTGGGAAGTCACAAAAAATAAATGCAAATATAATGTGAGATCTATTTATAGACACTGTTACATGTTCATCTTTTAGATATATGTAGGCTATGCATTTATGTATAATCCGAACTAAATGAAATACGAAAACACGAAAAATTTAATTAATGCAGCCGTCGAACAAATAAGATGGAAATGTGCCTCAAATGGCGCTGGCAAAAATTCATTGAAATTACCAAGCGTGAAATGAGCAGCTGTCACTGGAGCACAAAGGACATTGAGCAGATAGACCAGGACACGCAAACACACACTAGCACACTAGCACACACACACACATACTCGCTCACTCACTCACACGCGTACACATAGCGAGGGAGACAGGCATGCAGACAAAAGCTTGACAGCTTGAGATAGAAAGCGAATGGCATTTGAAATTTCATTAAATTTCCCTTTTTCTTGCAGTGCGAAAAGTCGCGCCATGGAAATTCACACAGCTGTATTGGCATCGACTCCAGATATAAGTATACACACATATATACATACTTATATATGTATATGTATGTATATGTATGTATATGAAAAGAAAGCCAATAGCCTTGCGGTACTTGCGGCCTGTAAAAGTTTCTATTCAATTAAATGATGGCCATCAGTTGCCAAATTTGAAGTTTCACGACTTTCTCAATTTAAATGCAGCTGTGTGCTCCATTTGAATTTTCCATTTTCCATTTTACGCCGTACTCTCAATTCCGTGTATTTCCTTTTCTATGTGTCGCCATAAATTAAGGTTGAATAAGCGACGCTTTTAATCTGCTAAGTCAGGCGGATGCCGTGACTGGACATGGCGCTGGACACGGCCATTGTAATCAGCACATTGTGCTCTCTCCGTTCTTCACATAAATCCGGACAACTCAGATAAGTCCTGGCGCCCACGTAAACAGGCTGCAGTCGGCAAACGGTCTGGCAACGCTGCTCGTGTAGCTGCATAGAAGCACGTCAAGCGCAACCTGAAAGATGAAAATCCCTCGCTTCAAATGGATTTACGCGAGCTCTCAAAGTGCCGGAGCGCAAAAGATGCCATGACTAGAACTGGCCACGCCCCCTCAATGCCGTCCACGCCCCTCCTCTGTGCTGCAGAAGGATGCGTAAATTTGCGAAGCTGGAAAAATATGCACAAGTGTGTTGGCATTAAAAATATCCCAGTCCCAGAGGGTGGCATCGACTTAAAAACCCACTCGTACACGGATTCGACTAGATATCAGAACTAAAGCCAACTTATACAACTGACTGACTATCCTTTCTGCTAAATTTACTCAATTTAAAGCACACAGTATTACAAATAACACATATTTTTGAAGGTAACTCGGCTTAAGTTCTTAAGTCCGGTATTTATTTGATGATAACTTGTGTGCTTTAAGCTCTGCAGAAGGTGAAACGAAAGGTAAAAGAAAGTTGATAGCAATGAAAAAAGAAGAGTATTCAATGTATAGATAACGGAGCTAATGGCCGATTATTATTGAAGCATATCGAAACTAAAAGTAAGAATCGGATAAAAATGTGAAATTTAATAAAATGTTTGTGCATGAATTTGAAACTAAAGTGTTGCATGTTTTTTTTTTAAGGCAAAGGCAGTGCAAATCCACATAATTGATATTTGAGATCTTGCAAATGGAAAATAATTGGATTTAATGATATGGCGGCCCGCTCTATGCCAACATCCGCTTTAAATTGTGGCTCCCGTTAGACGAAATTCTGTAATGGACTCGTGCATTGAAATACTCCAAAAATTTTACGATTACTGAGAGGGAGTTTCTGGTTTCAACCACACGAGTACATTTTGAAGTGGAGTATGTGCCACAATTTATAGCACTCATATGCACACAAGCACACACACACGCACACACATACACACACGCACACAGACTGAGAGATATAAGAGCAGCTGGACAAGCAACAACCACTAACGAGTCATTTTGGTCCAATTCAATGTTTTGGAGGTTTTAAGCTTGAGGCTGATGTTTCCCATTCACATCTTCCACTTCATTCATTCTTCGCGCTCTTCCACTGTCGCTATCTCACTTCCTCGCACGCCGTCTCGCTCTGCAAATGAGTTCATGTGCTCTTAACCAGACCAATAACTCGTAGTGCACTTCGGGCACAGGGTTAACCGCATGCATTTCCCAAGTTCATGTGAAGTGCGCGCGTGTTTTTCCTCGTTTTCTTTTAGGGTCCGGGCCAGAGTTGCATATTAGGTTTTGGCCAGCTCGGACGGGTTTCGGCTCAAAAGCCATCAACAACTACAGGTGCACTTCAGCAAAATGCTAGTTAGCAGCTCAATGTAACCAACGAACGGCTTCTACCGTCGGTCGATTGAACAGTTAACAGAAAATTGCCCAATTTAGGCATAAATAACAGGCACTAAATGCAATATGCAAGAAATTGCACTTTGATTTCGATTTCGAGTCGGCCAAAGCTTTTCACCTGCCTTGATTGCGGTTTCACGTAAATCATCAGCCATTATTGCCTTTGGCTACTCTAATTACTCAAATTGAGGCATTGTTGCTTTCAGGTTGGTTTTAAACTCTGCTCGATTGGTCAAACTTTGATTGTTCTATTCCACTTTGTTCCTCGAATTTTGGTTTTCATTAAATTATGTGAGAATGATTGAACATTTGTCTTTCGACGTTTAAGCTATATATACTTGATGTTCCATTCCGCTTTGTTCCAGCTAGTTCTTACATTATGTTATTGAGGACTTAAACATTGTGTATGTACTTATATTGCATATCTGTTGTAGCTGTCATATCAATAACGTTCCAGTCCACATTGTTCCATTCCATTATGTTCCATTGCATGTCTTTCCTCGAAGTCATGAGCTTAAAACTTGTGTTACTACGCATATATTCCATCAATAGTTGTATTTCCTGTGTTTCATTCCATCTTGTTCCACTTTATTAAAACCTTCAAATGGTTCCTTTTTGTCATGTGGTGGTAGATAAGTTCAATTTGTGTTTTTGTTTTATTCCATTGTTCCACCCTTACCGCAGCAAAGCATTACAATATTGATCCTTCCATTTAATTATATTCAAGCATATTGCATAAGTATAATCAATCTTCATGCATCCCTTTCCGATGTTCTGCTTCATACCGAATAATTATATTTAAAACTTTTACTAATTCACTCTCCATTATTCGGCTTAAGCAAGTTTTAAGTGAACTTTGTTTCATTCCACACTGTTTTACTTCCCATCACGGCGAAAAGTTGTTAATTTAAGTAAATTGCCTAACGCTATGCCTTCCGAATTTAAAGAAACTTTCTCCGCTGCCTAATCCAGTGAAATATCTTCTACTCAACACCTATTTTTCGATTGTTCTGTTCTATAAAGCGCAGCAAGCGTCGAAAACGGGCAATAAAAATGGTTTAATTGGAATTCTAAACAAATCGTATTGCATGTTAATTTCAAATTGCGAAATGCTGCCGACAGCCAGCAACCAACCCACAACCGAACCATTTGACCCACCCACCCACTAAGCGAACCACCAAACAGTCAATGGAAATAAAATAAACCAATTTCCCGCCGCATTGCCATCGGCTATACATGGCCTAGTAAAGTATATTGGGATTCGGATTGGGATTGGGATTGGGTTTGGGTTTGGGAGTAGGCTCGGCGGACCGCAATGTGAAAGTTCCGCTGAACATTTTTGGCATCAAATTGTAAAGTTTTGGGCCCAAAAGTTGTATAAATGTGCTCTACTCTGGATTGGAGTCGGAAGCATTAATTTCAATATAGGCAGAATGTCATGCATCCGCCGTGTTGGCCAAAAATGCAGCGCGCAAATTGAAACAGAAACAATTTTGGGGCTAAATTCCGTGGCCTGCGGCACGTTTTAACCCAATTTTTGGGCCATGCACACTGCTCGCCGAGCCACGTGCTTTTTAATTGAGCTCAAAGCGCCCACATCTAATTATAATTGCCGATGTGTCCTTGCTACGCCTGAGGCCTGTCCGCCTCTTCCCACCATGTGTGTGTGTGTGTGTGTGTGTACCAGCTGTCAAAACGTGGCAGCGCCTAGCAATATATTTGCAAATGGTATCTGGCAAGTCATCGCCACGTTTACAGGTATTATCATCGGTCGGCGAGCCCGTGTTTTGTCGTTGACTGCTTTCCTGCTTTCCTGCTTTCCTGTCAGCCATCAAAAGAGCTGACTGCGTGTCACTTGCGAGCTTGTTAACCAAAAAATTAGGACCTCAGCGAGTGCGCAAATTCCAATTTTTCATGTCAGCTTTTGACACGTCGGCGAAGCGTTGCCACCCCGTCCATGTAGAAAAATACTTGCTTCCTGCCATTTGGTTGTCGGTTGCCGGTTGCCGGTTGCCGGTTGCCATCAACTTTTGCCTCAAATTAAGTTGCACATTTAGTTGAAGTAGTTTTCCACTTGCCACCACCAAATTATGCAGAGCAACTGCCAAAGCCGCAAGTGATCAACTCACACATACCCTATAGCTTCAATAACTTGTTGTAGTTAAGTCATCAATCAATTGAATCTTTAAACTTGAGTTTGGAACTAGTTTGAATAGATTAACTGAGGATTACAAATGAATTAAGGCCACATACCAGACATATGCATTCTAGCTCGCATTGTCCCCAACCTCAATGGGATCAGGACTATATATACACGCTTTGTGGGATTAGGAAATATGCTGACGCTTATCTAACCCACCCAAAGTCCGAAACACCCCCTTTAAGCCTTCTAATGAGCATGGCGTGGCTTGGCAACCAGCTATCGCAGATAAGTTGGGTGAGTTTTTGTTTTTGGGAATACCATGCATACACACACATACACACACACACAAACACACAATCCCACAACACACACATACAAATATAGAAATATTTATGTGTATGCGCCAAGTTTTTCGACTGCATGAAGCGGAAAAAGAAAATTTATGAGCACTTGTGTGTTTCAACATTTTGCAGCTTTGCGCCAAGCATTTTTCATTAAATATCTCATTTAGTACATATTTAATGTAAAGCGTATGTGAGATCTGGAATTCGATTTAATTATGTCTTGAAATATTTATCATTTGTGAAACTTTGTATATTGTTGTATATAACATTTATTCAGACAATGCGGGCTTCGGATTCGATCTGCAAATTAAATCCAGAGAGCGCCGCCTGCTCCGATTGGCAGCGCGAGGTCTGCGGTCGATGTCCCAACTGGAAGACCGATCAGGATCAAGATCATGTCAGCGATTCCGATAGCCTGGCCCACAAGCTGATTACAGTCGATGAGTGCCAGAGGCTAAGGCGAGAGCTACAGGCCACCCTCTTTAATAACAAACAGGGCATGAATCCAACCACCTTGCTCCTACTCCTCTTTTTCATCACCTTCTGCTTGAGTCTCATCGTTTGGCTGCTGGCAAGAGCATTTGTGATCAAAAAGCCACGACCAACAGCTCTGTGCTCTGACAACGTTCCGGACCGGCAGGCGGGCGGAGAGGCTTCTGTGGATGACATTGTGCAGAAGCTGCGCGATAAGTGCAGCATTTCATCCAAAATGGCCAACAAGGCGAATGCGTTATATGTTCCGACAAGGTTTTGGAATAATTTTCCCCTCAAAACATTGGGAGGGAAAGCCAAGAGTGAAACGAAATCACAGCCGGAACAAGACAATAGCTTGCAAACTGAGGAATCGGATGAAACGAGCGACAACGAATCGAGTCGGAGTCTAACATCAGAGAAACTCTCCGATGAGGAAACGACAAGCTCGACGGGCACCCAGTCCGACAGATCGACAGCGGATGAAGATGAGACGTCCGTAAGCATTGATATTGAGCGTGAGGCCCAGAGATGCGACGACGCAATTGGTAAAATGCCAACTTCTTATGGGCCAACAGCAACTACGCAATCGAACAGCCACAGTCAGAGCAAAATTCGATGGGCCAACTGGCTGAAACGGAGCAAGCAACCCGACCACCAGGTCTAGCCAAGCACAAAGTATGCTTAGACACACATATACTTTAATAAATATATATTATTATAAATAATCACAAGCCACAATACAATGAATCCGATTTGCAAGCAAAACATCAACAGCGCCGAGTGCCAGCAATGGATCCGCGAAGTCTTCGAACACTGCAACCGCCTGTTGGCTGACAAGCAGGTCGAGTTTTGGGACGATTGGTGGCTGCACGAGCAACCGGTGGTGTCCTACGAAGTGCCCCACCTGATGTCCGCCTATGAGTGCCACAAGCTGAAGAAAGAGATCGAACGCGAGATCGCGACAGCGGCCTCGTTGCAACCGGAGATTCGTTTCGATTTGGAGGGCATGGACTCCAGCTGGCGGTTGATATTGGTTATATTTGTTGTATTCGCGGCATTGGGAATTATTGGATCGATGGTCTGGCTGCTGGACAGCACGCTGCGACGCCTGGCGAGGCCCAGATTCAGGGACTGCGAACGACAAGCAGCTCGCAGGAGAAACTGCGGCCCGCCCAGATCTATCATCTCCTTTGGCAGTCCCACGCATCCCAAGACTCGCTTAGGGCCCTATCGGAGTAAGAGAGTCGTTGTGGCACGTGGCGCCTGCTGCGCAACCGGGCGATAATTCTTCAGCTTCCAGAGGACCGCATTGCACACGTCCTTGACCATTGACAGCACCGACACATCAAAGAGGAAAGCGTGACCAAAAATTGGAACCAGAATGAAATCCGAATCACCACCAAATCCAAGAAGCACAGCCAAAAATAACGACAATTAAAACCAAAAAAAAACAGAGAAGGGGGCGAGAAAAAAGCGCGGTTGTGCTCAATCGCGGCCAAGATTTATGAAATGTGTTCCGCACCGGTCTCTTTTTTATATAACCCCACTGCACGTTTTTATTTTTGCGGGCCAGCAAACAAACAGCCAAACAGCCAAACAACAGGAGCAGAACACTAGCGCATATAAATAACGCCCTGTCAAGCACAATGGTGGCAAAAGCACGATTTTTACTACAAACGTGTTTATACATACAGATATATTTTTAAAATTAATATTTTTCTTAAATATATGTTTAGTTTTTAATTGTTTAATAAAATAAAACAAAATATTCGTTTGCCCTAAGAAGTATGCTACACAAATATATATTCGAAGAATTCTTATGCAAATAATTGTTGCCTACTTTTTTGGGCATAATTTGATCTATTCACTTCAAATACATTTTCTACATAAGATAAGTACTAATATATTTATTTTATCACTATGTTGGCACTTCCACGCCCATTGTCATTGTTGCTGATGATATATTTGTACGTCCATTCCCATAGATTCATATATAAAAAAAGAAGAACACCTCCAGCCAAGCGTTGTAGTTGTGCCATCGCATCAACATTTTTTCTGGTCGACGGCCTAAAAAAGCCGCATCTAAGCCCAAAGCCAAGCAATTTACACAAATCACAAATGCAGCGGAAAAGTCGAAACTAAATTGTGGATCGTAAATAAAAATCAATTGAATTGAATTCGATTAATTGTGCATTCAAATAAAATGCTGGCAAACAATTTGTGCAAATGTTTTTCATATTTATGCTTATGATTAAATGATTGCGTGACTGTACAATGGTTATAATATATGCATTTCCCTTTTCTGCACTATTTACAAACTTAAAAGAGAGTATATGGGTTACAACCCACTTACAAGTGTGGATAAATTCTTTTTGAGCTCTAACTTTAATATTTAAGGAGTGTAATACAACACTTTTTTGATCGTAGCCATGTGACATGTAAAACCAAGATATCCTTGCCTTTGGAGAAGTACTTTTACTATTCTCCTGTTGACTCTTGGCCACCACATCGATATAAAAGAATCCCACAAGTCTGTAAAATCGACATTTGGCAGTTTCACTTGAGTAAGGGCCAATCAAAAAGGGTTGTTCTTGATTTATTTCAAACTTTATTAACACTGTAAACAGAGTACGGAGCAGTCGATTGCATTCGACAGCAATATACCAGCTCGGTTTATTTAACGAATTTATTTTTAGTGACCGCGGCGTCGCAGCGGCAGCGGCAGCGGCAGCAGCGAACCCGGACACTTAAATCACAGTCGCAACTGTAGCAAAATTGAAAACTTTTACTATATTCCCATATAAATCCACACATGCAGACACACAAATACATATGCATGAGTCGTTGGTTGTGTGTTTGTTTATACTTTTAATTCATTGGACAGTGCAGCTGCCGCAATTGCAGACCCATATCCCATATCCCATATCCCAGACTCAGACAGAGACCGGGTCACAGCGTGACTTTGATTTATTTGTTGGTTTTCATGCCCAAATGGAATTAAAAGTTTAACATATACTGCGAATCAACAACAATAACAACAACAACCATAACAAATATAACGAAAAAACAACATTTCATGTAATTGACAAATTGATTTTACTTTAAATGTCAATATCCATATGGTATATAAGTGAAGCTTTTATTAACAATAGCCATTCGGCTTATGACAAAAGTGTCATCATAAATAACGTATACGCCACCGCAAACGAGTTTGTTTATTAAAACTTTTTCCGCCTTTGTTTACGGTTCAATTTTAACGAAGAGAAATGAGGGATCATTAGGAGAAGCACAAAAGAATTTTAAAATGCAAAAAAATATGTTCTTTAATCAAATTGTATCAGAAAAAATAACTTTGACAAATCTAAATTTTATTTCATAATTTGTATATTTAATTTAAATTAACTTTCTTTCTTAAAAACTGCTTTTTTCAATAAATTTGCATACATAACTTTATTGAACAACTTATGAATGTCAGCTATAATAATTTTCATATCGATAGCTGTCAATAAAGTTGTCAAAAGTTGTCATTAAATTCATAATATATGCTCGCAATAATTTTTAATTAATTTGCATTTAATTAAAATGCTTGAAATTCTGTTGATATGCGTTGTCAGCTAATGAGTTGCTCGCTTTGTGCATATCAATAGTTCGAATATACATAATTCATAACAAGCCAAGACTACAAATGAATTTAATTATGTGAAATCCCGGTGACACAGTCCAAATATGTATTCATATATAGTATTATATGGCCATAACTAAATATATCTATACGGGTAGCTCGGCATCCTTTGTTTAGCTTAGCTGTAGTTATATTTTGATATTAGCTTTTCTGGCAAGTATCACAAACATGCGTCAATGTGTGTGTGTGTTTGCATATATGGTTGACTTTTATGCAGCTTTATTCTTTACAAGAACTGACTCGTTGATTTTGTGGCCAGCACTCATTAAGCCAACATGGTCAGGCAATGTTTGGCCGTCCTTTGAAATTCCCCTGGAGTCTTGGCCAGTTCCCTGCCTGATTGCCATCTGGGGGATGGGGCAGCAGCTTTATATGTGGCTGCATGTTGACGTGAATTTTTTTACGCCAGGCTGATTTATTTTCATGCTCTTGGCTCTGGTCATTGTGCAGGCTGCTGCTGGAGCTCACACACACAAAGCAGAAACAAGGGAAGGCAAAGCTGAAAAGCAGTATGGAAAATATTAATAATCCGTATTGTCTGCGCACTTTTCTCCTTGTTCGCACAATTTATTACAGCTCGCATTTTATTTATGCTCACCCAAATCGACATCCGCTCCGTTTCATATCTTATTTAGCACACAGAGGCCCTCAAGGTCGAGTAGGCTTTAAACAGCATATGAATATATATATATGTATGTATATGTATTTATGTACACCTACACCTGCCCATTAACAATCTGGCAGTGCAATGATTGCGTGTAAACACATAATATTTTGGCTTAACCCGATACAAAATAAACATGGTCATAAATTATTCAATACACGCTTTTCACGATTTTTTCCGCGCATTTCCAACCATCGATTCCGCCAAATTTGTCAGCGTCATGCAAATCGCATCGCATCTCGATTCCCAACTCTAGAGCATCATCATCAACATCAACATCATTAGCATCATCATCATTATTAGGATCATCATCTGCTTAGCTTAGCTGTTGGCTGTCTTCGTTGTGATGGATGTTGATTGCATTGAATTTGAATTTCATTGCATGCACAAAATCTTTCCCAGCATATTCGATTCATATATCTCAGTCAATATGTGTTGTACTTCAATATAGGCAAAAATATGTTCTATGTCGGAGTTTCTTTTATAAATTCAATACTCTTTGGCATAGCATCAATTTTCGTTGCTTGAGAAATCATTTGTGGGCGTTTTTGGTTAAAGATTTTTATTTCATTTCGTATTCAAAGCACGGCTGCAGATATTTAAAAAAAGATTATTCTCTGTTTGGGTGCACAATTTCATTTAGAGAATAGTATTTCTCTTTAATAAATAAGTTTTATTTCAATAATATTTCACATTTTCCAGCATAATTTTGAGTAAAAATATTTATAAATTCTATTTTAAATATTTCATGCAATATTTGCACAAACCAATATACCCCTTAGTATAATAGATCACGCAGCCACTCAAATGCTGAACTGAAAAAGAGCTCTTTTTGATATATTTCGAACATTATTTACACAGTAAACAGAGTATTATGCAGTCGATTGTATTTGCTTTACTTTTAATTTAGGAATTTACATTTGAACAAAAAATGTCAAAGCTTTAAATGGTTTAGTAAATTTCAAAATTTAGCTGCGAGTTTCAACTATTATAATACAAATATAAAAATTCAAGCAAATTAATGCACGCTATTATTAATATTTATCAACTAATTAATAGAAAATTAATATTTTGTATGTCAATTAGGCGGTTGGCTTTGTTGCAAACTTTAAGCTCAATTAGTATCAAATAAAAGAGCTGAGAATCGTTTTCATTATGTGGGAAACAGCTTTCACAGCAAATTAGCCAGGCAAACGGCTCAAACTTTGACAGACAGACAGACAGACAGAAAGGGAGAAGGAGAGAAGGAGAAAAAGGAAGGCTAGACTAGAGTTTGCCCTGCGGTTCTTAAAGAACACACACTTACATATGCTGACGCACACACTTACACATGTACACACTTGCAGTCAATATATATATATTTAGATATACTTCTGTCTATGTGTGTGTGTGTGTGTGTGTGTGTGTGTGTAGCATAAAAGTTTGTAAGCATTTGGTGAATGGGTTGCGGGTAGCCGCTTTTAAAATGTCACAGGGGCCAAAAAACTTTGGCGGCCACAGAAGCATGAAAAAGCCAAGGAAATTCAAACAAAAGTGCAACAACTTTTCCACAGGACGACAGTGTTGCCACTCTTTGCATTATTTTTTTTTCTTTTTTTTTGTTATTTAATACGTGCTGCTACTCTTCAGCCCCAAAGATTAGCCCTCAAGGACTTTGCTTTGTCTTTCATTAGAAAAAGAGACAGAGAGAGAGAGAGAGAGAAAGAGAGAAGGAAAGGCGACAGACATATGCTGGTTATATCTAAATATAAGTCTAGAATCTGCTGGAACGAAAATAAACACGTTTTTGTGTTAAATATTTGATAAATTTGATTGGCTTAAAGCTTAATTGAAGAGATTTATGTAAATGTTGGCAATTAAAAAATCGTTTGAGGACTTAACCTAAATGTGATTTAAAGACCCACGCATTTGGCTGGGTAAATACTTTTGATCTGATTAACGGATCGGCCTGGGGATTTATTTCTATTTTGTGCGAAACTTGGCGCCTGCTTAGAGGCTAACTTGACGGCAACTTCTTAATCCGCCAAGCCCCTTTCCTAACTTCCCCCCTCCCTTGTGGCAACCTTTGTTGCGTTCAGCGAGGCCCGCAAAATTTGGGTTGACATAGTTGTCCGGCTAAGCCCCACGAGAAGAGTACATGCATTCGTCATTTGACATGGCTAAAACCAATACCCGCTCCCATTTAATCCCCATTTGCCGAGTCCCGCTTTTTGCCCAGTCATCGTCCACATGATGTAACTGCAATTAGCACCAGCAGCCAGCAAAAGTTTAATTGCGAATGTTTCTGTGTTTCACTTGGCCACGTTTCCTGGCGGGATTTACTTGTGATTCCATTTCGTACACCCGCAATTTCTCCATGTGCTATTTGTTTTCCTTAAAGGACAAACTGTTGCATCCGCGAATCCAATGCGCATGACTGTTCCCACTAGCAGCGCGCTGTTAACCGATTCGCTAACATCAACTGTTCCCAGTTTTCGAAATGCGAATTTTTGAAATACTTGCATTTATGGCGGTGTGAAGATCTACATAGAGGTACGCAGTTTATTCTAAGGAAAAGGCTTCACATGTGTGTTAAATCGTTATTTTGTTTCAAATTTATTCAATATTTGTAGATTATAAAATAATATGTAGTGTGTATAAATTTAAATAATTATTGAACAGTCTTAAATTATTTCTTTGTTTGCTACACTTATCTGATATATCAACCATTTATATATATTTCAATTTATTGCAATATTTCTCTATTCTTTTCAATAGATTAACAAGAATTAAATTAAATTAGTATTTACACCACACTTAAATAATTCTCTTTTTAATTTCATATATTTCAATCAGTATAATAATAGATTAATACATCATTTGTATATCCCTTTTCCGTTCAAAGTGGACTAATTGAGAAAATCACATCCATTGAGGAGCTCATCAAATATACATTTCTTACACTCGCCCTCGCATAGGAGCTAATTAAATTGTTATTGGCTTCGGTCAATGGGTCAAAGTCGAGACCAATATTAAATGGATTTTGTCACTTTGCTAATTAGACGAGTGCCAAATATTTACGGGCGAACCTCAGGCACTAATTCGAATCCCGACCAAACAAATTGTCTGTCTATTATTCGTGCCCCAGGCTGAAGGATTATTCCCATCTTGGAGTCCGTGTCCAAACGCATTCATTTTGAATACTCGAACACTTATGTCAACACAATCGCAGCCGTACTCGAAAAAATCCGTGTAACGTTCCGTGTTACGGTTTCGGTTCCTGTCAATGGAGCTCAACGAATGAAAAAATTCTCATGTCTGATGCTGGCTGCACAGTTCGTGAAAGTAATTAAAAAGTTTTTCAGGAAAACAGACTCAGATTTTATGCGAGCAACTGACTAAAGCGTAAATGTGAGAATTTAGCCGAAGCTAGTTTCATTTTGTAGGTCTTTAAGCTATTGAGCAAGGAGAATGTGTCCTTGAAATAAAAACTAAGTTGAAGTTGAAGCCGTTCAAGTCTTGTCTTGATTTTTATCTTTTCTTGTTGTTTTTCTTTTTTCTTCTCTAAAATTCACTTACTTAAATATCGAAACAGTTTAAAATTGAATGAAAAATTCACTGCTATTGCACTTAAGTTCATTTATTAAGCTTCTATTATCCAAAGGATATATTTTCTTTGCCACTTTAATAAGTTAGCCAGATTGATGGCAACTTTTTACTCTAGTTCCGGGAACTTGTCTTGAGTATCGTTTAACTGTATTTTCAACGTTTCACTGTGTTCTTTTTAGTTTTTCATTAAAACTGCATTAAAGCGAGTCAAAAGACTTGCGAAGCAGTTCGTAAGCGCATTGCAGTGTCGCATTTCAATTTCAAGAAAAAATGCCCACTAAGAGGATAAAACTTGGTTCAGTCTTTCAATCAATGCAATTGCTTAATAATAAGAGAGAACTGAAGCCTGTCTTTGGGAAATCTCTTCAAATGAAATTTTAATGGAAATAAATGTTCGAGTGCATAATAAATTGAATGCGTTCCACTGTTAAGAAATGAGAGCTTAAACAAAATTGTATGCTTAACTAATTGAAGCCATAGAAAACTGATAAAATTTGAATTAAATACTATAGAGACATAAATTCGGAGGCAGAGTTCACTGAATGGCATGCAAACTAAGCCGCAGACAAGGCTAAATTTGTCTAACAGTAAATAAGCCTTTATTAGTTAATTACAAATACTAGATTCAATAAATGCGATATTCATTTATAATTTATTCGACACTCGGCAGCTTACAAATTATATTCCAATAGGCAGTCCTTTAAAGGACAGCCTCTATTGAAAATGCCACGCCTAATGCCAAGTCGTTGACAGTGAAAATGTTGCCTTTGGGCCAGAAATGCGATATGGGATATGCGTTGTTTTTGCTGGTCTAGCGACCTTTATGGCCAGGGGCCAAACGGAGCAGGCGAACGCTCTCATCGCTCCTCTTTCTCCTCTCTCTTTCTCTCTCTCTGTCTCTCTCTCCGCTCTCACTCGTCAGTGGAGTGTATTGACTTTGCTCTGCTGTAAATTGGGTACGTGACTTGACAATACGTTGACGACGGCAACGACAGCCGCATGAAATGCAAATTCGGCAACATTAACAGACGCGACAGCTGAGCACCAGCCAACTTTTTCTACTAGCGCCCTTCTATATACTGCACTCATTAAATATGAGCCAATGGGGTGTCTTGTCTCCGTGCAAGTGTGTGTAACAGGCAGGTAAAGGTGTTGCTTATCCCTTAGAGTGGACTTACTCTTGATCAGAATTAACGTCGAACTATCTGTTATCGATTATTTGTACATTGGTTGAATTTCCCCCTCTATCCCATGCAGATCTATTTATCTATCAATTCCATTTCCATATTCATTTCTCCGAAAGGTATACAGGGCATCTGCTAGTCAGTCAAGCCCAACCAGAGTTTTCTTACTTGTTTGGCTTAACTTCCATGCAAAGAGGCGGCTGCTTGTTTTCATTAACTGGCCGTTGAAGGCGCAGCAACATAATGCGAGCACGACTGCTCGTTAGTCCAACTCGGCGTATGAGCAATCGATTAAAAATAATGTAACGACGAGGCAAGAACGTTGGCAACATTCAATTTACAGCTGCAGCGCAGAGCAATCAGCGTTAAGCGTTTAGCTGCGCTGCCTTCAATCACTGCTGTCAGAGCGGATGATAGCGAAATTAACAGCGCAGCATATTTTTACCAGACGCTACATCACAAACACACTCACACACACACACACACACATTGGCGAGAAATTCCGCGTAAGAATCTCTGTGTTTAAGTATCTTTCGGTCTGAGTGTGAGTGTGTGTGCAGGATGCCCAATATGCAGTTGATTATTGAGAGCGTCCATTGGGAAGCAGGTTTTCCTTTTTTAATGCGGCCGAGCTGCATTTTTCCTTTGCCTTCGCTTTATACTCTTTTCCTTGCCTCGCATTGTTGTTGTTTGCGTCTGCTTTTCCTTGTGTGCGTCCTGCAAATAGCTTTATTGCGCTTTTATTTGGCTCGCTTCAGCGTCGTTTACCGTTTCAATTTATCGACTCCATATGCCGCCTGCAAGTGTCTGTGCATGTGTGTGTATGTTAAGAATTCCTGGAACTCTTCCTCCTCATTTCAAATTGATATATGTATACACTTATTTGTCTCAGTTCTTTTTCTCTGGGAATTAAATGTGATATTTGTTTTATTTTTAGCTGCAATACAATTCTGACTTATTCATAGGAATTATCGAATATTTCTTTTCCATTTCCTTTTACATTTGATGGCAAAAGGTGGCTCTCAACCCACTTAAGAAAATGTTTAATTATAAAATGAATTAAGAAAACTAAGATTTATTTTTTTACTGGGATATTTAATAAAATAATTGTTACTATGTAGAAACTTAGAGAAAAGCACAGGCAATTATTATTTATTTATTTATACATTTAGCTCTATTTCACTAATCAGCTATTTATTTTTTTTATATTTTTCAACTATTTTTTATTTTTGAAGCAAATTTTTTATATTTATTTTTCTAAATTGATTTAGCTTTATAAAATGCCACACTGGTAAAACTTGCAAAAGCTCTCAAAATCTACTTCAGAACCTGCAATCCTGATTGTATACTAAAAAGCTCACTTTATACTTCCAAGAGAAACTTTTTATAGCAGCAGTGTCTGTGCTAAAAGTTTTCGCCACCGAAAAGCTCTTTAGAAAACATTTTGGATAACGAAAAGGGTTTGAAAACACGATTCACAACAAAATAAGGAACTGTATAGAAAAATGCTTTAGAAATAAAACATATTTATTTTTACTATAGCAGTATTTAAATTTATGTTTAATAAAGATTTTTGGGGGTTATATAAAAATTAAAATACAAACAAATACATTACATTCCGCTGAAAATCCTGCCCAACAATTTCGCCTCAAAGTATTTTTCCCCAGAATTTTTCGACAATGACTCGTCGCAAAAAAACAGTTTGAATTTAATCAAAAGGGTTCTATATCCAATTAGACTACCCAAATAAGCCAAAGGACCTAAAATGTCGCCTGTCAATTTTCCACACACACACACACACACACATGAACACAAATGCTGGATAGAAAAACTGCGTGGAAATACTTTTGTTTCTGTTATGATGAAAATTACGCAATAAATATTGCGCGTACATGCGGCGCGTTTAAATAAAAAATCAACAACAAGATAAAAGGGTTAAGTGGGAACAGAACGACTAGAAGATACCCTTTGAAATGTTAGTAAAAGTGCTTAGAATAGGTAAATTATCAAACAAAATCATATATAAAGCAAATGAAAAATAGAAATAGAAAATTTGCAACTCTTTCCATTTTAGTCGAGCCTCCTTTTTCGCCAGCTGTTGCATGCTGGGCCTACCTTCCTTTTTGGTCCTTTGCAGGGCATTTAAAAACAAATGACAACCAAAAATAGCAATTCACACAGTACGCTTACAAAATATGAGAAACCATATCAAAGAAATGCTTCAAATCACATGACGTGAACAACAATTCTTTTTATATATATTTTATATGTTTTGCCTTTTGTTGTTGTTGTTGTTGTTATTGTTGTTGTTGTCGTGTGTTTTTGATTCGCTGCGTTTGTTTTTTAGCACTTTGCCGGAATGTCCTTATGAACGAGGACATGGACACACGCGGCGCGGCGCGTCAGAAACCTTTTGGAGTCCAACCAAACCGAGTGGATTTACGATGCTTAGATGGATGTGAATGGATCTGAACAAATGGTATGAAATGTGAACGGGTTGTCGGATTTATTTTATTTTATTTCTAGTTTTTTTTTCTGCCGTTTCGATTCCTTTGTTGTTGTTGCTGCGGCAATGGGCACATACATGCACATTCACGTGGCGGCATGCGCAAAACAAATTCAAATTCAAATACAAATTCGCACGCGATTTGCCATGTGGAAACCATAAAAGCGATTCCAACGATTGGATTATGTTGTGAACGCGACTCGGAGCCATTGGGGAATTGGGTGCGCAGCCCCTTTTACAACTGATTACAAGTTTCGGCTATCAATAGCAAATTTATTTCGGGCCACCACACACACACACACACACATATAGACGTTCGTTCGCACACCTTGGCAGCCTTGACCTGGCCGTGACTTCGCATTTTTCGTCAGATACATTTCACAACCTTCCTTTTATGTCTGCAAATCTCGAACTTTACGAGCTGACTTGCAAATTTGTTGTCGCATTTTCAAGAAATGTGCATAAAAGAATTTCCATACGATTTTTTTTCTAGACTTCTGATCACTTTTACTTACGTCAGAGCCAGGTAATGCAGTCTGATATTATTTGCCAGCCATAATCCTCAATGCAGCTCTCTCTCTCTCTCTCTCTCTCTCTCTCTCTCTCTGGCACTCTCTCATCAGCTATTTTGCATAATTCATGCTTTTTATTAAATATTCAAAGGCAACAACAATCGCAAGCTGCGCATCCTTCGAGGTCCTTTGGACCGCCTGTCAAATGACAGCTGTAAAGTTGTGCTTTATATTCATTTATGCGATGCCAACTCGAACTCCGAAAGTGGAAGCCAAGCAGAAGCTCCACCTGCTTCTAGCTGAAAGACTGCATAATTTCATGAATATACTCCTAATGGATAAGTTGAATGCAACACAAAGGGACGCATTCTTTAGTTGCACGAAAAAAAATGAAAGTGGAGTGGAAAGTGTGTGCTACATTTTAGCTGACAAATTTATCTCGAGGTTAAACCATGAGCTGAACTATCAAAACTATCAAATTTAAATTCCATGTTAAATTATTTACTGACAGATATGTTGATGGTAAATTTATTTGAAGGTTAAGCCATTAGCTGACAGCATCATCTTCTTTCAATTAAGCTGATAAATTTACCCTCAGGCTAAATATTATATAGCTAACAAATTGATCCGCAGTTTAAGCCAGTAATAAACATCGATAATATTCAAATTGCATACAAAATTAAAGTGTCTTACAATTTAACTGACAAATTTAACCTCCGGTTAAATCATTTGATGAAGCAAGACAAATATAAATTACAAAAATAGACATTTACTCAGCTGTTGAAAGTTTTGAACTCATGGCAATCGCAAATATTGGTTTAGGCCCCTAATTGAAGGGAAAAAGCGGACAAAGTGTAGTTGCTAATCAATTCTTAATTATTGAAACTAAAACAAAGTTTAAGAACTAAGTTTAACAAGCAGGATGAAGGATGACAATGTTAAAGAGGAAGAGGAAGATCAAGATTGACTTCCTGTCAGGCTTTAGGGACAACAATTTTAATTCCGTCGAAATCCTTTACAATGTAGCACAGTGTTCCGCTTGAAAGCGGCGCCAAAGCCAACCAGCCAGCCAAAAAGAGCAGCAGCAAAGCCAACAGCAACAATTACAACGACAACAGCAACAACAATAACAACAATGGGAGAGACTCATAAAGCAGGCACGGCGCCAATCAATAAAACGAAACAACAGTGAAAAATTTGAGCATCAAATATTTGTAGGTCTCGGCCGGAGTTAAGATGTGGAAAATCCCCCAAACAGCCGCCGACCATTAAAAGCAAACGCTGTGGAAAATGGAAGCTGCTGCCTTAAATGAAATGCGACACGCCTCCCACCTCCCGCCTCTCGCTCCCATTCCGCTGGCAGGCTCCCCTTTTTAGCAGGACGGGATTTGCTTGTAATAAAGACAAACAAATGAAATAATTTCGACTGCAAACAATAAGACATAAATTTATATACAACTTTATATATATATACACATGTATATGTGTGTATCTATGTGTCTGTGTGTGTGTGTGTGCTTATAGCGTGAATCTGCCAAACTTTTTGGCTGGCCTTCGATAGATGGTTGGTAGCCGGAGACCCGGTTAAATTGGCCCGATAGACAAGAGGCCTAAAGAGCGGTCTGCACATTACGCATACGCACAGTGGCCACTGTTTTGGCCATAATTCACGGCACACGGCGCTGAGCCGCTGCCAAAATGAAGACATCGGCAACGTAAATTGGTTTAAGCTGACGGCCGGCAAGCGCCACGCCCACGCAAAGCCTCCTGCCGCCCACACATACACATTGACCCATTGGCCGGGCACGTGCAGGCGCGCAACTAAGCCAACAGAACTGGGCCGTAACGCCTGGCTAAGGAGCAGCCTCGCAAAGGTTATGCCAAATTACGTAAATTTTTGAGGCTCAGCAATAACAAGCGACGCACCACCGAACCACCGAACCACCGAACCACCGCACCACCTTCCTTCAGATATATAAATCATTTAAATTAACAACTTTTGGTTTATTAACACAATTTATTGGCAGCAGTTTGTGCGGCATCAGCGCACAGCTTCTGTCCGATTTGGCTATAAGCCACGCCCCCTCGACACGGAAAACAGGTGGGTGTTTGTTTGCAGTTGTGTGTATCTGTGTGTGTGTGTGTGTGCTTTATGCTTTGCGCTTCATTGCCCCGCTGGCAAAATGATTTGTTGTTTGTTGGTGCAAACGATAATAGCAACAAATGAGCTTTTATTGTTCCAGCGGGCAGAACTCTTAAAGACGCGCGCCCCCCATTCGATATAAATTCATGAACCATAAGCCATTTAAGAGGATTTGCATAAATTGGTGCTGTTCAAGAGCAAAGGCTGCGCCGCACAGCATTGGCTTATCGATTAACTGGCTGCTGGCGACTTATCGGTTATCGGTTTACAGAATGATTTACGCTACTTTAAGCTTCTTTTCAGTGGCCCTGTATAGAGCAACTGTCCAACTATGTAATCGCCTTATCGTGCGATTGACAATTAAAGTTATTGATTAACAGAGAAAAAAATTTTTTAAGTAAAAAGCTGTTTATGAATTGATCTGTTGAGCGTTATTTTTTTGCTATTTTACTTGAAGAAGAAATCGCTCTGTCGATAAGCTGTCAGTTATCGATTTTCCGCTTGTCGGTTATCAAGGCAATGTAAACTGTACTATAGAATATTCTATATTATATAATAATAAACTTTAACACCTTTTGCTTTTATCATTATGCATACTCGAATTTAATTACTTGCGAAAAAACAACCTGGTTTATAGGAATCTTATTTCATTGAGAATCTTTCAAAATCTTAGATATATATTTCATTTTAAATCTCTGCTTTGATCTAAAGCGTTTAAGTACTCGATACAAGGATCTCAATCAGATTTACATAAGCTTTCAGTCCTCTCTGCTGTTTATGTTTGTGGTAAAACATTGTTAGCGGCTTTTCCCCGCATCAGGTGTGTGGCTGTGTGTGTAGGTGTGTGTGTGTAGGTGTATGTGTGTAGGTGTGTGTAGGTGTGTTCGTGGGTGTGTGGTTTAAGGAACACCACGCAGGCACGTGCCATTGAAATTTGAAAACGGCTTGCCAATCGTTCGGCCGCCCCACTAAACATCTGCCTGCGCCCTCATATTTAACCTGGCTGTAACTAGGCAACCTTTACGAGCAGCGCATTAATCAGTCATTGATATCTTACGAAAGACACGAAAAAATGTTAACAGGGAAAATAAGCTGGAGGAACATTTGACTCCTCCGCATTCCAGCTGGTTTCTTCCTTTCTCCTGTTCGTCTGGGGGGCTTATGTGCATATGCGATGCTAAGGAAAACGAAAAGAAAATATGATTGTTTTGCTGCCTGGTGAAATTAAATTTTCTCCATACCGAGCGGCTTTTGATTTTGCATTTAAATTGGCACGTGCCTCGTCGACAAACAGCTGGGCGAAGCCCCAGCGGAACTCCAGCCTCAGCTCCACAGCTCCACATCTCCACAGCTCCACATCTCCACAGCTCCTCCTGGATGATACAGGTGGCTGGTGGCCGCCGGTGGTGCAAAATGAAAGAACAACCGACTGCCGCCTAAAGGCTTTTACATTCTACATGATTATTTGACAGTTTTCCAATGCCATTTCCAGCAACTGGGGAAAACTACCGACGCACTTCGGGGACCCAAATATCGCTCCCGGCTGCAAACTTTAGTTCATTCTTAAAGCCCAGCCATACGCGAGGTTAAAGATCAAAGCTTGAGCTTATGAAAGTCAAGTCTATAGCGCTTGAGCTTAAAGCTTGTTGTTAACTTCTCTTTGTGAAACACTTTTTTGGTCATATATTACGATAATACGATAAGTATGTGACTAATATATTCGTTATTATACGAATGCATAGAAATTGAAAATACTAAATTTAAATACCAATATATAACTAAAATAAATAACTAGCTAATTCACACATATCTGATTAAATTATTAAAAATTGCCAAAGAAGACGATAATAATTTATAATATAGAACGATAATGATTCCTGTGCAATAGACAAGAGATAAGTACGAATATATATTAAAAATACTAAGCTTGAATACCGAAACCTATATTTAAATATCAATGTCTTACTAAAATAAATAACTAGCCTATTCATACTTATCTGATTTACTCAAATCTCGGCAACAAAAGATGAAAGCAACAACAACGACTCTAAAATACATAACAAAGCATGAATCGTAATATATAATTGAAATAAATCGCCTGACAAACGATGTTTCCAGCAAAAAGTCGGGGAAGCAGCGAACAAAATTCATCAAAAAAAAAGCTCTTAACACTAATCATGAGCGGGTGGCAAAGCGTGCGAGGAGGGAAGCGGGCAAACGGACTCTTGACTGGGGACTGGGGACTGGGGGCTGACCTAGGCGCAGGCTGGAAGCAGTTCGATACGCACACACACACGCACTCGCACACATGTACACAGTCACTTTCGCATTGGCACTCGTGCTTCCTCTTCCAATTCCAATTCCGATTCCGAATCCGAATCCGTTTCCGCCTTCACACAGCGGCTCCATTGTGCTTGTCGATTGGTTCGGCTTGTTGTTAACTTTCCTTGCGTCACTGTCCAGCATCGATTTTAAGGAGCCGCAATGAAAGCCGGAGCTGGAGCTGGAGCAGGAGCTGGAGCAGGAGCAGGAGCCGGAGCCGGAGTGGGAGCCGTAGAAGCTGTCGCCTGTCGCCTGCCGCCTGTTATTGAAGCCAAGAGTTTATAAAGCTCTTTCGAAATGTTTTGACAAATGATTTTGTTTGTATTTTTCATTTCATCGAATTTGCCAATGGCCAACAATTGCGGCCAGGCCAACGAAACAGCTAGACGGGGCTGGAATGGTTGGGCTGCGGAGGGGTATATAAATAGATAGCTAACCGCCAGCATTAGAAAAGTTGGTAACTTTTTGACTGGCCCCAAAATGTTTGGCACAGATCATCAACATTGATTTCCAACTTGAAGCTCTGCTATCATCAACAATTTCCGCATCTTGATGCTCGCCGACTGTTCCAATTTCGGCTACTCTTATAAATTGTCTGTCATTATGACTGTTCAAGTTTTGGTCCGCATATTTGTCAAGCAAAAAAGTTGGCTTTAAGCAGTGACGCAAACGCTCTTTAAGGTCCACAAAACTCTCCAATAATGCCGTTGAGGTCAATTATTAAACATCCTGATTGCAACTCCGGCCAAGTCAAATTTAATCAGCGGATAAACGTAGCCAAGTGGTGCACTTCCAAATACTGCCAGCATATTTCCGCAATTACAATAACAACATTGGCATAATTAGTGGAGCGTACGTCGCGCACAAATTCATAAATTTTAGTCTAACCCAATTATTGTAAATGCCAAAAAGCTCGCGTTTGCCCATATAAAAATATGCGCGCCCTTCCACAAGAGACGCAGGCGCCTGTATTATCAATTTAAAATAATAATAACAAACGCAAACAGTCCTATTTTATGAGATACGAATTAGTTTATATACGGGCCAGCATTACGGAAGCGTGTCTCTACCCTGTAGGTAATCGAAAAGGGGTTAATAGGTGGCAAACGATTTAATGAAAACCCTTTTGCTTGTCTCTGCTGCTGAATAAAAAAATAGAACTTGCTTTAAATAAGCTAACACCTCATTTTGATAGGTAAATCCACTTCCAGGATATCTGCTAGTCGGTGCACACTTCAGTTGCTAGACAGCTGCTTCCAAATGTTGCCAAATATTGACAGCTAACAACTGTTCGCTCACTTCTAGGATATCTGGCAGTCGTGTCAAAGTTCACCACTGGCCAGCTGCGGCTTTTGTGCAAAATGTTGCCAAATATTGGCCATGGCCAACGATGATTACGAGCATGATTTTTGCATGGCGCATTTCGATGCGCACAGTTTGCAATTGGTTTGCCAGCAAACACAATTCGAATGGATTTTTGCCGTTAAGCATTTCATTTATATTATGTTAATATTCCGACTGACCGAACAACCCACCCAACCACCAACCAACCAACCGAACGACCGACTGTCAATGCAAATTAAATTTGCAATCAACTTTTGTACGCTGGCTTGGCTCCGGTTTATCATTGTGCCAATACACACGCGTATACAATATCAAAATCCGTAATGATTGACCAACTTATCAAGCTGATGGCACATTTCATCAGTTTTTATCAATGTGTCCGTCTGTGTGTGGGTGTGTGTGTGTAAGTTTATGTTGGGTTTGCTTTAAGGATTAAAAAGTTATTTTAAGCAGCTGCAACTGAGATATTTGAATAATGCATGAAGTTTTATTATTATTATAAATATTATTATCGTTATCGTTATAATTATAATTATAATTATGATTGTCGTTGTCATTCTCATTATTATCATTAATGGACCATTAATTATTAATATTTAATTTTAAAAAATGTTACGTGCCAAAATCAAAAACGAGCCAAAAAAAATGCTGTTTCCGTTATGACAAATATATATATACCCTAACATGAATGTATGAGAAAAACATTTTATGAATTATATTTCTATTTCTACGATAAATGCCAAACAAAAACAAAATTGAAAAGTAAAGAAGACAAATTAGCAAAGCAAATCGTATACGCAAAGAAAGAGTTTAGCATGGATATGACTCATTCCGAGACAAATTTGACAACAGAATCGAAATGCTCAAGTGCAGGGTATTTTAAAACGTGCCTGTTTGCATTTATCAGGTGATAATCATCATTAGATGCTGCTGGCAGAGACAAATAAAGGTGTTTATTTAACTGTATGTGTTTGCTAAACAGATTTAAATACGTTATAAATTATTTAAATTATGTATGTAATTATTTTATGTTTATATTTATAATTAAAATAGAAAATATTTAGGCTACAATTATTTATAAATGCCACAGACCTTAAATTGCTTGCAATAAATGAAGCAACAATTAATAATCCAAAAATGTAATACAGTTAGTTTATATCTATGTGTGTGTGAGTGTGTGTGTGTGTGAAGTGATACAAATTGAATCCGCAACAAAACCAAATGCAATGCAAAATTAAATTCATTGACCCCAAATGAATAAACCAAAAGCATATTTAAATAAAATATGCAAATAATGATTCAGTGCATAAATACACATACTTATGCACCCACACACAGACACACACATAGATGCACTTTAATAAGCATGTGTGCATGTATTATTTTTTCAAATTATTTATATATATGCACGCAATGCACAGATTTTATACAAATTCTCGTTTACCTCAGGCACAATATATAAAAAGTAAATATATGTTTGAATATAACCAAATATATATATCTAAAAAAATATATATCGCTCTCTATATATAAGCGAGGCAGAGATGCAGAGAAAACAAACGAAACATTCCAAAATAAAAGCAATAAAAGTGTTCACAAAAAATTCTGGAACAAATGCAACCGGCGGCTGACTTTTCACAGTTTTTGGCTAGAATGTAAACACGTAAATGTCGGAAAAACGAAAAATCATTTTCTAAATATACACAAATATCGCTCTCTAGAACGAACACAGAGAAAGAGAGAAAGAGAATGACAAAAAAATGGAGAGAGAAAGAGCGAAAGTTTGGGAGAGCAAATGCAACGCATGGGTTGCTTAAAATGACTCGTCATGGGCTCGAATTAAATTGATTTTTATATAGAATATATATAAAATCTGTGGAAAATAAGAAATTGATTGTATCTTGAGCAAAAATGTTGTAACCCATCAATGATTAAATATATGAATAGATATACTAAAGTTGAATTATATACGAAAATGAACTATTGATTGATCTGTAAAATATTATTATTTGTTTTCACGTTCTGCAATGCATAGATTATTATGATGAATAAGAAATATTTATATATAGATAAATCTGTTGGTAAACCGCTTCTTGCCGATCATTTTTACAAGCGTTGTCGTTAATAAAAATAAAATTATGTGTAGGTTTCACCGTCATGTCCAAAAGAGATTTGAACGGCAACAGCTGCGCAGCTTCCACTTTGGAAAATTCGAAACGAGCCGCTAAACAGATTTTCCCCGACGATCTGTGCGATCAGTGCGCGAGAGTGCGTCGTCGAGCGAGGAGCGAAGCCAAACCCCAAATATTATTAATAGAAAAGTCGAAAAAGTCGGAAAAGTGGGAAAAGTGGGAAAACGGGAATTCGTGTAGTCAAGTGAAAGTGTGAGAGCTATTTATAGAGCGTGCACATATATAGACGCCCATATACACACTTAACTAGCTAATAGGCAATTGCAACAGATCTAGAAAAAAAAAAGCGACGACCAGACAGAATGACGGACGTGCCGGAGCCCGTGCGCAAGTGCGCAAATCTGTTGAAGGGCACTCGCAGCGATACGGAAAAGTTTGCGGCCCTCTTCATGGTCACGAAGCTGATGAAGGGCAAGGACTGCAACACGGCGGGCAAGCAGCTGCTCTTCGAGGCGATTGGCTTCCCCTTTCTGCGCAAGCTGCTCGTCTCCAAGGAGCTGCCCAGCGACTGCCCCCCGCTGGTCTACAAGAGCGTCGCCCTGTCCATACTGACGGGCTTCTGTCAGGAGGAGGAGCTGGCCACGCACAAGGACATCATCGATGCCATCCCCACGCTCCTCGAGATCGTGGAGCAGGCCGATGACGAGGACTACGAGGACAATCTGATTGTGGTCAGCGAGGCGTACAGCTGCCTCAAGAGCATTGCCAGCTACGAGCCCGGCCAGCAGGCGCTCCTGGCCACCGGCGCGATACCGAAGATGTCGCAGATTTACTCCGCCCAGAGCTTCCAAACGGACGAGGCTCTGCATCTGATTGTGCTGCTGGTGAAGAAGTTTGGCGTCATCTCCTGGCCGGAGGATCCGACGGCATTCCATGCGCTCATCCAGCGCATCGCCCTGGACATGGAAACGGATCACACGGAACGCAAATACGAGCTGTGCCGCATTCTCGCCGACATTTTGATCACCTGCAGGCGGGAGATTGTGGTGAACTCCCTCGAGGGCCAGATCTGGCCGGAGAGTCTCTTCAAGGGCTGCGGCGACATACTGAAGGCCAAGATTGGACCCAAGCAGCGGGATCCGGCACTCCATTTGATTGCCACCACGCTGCAGGTGCTCGGCATGCAGTGGGCCTTCATGGACGATCAGAAGCAGTTCTTCCTGATGCTGCTGCAGCTGGCGGCCATCGAGGTGCGCATGCAGATGGACGAGAAGAAGCTGGAGACGACCTTCAAGCAGGCGGAGCTGCTCACCTGCTGCTTTGCCATACTGGAGCTCTGCATCGAGTACATGGCCACCGACCAGCTGGACCTGGAGCCCAAGGAGAAGCAGACCACATACACGGCCCTGAAGGGCGCCTTCAACCAGGTGCTGGCCGTGCTCACCCGCGTCAGCCAGGACAAGATCAAGGACAACGGCAATGCCAGCGACAAGGCCTTCATCATTGCCACGGTGCGCATCTTGTCCGCCTGGCTGGCCCAAGAGACGACCGCGATGCGTCCGGCCATCTACAAGCTGCTGCCCTTCATCCTGAAGATCGGCAACGAGAGCTTCCACGAGCTGAAGGCCTGGCGCGCCGGTCCCCGAGAGGGAGCTGCGCCCGTCGACATTCTGCGGGTGATGATGCCCGCTCTCTGCCACTTCGCTGTCGAGGATGAGGCGAGGCGCGTTCTGTTCACCCACAAGCAGGACGAGGTGCTGCTCGAGGCCATTGAGCTGTACTTCAGCATCGCCCACTGGAAGCGGCCGCCAATTCCACGTGCCGAGCGGCTCAAGCGGATGAACGAGCCGGATCCGGTGCCCACGCCGGAGCAGCAGGCCGAGATGAAGGAGGCGCGCAGTGCGATTGTCGCCCTCTGCAACATACTGATGAACTTTACGGTCCTGGAGCCCAAGCGGGCAGAAGATGCGCCCACCTTTGCCAACCTGCTGAAGTTCGTGGTCGAGAATCTGCCCGAGCTGAAGGACACGCCCGACAATCTGGTCATCCACGGCAATCTGGCCGTGCTCGGCCTGCTGCTGCTCAAGCAGCAGTCCAAGAAGGTCAAGCAGAACGACTTCTCCATCTGCCGCTACATCCAGGCCACCATCCGCTTCCTCTGGGACGCCTACAACATCGACGAGAGCAACGATCCCACGGCTCTGGTGGTGTCCATTGCGTACAAGGGCGTCTGGTCGGACATCTCCGAGCTGTGGTTCCTCGGCATGCAGACCATGTGCGGCGTCCTGCCCCTCGTGCCCTGGCTATCGGAGTTCGCCCTCGAGTCCGGCTGGGCCGAAGGCATCGTGAAGACGCTGAAGAAGGTGAAGGTCGGCACGCTGCCCGCCAACGTGAAGTCCGCCTACGAGGACTTCCTCTCCCAGCTGGTGGACGTCAATGCCGACGTTGCACCCGTCCTGAAGAAGGCCGATGCTCTGCGGGTGTGCCGCAATCACAGAATGATGGATCTGGGCAAGAAGCTCTTCGGCGATTAGGCCTCCAGATCTTTGGAATTACTTTAGGAAACGTTTCCTCAACTATTTTTGTATGGGCTTTGTTTTTTATATTTACCATTCGGTGTATTCTCTCTCTCTCTCTCATTTTCTCATTCTATTCTCATTCTCATTCTCTCGTGGGCATTTGTGTGTGTGTGTGTACTGAAACGTGACGTCACGCTTTGTTTTTGATATAAAAGAGGAAAATGTGGAGGAAAACTTTTGCCTTGCCGAAGACGGAACAGAAAATTATTTTGTATGCACTTTTATGCTTTATTCGAAAACTATTTTAATATTTAAAACTCATTTGGGATGAAAAGAAAAACACGATTTTAATAAATTTCACTTTCAGAAAAGTCGCCAGTTGCTTCTCATTCATTTCAAATGGTCTGCGGGCATTTTCTACAAATGATATTTGTATATATATATATATATATATATATATATATGTATATTCATATATATAAATCTATCATATAAACATTTATTTATATAGCTTGTTGGATTAGTTTTGTTTTCGAACAAAGCAAACACGTCACGTTTCTCAAAGCGAGAGGCAATCAAGCAAAACAACGAGAGAATTGGGTAAGCGAATAAAATATACTCTATAAGCAGATATGATATATCAACAATTTACAATAAGCAGCCAATAAAATCTTACTAAAGGTCAAACCAGACTTGGTTAAGGCTATCATTTATCATCCATCAAACATCGAATGCATCGATAAATATGCCAAACGATTTCCCACTTGAGTAACCGATCAAAAAGCCAACTTATTGAACAAGTTGTAAAAAGTTAATTAACTTATTTCTGTATAATCGGTATTCACCTTTGCATAGACCAATCAATCACTTATGCCGTTCCCAACTTTTCTTTAATTATTATTTTTCCGTACAAATGTGACTTCTTCTTCGATATAAGTTGCATAATCTGAACGCTTAAAGGGTATACCATTTAAAAGGCATGAGAGCCCGTTTAGTGTCAACAATAGATCCACATTCGATAAGTAAACTCAATGGGCGCTGCAGGGATACCGTTTAGCAGTGGAACAGTGCGTATACGTAATATGCACATGTCAAACAGCTTGTTAAAACAAAGGCCAAAGGAGAAGTGGCAGCAGCTGCAGCGCCAACTAAGCCGTCGATAAATCTCCTATAAATCTTGAGGCATTGCGACAATTTTCTCATGTGTGGAAGCGTGTGTGTGTGTGTGTGTCCTTTTATCCTCTCATCCTGTCGACAGGCTCGGAAAATATTACACGAAAAGTATTGCTCAATCGTATGATAACGACCCCGCCTGCACCTTTTCCATAAAAGAAGAGGAGAAGTGGAGGATTCGTTGCCGTGTGTTTGCTTTTTATTACGATATAATATTTTATTGTATACTTTTAGACGTTTGAATATTTGGCTGTAGTCCGAAAGGACATGCGGTCGGGTCTACCTTTTGCATTACCCTTTTCTCTATTTTGTTGTATTTTTATTTTTTATTTCATTTTTTTCTTTCATTTTGAAATGTGTAAATTTGTTGGGTAATGTAGGAGGGAAAAGCGTGTGCCTTAAGCGCTGTGGATTTCAGCTATTTGTGCATTTGACAAAGGTAATAAAAAAGGACATTTGGCTTTTGGCGCCGACTCCTTGTTGATGTTTGCCCAGCTTTGGGCTACAAAATATTTTACATTTGTCCCATTCAACTCTTTTTTTTTCCTGCTTTTCTACTTTCCGTATTTGAGTCTAGTCGTTAAGGTTCTGAATGAACCTTTTATGGTCTTTAACGAGTAGGGAAATAAGTTTTCGATGCTTATCATTAAGAGGAATATCTGATATAACAATTTGATTAATATATGATCTATGTATATGGCAATTTATCTTAAAAAAAATGAAGAAATTTTTAATTTTCCCCAAACAAAACATCGACTGAATTTCCAAACGCCTCTCCCTTTCAGAGCAGAATTTCCACAGAGCGTTTGCCCTTTTTTTCCTACTGACCAGGTGAGAGGTAATCACTGCGTCTTAGGTCATAAAACACCTCACGTTCACATAGTCACGCACAGGTGTTGATATAAATAGTCGCATGTGGCACCTGCTGCGCACCTGATGCACTGCTCAAATAACTGGACATGGAAGCTGCGTCCCCTAGGGTCGGACGATCTGGCAATATAAACCTGCCATTTTCTTTACAGCTGCAGCTGAACGTTCTTATTGCACATTTTCTTTAACATAGATATCGAAAAACAAAGCAAAGTTATCGATCACATGCAGTTTAAATACTAAATGATTACTGATTACTTATCGATAGCAATTTAAGCATCTCCAAAGCAGAACAGTAGAAAAAAAGGCGTTCAATTTGTTGCCAATTGTTAGCTAATAAAGAGGGAACTAGACGACACTTGTCAAGAGTTGAAACCCGCATTTAATGAACTATTCATTAGGAGAGTAAATGTCACTCAATCAGGTGCGAAAAAAGTAGATAAATGTTCTTGACTGCCATCCAATACAGTGACAAGTGTTTGTCAAAAGGGAGGGAGAGAAGAAGCAGTGCAACAAGTTGAAGCTATCCTGATTGCAATTAGTATCCTGCTCATCATACATTGTCGCTGCGTTAATGGAAAGAAAACAAAAGAATTTTCCATGGCAACATTTAACGTTGTTTTTGTGTGTGGAAGCTGTTGTTGTTCTTGCTGTTGTCGTTATTGTTGTTGTTGTTGTTGTTGTTACTGTTATTGTTGTTGTAGCTGATGGCACTTCATGCAAGTCGTTTGCCGCTGTCATTTCGTTTTGCTCACAAGTCTTTGTAACTTGGGTAATCATTTTCCAAAATGGAAAACTTACTGAGCTCCACACTCAACTTCTCCTCATTCATAGAGTAGGTAAGTCCTGATAGCTCTTGCGTAATTTAAAAGTTTTTATGATTGTATTTCTTGTCGGGCTGCTCCCAAAGTCATTTAATAAAACAATATAAATACTTATTTTTGCATTCGGGCACACTATCGCTTGCATAAGCTATCGATTTTGCATTTTACAACACTGCTTGCCGCTGTTCGGGCTTGATTAAAGTAAACATAATGTTCTATATTGCTGAAATTTCACATGTAAGTACTAATAAAAGGCAATATGTGCATAATGAACTGCTCTGAAGGACACCCTTCAATTCGTTATCCCCATGGAGAACACAAATGCAGAGCCAATGGGAGGGATTTTATGTGATTTTGATTGCCAGCAGATTCAATTGTCATTGCCACTTGTTGGCATTCCACAAGTTCGGAACCCCCAACACACAGTTACAGTCACAGTCACCGTCACAGTCACATACACAGTGACTGCAAAAAGCAATCGCACTAAGTAAAAAGGGGTGGAAAATGCACGCACGAGTGAACGCGTCTGTGTACAAACTAAGGACCCTCAGCGGCAGCCGGAATCGACACCGTTTCCGTCTTCGACTCTGGACTTGAGCTGAGAGCGACCTTTAATAATGTGAAATAAAGAAAATCCTGCGCGCAAATTTCCAATTCCCCGCAAAGCTATTGCGTAAAGTGCCATAATTGGGGGTGCGAATGGAATCAATTCAATATTGGCACAAACGGAACACTCGCATATACAACAAGTTGACGCTTTATTTAAAATTGGTTTAGCTTTCAGTTGGGCAGAGCCCAGCAATTGCAAATTAATTTACTCTTCATATGCAACAGCAGCGGGAGGCAGAACCTCAGCAACACGCACCTGCGAACGATTCATAAATTATTCAAGACACTTGACAGCTGCTACTGGGAAATGTTGCTGCCCCGACACCTGCTCCTGCTGCTCCTGCTGCCGCATCTGCTGCTGCTGCTGCTGCCGGACAGTGTCTCCTAATAACACGTGTACCTGATTTGTACGCTCGTCTAGGCTAAACATTTCCACCTATCTGTCAGTTTATACATAAATATACGTACAATTAAATTAGCAAATCGTCTTATTGAACTTATTGTTATACTTAACTCCACTATTCTATTTAATCTGTATTACAACTTAGGATAATGTTTAGGACATCAAATCTATAAGAGTCGAATTTCTGTGAACCAATTAAAAAAATGAGCACTTAAAGCAAACCCTTTCTACAGCAGAGACGACCCTCTAATCAATTTCTATAAAGTTTAGTTGGAAATTCAGCTGGTGTGCGAAAACCGTTAATTAGTTGGCCTTTGAAAAGTATGTCAGGTGCTCAAAGTTTCGACTTATTTTAGGCAGCTGGCAGGGATAAGTACAGGCACAGGAGCCGCTGACCTTGAATACGCTTTGAAATATTTGTTGTGTGATCAATGCGCAGGCATGCCAAAAATTTTAATGGCTATCAATTTGGAACGATTCATTGAACTGGGGTTATCAATTGCAGGCAGGCGAACGCTTTGCAGCTGGTAATTAAATTTGTCATAGCGTCCAGATGCCGAATTCCTCAATGAGTTGGTAGAAAATGGGCTGCGGGTGGTGGGTGCTTAAAAACAGGCGCCTTTTAAGGCGGCCGCCTAAAAGTAGGCAACAATTTACAATGCGAGCCGAAGAGAGTTCGTGAACGAAACTTTCACCAATGCGAGGCTCTCTTAACTTGCCTCTCTCTCTCTCTTAAGTGCCAAAAGCTGCTTCCTTTCACATCAGAAAAAGCTCGCCTTGTCGGCGTGCTATAAATGTGTTTGTGCTGGAGCTTTTGGCCAAGTTTGCTGTTGTTGTTGCCCGTTTGGCTGGCGCCGTTAATGATGCGTTAAATTTAAATGGCCATAACAATTAATGATAATTGCCTTTGAAGTTATTGTTAATAATATGTTTGTATTTTACAACAATAACAAGAACAAGAAAATTTCTCATCTTTATTTGTCCGCTTTAAAATTTGACTCTTTCTCGTTACGGCGAAAGTCTTGAGTGTTAACCAAACAGTTAAAATGTGATTAATTTTTAAGTACTCTGCTTCCTATCCTTTGTGTCCTTTCGGCTTAGCGGGTTTTCACTTTAAGCACATTTCATAAGAATGGGCTTTAATTGCCGCTCAGCTTTGGATTATATTGCAAAGAAGGTTTCAGCTCGGCATAAGTTTTAAGTGCAAAATATTATTAACTAGGAATAGAACGGTTAGAATTTTAAATAAAATGATGAAATAAAAAATTAATAAAATTAACAATATGTTGTAACTGAACTCTATCAAGCCCGGAATTTCAATATATTTTATACTTATAACCCAAATAATATTTTATTAATTTGACCCAAATACAAAATTTATGATGATGAAAATTTAACTTACTTTAACCATATTTGTTAGATTAAAATGCGGTCTAGTCACTAGTTGTAACTATAAATTATGATGCCTTCAAAATGAGTATACCCTGTAATCGTGAACTAAAACAATTAAAATATGCTTGACCAGTTTCTATTGCTCTGCTCCAATTAGAACAAATTTAAAAACTCTTCAATTTCTTTTGATTTGATTATTCCACAGCCACTTATTCAAATGGCCAACAAAAAAAAGTAAATTGAAACTCCTTTTCATATTATTTGTACACTTTTTAGCTTATTAAATAAATCTCGAGTGGCGCCTCTTAATGCATTGAATAACTGCACTTGCCTCATCTTGACCTTTGTAATCAAATATAATCGAAGCTCTCTCTCAATAACCATTCAATAAAACGAATATCAAAGTTGGGTACGAGGCAGCTGGGAGGGGCTTGCAACATGGGGCATGTTGAATGCCAACGGCACACAAAGTGCTGCCCCCTAAAGAGCACTTGTTGCCATTCGCAAATTGCTTTCAGGAAAAAAAACGGCAATAACTTTCGACAGGTAAGGAAAACGAATCACTCACAAAATCTACAAGTTTAATATACATACATATATACACATCTACATACGTACATATATAAATACTAATATTTATTTAGATTATATTTATATTTCGGAATAGTTAAGGCATACGAAGAAAAAATAACGATACCTTTGGCAGTAGAATTTAATTGAATTTTTGCCTCGGCGCACGCTGCGTATGCGTAACACTATAAATAATTGGAATACACATGGAGTGTCTGGCAGCGTCTGACAATGTCTGGCAACTCCCCCAAACTGTAAACGCAGCGTCAAAGGTTAGTTTATGCTCTCGCTGTGTCCCCAAACAAACTCAATAAATATTGCAAATGGGCGTGGCAGTCGCTACGCCCTCCTGTCTGCAGCTATACGTGTGTGTGTATATATGTGAGTTTACCTATTTGAGAATCAGTTTGCATTCCTCTGAATGCATTTTAATGCCCAGTCCCCTGTGGTCCGATTCAAAAGCAACCAAATACAATCGTTTATCTCCCAAGTCAATATAAATATATATCGTTTAGAAACTATATTTATCCAACTGTATATATGGAAATCGAGTGTCGTTTCCAATGAGATAATCAACGCAAGACAAGGCCCGATTTTAGATTGTGCTCCAATCGATGACGTGCTAATGGTTTCACCGCATGCTGACTTGTTACTTTGTTATATAGGGGTGGGCGGTTTTTAAAGGGGGCGTGGCTGGTGGATTGGGCAAGGCCGAGGAAATGGGTTACGCCGAGCGAAAGGACTTGGCAGCGGCGTGTGTGCGAGTAATATAATAAAAGACTAAATAATGTATGCAGCACAACAAAATATTGTGTATGCGCCGTGGCTACCCATTGCCAAGCAGAGTTGCCACCCTTTTAAGAAGTAAATTAAATATAACACATTAAATGTAAAAAATCACTTATACGATTATTAGGCGAGCTAAAAGTGTCTCAAAGATAGTTAAATGAAGGTTTTGCCTTCTAATACATTGTTTTATTTTAAATACATACTTAATAATTAACAATTAACAATTAACTTTATAGGACTTCTAATTTAACAGCCCTTTAATTTATTAAATATTGTCACATTTTGAATACTTTCTTTGTTCTCATTTTCCTTGTCGCATTCATAAAACAGTTTGTATAATTTTTACTTGCTGACAACCCTTTGGCCAATTTCCATTACATCATTTACCATCCCTTATATTTTCTTTAATTATTACTTTTCTCCTTCTTCTTCTTTTACTACTCTTCCTCCTCTTCTGTGCATAAAACAATGCATTTTATCTCGGCACGGCAATGAGAGTCTTACACATTTTATTTTTCACTCTGCTTTCATTCAGCTTTGACATAAACCCACACGCAAAAATCGACTGGGCTGGTTTAGAGTGGACCAAATATTCGGCGGCTTTAAAGCTTCTTATGAACACATGATTTGATGAATATTTAATTTACATCAATTTTGCAATAAATATTTATTAATTATTATTATTATTATTTTAAGAAATTAAGATATTTATTTTATATATTTATATTATAGGCTAATGGAAAATTATGAAATACATATATGAAGAGCTTATCATACTTATTATACAGCTTTTGTACATATCTCATTACTTTTAAGACATAATAAAATAAACCCATTATCTTTAGTTTTTAGTTGTAATACTTCGAAATTTATTGATCTTGTATTTAACTTTTATATCCCATTCAATATATTGAATCTCTAATAATCTGTGTAACATCATCGTAACTTTTATGAAGCTATTTGGCTTTATTTCAGTTCTTGGTCCACCCTAGGGCCAAGTGAATTTAAGTATTGCCACACACACTAGCTGTCTGCACCTCCTCCTCCATCCCCTCCACCCCCGCCCGCTCCCACACACTCCTACGAGATGCAAGAGGCAGTATGCATGTCTAGCTGCTATAGATACTATATAGAGTGCTTGTACTACAACTAAATACTTAATTTCGCCCGTTGCTGTTGCCTTTGATTCTTTTAATTTTCCAACAACAACAGCAAGAAATGCAGCTAAGGGAGTGGGCGGTGGGCGGGGCCAATAGGCCGCAGACAAGAACAAAATAGAATGAAACAGAACAGAATAGAAGGGAACGGAAAGGCAACCCCGTCAACGACTCGTGGGTTGTCTGCGTTGTCTCGCCTCATTTACGGCCTACGCACACACACACACACACATACACATATGAGGCTGCCTGGAAGAGCAGCTGTTTGGAGCGCTGCGCCATGCAGTTAGCTGCAGAGTAAGTCGGTCTTTTAAACGTTGCGGACGGCCCCGAAAAAGTTGCCGCAGGCGGAAAACGGAAAACGGAAAACAACAAAATCGCTCATACGCCGCGTGGCGCGATCGATGCTGTCAAATAGATAATCGAATGCGAGAGCGAGACGGAGTGCGTTCTGCCGCTTCGGTTGTTGTCTGATTGAAATGTAAATAAGCATCCCAAATATATATATATATATACAGCGAAAGATATAGCCAAACGCTGTGCCTGGCCAAGTGCAGTTGGCCCATTGACGTCGTATCGCAAGTGCAGAGCAGAGCAGCTAAAGTGACGTCTCTGTTGTGTAATAAATCAATTTGCCAACACAATCTCAACAACTAATTGAAGGCTACACATTTGAGCACTTCAACACAAAAGCAATATATATATTATTTTTTTTTTATATGTATATAAATTGTGTCTAGTCTGCTGCTTGGCTTTATTAACAATTGGTTTTAAATTACAAAAATGGTTTTTCAATCACAGCCTTTCAAACGGCTGTCAATTTGTTAATTGTTGACGTGCTGCACAGTGGTTAAAGGACTGTGAAAAATGTACTACGTAAAAACTTACTTGATGCATTAATAAATATGTGTCAGGGATATTTAATGGGTATTACGGAGCTTATTAAAAATATGTCTGTAACGAATTTCCTGTTTTATATTTTCAATTGCCCAATTCATTTTTTTAAGCCCTTTTTTTTGTTGTCGATAAGGAATAAGCGAATGTCTGCCAGCTTAGTAGTCAACTAATAGATACCCTGTAATACAAAACCATAAACATAACAAAATGAATTAGAAATATTGCATATTATCAAATTATACAGGGTATACGGAGAATAGATCACAGGTTGTATTTGATGTTCAGCTTGTCAGAAATTACACGTTTATATCGTAAAATTTTTATTTAAGATTTGGACTGAGCAATCGCATTGAAAATGGGTTTTCCATTGATTTCCATGATTTTTCCGCCGAATTATTTATTTATTATTGTGTGTTGTTTTCTCTCGCCTATTGGTTTACATACGCTGTCGAGTTATGAAGTGCGAACTAAAATCAAGCAAATCAAATTGATTTTTAATTATTAGACCTATAAAACATGCGGACTTCGCTTGTTTACCGTTAGATCATTAGTCGACTAATCATTATTTATAAATAATCATGCTGTGGCGGTCTTTAATTATTCTAGTTCCACCTTCGATCGGAATCGAATCGAATCGAATCGGATGAGTAATTCGACAATGCGAAATCAAACAGGTTCTAATTATAATTATAATGAAATAAATGAGAAAATGGATTCCCACATACAATACGCGGAATTACAAGGTATGTGGACTGTAGACGAAAGTTCCGTTCAACCCGAATGCTAATTCGCATGTTTGTGTCCAAAAGGAAAATACAAGGCGAGCTGTCTGCGGGTTTGTCGGCCTACAGAGTAGAAAGGGGTTTGCGGTTAGGGGTCTTTAGCGTAATGCTAGAAAACATTTCAAACGTGTATAAAATAAACACAAAACAAAAAAAAAGTACAACAACAATAAATTGAGGCAATACAGAGATATAGGGAGAAGTACATGTGTGTGCGTGTGTGTGTGTGTGTGTGTGTAGGAATAACAAAAGTACAAGAAAATACAAATATCGAACACAATGGAAACAATAACGTGCGAAGCGATTGGAAATGCGCCACAGACGCGGCCACAGAAGCATTCGCAGTCGCAGTCGCCGCCGCAGTCGCAGTCGCAGTCGCAGTAGAAGTCGCAGTAGCAGCGGCAGCTACTGCCCGGTCGGACAACAGAAGCAGCCGGTTAGCCAGCGGGCCAACAACAATTCGCAGATACAATATACAAATCGATACGAATTATCGAAAGATCGCGTCGTGCTGTAAAACTATACATATATATGCATATGTATATGTATCGTATGTATATTTGGTTTTAATTGAAATGCAGTTGCGGCAATCACAGCCAATGTGCAGCGGCAAATAAGTAATAAATTGCGTGTGTGCCTCAATAAAAACAACAACAGCAGCAACAGCAGCAGCAGCAGCAGCAGCAAAAGTTGCTGCAAAGTGCATTGTGCTAATTATGCGGGCGGACGGGGCGTATGCGTGTTGAAAGCGCAGCTAAAGTGAAATACATAAGTCAAAGCAGAAAGGCGAAAGCCGACTCACCCGCGACTTGTTGCTGTGAAAAAGAGCAAGGAAAATCCAACAAGAAAATTGAGTTATTGTTGTCTTATTGTCTCGGAAAAGTGGCGGAAAATGTGTCTGTGACGAAGTGTCAACGTTAACGAATTATCAATTCTTTACGCTTCAAATGTGATTTGCCTCTCTATATATATAGAGAGATATATATATGTGTGTGCGTATGTGTGTGTCTACTAATTGAAATAATGTCATGCATTGGCTCGACGGCATTTCTTTGGATGACAATTTAATTAGCGGACGGGCGAGCGGCAGCAACGGCGACAACAGCGACAACAATCAGCGGAAATCAACGCAAAGTTCATCGCCAACGAAAGCAAGTAGGTTGCAACATAGTTAACCACACACACACAAACAAACACACACACACACACACACACACACACACACACAAACATACACACAAATTTACAGCGTGAATTACTCGAGCGTCTTTATTTGGCTTAGTTCAACGCAAATTCCTCGCCAAGTTTGTAAGCGCAAATTGTCTATGGCCAAAAATGTTGCAAGCTTCAGAGCTGCCAAACACAATTATTTCAATTATTTACCTCTAAATAAGAGACTTCATTTAGCAACTGAAGAGTTTATTACCAAATAAGTAAACTTTAATAATTAGCACAGAATGCTTGAACTTTCTCTATATGAGATATAAAACAAGAATTAAAGAAATTCCTTTTTATAAGTAGAGACTATTGGACAACGATTCAGCTAGCCAACTATCTCCAGTTGAGTCAGATTTATCTTTAGAGCCAAATTATATAGTTGTTCATAGCTTGTTCTATATATTGGGATATATGCATATGTAAATATATTTTTGGCACGCCAAGCTTGTTGAAGATATCTTTAAAAAGCATAAAATCTATACACACATATTTAAAGTTTTACTGATTCACTTTAGTTAAAGCATATCTTTCCTTTAAATGAATCTGAGAAAATTCGACTTGAAACTTTCGCAAACATAAGGCGAAATTTTTTGGTGTTGTTTTTCAATATTGATAATTAAAGACAAAGGTTAGGAAGTTTATAGATCTGAGAAAGAAAAGCTGCTACTTATTATACAACTAGCTAAGCGAGTTCTTTAATATACGAAATTTCCATAGAAATTTAAGTTCAATTTTATAGCTTGGTTGGCAATTCAGATTTAAGTGTTGCCCAAGCATAGTTTGTGCAACATATGAACTGCATATTGGCTAATAGATCTTACGTTTACTGGGCCATAAAATGCTTCACCTGTTCTGCGCGTCGTTTGCTGTCTTAATGGCAAACGAGATCTTCAATTGCTGCCGAAACGTTGTTTAAAGGCAAAACTGCGCTGAGATTTATTTCAATTACGCCGTAAAATGTACTTGAAATCGTTTAAATGTACATACATATATATGAATAGTATATGTAGTATATATAAAATATGTATGCCTTTCCAATGAATTTATTATGCGGCTAATTAAATGACGGCCTCGTCTGGCAAATGGTTCGATAGCTGGCATAAATTTGTCTTTCGCATCAAAGAAAAAATTTATTGAATTTCATTTTAATTGGGCAACACATTATTCTAGCTTTAGGCCCAAATTGTCGAACGAACGGTTCAGCGGGAAATTTTTCATTTAAACGATTTTCATACTTTTATGCAAATTTTCCATATACATGCACATAGTGTATGGTATATATATATATATGTATATTATATGGTATATATACCATGCAATTAATGGAAACATATTTATACTAGTACATATTTCAATTTGGTTCGTACAATTAGCAGCGAATGAAATTAAAATTGAAAACGCTTCAAATATTATTATTTGCATTTCATTTGCGCTCATAAAAAGCGTCATCGGAACGTTGAACCCCCGAAATGCTGCCCAATACCAATTTCCCCCCCGAGATGATTTTCCACAACAACAAGCAAAACAATTTCGTATTTGATTTTATGGCCGGCGATTTGTGCCACGATAATTTTTGGATAATTAAATTGATCTCGCTTCCGCTACCTTGATCGCGGGCCCCCGCAAGGAAATCGACGCGAATATCGCATTGATTGAACATAACAATATCGTTGCGGCTGCGGGCCCAAAGGGTATTTTGATTACGGCGTTGTGTTGGCTATAAAATGATCCACATCTCCATTTTGTAATATAAATAAAAGATATTTATAGCTGACAGAGTCATGCTTGGATTACTTGCTGGATTGACAGCATGCTTAGTTGATTGATTGATTGATTGAATTAACAGCTATATCTAAATCATTGCTAACTACTACGAATATCAAGACTTCGATTTCATACATATTGAGATCTTAGAGAATTCTATAAAAATTGATCAAAGATTGTAAGTAAATATCGTAACCTTAAATTTTCGATAACTCAGCATCGCAATTTATTTAAATCAGCTGCAAACTGCTGATTTTCCAGTTTGTGTTCATATAAATAGACAGTTGATGTCTTCAGTGGCTGTCAAACAGCATTTCAAGGGTATTTAAGATTCAACAACCCCAAACGGAGGCAAGAATTGGGCGCTTTAATGCCTTTCGGTTGGATCGCTTCAATTAGCACAGCCAAACGATGTGACGCATTGTTTTTATTTTGGAAATTGTGGAAATTATTTACAAAACAGGTCGAGCAATGGATTAAGGCAAAGGCCAAGCGAGTGTTAGCCCGCACTTGTAAATATCCAAAGTTATTGTTTACACTTTCTTCTCACTCTTTCTCTCTTTCAGTGTTGACCAACTTTACAGCTATGACTCAGCTCTCGACTGATTTATGCGTGTGTGCGTTTCCAAAATAGATTCTCGCTGATCTTCGCACTCACCTTTCTTTAAGACATGTGTCCACCACGCAGACACCCACAAAACATAAACAAAACAGACAATTCTTTGGCAAGAATCTAATTTAGTTGAGTTTCGGACACATTTAAAATAAATAAATGAAATCTATTTGAAAAATGTCTGTGAAGAATTAAAATTCCCAATGGAATTAAGCAGCACATTAAACAATTTTGTATATTTACACTTCTACTATATATAATGAATATTTGTTTTTAAACGATGTGGTTAATATTGTTAAGCAGAATACTGAAACTACTTAAGAAATGTATAAAGAGAAAAATCGCTCAAGATTAAAAAATTATTTAGAAATATTCTGCCAAAAATTTAAATGTTACTTAGGGTTAAATATTGAATAGAATTCAGAAAATTCTTAAATTAATAAGTATTATTAAAATATTAATATGAATCCTAAGATTCTCTTTAATCTTGACAAACTTCAAAAAGCAAAAGTTAAGTCAGGGAATTTTCTTTATAAATTAGATCAGTATTGATGTAAATTTAACAACTATTAAAATTTAAATATATTTGTTAGCTTTTCCGTTGCCCACTGCAAATGTCAAAGCTGCGTGTCATAAATTACGCTTTGTAAACCTGAAAATCCATTTGGAAAACTTTTGATCGTAAACTTGTTTATTTATGTGTTCTGTAATCCAGTGCCCGACTTTCCCAAGTCGTGGAAGAACTATAAAATTAATGATAATGTCGCCTAAAAGATACGAAATTTAGGTGACACCGTCCCATCCCTTTCTATCACCTCTTTAAGGTTTTGCATTATAAAAGTCATATGTTGTCTATTAAACAAAAAGTTTGTCTATTCGAATGATCTTTACGACAATTTATGAGAATTTGAATTTTTAATTTTTTTTTTCGCACAAGTTTTTGCATAAAAAGCGGGCGAAAAAAATCAAGTGCCAGACGAAATGAAGACCCAACAAAAGTCAAATGCAGCAGTCAGAGGGCCCATAGAAAAATCACAGACAACAACAACAACAAAGACAAGATTCACGTCTTTTTTGGGCCTTATTTGTGTTTGTGCATTCGGTTTTGGCCACGCACCCAGAAAACTTTCGGGCTTGTATACCCTATAGCGGAGACTGTTGGGAGTAGTCATAAAATTGCATGAAGGAAGTTTACTTTGATTTCATAGATTGGGAATTATTGGAAATATAAACTCTGCTTATTGAAGCAAATGAATTTTTGCTTCAGATTCTAAAATTCTGTATTTAATATCAAAAGATGTTACCTATAACTCTAATCAGTTTCTATGCCATATTCTAGTAAACTAATTCTGCAATCTTCAATCAAATATGCAAGCAATCGAATGTTAGATACAAATGTATCTAATATTGACAATTACTAATCAAACCACATCTTCAACCAGGTTCTTCCAGTAAGAAGAAGAGTATTCAAACTTCGTTATTGGCTGCCTTCGTCTTTTTTATGTGCTCCCAATTTGTAGTTCGTTCAACGAATGGATGTAAATTTTGACTGGGAGCCGCACGCATATTCCGTCACTGAATTGGCACGCCGTATGCAACGCGTGCCCCGCCCACTGCACCGCCTTACGCCTCCACAGAACTGCGTGCGTGTGCGTGTGCGTGTGCTGGCTGGGGCTAAGCAACAACAAATAAAATGTATACGCAATTATTTAACATGAAACAAACAACAACAACAACAAATCATTCGCGCAGTCTTGGGGCATGCGGCCAAGTGGTTCGCTCCCAGACAGTGGTTCAGTGGTTCAGTGGTGCAGTTAGCAGTCGCGTGCCTGCCAGGCCACAACGTATCCGTCAGCCCGTTCCGTGTGCCGGGCCCGTCTTCCCCTCACTCTCTTTCTCACTCTCCCCGTCTCTTGCACTCTTTGTATCTGTATCTCTGTCGCATTCGCATCCGCATCTTTGTCAACGCATTCGAACGTCTTCCACAATCCGGTGCCGGTGTACGAAATGTTATTTATAAAATTCCATTTATGATCCACTTATTTAAAGTATGCCCACAAACCGCCCGAAAATATTAAATCGAATTCTTTATAAAGTGAATCGAACATTTTGCATTTACAACCCGCTAATTGCTCGCAAGCCATCGCGAAAAAAAAACGTTTGATTAATAAAACGTGTATCTAGATTTATGAGTTCTTATTACGATACTGAGTGAGTTTATAAATGAACAGAAAACAATTTTAACCTACCGACTAAGACATACTCTCTACATAATTAATGGATTGTGGAATAGATTGGAGATTTTTTTGTTGATCAAGCTATTGAATGTATTTTGTATTAATATTCTACAGTCTTATTTATTAGTATTTTTAAAAAGCGATAAACTTATCTTAGACTTTCGGAATTTCAGAATATTGATCTATTGAATACTTCCACTAAGTAGAAGTAATTGTTGATGAAATGCCCTTCAGTTCTCTGCTTTACTGAAAACTAATTGGAATTCCTTTTGATGCCCTACTTTCTCAGCTTTGCATTGAAAATCTCTTAAATACCAATAAGTATACCCTTTCCAAAGACGATTCCATTAGCTCACATGTGCGGCTGCAATCAGGGACAGGCTCTCAAGGACCTGGTCTCGATTGTAACACATGTGTAAATACTGATTGAATGATGACAATGAGCACTTGACAACTTGATCGATAAATCAATTGCCTTGGCAGATAAAACTGCTTCGACCCTTCGAATAACAAAAACCCTTGCGTGTTCTTCCTCTTCTTGTTTTTGGGAAGGGGTTTTGTGTTGGAAAATGCCTTTGTGCATTGTTTGTCGCTTGATGCGTGTGGCCAAACATGTTTACATATGAATATGCCTACATACATATGCATAAACATATACAAATATACATATCCATAGCATGTTATATAGATTTCCATGCTGTCGTTTGGGCATTGTGTCTGGGACAGGTCCTAGACAATGTCATTGAACATCAAGATATTAAAGTAGTTATTAATATGCCAAACAACAATTTTTATTTGTGTCTGCAAAGTTTTGGATTTGTTTTTTTTTTTATGTATTTTTATCTTTTTATCCTTTAAGTGTAAAACTTGTTTGGAATACTGTGTAAAATTCGCATATCTCTCGGTAAACATCTTATTTCGAATGTTTTCATTGAGCTCTATTTGTATTGTTTGTGTGCCGGAATATTCAACATGCGCTTACACACTTTGGCTCTATCTAAATAAACACGCTCTCGAGTATTTATAAACAAAGTAAAAGTAAATTTTCGTCTCGAAGGAAAAACGAAACAAAACTCACACACACACACACACACACAAATCACATGTCTCACATTTACACATTTACAACAACGAAAATAATTTTCTGGAAAAATTTTGTTGTTCATTTTGATTTGTTACATTTTCTTTTATTGTGTCTTTTGTGTTGTTCTTTGTTTTGTGTTCTTGTTATTTTTCTTTCGTTTCTCCTTTCGTTTTGTACTTTATGTATATTTTTTGCCTTTTTTTCGTTTGCTGGTTTTTCTTTCATATGCGGAAAACTAACGCACGACTATGCTCCGAGAACGAAGACGTCATGCACACTATAAGCTAAATAGCAGGTAACTTAATCGATCTTTAAATAAATTATCTATAAATTTTGTTATAATAGTTGATAAGAATTGCATTTGAATTAAAGCGGTAGCGATCGCTTAAGCTTTCAAGCAGTGCAAAGCTCTGAACTGAAAGCTACATTGAGAAAAAGCTGTATTTGAGCTTTTTGTAGGATCTTGCGCCTTAGCTGCTGTGAAGATCTCTTATACTGTGATAATATTATACTCTTTTGTAAGAGCGAAAGCTTTTTATGTTTTCTTTTTTGCATAAATAGTAATTAAGTTTATTTATTATATTATCATTATTTAATTTAAGACAATTTTATTAATATAAAAATAAGTTAGATATGTCGCATTGTAATATCTTAATTGATGCTGCACTTAAGGCTTTCGAATATATATATATACATCTATATAAAGTTCTTCGAATGGTAAATAAAATACACCTAAATTTTCGCATTTTTCATTATTTTTCTTACTGACAAATATACCCTACGGTTAATTTTACAGCCGTCTATTCTTAAACGGCATCCATAATTTTCTTAATGAACATTTCATCGGCATCTTAACACGAAAATTAAAATATTATCGGCTAAGTTTTAGCTGTCTGCGTCAAATTTATGTCAAAGAAAACAATGGGAAACAACGAATGGAAAATTGGCACGAGTTTTGCAAAATATTCTCGTATATCTAAGATACAAAAAATATATATAAATTAATACTTTTTTTGTCTCCGATATTAATTGGCTCGCACACCCTGAGCTAATTTTTAAATGGCTGATAAATAATTTAAATTCACAAATTAGCATAAACAAATACATGTGTGAAAAATATTATTAATTGCAATCGCTGTGAACTTTACATTTATTAAATAAAAACCAAAACATTTCGAGGGCCAGCTGAAAAGTAGTCGAAGTAATAGAGGGGAAAAAACTAATTTGGCACCACTCCAAGAATCTATGATTAGTTTTTTTAATGAAGGTGCCGAAAACGCAGGTCAAAATAAGCAAAAAAAAAAAAATTTTAAAAACCCATCTATTAATAGAAATAGTTAAGAATGCCATCGAAAGTAATTTGCAATGCTAGAGATGTCATGATTGGGAATTAGGAATTACACCGAATATGTTATAAAATGATTAACTAAATTTGTTAAAACATTTTGTTTGCTTATAAATAATACAACCAATTTTTATGAATAGCTAAGGATGAATATGAACCTTTTTTATTGAGATTTTAGTTGCTATCGATTGCAAATCGTTGTGCTAAGCTGAACACAAATATAGATAAATATTCTTAATTGCAGTTGCAGTTGGATTATATTATCGATTACGGATGAGTCAGCAATTGTCTGCCTCCTGATATCAAAGAAAACGGTATTTGATGCACTCGTGTTTACAGAAAGCCTTTTACTTATTCAATTGTTGACCTTAGCAGACAGGCAGATCAATGGGTTAAATGGTCGTACTTTGTCTGTGTATATGTTTACGTTAGATTTATTAGCGGTTGCGCTTGAGTGGGCGGCCGAGATACTTTTATTTTGCACCACTTATATACCCTGTCAGCCAGATGACACATATCTGATATTTATTTTTGTACTCTTCGGGTGGTATCCAGCTAATCATTGGCCAATGCAAATGAATAATTCAAACAAAAAATGGTTAAACAATTTACAACGTTATTTAACTCAGTAGCTGGAGCTGTAAAATTAATTGAAAATGCGGTGCAGCTGGGTAATTTATATTATCTGCTGCTTATTGTTAAAATAAATTCATTTTTGCTGTCATTTTACAGCTTGTAATCAAAATGTAACTGTGCAAAAAAAAAAGGAACAAAAACACTTGCAGCTATAAACCAATCCGATTAACGGCTTGATTAAATTGAATTTATTTTCAGTGTAATCAAGACACATTGTTAACTAATAATAAAAAAAGACTAAAATTCAAATTAAAATTGCAAATCTCATTAAGCGAAATTGAAAATTCAAAAATAAATTCGTAACACTCAACAATTTCTTATGCATTGAATTATTATTAAAACAAATTGAATTCATTTTTATTGAAAATTGATATGCATCTGTATATCAACTTTTTTCTTTGGTTTCTCATATATAAACACTTAGCTTTTTACATTTACATTATAAATATATACGTTTGTATATTAACAGAAGTTAATCGAAAAAGCTTTTTCCGTTGAAAACTCACCGACTGCACGACTACGTCAAAAGTTCAAGTTCTGACGTTTATTCTCTTTGGTATACCCTTTCCGAGTACGTTCTACAACACTGGTTTATCCACTTTACATCTTAGGACTTTTATTAAAAGTCTAGTATTTTATTTCACTTTAATATTTTTACACTTTGTAAGTGGAGTTTGATAGAAACCTCGAAGCATTGAGATATTTTGACATTATCTAGCACTATTTTGTATTAAGTAGAGAGTATATTATTCGTTATATAATTATTAATATCTTCCGTTTGGGGTTTTCTTTGTTTGCTTAATTTCAGAGCAGAGAACAATTAATTGCTTTAAGGTCTTTCAACTTATAAACAATTCCTACTAACCAACACTTAATAAGAATTTCTTTTGTATATCGATCTAGGGTTACGAAAATACTCTGAGATATAAAATAAGAATAATGGTTTTTCAATGTGAGTTTTTCTTCTATAGACTATTAAATTAGCCCTTACCAACACTACTTTGTAGAGAGTACACTGTTCGGTATTTGTCGCCGTCCATCTTTTCATATTTAATCTCAGAGCGCATTTCATTGAGAACGTTGATTTGTTGATATGGATAGAGCCTTTAAGATTTACCCGCGGCCGCATTTGCTTTATGAAACTTTTCACAGTTTTCTTTTTGTATTGTTGTTCTTTTTCTTTTTATTCTTTTTTTTTTAGTTTGGTTTGGTATTAAAAATTGAACCAGTGGCCGTCACGGGCAGAGCTTGTTGCTCTTGGCGGCATTCAATGCCAATCGTTGGCGTTCGTTTGTTGCTTTTGCCGTGTTGTTGTAGTCGTTTGTTTTTGGCCAAAACTGATCTCGCCCAACTGTCAGTTTTCTGTTCATAGCCGAATCGTGCGGTATTGCAATACGAACAACATTTTCTCACCCGTTCAATTTTCTTTTGTTATCTAATTTTTCATATGGCTTAAAGACCAAAATGCTAAACAACTGTAAACAAATTGTAGCTAATTAGTTTCGGGCTAAAGTTAAGCACGTGTCTTGTGGATTTATGTTCAGAGAGTGTCACAGTTTTAAACAAATTTTTTTGCAACTCTTTGTGTCTGTGTATTAAATGAAAGGCGCGAAAAGTTCTCGAACACAAAATGATCGCAATCGAAAAACCAGCAACAAGCGATCCGAGAAGTCGGCAAAGTAAGAAAGTTGACATAGTTTTTCGTCTAAGTTCGGCAACAAGTTTTGTTTTTCTTGCACTTATTTTGGTTCGGAAAACATCTGGATCTCGTGCTCTACATATTGATTAATATTGAAAGTCATTAAAATTTCTAATATCCCTACACTTTAGCGATCGTAAAATAAACAATTTTCGCCTCAAACAGAAACTAAAAATAAAGTTTATTGTTTATCATCGAGTCATGCATATTGTCCAAGTTTTACACGTTCCACAAACACACACATGCACAGATTTATAGGGAATGTTTACCCCGCCTTTCATCGCAAATCAGACTGCAAAACGATTGTTTTCATTTCGTTCCACATATAAACATCGCATTTTATGAATAAAACTGCCAAACGTTTCGCCTTCTATCGATCATACATTTATCGATTCGATCTTGTATTCACACGTTTCGCTCACGCACTCGCCTCCTCACTCTTACACGTACTTCAAAAATAGATTCTCGCAATCAGGGCTGAAACATTCGTAGTTCACGAATGGATTCGGTACTAGTTCATTTAGCTAGAGTGTTCCTTTCTTACATTAACAGGAGGCATATTTCAATAATTTTAATTTTTTTCAATTTGGATTGTTTATTATGAGGTTGGCATAAATTTGAATTTAATTTAGAAAAGCGTTTGGAATAAAAATTTAAATATTATAAAAATATTATGATTTGAGAATAATTTCAAAAAGTATCTAAGAAAATTGTATTATATTTATTGTGTATTTTTTATAAAATTAAAAAGAAGTTTCCTTTATATCTCAATACTGTTTATTATTTAATATGACTTTCTATATTCATATTCCCATATAAAATTAAGATATATGTGTGTCGATGTGTTTCTCCACTCCGAAGTATTTTTTCTAGGGTATTTTATCTTCCAGTGTGTTTTATTTTTGTAATGGTTTCGAAATGTCTGTTTTTTATTTTTATTTTTGTTTTTTTTTTTAATTAACTTGCCAAAAAACTGTCTTGTTTCCGTAGCGACAAAATCATAATACAGCTTAGACTACCAGCCTTTATCATACCCTATAACAACCTAAATATAAATGCTTTCAAATAAAATTCGAATAGAAACTTTTATAAATAGTAAAAAACTTAATCTGTGTATAGTTTAGGGCAAGGTAGGAGAGTATCAGCTCTTATATGTGACTATTTAAACCATACATAGTCCCCCAAAATGAATTTATGTTAGCAACAGCAAAGCTACTAATTAAAATACTTATGCCCACTGCGGATGCAGATTACAGGGTATGAGCATGCTTAGTTCGGTGGCATAATGTCCAACAGGTCGGCAGTTTTTCAAAAATGTTCAGACAACAGTGTCAAAAATAAATTCACGCGCATATCTTTAAAAAACATAAAATAAAAAAGCAGAAGCGTAAGTTATGGAAATTTTGCAGAGGCTTTTTATGGATCATTTGGGATTTGTGCATAGCTCTTAATTGATATAATTTAATTGGAGAAATTATGGTGATACGTTTGAAGTGGAAATGTAGATATTCGAATTCGAATTAAATACACTTTATATACACTTTAAAACGCAATTTTTGAGTATCAGGTATGATACGATATACAAATGTTTATATGCCTTTCAAATCAATGTAATTTATAGTTTGTTTGTGTTCTTGTTTTTTCCTTCCTTGCCAGCTTGATGAGGCCTATCACCTCCAGTTTATTGGTCAGGTTTTCGTTTTATGTATTTTTTAAATTTTGTATATGCGCATACGATACGTATATATGAAAATATCAATGGTATATATTTATTTGTCTACGTCGCTTTCATATTATTTATTTATGCATGGCGAGTGTTGAAAGGCCACAAATACAGAGCCAGAGGAATGCCTAATTATTGGACAAAACGCATAGAATCCTACCCTATTCAGTTGACCTACAGCAGTCGTTGAGGCATCATCTACCAATTCAAATACTATATAGCTGATAAGATATATAGATATATATTTTATTCAGCTGAGAACTTATTCACTAGACATGCTGATCGGTCGTCATTCACGATGGCAGCCCCTATCAGACGAAAGGCAGTACAATTAATACTTATAGATATTAATTATGTATATTTGTATATGATTGTGTTGTGATACCTTATCGATATTTACAGATTGGACAGAAAGTCATCACGTGGCATGATATACGAAAATGAGGAGCTCAGGTTGCGCACAATCAATATAAATGCGGAAGTCGAGCGAGGTAAATAACAATAAAAACTTTCAAATCTTTCCATAATATCTAAAAAAGAAAAACCACATAGTATAAACATGCGTATATGTACATGTGTTTGTTTTTAAACAGGAAACGAAATAATCATAATCAAAAATCCTATTAAAAAGACATTAGAAACTAAAAAAAGATGCGTAGAGTGAGTAACTAAAAAATAAACATACATATACATATAGATATATATGTATGTGTATATGTGTGTAGATACACATACATACGCATTGTTTTCTGTGCCAAACATTGGATAAACGAATGTAAACATTGCGACAGAGAGATTAAAGATTAGAATAAGTGAGTGAAAATATATATTTAAATATATGCCAAATCAAAGCAAGCAATAAGCTCCATATAAGTATAAAAGAACAGATTTTGCTATAAAATAAAGATATACATACGTAGGTTAATACTTTACTATTTGTATACATATTTATTTTACTTTACTGCAAGCTTTTGATCGATAGACAACAGATACTTATCAATATTTATCGACCTATCGAATATTTTCGCAGGCCAATCGGACATCAAGCGTCTGCGTCGCGAAAATGAGCAACTGCGTCGAGAGATTTGGTGCCTGCGGGACGAATGCGATCGGCTGAACAAACGCGTCAAGGCGAAGCTCAACGAGCACGAGTACGGCGGATGTCGCGGCAGCGGAGGCAGCGGACGTCGCTGCAGCGGCGGCGGCAGAGGCAGCGCAGGTTGTGATGGAAACAGTGATGTAAGTGCAAGCCGATAGTCTCCACAAAGTTGCTTTAATTCCCATCTCATCCTCCCCACCAGGACTCCGACTCATGTGATACGTGTCGCTGCGATGAGGATGGCCACTGCAGCGACGAGTGCTGCCAGGAGCGAGGCGGCTCCTGTGTGTCAATCAAGCAGCCGCTGCCACCGGAGGAGCCCAGCGTGCAGGCTCCCAATAGCAATGCGTCGGCCAAGCCGGATAATCAGCCGATGCACTTTGACCACCTCTCCGTGGTGTCGGAGGAGACGCTTAGCAATCCGGAAATGCTGCTGGCCCAGCAGCCGGAACACCTGATGATATGCACGCCCGATCTCAATGGCTCGCAGAGCACGCTGCCCAGCTTGGTGGGGCCACTGACGCCCCTCACGCCCATCGAGCAGGTGGCCAACCAGCTGAACGACTTGCAGGCGATGGTGCCACCGCTTTCCTACTTCGAGAACATACTCGCCCAGCACATGGGCGCCAACAGAGGTGAGTTGAGAGAGTAGTAGAGGATGCATTTGTCTGACTGACCTGACATTCGTTTGCCTTGTGCCCAGTGCTGACGCCGACACCTGAGCTGGGCACCAGCTCCAGCACCACAACCGGGAAGACCATAAAGCATACCAATGGCTGGGATTACAATCTGCAGTCGCCGTTCTCCCAGCGCAAGTACTCGAATGCATCGTCCCCGTCGAGGTCGCCCCCACCGCCGCCGCCGCTGACAACATTTGTGCCCACATCCACGCTGCAGGCGATGCCGAAGATAGCGGTGGGAGCGAACGGGGGAGCGACCACGAACGGAGCACACGGAGCACACGGAGCACTCGGAGCTGGCGGCTGCATCGAGACGGTGGCGATAACCACAAATGCCACGCAACAAGCGCTCAACAGCCCGAAGCACTTCTTTGCTCCCATTAAGCCGCGCCTCAAGCTCAACACGGAGCTCGCCAATCGAGGACAGGACGCACTGCCGCCGGGCTCGCCCCCACCGCCCCTTGTGCTGGAGGCGGCAACTCCGATACGCGACCCCCCGGATATATTTGTCAACAATGCGCTGGCCTCGCCATATCAGCGGCCCGGCCCGCGGCCCTCACCACAAGTAAGTCCGCGTCATCGCGCTCGCTCCCATTGCCAGGTGCACCACCAGGTGCACCACCAGCCGTGCCAGCAGCACCGCCAGCGCCATGGCCAGCAGCCAACCACACAAACCACCCACCAGCAGCACTGCTCGCTGCATCGGGCGGTGGTGAATATGGCCGCTGCCGTTGGCCTGGGCGTTGGGGGTGCTGACGCAAACGACTGCGGCATCGGTAGTGGCATCGGTGGTGGTGGTGGCGGTGGCGGTGGCAGCGTGGTTGACCTTTACACCGCTGCGCTGGCCGCCGCCGCTGCCGCCTCGATCGCTGCCAAGTCCGCCTCTGCGCCACCCTCTCCGCTGCCCCTGACCCGCTCCGTGGAGCCACTCTATGCAACCGCACAAAAGAGCCGCCACAGCAGCTGCGTTTCGGCCACTGCCTTCACCCAACCCCTGATGACCGCCACCACGAACACCACCAAGTCAACCACATCGCCGCTGCGACAGCCGCCAAAGCCAACCACTTGCGCCACCAGCTGCCAGCCAACCGCCTCGGTGTCCACCTCCAGCATCGTGGACATTGGCAGTCAGGTGAGGGGATCTGCTCTCCAGATCATCCCACTCTCATCGGCTTGTTCCCAATTCTCGAATTTCATTTCCTTCTGTTCAGTGGATTTCATTGTAGACCATCAATAATATATGCTTATATAAGTTACATTTTTCTTATGTGTTTATCCTATAAATCCGCAATCGATAAATCGAATTTAAAAAAAAAAATACATTAATATAATTCTAATCTATTAGAATTATAATCCATTGATGTCTAGTTAAATGTTATTTGTTTTCAATCATTTTTCCTTCTATAAAATTGAATATTTTTAAATTTCTTATACGTTCTTCCCAACCTTAGTTGACATCTAAAACCTTTAAATGTTTTCTGACCATATCGAAAATAGTTCTTGGTGTTACAAATTGGAGAAACCAGAAAATAATTTATTCTATTTCATAAACCCGTTGAAAGCAATCCAAAAGCCATTTATAATCCAGTTAGTAACCGAATTTTCTCCTTTCCCCAGACGGATTCCGTAAACCTGGAGACTCTGCTAAATGACATACAAACCATTTCGGGCGACATACTGGCGATTCAGCTGGAGAAGAGTAAGTCGCGCGATAATCTGATATCGAGTAACGGCGAGAAGGAGAAGAATAAGCCCTATCGGTCCGAGATGAATCTCTATTTGCAATACGACGGCACAAATCCGACCAATTCGAATGCAACGAGCAGCACGCCGACAACCGCAGTCGCTGTTAGCAACACCTCCGATTCGAATGATTCGAGCCAGAAGTTGTCCAGCCGCACCCGGTCGCTGGAGCGTGAGCACACGGATAGTCCGGCCCCACATATGCCCGATCCCATGGCTCCGTTTCCGGAGAAGTGCAGCTATCTGGGCTTCGAGCAGCTCAACCAGGCAGCCACCATTCCGCAGTCACAGTCGCCAGCGGGACAGAAGCCTCCGGTTGGGGCTAAGCCCAGTTTACCTGCCAAGCCGCCACCGCCGCTGCCGCCAGCGCGTCGTCCAGCGCCGTCCATGCCCACGGAGCCGCCGCCTGCAGCGCCCGCCGGACTCTCGCCGAACAAAAGCCACCTGTACAAATCGCTGGCCACGGCGGCGGCCAAGCGGGCAATCTTTCGCTCCACACCGACGCAGCTGACACGCTCCCTGGACGTGGAGTGCACAGGCAGCGAGGCAGCTGATCCGGGGGCAGCCAACGAGGTGGGAATTAGTAGCGACTACCGCCCTTATAGGGACAACATGATTTACTTTTCTCGCTTTTTTTACCAGGAGGAGGATGCAGCGAAGCGCAAAGCGCGCCGCGTTTCCATTGTGTGCGGGGAGGAGCAGCCACTGGTAAATGGCTTAATAGACGCCCCCGCAGCCACGGCGCCCACTGCAACCGCCAGCTGCGGCGACCTGACCAGCGCGACGGCTGGTGTGCTCACCCATCCCAGCATCAAGGCCTTCCGGCAGATAAGCCACAGCACGCCCAGCTCCCCACATTCCCTGCGCCGCTGCAACAACAGAAATGCAATGACAGCGGGTCACGGCGAGGCGACGGCCACGAGCTCCGCACCACCCAGCACCACGCACCACCATCACCACAGAAAGGAGAGCAGCGATCCGACCCTCGTGACGGCCACGGTCAGTCGCACAAAATGCTCCCGACGCCACTCGGAGGGCACCGTTCACAATGTGCATCGCATAAGCGGCTCCAGCGGTGGTGCAACTGGCGGTGGCGGTGGTGGCAGCAGTCATCATCACCACCACACGCACCACCATCAGCACAGCAGCCTGATCAGCAGCAACCCGCACCACAGCCACCATTCCCACCAGGACAGCAACCACGAGACGGTCACCTCCCAATCCGACAGGAATTCGAACAGTTTCGGATCCTCCCGCGAATCCTCGACGAGCTTCAGCATGCGCTCCAGTCGGCGAAAGATATCGATCAGCTCCCACACTGGCGGCAAGATACCCTGGTGCGGCTGCTGGGGCAACGGATGTCTCTAGATTGTAGTTAACTTTAGCTAGGGGTAGGAATAACGGATCGTAGTTTGTTTGCCGTCCTGCTAACCAAATGGAGACCATATTTTTAGACCCGACAGGCGTGTTTGTACGATATATATGGATTAGCTAGTCTTCAAATCAAATGGATCTATTCGTAGCCAAAAATCATTTAGAAAGCATTTTTCACAGAATCGTCGAGTACAAAAAGGTAAATAAATAAATAATTGCAAATAAAAATAAATTCGATGCGATTCGGTTCTAGGTTAGCGAGTAAAGATTAATGTTTTAATGTAGAATAATTAATTAATTCCGTTCCGTTTGAAATTGTATGCAATTAATTAAGTTTATTATAATTATATACGATTGTACATAATCTGTCAGTGGAGTATTTCAATTGTATGTAGTGCCTAATTTACGAGTATTTGCTTCAAATTATTTGTATAAATAATTAATTATTGTTGTTCAATTCGGATAAACATAAATATAATAGCAAATGAAAATCTATTGCTTGGTATTTGTTCTCTGCTGGGAACGGTGGGAGCACAGTTAATCTTATTGTTAAATTTTGAATATAGTTTGACTCTACGAAAGGAAAGCAAGTCTACAACCTGCTTGTAAGTTGATGATAAACCACAAATGCAGACTACAGAATGCAGACAACCAAAATCTAAACCAAATTGAATCAAATTTTCATACTATAGCCTTACAACCTGCTTGTAAGTTCATGTTAAACTAAAATAGGAGACCGCTGCTTATTATTACAATATTATATATATTTTCCCTTCCACTGATAAAATTATGTATAATTCCAGAAAATTTAAATGTAAATTTATATTTATTTTTTCATTTGGAAAATTAGTCTAGCTGCCAGTTAAACAATTTCCACATGGAAACAATTTCCACCCGAAAAGAGAGCAAGGGCAAACTGAGGAAGAAGACAAGTGCAAATGCAAAATGCAACTGGAATTGCGCAACATGCGAAAATTCTCATATATAATATGCAAATTAGCTGCAAATTAAGGTGTAAAAATGCATGACACACAAACGCCTCTAGGAAAAGTGTAGAACAAATTAAATTTTGCCAGCCAGCTGCACAAATTGTACTTGCAAGAAAAAAATACTACTAATAAAAAATTGCAGTAATACAAAATATAAAAGAAAATAACATAAAAGTTTGCAGCAAGAAAAGAGTAAAAAGAAATGCAACAAAATGAAAGAAATGCAGGTTCTAACCGCACTTCCACAAAGAACAGCTCATCAAAGAAGTTCACAGTTATGTTAATTATGTTTTCATTAACCCATAAAGTCAACTGTATCTACAGTGAAGACAACAAAAGGCGATTCGATTCTTCTGCCAGTAAAAATAATTACAATTTGTAGCATCTGCATTTAATTTATGGCTGCCAGATTGCCCTTTACTTAATTTTATTGGATTCTTTATTTTGACCACTTCCATTGTTCTGCTCTTAATTTCTTTTTTGACTAATACCAGATGCTAAAGACATCAATTTTTGCTCAGATGAGCTGTAAAGTTGAACTCATTATGTACCGCCAGCGGACATTCCATTGATTGATGAGAAATGCTTGATTGTCTTTTGATTTCAATCAACTGATTCGCATATTAGCTCAAACATATAGAAAATAAATACAATGTACATGAATGTTCAGTTCACAGTCGTTTTTGTGGTCTAGGAGAAGAGTCAAATATTTCACTTCAAGCTAAAACATTTATTATTTACAACTTTTGTTAAAATACTGTTATTTTTTAGAAGCTCGCAATCTTTTAAAACTTTCTTAAATTTATAAATACACATTTTATAAAGGAAACCAACGACGTTTTTCTAAGCGCACAACTTAAGCGCTTTTAATATCTCCTTTTAGTACGCTGAGCCAAAGAGATAAAAAGTATTTAAATACATACACGCATATACATATATAAATACTTTATATACATACATATAAAAACCTACTGAATAAACCGACGACACCATTCAAAAAGTCGCAAGGCAAGTGCTCGCATCATTTGCGTTTAAGTAATTGCTTGGAGTGTTATAAACAGGAGCATTTTGTACGCGTGTGTGTGTGTGTGTGTGTGTGTGTGTGTGTGTAGAAAGATGTGGAAGTGTGGGTGTGTGGGCTGGCAATTTATATGTAAATACAGAAGCACCTGCCCAGTGCCAAATGTGATGGCATTTGTGTTGGGTCTTTCCCTTTGGTGTTAAAATGATTTATGCGCCTGGCATACGCGGCGTATACGCATTTTATGATTTCTCTGAATGCTGACGAGGCTCTGCCCTGGCGCCTTATGCCAATGAGCTGTGTCTGCACACATACGCTTACTCTTAATCAAGACGTATTTTAGACAATCACACACACACGCACACACACATACACACGCACAGAAGCTCTGGCTTGGTTACAGACAAAGCCAAGTCTACGGCTTTTATTACCATAAATTCTGTTGGCTTCAGCCAACGGCGACAGCTTTGTCATCAATCGCTGTATGGCTTTATTCTTTATTATTTCTCTGAGTTGTTATTGTTGTTGTTGTTGTTGTTGTTGTTGTTGTTGCAGCTGCTATTGTTGTTGTTAGCGCTTTGACGTATTAACAATTTGTCAAGCCGAATTAGGCAGCAGGCGGCGCCGCGTAAAAATCAATGCACAGCAACTAATTACTCGGCACACTCACACTCACACACACACACAATCGCACATATGCCGCTCCCAGTTGGCTGACTTGGCTGATTACTTTGGCTGCAACAGATGAGCTGCTGCCCCTGCTGCTGTTGCAATTTTGCAGCGCATTAACTGAGTGGACAGACACTCCGCACAGCAGCTGCTCGGATCTGCTGAATATTGCAAGTAGCAACTGATGATGTCCCAGTTGGCATCCTTGGACACAGACACTCACACACACTAGTTCATTCGCAGTGTGTGGGTAACAGCTGCAACTGCTGCTCGTTTGCTTCTGCTTCATCTTCTGCTTTTTTGCAGCATCTGCACTTTTCCAGCCAAACACTCACTTTGATCATTTCTCATTTCACTCGGTGACACATGAGCTGCCACCCGCCCCCTGCCACGCCCTCTGACACGCCCTGGCTGAGGCGGCATTGTTGGACTTGCGTGATATTTTTATTAAGAAATATATCAAATGCACATAATACACATAACCCTGGTCGTCCACACATGTGATGCAGACACGTTTGCGGTTGCACAAAGGATTATGCTTAAATGACAAACGGGCATTATTAAAACAAACAATTTACTTTCCAAGTTCATTTTTAAAGAAAACAAAGCTTTAAATATGCGAAAGCGTTTTTAGTTAAGAGTCGGGCTACAATAAATATAATATACATATATAATTATATAAATAATTTGTCATTTGTTTTCAACTTAGCAACTAGAACAGATACAGCTTTCAAATTTTGTATGTGGCTTCATTTGCATCTCTTTTGATTACTTCTATAATATTTTAAAACTCTCTCCTAGACATCTTCCATTAGATAATCTAACCCATTGAACTCAGCAACTAGAACAGATAAAGCTTTCAAATTTTGTATGAATGAATGAATTTTGTATGAAGTCATCATTTGCTCTCTTTTGATTACATTTACGATCTTTTAGGATTGCCTCTCAGAGTTCTGCCACAAATGATTAGCAATTAATTGTGCTCTATAATGTTGTATGTATATATCTTATATATAATGATGTCATTAAACTTAATCAGTGCTAATATTTGGTGCTCATCTGCATAAAGCATATCTGCTTTTCACCCAAATGTTCCGCTGTTAAATCTTAAATCTCTCTCGCTTTGGCACTTTGAGCCACCGACTCAGAGTTCATGAAAATAAACACAGGGTTCTTATTGCATGCCACTCGTACAATAAGTGAAATCTAATTTATTCATACAAATCTCTCTTGCCAAAAAGGAAGCGGCACGGTTAAGTGACCTTTTCGTTGGGCCGCAGCCCAAAATCTGGGCCGCAGCCACATTTAGAGCCACATCCAGTGCCAGAGCCAGAGCCAAAGCCCATTTCTGCATTGTAGTTAAGAGCGAGTGAACACTATTCACGAAAATTTGCATAATCGCGTGAAGCTTATTTGTTAAAACGTAGCTGAGCAAAACAAAATGTCGCAAATTACACGCTCCAATGACGGCGTTGCCGGATTGCTAAAAAGGTCAACGTGCAGGATATGTGCGAATGTGTGAATGTGTTTCGGCCCGACCGGGTTTTCGCAGGCATTTTGAATAATTTGCATTTAACATGCGCGACATGAAAACCAAATAAACAACGTCTTGCAACACCTACCCCCCACGGGCAGCCCCACCCCCGGCGCATCTGGCCAGTTGCCTTTTGCTGGCCATAAAGCTGAGTGGCAATTTGTCAAGCAGCTAACTGGCATGGCCAGCCACTCGGCATTCACTTAGTTGATTTGTTGCAGTCGTTTTTCGTCCTGGCTAAATGCCTCAAAATGCGATTTGATATGTGACCCATGTGGCATGCAGCGAAGCCAGCAGAAAGCGACTATTTCCGGCTCGGCTGCCATCGCGTATACTTAATCTGAAAGCCAGCCAGTCAACTCTCTAATAACTATCTTTGCATTAGTTATGAGTTCTGTTTTGTTGCCACAAAGTTTATTGAACTATCTTTTCAGTAAATTAACATAATTTGGCCATGGCCAGGACTTTTGCCACTATTATCCTTCGAAAGTTTTGCTTGCTGTTGCGTAACGCAGCTGCGAGTCCATAAGTTCGGCAAAAAACTTTTCCACACATGATCAATATCCATGGCGGGCGTATAAAATTTGATTAATATTTATGTATGGGCGGTGTTAAGGGCTGCTGGACAGGCGGCAGGATAAACAAGGACATGTAATACTATGACTACAATATCAATAAACCAAATGCCAGCATGCCGGACACATTTATGATTTATTGTGTGTTTGGTCAGCGGTCGTCGGGGTCCATGTCCTGGCACAGCTCGTCTGTTGCTGTTGCTGCTCCTGCTCCTGCTCCAACTCCAACTCCAATTCCTGCTCCTGCTGCTGGTTAAATACATTTCTATTGCATATTTCACCTATGGCCAGGCGCCATGCTCCATTAAATCTTTTGGCGACACATTCAATGAGCCCCATAACGTGCGCTCTAATACCTTTCACATGTGTGTGTCAGTGTCTGTGTGTATTTGTGTGTGTGTGTGTGTGTGTGTGTGTGTGGCAAACAGTTTCAGGAGCTGTGTCCTCCTGCTGCCACTCCCTCTTGGCAATAATCGCTTGACCAACAGCCACTGTGGACATGCGCTTGGCACTAATATCCCTTTGTTTATAAATGTTCTAATGGGTGGCAAAATTATATTTTTCTCTACTGCGATCCCCACAGCCAAAAACCGAACTGCCAAAAGGACCGCCGCAAAGGACACACAGTGCAAGCGGCTGGCCTGTCGTTGTTCAAGTGATAAATTGATTGGGGCCCCACGCACATACACTGCGCTACACACACACACACACACACACGCACACACACAGAAGTAGGGACAGCCTGCATAGATGGCATTCATATTGGCGGTCAGGCGTAGTTTACTCCGCTGTCAGGCGCTGGCATGTTGCGTGGCTATTTAGCCAATTTATGGCTAAGGTTGGTAGCACGACAGCGGTCAAAGGATAATAGTCGCACAGGCAACCAGGCAACCAGGCAACACGTCCTGCACAGGACTCAACACACATCTAAGATGCCGTAGACTTAGCCATGGGTCGTGCTTTGAGTTGGTTTTGTCTTTGACCCGGACTCGAATTGTTTGAACAAGATCAAATTGCAGAATGCCCTCTAAGTGGGTGTATTTGTGTGTGCGTGTGTGTGAGTGTGGGTCATGTTAACGGGCATATTATATTCCGTTTTATGTACCTACATCAAGCATGCAGCCAGAACGCGCAGCTACACTGCAAGAAATTAGCGAGGCAAATGCTAACAATGAATATTCACAAATTGTGCCTCTCTCTGCGGTTCTCAAATGTTAAAGAGGAACAGGATTCAAGTTAAGCTACGACTTTCTTCCAAGGCAAATGCTAACAATGTGCCTCTCTTTGCGGTTCTCAAATTTTAATGAGGAACAGGAAAATCTAGTTTCAAGTTAAGATAAATATTTGTATGACTTTCTTCCCCTTTTGAACAGTGCACTTATCACAGACATCCTAATATATTAGTCATATATTTTTCTCTGGAACCTGTTTGGCCTCACAATTCGCCTCGTTTCGCATTGCTGTTTGCTTTTTCGTTTATGCTAAATTATAATAAATGTCATTGTGCTCTCTGCTAAAGAACTAATGCCACATTGAGAATTAATTTATGGTGTGAAACTTTTGGCCAGGCATACAGCTCTATATACTAAAGTCTCGGTATTCCCACTGAGCCTGTCTGCCCAAGGTAAATATCCTTTAATGTCATACTACACATATGCCATATATATTACTAACGAGCCTGTGGGTCTCTCCTATCTCGAGTGTGTTCGTTCTGAAGTATATCTTTATAGGATGAGTCGAGTAAACTTGAATAATTAATATATATTAATATGTTCAATAGCTTAGATTATAGCAAATTAGCCTTGAAGCGAATGGATAAGTGCGAAGCTCTTATTGGAGCTACTATTGGAGTTAGTTAACTCTTGATTTCCATAAATTAAAAGTCTTATCCATCTCCCACCTCATAAACTCGCATTCTTCTCACTAAGCTTCTCTCTCAGTGTTCCACAATAAAGTTTCAATAATAAATGTTATTAAAAGCATATTCTATATATTTTTTGAATGACATTGACCTAGCACAGTTACAGGATAAATAGGATTTGCATGCAAAGCCGGATCACCATCCAAAAAAATATATCTAGCATGAATAAAAAGAGAACCTTAACATATTTTTATTCATGAATGGATCGCCATGAACTACATTGCCAGCTGGCAGAGGATTACAGATGCATAATGCAAAAGTTTATTTATAAATATTTTAATGAAAGTGTCATTTTTTTCACTGATTTATTTATTTATTTGTTGCATTTTTTATTTGTGTTATTACTGTCAAAATCAACGCTAAATGGAAACCGCTGCTAACAGGCTTTTCCGACACGGCCAAATGAAAATGGAAAACGAGGGAGTAGGTTTTCCGCCTGATTACTCGTATAATATGCCTCATTAAAAATAATAAACTGTCAGTCGGATGAAGGCGAACGCCAAATGTTTTGCTTTTATGATTTCTTTTCACTTTTGTTTTTTTTTTTTTATTTATTTTCATGCAGTTGGTAAATTTGAATGTTTGTAAAATTAATTGCGCGAAGTGTACAAAAATGGAAAATAAACTTTCATCTTTTTGTTGGAGAGCTGCAACGGGACTCTCTCTGCAAGCCATTTCGTTTTGTAACTGTATCCTTGAAATGCATATCTGCCATTCTATACACAAAAAGCATGCCTGCTTTCACCCATGAATATGAATATATATATATATATATAAAATATATATAAATGTGAGCATACACAAATAAACATTAAAGAGTGTGTGTGTGAGTTTTTGTTGGTACTAAATGCGGTTTCTCAGTTGCTTTTCGCTGCTATTCTGTTGTTTTTTTATACATTTCTGCAAGTGCAGTAATGGTTCATAAGATGTGCAAGGGAGGGGGTCGGAGGATGTGTTGCTGGCAACAGAAAAGGCCATAAACTGAACAAAAACATATTCCCACTAACAGAGTGGATGAGTATGAATGTGTGTGTGTGTGTGTTTGTGTTTGGTGTTTGTGAGTGGGTGTCAGCTAAACGGCATTTGGGGACTGGAGCTAAAATGTACAAAAAGCTTAGATTTCATAAACTGTGCCTTTCTCTAGTGATGGTACCGTGAGTCCGCTTCGAGCGATCATTTTTTATAGCAAGATATTGTGAAAAACGAAATGGACCTATTGATAAAGATACGTATCTTCCATACTTGAAATTCATACTTAACTTCAAAAGCGGGAGAGAAACTCAATATATATGAGAATTGCAAAGAGGGGCGGTAATTAAAATCTAAATGTTGAAAAGAAGCTGAAACAACAGCAAGCTTAAACAATTATTTGCTTTTGCATATAGATTGAAAGTAGTACCCCTCTTTGCGATTCTCAATTACTTGTGCGCCTGGATAGTTAGTCAAGCCACACACCACAATTCTTTCATTTCTATTACCGACTGCTCTTTTACATTGGCTTTGCGTAAACATTGAAATTGAAGCTGGAAATTCACAAATGGTTACCCACAGTCCGCATAGCTGCAATCATCGTCTTGATGCCCAACTGCAAGCCTCCTAAGCACACACACATACACACACGCACACACACTGCCACACAGATAGAAATCGAGACAATGCAGTGGGATTGGACGACCATGGTCCACATGGACCATGTTGTTTTGGTTGTGCCAACAGGCAGGAGCACGTGAAGGAGGAGGGGGAAGTGGAGGTGGGGCTTGGATGCTGCTGCTAAGACTGCGGCTGCTGCGCATTTGTTTGCAGCAGAAATTAAAATGTTTACACAACCGAATGCCGACGACGTTTTGCATTCATGTTGTCCTTATCGTTCTTGTTCTTGTTGTTGTTGTTTTTGTTGTCGTTGCTGCATGTTTTCCAGCGCATGTCCTTCAACAACATTGTGCTGCTTGTGGCAGCTGGTGCTGAAGGTGTTTCTGTCGTCAGTTACTGCTCGATGCCCCTCGATGCCCCTCGATGCGCCCTTAACTTGATTTCTATACAATTTTGTGAGTTGTGTGAATAACATATATATTTATGCAAGTATATCAGATGTCATTAGTTTTTAATGCCAAGCTTTCGTTTAACTCACGCTTTTCAGCGCCAATCGCAATTAGTGTGCCTCTACAGCGACTTTCAAACGCTCAACTTCTCGATAGGCCCTCGTTTATGGCGCCGACAAGCAGCTTATTCATTCGCTTTGCGTAAGTTGGTTGCACTTGGTTGCTGCCACTTGCGGCGGACGCAACTTAACACCGTTTTAATCTGCCATTTGGCAATGCAACGATTTTCACTTCCGGCCTGAGCCCTTTCCTGCTATCCGCCTTCCGTCCTGGCCAGGACCTGACTGGACGGCACTTGAGTCAAGGTGCTGCTCGGCAAATACTCGTTACATGATTGCCGGCAACTTCTTAGCGCCGGTTTTACTCTTCTTCTTGGCCAAAGTGCAGCTGAATATTTTATGAACTTGGCAAGCACTTCGTCTGTGGCTGGCCAGGAAACCAGCAAACCAGCAGACCAGGAAACCAGGAAACCATCGTGCCACAGCCTCAGGGCCTGTCAACTAACTAACACAGCACACAGCAACAAAACACACAAAAAAAAAGTTGTACTAGAAATCAAGAAATTGCGACAGATTTCAGCCTGAGCGCTTCCCAAAAGTTGTCGTCAAGTATTTATACGTACATATGTCATTTCCACTAAATAAATACGAATTACGAGCTAAGACCAGATATTTGGGTTGGCAAAGCCCAGAATATAATTGCTTTAATGTACTGCATTCAGATGGGCGTCTATTATATAAAATATGTACGTATATTTACCTAGAAAATGTAAGATATTTGTTCTTGCCTTTAAGTACTTAAAAATATCGAGTTCCGGGTAGGGTAAGAAGTATACGAATCTGGGACTTAAACCTCGCACCTTGTTTAAATAGTTTAAAAGTTTTGCAGTTTTTCGCCAAGTCGAGCACATTTAATAATATCTTTCCATTTCAGTTGACAGAAACCTAAAGTATTTCAGCTTGATCCAAGTTTTCTAGTTGGGAATCCATTTTATTGCATTGCAATGTGCAAGAATAAAAACTAAAATATGTTTCTGAATCCAGGTTTCAAATGTTGCGGCTACTATTTTGCATAGAAATAAGCTGCAAATTGATTAATATAGACTAAAAAATACCCTGTAGAATGATATTTAAACTTTACTTAATAGAATTAATTTCATAAACTGAGACAAAAATAAGATAAAAATAAGAAATATAAAATATAAGAGAATAAGATTCTTGAACTACTTTCTGTTAAACTCTTGCACAGTTAAGCATACCCTTCCTACCATTTCCTTCTCCTACTTCACGGTATAAGAGGCAAGCTTGTTTCTTTTCTACCTCAATTTAAATATGCATAAAGAATGCAAAATATATATTTCGACGCTTATTTTCCGCAATAAAGAAAAGTATCTTGGGTTTTATTTGCGAAATTCCAAAGCGTTTTCCCAGCAATCGAGCAAATTCATAATGAACTTAAGAACCTTACAACTTGATTGGTTGGAATTTATTTATTTTGTATTCTGTACTTTGTGTTTTCTATTTTGTATTGTGGACTCATTTTACGCTTTGGAAGATTCGCTGCCATTTAATGACGTCAACACTTTTGGCCAATTTCATAAAAATCTTGTGCACTATTCAGCAGGCGGAGCACCTGTCCAGGTGAAGGAGAAAATCTGCTCCCGTGGGGCAGCTTCAAGTGGCAGAAAGTAAACAAAGGGAAACGCAATGTACATAAGCAAAAGGCCAAAGCATATTTCTTATATTTCTTTTATTGTTGGTAGTCGGTTTTGGCCATGTTTTAGTTTCGGGTCTCGGTTTGAGTTCCCATTTTTTGGGGATTTGATTTATACGAAATTCGTTTGCCGAAGCTTCGCTTATTTGTCTTTGTTTGCGGCTGACTTCTTGTTGCTGTTCTATGCTTTTCGCTTTCCCATTTCCTTTATTTTCATTTTCATTTTCTTTCTCATTTTCGTTTTCGTTATGGCCGCCAATTGAATTTGCTTTTATTGCATTTATGTGCGGCTTGTGGCCGTCTGCTTATTGTTAGTCGCTCTCGAGAAGTTGGCAATCCTCTGGATCTTTGGCATTCGGTGTTCGGCATTTGGCATTTGGCATTGGCATTGGGTATTGGGCATTGGACTGGACCAGTACATTATCTCTAAATAATTTATGTTTGTATACGTTTTAATTTAATTTATTTGTACATCCAGACTATTTGTTTTCTCTCGTTTGCTCTATCTCTTGTTCTCCAAACAAGCCGCCAACATATCCAATAAATTCTTCATATGTCTGCGTGCCTCTGATTGTGGTAAAATCCAATATTGATTGAGTAACCGCAGCACTGGCCCCAACTCCCTTTCCAACTTCAGCTCCAGCTCCAGCTCCAACTCCAGCTCCAGCTCCAACTTCACTTTTGACCTCAGCTACTGCCAATAAGTGAGATATCGTAAAAGGCCGCGCGGTATACAAGCCGAGTAATTGCTTATATTATACGAGTTTTTATGAAGATTGTTTCTTTTGTATTTCGTATACTACTATTTGGAATTGCACTTTTGAGACTTTCCCTTACACTTAAGAGTCATAAAAAGTACCCTATGTGTACGCAATAAATCTGGCGTGTAACTTTTGTAACCCCCAAACACGCACTTGACGGAAATCCGCTTAAAGAACTCGAGAACTCCTTTCGATTATGCAGTCGGATGAGGACGACTATTAAATAGCTCGTGTTGTTGTCTTGCTTAAATCCCAAATATCCAAACCAAAGATCACGTAAAGAATCTTTTAAGAGACCCTCTGAGTTGAAGGACTAGCCAGGCCCTAAGTTAAGACTTGTATAGCTTAAGAAGAACATCATGATGTATTATTCATTGAATGCATTTTCTTTATTTCTAATACCTTTCCCTATAAAATACAATATCACACTCTTAACACTCTTTTACATCCTAAAAACTATGCGGAGTAATAAAAAAAAGAAGCTTATTTTGGAAGGCTTAGGGAATTTTATCGCCTTGCTTATTCTCGCAACCGTCTCGCGTTATGGAAACGAAATCCAATTTGCTTTGGCCGACTACATCTTTAAACTTGCATTTATCGTAACAAATAGTTCCTTTTTCTCCCTCAACAAAGTTCACAAGCATTTGAATCAAATTTTTCGAAATGATTTGCTCATCTGGTCGCAGCGGTCCGTGCAGCGGATTGTTGACTATGAGAAAGAGATCATCCAAATGCACTGTGCCTAAGAAGAGATCACTTATTAGTTATTGAAAAGATAAATATTATTATCATCTTACCAAGATAAATATCCTTACGTCCGGCCAGCCAGTGTCCAGCATTCGAATCAGCAGGATTGTCATAGATATAGCCGTAAAGGGGACTTTGTCGATTGAAGCGTTGCAGATCGAAAGCTTGCTGGATGCTATTCTTAAACAAATTATCTGTGAACATGCGTTGCAAATCGTGGTAATTATCCAAGCTGAAGTTACGATCTCCCAAATACTTTTGCTTCAGTTCCTCCGAATACCTATTCTCTGCCTCCTCTGTCCCCAATGTACCACGATAGAGCAAAAGGTATGGCGCCAATTCATTCCATCGAGTGTTCAAGATTTCAATAAGTTCCTTTCCATTGTCCTGTTTAGCCAGGAATAGCGCAGCATTGAAGCCGCCCTCCTCGGCTGTGTAGCTCATTAGCGAGGGAATTTGCGAATATTTTCCACTCTTTATGATATCTATGGGAGGCTGAGCTAGAAAAGGATCTACTGTGTTGGCAGCCTCCACAGCTGGTCCAAATGGCACGAGTGGCACATAACCAAACACCTGAAAGTGTGGCACAGTGCTGACGATATCTTTGGCATCTTTAGATTTGAGGCACTTCTTCAGTTCCACTGAATTCTCTTTCATGTTGCAATCCACATATTGTCCAAGCTTGAATGCTTTTTCTCGTACATTGTGTGTGAGAGACCAAGGAGAGAGTGCATTTCCACTTAACGACACAGCAACCTTTACCAAATCTTCTAGTCCTCCATGTAATTGGTGCAAGTGAACCGCACCCGCACCTGCAGAATGTCCCATTAACAAGACGTTCTTCGGCTCTCCACCAAAGCAGGCGATATTCTTCTTAATCCATTGCAAGGCCAACAGCTGATCCTTCAGGCCAAAGTTGCCAGGCAGGTCCGCATCGCCGGCGCTCAAAAAGCCCAGCGGTCCTACTCGATAGCTCATCTTCACCATGATAAAATTCCCATCGTTCATGATGAAGTCATGCCCATATTCCATGACTCCGCCGAACATATAGGCTCCTCCGTGGATGAACGCCAAGACTGGAAAAGTGCTTCGACTATCATTCTTTGGCTTGTACACATTCACAGTCAGGCAATCCTCGTTTCCTAACAGCTTATTCGGTCCATCTATAAAGAGACTCCATTGCATACAAAACTCTGGTGAACGAGTCGCATCGAAGGTCTCGCTCCACTTTCGATTGTACGGTTGTGGTGCCTCGAAGCGCAGCTCCCCTATTGGTGGCTCTGCATAGGGTATTCCTTCGTAGCTGTAGTAATCGCCATTGTCCTTTCCACGCAACTGTCCATTGGCTATCTCCACCAGCAAAGGATCAGCTCCGGCTCGGACAAGTCCTGGCCAGGACAGACAGAGCAGACACAACCACGATGATAAACAGAACATGATCTTCTACGGCAGAGACTTCAATCCGAACTATTGCCAGCAATGGAAACAATTCTCAGTTTATTTCAGCTTTAAATATTGCTAAATGCCCAATGAAAAAAAAGGGGCGTGGCAGTTGTATTCAATCCAATTGTGTGGCTATGCAGAATAAATGTATGCTTGAGGCTTAACAATCTAACGACCAAATCACAATATAGAAAACTATAATTAGTGCTCAGTGACAAGTGACGAGCATTAAGCTGAAGTCACGTTATTAAGTGTTCACTGAAGTATTAGCTGCACATTGTATACATTATCTGGGCGTGTGCTTGCATTAAAATAACAAATTGTAAGCTAAATGCAAATTTCAATACTATTCTCTAAATTACACAAGAATTTGCACGAGCTTTACTTTGATAGTTTGTTAATATTATCTTTATTTCCATTTAAAGTGAATCAAACCGGTTGCGTGTTTTTTATGCGTTGTCATTAAAAATAATTTCTACAAATCGTACAACTTGATTAAGAAATCTCTCATTAGTGACGCTTTAACGATTTCAGAATGTGATTAAAATTCGAAGCTTAAGTAATTATGGTTACGTTTCAATTCCATTGTTTCTCTATGAAAGTTAGTCTTGCATACATTGATATCTTTTATCGTCTTATCGATAGATCGATCCACATCAGTGGTAACTTTCAATCAGAGCATGCGAGCTTGGAGCCTATCACAATTTCTAATTTCTGAATTAATCAGGTATTTTGTTCTTTTTGGTTTTAGGTATATTTCATGTCCACTAATGCTATTGTTAATCCGGACAAGAAGCAAGCAGACGAGCAGACAACTCTCAACTCCCAATTCCCAACTCTCAGAAGCATTACGATAATACCAATGTCATCAAAACAAAAGAAGAATAGAACTAGCATGGGTCGAGCCAAGGAATGTCGCGGTCGTATGTGTGTGCACACATACATAGTCGAATGTGTTACACACTTGAGCATCATATCCATGTTTCATATACCCAGGACGAACTATGGTAGGTCGGACCTGTTCTGTATAGAAACAAAGAGAGTATTACTTCAAAATTCTCTGCTCTTTTTTCAGTTGGAATACTAATAATTGTGACTTCATTGACGTAACTGGAAGTATAGACGCTATGGGTTCTATGTTGATGAGATGAGATGCGTTTTATAAGTGGAATTGTCGATAATTTCATCAAAAAAAGATACTGAATTATTTTATTTAATAAAATCTTCAGGTACTCGTGAAGGAATGTGCTGCGAAAGGTATTTTGCATAGTTCGTAGTTTGTGGGCGGGTTACTAGAATACCCTAATATGCTTTACATAACAAATTTTGCAACACTGGCTGCTGATGCTGGCGATGCTGCTGTTGCTGCATGCAAATGAAGTCCGGGCCGGGCTGAAGGAAATACTTGCGACAGTCGGATCTCATGTTTCTTTGCTACAAATGGAATTTTTATGTATATATAGTTCTTATATTTCAGTTGAACATTTTAAAGTTTATGGGCGGGTGGCTTAAATGGGGCCCTTAACGTGCGTTGATCATATTTTGCACTCCGGATGTTGTATTCCTCGTCATTTACATAAACACAAAGTCGTTTGTTATCCATGAAGCGTTGCAGCCACAGTCTGTTTGCTTCTTCAAATTGGATATATATCACTTATATACGTTGGTAGGTATGTACGTATGTTTGTATATAGCGGGTCACTGGGCATCTGTCTGCTCGGTCTAAGTTTACGACTGCTGCAGCAAGTCGTAAACTTGGCTGCAAACTTTCTGTTTTACATTTGCCTCAAACTAAAGTTAAGTTTGTTTCCGTGTCAACAGTTCCAGTTCCGCAGACCCATTGCCACGCCCCCCTTTTTATGCCTAACTGCAACAGATTGGCGCACACCTTCAATTCAATGGCCTGCCAGACAGCTCACCTTGATTGCCACTTAGTGTTTGGTAGCCACTCACCTATGACCCCAACATTTCAACCCGTTTGATTGCCCTAAATCGAGTTTCAGTTACGCTTCAACTGCAATTTCTTGGCTCCCAGTTTCTCGCATAATTGCAAAATTTCGGGGTCAAGGTAAACCCTGTTGGCCAAGCTGATTGTCTAACTTCTGTTATATATATTCCCCAGAGCAGTTTTCAATAAGTTTGCTTACTTGGATTCACGCAATTTATTGCTTGAATTGAAATTAAGGCATGTTTATTCATATTTATGCAAATGCAAATTGCAATTTCACCTGTCTGGCAACGTTAACATAACGGAACTGCAGTTTAGCTAAATGCTGCCAGTTTGTTATTCCACACACAAATGGCAACACTTAAGCAGTTGCTTGACAGGACTTCCACTAACCATATACATATATATATATATATATGTTGGGTATATATATTGTATTGATTTAGAAGCTTCACCTCAACCTATTCGAAGCTTTCGGCAGTTCATTAATTTTTCTGTGCTGCTCAGTTAAACTAACTTTAAGTCGATTTGCTGGCTACAACAACAAAATGTTCGGAGAGTGATTGCAAAATGGGTACATTGTACAGTGAAGAAGAAGAAAAAGAAGAAATAGATATGCGGCCTTCGAGGAAGAAGGAGCAGCTGGCAAGGATGTTTGTCTGGCTTTCGTGGATGGAGCTTGTTAGCGTTGATTTTATGCAGATTTTCACGGAAAATTTATGTAGAGCTGCGCAGCTACATTGTAAATGTATATACATACATATATATATATATTTACATAGGTATGTGTGTATGGTTGAAGAAGCGGCAGACTTTGTCGAAATAAAGACAGACGGCAAGTACATGAAGTGTACATTTCATTCCAAATTGATTTATGGGACTTTCTTTCCTGCTCTCGACTTACTTTTGGACGCAGCTCGACGAGTTTCTGTGCTACACACTTGATTACTTTCGAAATAGCAACTGGTTTGAACTTTTATGGGGATTACGAACTGATTAACCCCAATTTTGATTCAATATTGTATCGAGTGCTCGCATCAGCAACAATATTTCATCTCGTTTCCAGGTATTTACATACAATTGCAGCGAATATCCAAATTTATTGCTAATTAGCAACAGAAATTGAGATCTGTCTGTGTGTGTGTGTGTGTGACTGTGTGTGACACATGCAAATTTGATACAAAACTTTCGCTATTGGTAAATTAATTTGGATTTCATTTGGGTCGTGGCGAAGGTGTTTGCCCTGGTTTGGGTAGGCGGAAGCGACTTTAACCTGCCAGACAGATTAGCCTATAGATAAATTTTGCTGATGTCAGCGATGTGCGTGTATATGTGTGTGTGTGCGACATTGAGGTTAAGCATATGTGAGTTTCGGGCCTGTTGCCAGATAGACCCGCCCACCTTCAGAGCTCTATTAGGCGCCATAATTAATAGCAGCTTAACTTATAATTACGGTCAACGTAAACCACAGAGAACCGTATTAGCTAAATTGTTGAGGTAGTTCCCTTCTTCTTCTTCTTCATCTTCTGCTTTTTTTGGGCCTCGCAGGACACATGTTAATTTGGAAGAACACACAATACAAGACGAAAATCAATATGACAATTAGCTAAGAGTTAAGCTGGCCTTCTGGCAACTCAAGCGAGAGCAATAACTGTTTAATTGGATTCAACATATCGTTAGGAAATTAGGTTCCGGTAATGGCCGTGCATAAGGGTTTCATGGATAAAGCCACTCAAAACTCTAAATTTGTTGTAGAAATACAATAATAGATAAAACCCTATTTATGCACACATTTAAGGTATTTATGTTTCCAGAAAACTCTTTCAAGCTAAGATATAAAATACTCACACTTCTACTTCATTTCTCCCTCTCTTTGCTTTATGTTGTCATCAAATTTGACTCAATTTTATGGATTCTGAAGCCTTTCAACGTTTGTCTTAATTTAATTTATATATATTTTTTATTCGTCTTGGTTTTTTATACCCTAGCAAAGGCTGCATATAAATTGTGAGGCAGAAAGATGTTTGATATAAATTAATGGATCAATATATATACCTTAGTTTTGTCAGTGATTCACAGAAATTTGTCTTACATATATAATGCTAACATAAAAACTTTGTCAGACAAAGGGTATTTATTATTCGACATGCATAATATAAATATTTTCTTCATGCCTTGCTTTCGCACACTTTAGTTTTAAGTCTTAATTTCTCAAATTGTTTTGTAAGCAAATATTTCCATTCATATATATTTATTGCATTTTTGTTTGTCGATTACAACTAAAACTTGTTTTTCGTGTGCAATTTTAACAGGAATTTAAAATTCTTATATGATATGTAAAGCACATTACAGCTCAATAAAAATATTTACCTTTATTTTTGTAAAAACAAATCAATTTCCTTTGACCCAAATTTAACCGCAAAAATTTGATTGACACTAGACATAATTTTTTTTTTATTTTGAACAAATCAAATAGGAGGAATTTTTTTTTTTTAATAAATTCTTTTCTAGCATTTGTCAACAAAAAAATTGAATTTCGATAAGTCAGCAAAAAATCAAAGGTGAATAAACAAAAGTTTCTATTTTGGCGGTTAGGCAAAAAGCATAATTTTGCTTTTAACATGATTAAATATAAACGTATATTTCTATCCGTATCTGTATTTACTATATACAACAGAGAAACAAAAACAAAGAGAATAAAACTTTTCTGTTTATGTGCACACTAAATGTTTTGCCAATAAAGTTTTATGGGTTAGTTCGAATTTATAGTTTTGTTTGTTTTCATTATATTTTGGCGCATTTTATTTACCATTATTTTTATGGCTATCGCCCAATTTATGCATTAGCCGAATATACTTTTTAATTTCACTTACTGAAGAAGAAATGCAGCTTTCTTTTCTAGGTTAATAGGAATCTTATTAAAAGTTTATTACGAGTTTCTCTCCAGTGATTCGATAGTTATTCTTATCGATACTTAATAAACACATTTCCTAAAGAGAGACTAAAGATCCAGGTTAAATTATATAGTATGAATAGAAATTTATCTAATTTCTATCAATTTAAGCTTAATGAATTTCAAGTACAAATATAGGCTTAAATCTCGGGTTAACAAAAATGACAGTCAAATAAGAAAACACGATCGAGTCAAAATCTATCGATTAGCAGTGCTTTCGATATAAATGGAAGCACTGAAAAAGCACGTTAAGCCTCCTCACATCGAATACCTCGCAATTAATATGAAATATCCCATATGCAGAAGGCGAGGCCCTCACGCCCTGGACAACCTGCTCAAACATAATCCTAATGTAATTGGAAAATATTGCCTAAATTGCGCTTCAGTCAATATTTGTGGGGCAAACAAATTTAGCATAATGAAAAATGATGCGCACAAGCGAAATTAATCGAAAGCGATTAAAATATTGACACAAATTGAAAACAAGCCAAAGCGTTTCCCTAATTGTACTGATAAGAGATGATATATGGGCATAAAGAGAGGCTTTAAAAGGGAATCGCCTCGGCTTTAATATCACATTATTTATGTGGAAACAAATTCGCCTGCAAACAGTAAAAAAAAGATAGAAAAAAAATGGAACATCTTACGAGATTTATAAGAAGTGAAATTAATGTGGCAGCGCGTCTTCAAGGCAACAAACAGACAAAAAAAAAAAGAGAAGAAAAAAAGGAACAGAAAAATGGTTCAGAAGAAGTGCGATGAATGCTGCTGGAGCCGAGGCCTCTGGACAGGACAGCGTCTTCTTCCTCGTGGCCTACTAAGTTCGCAGCTCAGCAAATGCGAATCGAATTTATTTTATTTAGAACACCATCTTCCGAGTCGTCCTTTCGGCTTGTTGTCGTCCTTGCCAGCAGCCGAAAAGCGAAACTTTTCGCGCTCAGTTGCCTTCTAAAAGCACAAAAAAAAAAAACAAAAAAAAAACAGTTCGCCTGTTCTTAGACGCGGCAGCACTTTCCACAATTTTCTTTATGCCGCTTTTCCTCTTATTTTTTGTTTGTTTCATTCCTTTTGCTCGCATTTGAAGTTATTTCAAAAGTTTTTGCACCCAGTCCACATTTCTATTCGCCGCTCTTTGCCCGTCACCAAATGACAACTTAACGCGTTGCGCGCGAAAACTGCCGGAAATTGAAATAACAAAAAACTGGGCGAAAAATGCTCGAAATTGGTCACTTTATATAGGGCGCCGCCCATTAATAACAATTTTCCTCGTAGCAAAAACTATTTAGCCATTCGTATCAACGGAGAACTAACCAAGTAATCCTGGACCAGAAGCCTAATTCGTATTCATTTATTCGCATGTTCTTTTGCATTACCAAATGAAAGTTCATATGCAAGATTTAAGGGGTCCTAAAGGCGGAATAGATTGCATAGTATCTTTTCCACAAAGTTGACTCCTTTACTAAACACAGTTCAATGATTAATTTGCATCTGGTATAAAACAGGTTCAACAATGTTTTAAGAATACATCAAATTAAAAACATTGAGGTTAGGTTATTTCCAAAATGGCAAACTACAAATACGGTTAGGCTTAGTAGACTAATTAAGGCAGTAAAATAATGGCTTCTGAACATATATAAATAACTTTTCATTTAAGTACAGATGGAGTAAAAACATGCTACACTAACAATATCTAAATGATTAAAAATAAATACCTATTGTACAGGACTACCCCTACTCGTATTCCCAATGAAGCAAGCCACCTGTGTTCATGGATTTTCGCATTTCCATTTGGGGAAGAAAAAAAACTATTTAAAGGCAATTTTCATGCAACGAAACGAAAAATTCGAGCAGATGAAATGCTTCCGGAGCAGCTCGTATGGAGGAATATCTTATAGCACAGTTGTAGTTTGTTTTTGTTGCTGTTGTTGTTGTTGTTGTTGTCGTTGCCATTTGGTTTCGGCTGGCCCTGTGGGCCGCTTTCCGTATGGTACTACGTAGTATTTATCCATCACTGACAATGTCAAATATATTACCCATGATGAATGACTCTGCGGATTTGATGAATGTGTTTTGTGGCTTTTCGCCTGTACCATAAACGCAAATGTGTGTGTGACTCTGTGTGTGTGTGTGTGTGTGTGTGTGCGAGCATGTGTGAGCAGACCAAAATAAAAGATATATGCTTATAGAAAAAAGAAGAAAGTAAATCTGCACATGATTTATAAAATTTCAGAGGCATTCAATGCAGATATGTCAATCCGAACAATAAGCGAAACAAATATCGAAACTGCTTTCGAGTCAAACAGAGCTAAATGAATGCACTATAAAATAGATTGAATAATTCAAGAGATTGAGATTGAGATTGAGATTAAAATAATATTGGATAAATAGCAACATTCATTGTGCGCATTCCATGGAACTCCTTCAACATTTATGGAGCTGCGAGGTGGTGCACATGTTGTAAATGTTAAATAAATAAACTGTTATCAGCATTATAATAAAGTGGACCTATTAAAGCATTCATTCGCACAGTGGCTGCTGAAAGTAACGTCTCGGCAGCAGAAGTCACACCTACAGCCTCCGTGTCTCGCACATCAAAGGAGTCGAATAAATTACTCGGCAAAGAAGGCACGTTCCTGTAATAATGGTTGGTCAATTTTAATGACTATACGTAGGAGCACGCACATGCTTAATATGGCACCAACACACACTCACAGAGTGGGAGAGAAACAGAGGGAGAGTGAGAGAGAGGGAGAGTGTGGGAGGGAGACGGTTGATAAGTCCATTGCGGCAATTGAAGGAGTTTTGTGCCGGCGAGTCTGTCAGTTACGGCTCTTCTCCTTTGAGAAGATGTCAGTGTTCAGGATATGTATATATACAAATGTGTGTGAGTGTGTGTGGGAGTAGGTGTGTGCGTGTGTGCGTGTGTGCATTGTAAGCCGAAGAAAAATGCTGTGGTAATTACATTAACAGCAGCACCGGCAGTAAGAAAATGTTGTTTATTGGAGCCAACTCTGAATTGTAACCATTTTCATTAAGATTGAAATATTTATCTTTGTTATATGGTCGAAGGGAAATGCGGGGGGATGATGGGAGGGAGTAAAATGTAGCACAAGAGTTTGTGATTGTTAAGCTTAATGATAAATGTAATAAGGGAAGCTAGAGCAAAAGGTGAACACATATTTCTAGTATATGTTTATCTACGATAAACAAGATTTACAGCACTATTTAAATGTATTCTATGCTAATAACCTTTTACAACACTTTTTACAAGGTTGAACATATAAATTATAGTTTACCATATGAATGAGAAATATTAAAGTTAGTTTAAGAGTTCTATAAATCATTTTATATAAAAATGATACCAGCGAATCGATATTATTAAATAGATTTCCATCTTCTCGCTAAGCCTTTTATTAGGAAAACTAAATAATGTTTTCAATAATAGTTAATGTGGTTAGTTGCATACGTTTCAAAACTATTTTCCATGATTTAGCAGCGTGGATGACAGAAAGCCGTGGACAAGTTCCCTATAGGAAAAACTCCATAGAGGGGGTCGCAAGTGCGTTTAATGATTCAAGGCTAGTACGCAGGCCACTGGGCTGGTCATTAAATACAGGCTCGGCCATGTTTTATGACCACGAAACATGGTTCGACGATAAATAGTAAACGAAAAACTTTGGAAAACAAAAAAAATTGTATTTTGCTCTTGTTTTTTATTAGTTTTGCATAAACAGGAAGGGAATAGATAGGAATGGGAATGTCTGTTGTGCGTGATATCCTGTCTACTATAAAAATATCATTTTCAGTTTCTTTAATTAAATTTTTATTGACATTTCCTTCGGGTAAGTCCAATTGTCTTGCTTGCGTGCCACGCAATTACAGAAATTTGTCTCGAGGTCTGGCCGCGTGCCAAGTGCAAGAATGGTATCAGAAAAACATTAATGCGACAATTACGACATTTTTAATTGTTTTCAAGTTGCAGTCGCTTCTCCCTTCTCCCTTCGCTTATTGCCGTATTGCCGCATTGCTTGACTGTCATATTGTTGGCCCAAACGGGTAATTAAAAACGTGTTATAAAGCACAACTTCGTGCTCGAAGTGGGAAACATTGGAGGTTCGGTGGGTCGCGTTAATTGCTGCCTGAATGGGCGAAATTAATGTTCGTTTTAGAAGCACTTTTACTTCATAAAACGTAATGAATGACTGATGACATTATAAATGTTTGGCAACCCCGACAGGGGAAGGAGAACCCGAGATACACAATGGAACGATGTCAATATGAACTTTGCACTCAGAACCTTCGATAGCTCCGACCAGCTGGCAACATCAATGCCAATAGTTTTCCAACTTTTCTTACTCTTTTTCTTTCTCTCTCTCTCTTTCTCTCTCTCATTCAATTATTAGTTTCCGCTTTCGACGCCTTTAAGGGATCCGCTAATTGCCTGGCGATATGAGCGTGGCATGAAAAAAGTGTGGAAAATATACGCAAATGCTGGGAAAAGTTGCTGGAAATTTCATTAAATTTTCATTTCTAATTTTCCAAATGGATTAACGCTAAAAGATGCAGAAATCTTTCATCATAATTAGCACGCGGCGCTGGCCAACAACCAACACGCAGCGCACATAGTTGTCCCTTCTGACACACATACACACACATACGTTCACACATACTCACTCACACACACACACACACACATACATATTTATGAGCATGTCCAGGCTACGCGCCAAGTCCACTGCTCCCCAAATCCCCATTCATGCCTCCGTTTCTTTCTGGCATTTTTTCGCATTTTGTATACCCTAATGCTTAGCGGGTATTATCAGTTCGTTAGGAAGTTGGGAGAAGTTTTAATCTCATAAGCTTTATATCCGTTTACATTATTATATAATAAGCCGTGTCGCCGGGCAATGTACTTAGTAAGACATAGTGGAAAATATTCCTTACAATTTCCCTATTACTTAAAGCTTTTCATTGGGTTTCCTTTCTCGAATACAATAGAGCTCCCAGATAGAACTAACCTAATCCGATATTTGAACAGTCTAAATCTAGTTTACTTATATTTTCTACACATATCATTAATATCTTAAATACGCTGGAGTGTATTAAATGCTCTGCATACCATAAATTAACCAATTTTTTTTCTGAATACATATATATATGTATATATATTTAATATTTTTTTTTCCAATTTTTGCTTATGCTTTCGTTTTTATATGCAATGCTGCCGGCGGCATGGCCTTGTGCCTTGTTTGACTAACTCATTTTGAACAATTTGCGAGGCTTCTTGCCCTCCCTCCGACCTACACCCGCCGATCCGTTCTACCCCAATGCCCCGCAAGCTGTTTAATTAAGCGCCCAGATAAGATACTGTTACTCTTAAAATGTGTTGCTTACAATCTGTTGAAACAGAAAGCGAAATCTAATTACAGCTGCACAAAAGCGAAGGCCGCAATCTTCATGCCAATCAATATTTAAGTAGTTGAACACATTTTTTCTCTTCTATATGGTTATTAAGTAGCGCCTTTTAGATATTCTGCATATTTAGCAGATTTTCTTCATTTCTCTTTCCTTTTTGAATTGGACTCTGTGGCATTTGCAAATTTACGGCGCTTTGTTCTAAGCAAATTGGAGAATGTTTAAATGTGATTTTTCGATGCAATTTTTGAACAATTTTCTTTACTTTCTTTACCTTGGGACAATACATTGTGCATATAATAGTCCGCCGATTCGAATTTAGATGATCTAGAATTTATGTTCCAAATTTCAAGGATCTAAATAAACATTTTCATACAACCAGACGGCGAACAAAAAAAGAGGTTTTTTGTCAAGTTCAAACTCTTCTAACTCCGTTAAATATAGTCCAATTTTGGAAAATTATACTTTTTTAGACTCAGCAAACTTAGTAGAATGATACTCAGTCATCAAATATTGATTTTAGAAGCAAGCCCATTTTGACAAAAAATGTGATGCTACCCCTTGTCATTTTTTCAAAAATCGTCAAAATAAAATTTTTCCGAAGTATATATATTTTGATTGCCAATCGATAATGCTGATTTTTAGAAGCTTAAAAACATATGGCTTTTGAAAATTGAATATAATTTGCCCAAGTTGCAGCCCACTAAGCTACTAAAATGGGGTATTTAAGGGTATTTTTATTGATATTAAGAAAATGAAACAATCTATTTAAAAACACTGACTTGCTAAATCTTCATCTGCTATATAAGAATAACTGTTCACAATTTGAAGTCCTCAGCTGTTATAGTTTTCGAGATAGAGGAGTTAATACCACAAGAAGTCGGACGGATTGAGGTTATTTATCAACTTCAAACTCTTCTAACTCAGCTAACTACAGTCCGATTTTGGAAAATTATAAATTTTTAGACTCAGCAAACTTAGTAGAATGATACTCAGTCATCAAATATTGATTTTATAACCAAGCCCATTTTGACAAAAAATGTGATGCTACCCCTTGTCATTTTTTCAAAAATCGTCAAATTAAAAATTTTTCGAAATATATATATTTTGATTGCCAATCGATAATACTGACTTTTAGAAGCTTAAAAACATATGGCTTTTGAAAATCGAATATAATTTGCCCAAGTTACAGCCAACTAAGCTGCTAAAAAGTACTTTTTAAGGGTATTTTTAATGATATTAAGAAAATGAAGCAATCTATTTATAAAAAATGAGTTGCTAACTCTGCATCTGATATATTACAATAACTGTTCACAACTTGAAGTCCGCAGCTGTTATAGTTTTCGAGATAGAGGAGTTAATACAACAAGAAGTCGGACGGATTGGGGTTATTTATCAACTTCAAACTCTTCTAACTCCGTTAAATATAGTCCGATTTTGGAAAATTATACTTTTTTAGACTCAGCAAACTTAGTAGAATGATACCCAATCATTATATATTGATTTTAGAACCAAGCCCATTTTGACAAAAAATGTGATGCTACCCCTTGTCATTTTTTCAAAAATCGTCAAAATAAAATTTTTTCGAAGTATATATATTTTGATTGCCAATCGATAATGCTGATTTTTAGAAGCTTAAAAACATATGGCTTTTGAAAATTGAATATAATTTGCCCAAGTTGCAGCCCACTAAGCTACTAAAATGGGGTATTTAAGGGTATTTTTATTGATATTAAGAAAATGAAACAATCTATTTAAAAACACTGACTTGCTAAATCTTCATCTACTATATAAGAATAACTGTTCACAACTTGAAGTCCGCAGCTGTTATAGTTTTCGAGATAGAGGAGTTAATACAACAAGAAGTCGGACGGATTGGGGTTATTTATCAACTTCAAACTCTTCTAACTCCGTTAAATATAGTCCGATTTTGGAAAATTATACATTTTTAGACTCAGCAAACTTAGTAGAATGATACTCAGTCATCATATATTGATTTTAGAAGCAAGCCCATTTTGATAAAAAATGTGATGCTTGTCATTTTTTCAAAAATCGCAAAATATAAAAATTTTTCGAAATATATACATTTTGATTGCCAATCGATAATACTGATTTTTAGAAGCTTAAAAACATATGGCTTTTGAAAATCGAATATAATTTGCCCAAGTTACAGCCAACTAAGCTACTAAAATGTACTTTTTAAGGGTATTTTTATTGATATTAAGAAAATGAAACAATCCATTTACAAAAAATGAGTTGTTAAATCTGGATCTGCATAAACATCTTATGCTGGCTATTCATAAATTGCAGAAGCAGGAAGCATACTCTTGTCATAGTCCATACATTGTCTTTATTTTAAGAGATCCTTTTACTCAATTTATCGTTTATGGAAATATTATTTTAATTTCACATCCATTTTATTTGAAGATAAATAAGAAATTGTATTATATTATTTTTCACTTCCAATTTGTTGTAAGCTAAGGATCAAATTTGTTTAGTCAATATTTATTTCCGATTTAGAGTATTTTGTTGTCCCTATTTGCAATTTGAAATGAATAAATAAATGCTGCAAAGCTTTTAGCTGCATCTTATTCTCCAGGGGGCAAAGAGGCGCACTTCCTGCGCCAAATTCTAAATCCAATTTAATTGAAAACAAGAGCTGCACGTGGTCACACACAGAATGCCAGAAACATGAGAACATTTTTGAGAATTTACTTTGCCATTACTGCAACTAAAGCCGCACACAAAGACTTTCAGCTTCTTCATAAGTCTCCCAGAGGGTGGGTCGGGGGCAGGGGTTGGTGGTCGGTGGTTGCTTAGAGGGTAGCAAAAAGTGCATTTCCTTAGACGCAACTCGGAATGAACTCATTTTGTCGCTGGCACGCAAAATTACAAAATACCGTCACGTATGTTGCTTTTTAGAATATTGCACGGGGCGGCTTGGGGGATGGGCGGGCATAAAGGCCAAGCGGAAGGAGCTAAAGGATATTCCAAGAAGAACTAATGCTAAAGAAAATATCAACTTCTAACATAAATTTGGGTCAAAAACTTTAATTTAAACGAGTGCGAGTGTCGCCTACAATGTTACTGTAGCCGTTCTTATTGTTGTTGTTGTTGTGGTTGTTGTTGTTGTTCGTGTTTGTTTTTGCATCGTTTTAGTAAGCAGAGGCGGTAGCAAAAAGCAAACATCACGTATACGCACTGCAACACAAACACAAAATACAAATAAATTAGATGCACTTATAACCAGCCAGGGCCGGGCTCCGAGAAAATTGTGTGTGAAGTGCGGGCGACTGATAAAGAGCAGGAATACGGAAGAGGGGGTTGGGCTGCGAGTAGATTGCAAGAAAGGAAATTTACTAATTTCAAAGTTTTGCACGCATTAACCTCGAAAATCTGCACACAGGCAAATGCCGATTTGTACATGAACTGCAGGAGGAGGCGAGGACGAGGAGGAGTGGAGGCTGTCACGCAACTTGAAGACACACTTGCGAGTGCAGACTCGCACTCACACACATGCCTGGTGTATTTGTGTAAATAATTTGGGTCACGATCTGCGAAGTGCAGAAGCTGCGAATGTGCGAGGGGGTTGGATGAGGGATGGGGAGGGGGGAGGTGGTGTGTGGTTCGCTGGTCGAGAGCTGTCTTGCATATTGGTTGGCATTGCAGTTGCGAGCAGCCGGCGGCTGTGAAAGCGAGGGACAGCTGCCGCCGACGATGACAACGACGACAAGTTAACGCGGCGTATACGTAACAACAGAGGAAAGCCGCGGCTAAAGCCGGCTAAGGACAATAAAGAGGTGGGAGTGTGCGGCAAGTCGAGTTGAACTATTGTCAAGTTTTAACCTCGATATGCAGCCATGTCAGATTAGGCGACGCACACTCACACACACTCCCACACACACGCGCATAGCGCCGCCTGCAAAAGATTTGCGCTGCTCCCCTTGGAAAGCACCGCTGGGCATAACAAAAATAAGTAACAACCCATGGACAGAGCCAATGTCAGGGAGGGGAAATCAGTTGGGCAACTATCTGAGGGCGGGACGAAGGGGGCGAGGCGTGTAGCTGTGTCTGGGAGGCGGGGCGAGAAGGGACGCGTAATCATGCAGCGTCGACGACGGAGACGCACTCGACGACGACCCTTGAGTGCATAACAACAAATGAAATTGTGTGACAAGGCAACTGAGAGTACAATGGGATAAAATCTGCTAATGGCGCTCACAATTTAAATGTCTGCAGGAAAGAAATGTAGCACATAAATTGTTGATAGTATTTGAGTTTGATAAATATTGAATACTGATCAACTGTGACTAAGCCATATCTGGAGCTCCACTCAAATATTTAACCATATCTCTACACACTTGTACAAGTCTCCACTTCTGCCATACGGTCGATTGTGCTGGTAGCTGAATGAGGCTGAGCAGCGAGGCCAACTAGTGTACGAACGGCCCACAGCATTAAGATGGGCGTGGCTTTGCGCCCAAGTGCCCAAATGTGCCGCAAGCGTTCGACATACATGTGCGTGTGTGTCTGTGTGAGTCTGTGTGTGTGTGTGTGTGTGTGTGTGAGTGTATGAGTGTGGGCATTTAGGTATTTCCATGTCAGCTGCAAATGCCACTCGCACAGCGGCTGCCCGTTTGTCGTACAAGTTCAAAATCATGTCTCGTTGACTGGCTTTTGGGGCCAGCTGGCCAGATAAATAAGAAGTCAGAGAAGAAGAAGTGGAAGTGGGAGTGGGAGTGGGAGTGGGAGCACGCCTGCATTCTGTCAAGAGGCAAATAGTTTTCGTAACGTGTGCGTTGTCAAATGCTATGCATTTCTGTTAGCCCGGCCTTAGTGAGGGCTAAGAAATTCAATTCATTTCATTTAGTTTTTGAGTAGCTTGCCAAAAATGCAAACAATTCTTCTCTTCTTTTCACTTGTGAGTCTCGAGTGAATGACGCATTCAAAGGGCACACAAAATGTTATTAAGTATACGTCTTGTGAAGCACTTTGTGCGGCTGACGAACAACCCTTGAGATGCAACAAATGGCATTAAATAAACTGAACTATGAAGGAAGTAAAACAAAGAGCAAAAATGGGAGAATGCGAAAATGGGAATCGAGAGCTTGGCCAGACGTAATAGAAAACTTCAAATAAACTTGGCTCAACAGCTCTTCAGCTTGTAATGCAGTTTCAATATACAAATCAATAAGCACAACCCACCAGCACGTCGACGAGTCGGTGCGTCGATGCGTCGATGCTGAGCGGGGAAACAAAGGCAGGCGAAGGGTGGCTGGGAGTCGATATCAACTGCTGACTGTAACCACAACGAGAACCGCAAGCTGGTGGCTCGTCTGCCTGGTGGTGGGTTCAGCAAACTTTTTAGACATTTTATTCCAACTGAAGTTCTGGCGAAACGGAAGGTGCAACGGAAAAGCTGCAGGACCCACGAGCCGGCCTGCTAGCCAGGCAGCGAGTCTCAGAGCCAAGAAAAAGTTAATGATGTCACTTGCACTTGCCGTAGGCAGCACACACACACACACACAAAGAGAGTCGTCCTGGCTGATAAGGCCGAGTCGCAAAGGACTCGAACCGTTTCCCTTGCCACACAGCAGCCGCAACTTTCTGGCTAAAACCGCAAAACCTGTTTAAAACAAGAGAGTGGAAAAAAGAATACGAGACTATTAAATTACTTATTGTACAGTCAGTAGGACCAACCATTGCAAATCGTCCTTAATAGTGCCTGATTGCTCTTCACGGATATAGGCATAGGTATATAAAACAGACTTCCTCGAGTTAAATCCACCAATCAGCAAACAGCAAAATAGGTCAATAAGCGCAATTTGTCGTCTGTTTTGCAGGTATAATATTATTCCCTTTAGTTTTAATAGTCTGAACCCATTAAAAATGGTCCAACAAGGTATTATGTTTTTCTTTTAATGTATGTAGCAGGCAGAAGGAGGTGTGGTGGTCACCATAAAGTATACGAATATGCTTTTCATCATGTCCGTATGTCTGTTTGTCCGTTTCTCCGTATGTATGAACGCATCGATCTCAGCAGCTACAAGAGCTAGAGATTTGAAATTTCGTACGTAGATAGGAGACTATTGCACGCGCATATAGACTTTATTTTCGATTATCAATAAGTCTATTATCGATAACACACTTAACTTTTTCGAGCATATCTTCTATATCTTAAGAGCTAGAGCTATCAAACTTACTCTACATATATTCAGCTAAGAGACACTAACATTTTGCATAATTTAGATTTTGGATACCTCTCCCCCTTCCACAATATGTAGGGGAAAATTCATTTATTCATTTATTCCTCAATTTCAGTCGCTAGCTTGGTGCAGGGTGACTCTTCGTCGAACAATAGAGTATAGAGTTTTCTAACTTGTTTAATTGTAGTTTCGTTTACTCTAAGGAAAAAAGTTCTAATTGGGAATGCAAAAGCAATCACATTAGTCGAATTCAAGGCTAGCTTCTGGCGGGGTTGGTAAAAAGGTTATAATCGGTCGAAGCACTCAGCTAAATTTCAAGCAATTAAATCTTAAAGTCTCGTTTAGAAACTGTTTTTCTTCACTCTCACTCTCTCTCTCTCTCTCTCTCTCTCTCTCTCTTGGGTGTTGCAGGGCAGCGAACTAATTATAAAACGGATGCGCACGGCAGCAGCCTATGGGGAGCGAGGCAGATAGCAGGCGAAAACGGGGGGCGTGGCAGCTCTTTGTGTTTTAGGTCCGCGGCCGCGAGGACAGATAAATGCGACGGTCTGCGCCGCGAAGAAGAAGAGTATTTTGCATAATTGTTGACCCAGAAAGTCGCAAGAAAGCAACAACAAAATAGTGAAAAAAGAAGTACGAAAAAAATTTTGTAATTTCTCTGTGCGGCTTTCTTTCTTCTCCTTCTTGTTGTTGTTGTTGTTGTTTTACGCTGCTTTTTTTGGGGTGCCACCGCTGATTTGTAATTAGGAAACGGCCGCCAACTGTCGCCTTCGTTCCTCGACTGCAACCACGCCCCATTTACACCGCAGCGGCTGCGGGGCATTAGCGAACGTTAAATACCCAAGTGCCATCTGTTGTGTAACCCCACCCCACCTCTGCCTCTCTGTCTCCCCCTCACCTGCTTCGGCGCCGAAATTAAATGAATGAAAAGCGCTAGAAGAAAAGTGTAAAGCAATGACGCCTCATTCCCAACGGACATTTGAGCCAAGTAGTGCAAAGGCAGCGCCACTTTGCGGCTTTTAAGGCGTGAAAGGGAGTGGGAGGTAGAGACCGGCAAAGGGGAAGTGGGAGAGAGGGGAAGATAGAGACAGCGTTAACTGGGGAATTCATCCTGCAGGGAGGAGCAGCGAGAAAAGTTGTGCGTGGCAAAAGTTTATTAAAAATTTAAATTCAGTTTTAATATTTTCCTTTGACTTCGGCCCTCTTCAAGACAATCTGGCGTCCAAGGAAATGCACGAAATTGAAATTATTTGATGTCCGGTGTCGCCGTTTTTTGCTTCCGACTGGGCACCCTTTTTTCTGCCCTAAACCTATATCAAATGGGTAAGCAGGGTATGATAATTTGGTCGAAGTGCAAAAAGGAGGTGTGGTTAGCCGCATTGCATTTATTTTTGACCAACAGTCGACTCGATGTAGTCGAGCTAGACTACAAATAGGGGAAATAAGACTGCCATACATACCCAAATATATATACTCTATACATAATAACTTAGCTATTAGAAACCAACTTAAATCCCATTTCAAATGGTTGCTAGTAATCATCTCTACATAGCTTACAGGGTACCTTCCAGTCGAGCACATCCCACTAGGGCAATCTTATTCGTTTGTTTGTTTTTTAAATGGCAAACTTTAATGCCACTGCCTTTGCCATTGATGCAGAACTTTCGGAAATTCGTTATTCTGTTCAGCGACCTTCGTCGCATGTCCTTTATCCTTGTTTATTTTACAGCCTGTGCGATGTTGCATGTTTCCGCTCTTTTTCACATCAGTTTTGGGTGCTTGTCGTATTTTGGGCAACATTTTTGCATAATTTTGAAAAAGTTTCTTTTCATTTTCATTATTTATGTATTTTATGTTAAATATTTTAAATATTTCGAAAATGTGGCTTTCCATAAACGTGAGCTGCATAGAAATGAAGACTTTGCCATGATTCAAAAACTTTTGTGATAAATTTATTTTATCATATCATTTCTTATTCACGCTTCATATCATATTTTAAAACATATCATATTATAAATTGTTTGATCCCCAAAACTTTTCAAATGTAAAATTAATTTTTCATCATAGCTCTTAAATCTAAAGAAAATCACATGGAAAAACTTTAATCACACATTCACAATATTTTACTATAATATCTATGCTTTCCATCATACTATCTTTTATATTACATCAAATTGTATTAGATTAAGTGCACTTTCTTACAATTTTCCAATGCTGCATTAGGAATAGAAAACTGTTGACCCATTCTCAGCCCTCGTCTCCTATTCAAGTTTATATCCCTCTATTCAGATTCTAAAACCCGCAAATCCCAGCAACTTCTTCCACGAAAATCACGAAAAAGCATATTTTTTGTTGTTGGTTAAATCGCTTTTGGGCTGATTTCCACAAAACGAAAATCTCTTTCAAACCGCATACAAAGCGCTCAACTAACACTGACACCCAAAAGTTTTCCAACCAGACACCGAAATGTAGGGGCGGGGGCCTGCTTTTTTTTTTGGTTGTGGTGGCGCTCGGCGCTTTTCCGGCTTTTCTTTCCATAGGCATTGCCACAGCCGCTCACAGCGCTGCGTCCCCTTTTGTCCAGGTGGCTTCTTGAGCTGCATTTCAATGCCTCACCTTGGGCGAGGCGTCTAAGCCCATAATGGGCGCCATTGATTGCATTGAAGCACCAGGTGGGAGCAGGTAGGAGCAGGTAGGAGCAAGTGGGAGCTGCTTGCACACGGAAGTCAGATTTTGTAGTGAAAGGCAATAATGAAATCAAAATGTGAATGCACTTTGCATTTCCTACTTTGTTTGACCCTGTTAGTAGCGAGCAAACCCTGAGCTTCCTTTCGCCCTGAATGTGCACTCATTAGTTCTCATTTAGAAAATTATGCGGCCTCTGTGCGGCTTATTCGAGCCTTTGAGTGCGACGTGCCAAAGTTCACCCTTCATCCTTCATCCTTCATCCTTCAGGATGGGCCGCTGCAAAGCCAAGTGAAAATGATATAAATGCAATTCTTGGTAAAAAGAAAATCTGTTTGTGTGCGGAAAAGTCGAGTTGGGTCGAGTTTTCCAAGATATTGGCACACATGTATGTATGTATGTTAGACTTTGCTGTTTATTTTTGTTCATTTTCAATTTGCCAAATGCGAATTCGAATTTGAAATGTTGTGCCATTCAGTGGGTCGCATTTAATTGGAACTTTTTTAGTCCGCAGTCCTTTTATTGCATTTTTCAATCAAACTGCTTCAATTTCATTCAATCAGTCAGGATTTTGGCCAGTAAACCATTCAATCACATTCAAATCGAAGCAGGGAATACCCTTACAGCTGTAGAATTGGACACGCTGCAGCATAAAATATTCTCTTAGACAACTTTGCTAAGTGTGTTACAAAGTCGATCAGGCAGCGTATATACCCCAACATCTAGTTGCGATGTTCTGCTGCGCTGTGCTAATAGAAATTTCGAATGCATCCTTTTTGACAATTTTCGACCTTGTTGCAGAGCATTGATTTTTATCGCAATTGCCTCATGTCCTTGGCCAACCTGCACATCTACATATACATGTGTATATGCATGACGGTAAATACACACACACATACGCATCCATAGGTGTAATAGGTTTATACTCGCTTATGCAAATGTGCATTTTTTACGAGCTTCCGGCAAGCGGTTAAACCAAAAATTGAAGCAAATAAATATTTACTTGTGCATACATATATTTGTGTGGAGGAAACATCATTAAGAATGGGACTTTATATATATGTATATATAAATGCATATAAAAATTTATATATTGATTATACCGACTGAGTATGGAATCTCGATAAGTCGCTTGCAAAATATAATTTCAATTAGGTCAAGGAAAATATTTCCTTATCGATGTAACTGCTACTTCAAATATCGCATAGCTTATCATCTCCAACTGATCTTAAGCGATATATCGATAGCTAAAAGTTCTTTTCAGAATAGATTAATTCTTTACGATGAATAAATTGAAGAATCTCTAGCTGTACTCTTTTGTTCAAGCGAGAAGCTACAAAGAATTAGATCAAGCTTTAAATCCAAAAAATTATTCAATTATATTATATATTCATTTAAGATAAACATAAAGGAAAAATCTATTGCAATCAAATTAACTGATTAATCTTTCATATAAGAAGCAGTAAGTGGAACTTAAGAAAGTTGCGCTTAAGACTAACTCCATTTGCACAGGGTATTATGACGAGTAACTTACCCTTGAGCACTTCGATTGCTCTGCCCTTCAAGCCAACGCTCGAGTGGCACATTCATGGGCTATGCGAAAATATGGACAGCCAAACTTCGGCTTCCGATCAATTTGACATTGACATACAGGATTATAATGCTGGTGAATTCGTGACGATCATTGATGTCGATTCGGTGACACAGAAGAGTATCTACAAGTCGGTTTCGCAGAGTCGTTGGCAGTTACCCACCTGTAGATTGGCTTGCACCATAGATATAGCCGATATAACCCGACGTATGTTCACGAATGCTTTAGAGAACTGTCATCCGGGTGTCTCCGTCGACGAGAACTTCATCAACATAATTGCTCAAAGAATGGCCAATGCCATTGTCAGTCCGATCGAGGGGAACGATCAAACCTTCCAGTCGGTCCTCTTCAGCCTGGTTCCGGCCATTGCCATGCAGCGGGAGTCTGGCCAACTAATGGCCTACGCTGTGGGCCAATTACTAGTTCGTGGCTTCAACGATGATTCCATGATCATGGCCATCAGAGGCTGTGCTGTCAATGCTCACTTCCGTCGACTCATCGTGGAGTCCATAACTCAGTCCTTGCTGCCAGTCAATGAAACTTCAATCTAAAATTTCTATATATAAATACTCTATCTCTCAGCTTTAGATTTCTGTACATCATTAACATGCAGAAATATCATTGCTATAGTTATTCAATAATTACAATTTTTTGTATTCCTCTTTATCTTATTTTTGCATAATTTTAAGTTTTAAGTTTTAAATACCATTACATTTTCTGAAATAAATTAATTATAAAAAAACTTACCAATCCGTTTTTAATGTTGAATCCTGTTCAAGTCCCAAAACTAATTTTGAAAATATGAAAACAAATAAATAATACATATAATTTATGCAAAGTAAAACAAAGAAAATATTAAAAAAAAAAAAAAATAGTTGTGTGTAATACAAAAAAATGAATTTGAATCTAAAAAAATGTAAACAAAACTAATTACAATAATAAATACTAAACAATTGAACCTTAATGGAATTACATTAAAAGTAGTTTGCTTGTTTTTTTTCTGTTTGTTAATTATTCAGATTATTATTTATTTAATGCAATAAATTTTCTCAGTTGAGAGTTTTCACATAGTTGATTTTCGTTTACATTTAAGTACGTTGTTTTTCTTGCTGTTCTTGTTGTTGTTGTTGTTGTTGTAATTAGTTGGTACTTAACGTAAATTTCGCTATATGTTCGCACATAACTGTATAACTGTATATGCATATGTATAGTGTATATGTATTTTGTTTTTGTTAAAAATGTATCCTTCATATTATGCATTTGTTTATTGTGGCATATATTTACAGTTAAGTAGTTGTAACATTTAAGCTAATGCAGTTTTCCATATTGATCTTCGATTAGGTTTGTGTTTTTTTTTTTTTTTTTGACGATTATTAAGTTAATTAGTTTAATTAAGTAACTGTGACTAAGCTGGCCTTGGGTCACGTTTTAATTAGCTTTATGAAAAACACTTAAGGACTTAGAAATGTATTTTGATTTCGTTCTATAGTATATTTATATATATATATATATATATATATATTCGCTATACTTTCGACTTGGACTAAGGGACTAAAATTCATGGCTCGACATTTAAACAGATGCCGGATTAAGTATTTAACTATTCGAAATGGTGGTGGGGAAAGGGAAAGGCGATCGCAATTAAGAGGAATTAAAAAGAAAAAGGAAGAGGAGAAGGAGAGGGAAAGTAAAAGTTGAAACTTGTTGTTTGCTGCAGCTCAAAGACGAACGACCGCAGAGACCGCAAACATTTTGATACGTGTTTATTTGCAGAGGCTTTAAAGAGTGAATGTGGTCGATGAAAAACCGAGCGGAAAAACAAGTTTCGATGGAGAAAAACAAAAAGAAAACTGCGTGGCGCCACGGGGCTGATGACCACTGGTTTTTGTTGTTGTTATTGCTTCTCATTTAGTTGCAGCTGCTTGTGGTCGGATTTTATTAATGAGCGACAGGTAACTCATACGCCCCGTGTCGCCAGCTGTCATGCATTGTATATATATACATATATGTATACGTATGTATGTATGTTTATTTGTATTTGTATTGCATATATAATTAATGTACATTCGATTATTTGGACTTTAAGTTCTTGCACAGCGACTAATTGCAATTAAGCGTTTTATTGTTTTTCCGCATATTAACTTTTTGGCTTTCCTTTTTTCTTTTTTTTTTTGTTTATTAACTTAATTGCAATTGCCGCGCAAAATGAAAGACAACGCCTTTATTTTTATTAAATTGGGCAATTTTTATGGATTTCTGTTGTAATTGGAAATGTTATTACATTCGTATATTTTTATATTCTCGTTTTTTTTTTTCATCTTATTTTGCATAATTATAAAATGGCGTAAATAAATTTCGATTGATGCAATTCGCCTGCTGCTTACACAATGAACTCTTCACTCTATAAACGTTACGAGATTTTTTATTTAAATGCAATTTATTAGTATTTTAAATACTCTGCGCTTAACCCTTTACTGTGCTATATATATATATCGATGTATGTGTATATATAGTATTTGTAATATTTCGTATTGGTTTATAATAAATTAATTTACATGCTTGTTGTTTTATATACAATTGTAACTTAATGCTAACGTACAAATTGATGCCGAGCCTCTCAATCAATTATTTTTTCTATTCATCATTTTTATCAATTATTTTATGTAAATTTTTAAGTTGTTTCGCACATGTTTTATGCCCAGATAAGAGCCAGCAAAATATTCTTTATGACTTAACAAACAAAACACAAATTGAGTCGAGCTGTCGAAAAATAATATATATATATATATATATATATATATATATATATATATTTATTTATATATATATATATATATATATATATTTATTTATATATATATATATTGTATGTTGTTGCATTTACAACAAAGAAACCAATTTAAATTTTTGCAGAGTAAGGGGAAAAAAATAAACTTTCAGTTTATTTTGCGAGAAATTTGAAATTATTTTAACAGTTTCCAATTGATTTTGAACTTTTTTTATAGAATTGATTTGTGCTCAAAAATAAATGAACTGTGGGATTGGGCAACTGCGTCAGTTATTGAGAAAATGCTTCAATTGCAATACATAAAACTCAATAAAAGACAAACAAGGCAAAGGACATTTGATAGCCTTTGAATAATGCAGCATACCATTCTCCTCTCCTCTCTCTCCTCTCTCTTCACTCTCTCTCTTTTGCTTTTTGGCTGCATTCAAAATATTTTGCAATGAAAATGCATTTGAGTTGCGTTTTATTGCACAGTATCAAATATTATTTTTTATTCAATTGCAGCCTGCTAGACTCGTAGTACGTATGTCCTTCCATCTGTCCAAATAGCTATCCACTTTCTGATAAGAACATCCTCGCAATTTCATTTGATATTGCATAAATATTTACTCTAGCGCACACACACATTCAACCAAATTTCAAATCAGTTAAGTGTATAAATGCGCACATACGAATATATGTGTTACATATATGTGTGTATGTATGTTTGCTTATATATATATATATTTGACTGCTTAGGTCTAGGGCTTTAAGACTAGGTGCTTAGAGCTTTTAGTACTTACAATTTAGTTGCATTCTTTTACCTTTGCAGCTTGTCTAAAACATTTGTTTTAACTCCTGCCCACAGTTTTTTTTTTATTTTTTTATTTTATATATTTTAGTTAGCAGATAAAATCAACTAGCTTATATAATATGCACTCGCTTATTTTTTTATTTCTGGCATATTTTCCATTTCGGTTTTGCATTCTATAAATTAGCATATAAATTATGCTTGGCTGCTTCTTTTTTCATTACTTGCTTCGATTTGCAATTAGCTTGAGTTTTTTGTTTTTTTTTTTAGCTTAATTCAGTTGTTTCTGGCCTGCAGCCGCGACTTGTCATGTTCGAAGTCCTGCGCCAATTAGGATAACACTCATTAACAAGGAGAGGACGCACAGTGTGTACGCACGTGTGACCGGAGCCGATGACGTCACAGCCGAAGCCGATGATTCCCCTACAAATAATAGATAATACAAATTAAACATTAATTATAAAATTTAATTTAAATATATAAAACAGTTCTAATATATTTAAAAAGGTATAAATTATAATCGTTTATTCTAAATCATTTGAAGTATAAATATAATTTGTATTTCCAGGCTTTCATAATCTTTTAATTTTTTCTTATGTGTTAGGGATACGAATCTATAAGCTATAAAAGATATATAAATGACCAGTATCAACTGCCAATTTTCTATAGTCAGGTAGGTTTGTTTTTATACTGGCAATATAAATAGAATATATGTGTAGTATATGGCATATACATATGTATAACCAATGCTTCGTAGAAACCCCTACAATTTATTTTTGTATGATAAATCGTACTACTAAATGAAAAATATATTTCTTATAGACAAACTATCAATGGATGGTTAATATATATGGCATGAAAGTAAAAATTTAATGTCTGCATCTGAAACTCTTCAGTTATGCAATGAACAGGGTTCGAATCCCATCTTAGCCGCAAAGCTTAGTTAAATGAACTAATTAAACAAGTTATAAACCCAACTATGCTTAAACTTTAACTATTAATTATAAGAAAAGCAAGTCTCGTATTATCTTCTCTTAGTAATTTTTTAGTTTTTTTTTTACATATAGGTATATATATATATTTTGTTTAGCACTTACCATTTATAATGTTGAGCGTTACCGTCGCGCTGGGACTATTCGACGGGCTACAAGTGTAATTGCCAGTGTCCCGCTTCTTGGCCGACTCGATGATTAACGAGCCGATCTGTGGGAGTGCGATTTAAGGAGCAGAAGTGGAAGAGCAAATGTAAATTTGTATATATCTATAATATATATATTTGTGTGTAGAAGGAACTCTCAGAAGTGAAATCAAAAAGATAAATCGCAATGGAACTGTCAGGCTGGAGCCACGTTTGTGACAAGTTCTCTGACACGTTGGCTAAATATTTAACGAGCCAGCGAGTCACGTTTGAGAAGAGGTCAGCTCTAATTTTGCCGCTATTCAGCGACATTTGCCTTAAAGCCACTTCGATGGGTGGGGGAGGGGGAGAAGTGTGACATAAATGCGAGTTGTATGAAATAATATTGTAATTTCGCTGGAGCGGAACGCCGAAGGACACGCACGTGGGCGGAAGTTGGAGCACGGAGTGGAACGGAACGGAACGGAACGAAACGGAAGCGGGAGAGAACGCAATTTGAAATCAAGTGTAATTAAATTAAAATCAACATGGGAACAATTGATAGAACTCACCGTGCTCTGCCCCTCGCCGCTGGCCTCGGGCAGATTTGGATCCAGTTGCGTGCGATGGCGCCTCGAATCGGCGGCCAGCTGCTCGGCTCCATGGTACCACATGATGAACGTCGGCGGCTCCAAGGCGCCGCGCACAATGCACCGGAGGACGACGTTGCTGCCGGCTTTGACATAGCGATCCGGTTCGCCGAGTATTTCGGTGCGAGGAACTGTAACGCAGAGACACACAAACATGATTGCAATGATGATGATGATGATGATGTTGTTGCTGATGTTCATTATGACTAAAACTCAATGTGGAAAATGCGGCGCGTGTCTGTGTAAAATTGTGACATTGGCGCTAATCTATTGAATTAACAGCTGCTAGTCACGTCTCGCACGTAAATCTGCGCACCTTTGCGATTCAGTATGGGACTTCAGCTCCAGCTACAGCTCCAGCTCCAGCTCGAGTTCCAGTTCGAGTTCGAGCTGTGGCAAATTCACTTTTCAATTTTTCACTTACTGATGCCAACCGACACCAACACACACACACACACTCAAGGGACACGCACATGCATAACAAACTATGCCTCCGTCTGTCGCTCGTTGTGTCAAAAACTGAGTTCGCATGCTATAAAAAATACATAGACGCAAGTTCAAATTATTGCCACACACATTCACACATCACACGAGCCGTTTCGTGCCAGCCCCCAAACCCCTGCCACGCCCATCGGTGACGTGCGCGTACGAATTCGACAAAATCACGTATACGCCGGGTTTACACTGCTGTTAGACACACAAAACTGTGCGAAATGAATGCGCTGTGAATTTCCACAAAATTCTGGATATAAATGTGTGTTAGTGTCTGTATATGTGTGTGTGTGTGTGTGGGAACTCTTCGCTTTTTGTTTGACACCAAACTGTGTCAGCTTGTCAAAATCGTCGCACTGTGCATGTTGGTCTTCCAACTGCTTGACTAAAGCATATGCAATATTATTATCCAACTCTCCCTCATCCCTTGCGTTTCCCTTTTCTTCAACAAATGGTCAAGCAACTGCTCTATAACTATAACTCTTTATCTATTCCCAATTTCATTGACATCTTATCCAATAAATATGCATGGATTATCAGGCAATTTAGATGTTAAGTAAATCCAGAGGTCAAAGTGTTGGACATAAATTAAACTAAATGTTGTATTATTTTCTGCCATAATAAAAAGGGTGTTACCCATTTTCATTTATTTTCCAATTAAATTCTAAATTAAGTTAAGGAATTTCCCTAAAATTTAATTTTAATTAAATTAAAGTTTTAAACATTTTAAGGAAAAAAAGTAGTTTTAAATGAACTCAAAGAATTGTTTATTTCAATTTAAATTAAAAATGATTTTAAACAAAAAAAAATTAAATGCTAAATTAACTCAAAGAATTATCTTTAAATTTAATTTAAACGAAATGAAAACTTTAAATATTGCTTAAAATACATAAAAATAAAAGGCTAAATGAACTCAAAGAATTCTCATTTAAATAAATTTAAATGAAATGAAAATTTGAAATAATAATTTAAGAAAACCAGCTTCGCTTCCATAAAAAAAGTAAAAATAAAATAAAAGCTTCTTTAAAAATGAAACAAACCCCAATTAAAATGTTATTCATTATAAAAATCGTTCAGTTGAATGCAAATTATTGAAGTATTTTAATTGAGGGAGTGACTAAACGATAAACGTTAAGAGAACCGCAGAATTGCAGAAAGGGGGCGAAGGAAAAAAAACTTTTACACTTTCAGCTAATTCTCCACTGAACAAAAGGGCAATGAGTGGGAGGGAAGTGGGAAGGGGGCGTGGCCTAGTGTGAAACGAATTACAGCAACTTAAATTAATTGGGTTTATGGCGAAATGCTTTTAGGGAAATTAGTTAAGTTTGAAATGTGCAGCCCCGATCGGGCTGCAAAGGCTGCGTTTGGCCGTAAACATTACGGCGGAATTGTCACTCTTGATGGCGAGATAAAAACCAAACGCGTCAAAAGGAAAAGCGCCCAAAAAGCGGCCCACAACGAATTGGCTTTGGCCATACAAGATTAGCAGCAAATTAAATAAGCAGACGAACAGAACCAAATTCTCTAAATGAATGGGAATCACACAAAAAAAAAGAAGAAGAAGCAGCAGCAGAAGAAGAAGAGCTGGCTGGCAAACGAGATGAGCAGAAAACAAATCTCATAAAACCAAATCTAGTTTGTCGTTCAATGATGCAGAAAAAAATATATTCATTCAGTGCGAATGAGTGTGCGTGCGTGCGTGTGTGTGTGTGTGTGTGTGTGAGTGTGTACATTAACGCACAATGGGCCAAAATTGAATTTTGCGTGTGAAAAGCTTTTCGGGTGTACTTATAAAGATTAAAAAGATTCAAGATATGCGACCTTCGAATCTACAAAATAAAAATCAAACAGCAGGTGTTTAATTTAACGGGATTACAAAGTTTATGAGGATTAGAAAAAATGTATCAAGAACAAACTTTATAAAGATTTAGAAGATGCTGGAATCTGGCAAACAGCAGGTGTTCCATCTAAAGGCTTAACTTATATAAGAATTGGCTTAGATTCAATAAATTCGACCTCGGCGCACTTTTTGGCCATTGTGCGAGCCAAGCATCAACCAAATGAGCCAAAACCAAAGAAACTGACATTTTAACCAATAAGAAGAAACACACACACACATACATATATACATGCACATTGGCATAACAAATTGACCGAAAACTACGATCCCATTATTCGAACGAGCCAATGGCCAAGAGGGCTCAGAAATCAAGCATCGGGCTAGCAGCAAACGGAGTCGGGCCTCAAATACATTGGCAATTGGGCCACAGCTAAAGAGGATGGCTCGGGGGGTGGGGGTTGGGTGGTTTTTCGCAAATCGACAACATGCAAAGGGAGTTTTAGTCGTTTGCACAGACAAAACGATGCAATAAATACAAATTACATGGCAAGGCACAAAATCAAAAAACGAGCAGAGCCAAAAAAAAAAATGGGAAGGCAAACCAGAAGAAAAATGGAGGAAGCATTGGACAGCCAGGGAACTAGGTGCTGCCGATAATGGTTATAGCAGAGAACAGGCAAGCAGGGGAGCGAGTGAGAGAGAGAGAGGGAGAGAGAGGGAGAGGGAAGACAAGGCATGTCAGCCAGCAGCTAGACAAAGCCGACGAGAACCACGAGCTGTGCCAAATGACTGCAAATAATGGAACGCTGCCTGGTTTCTGGCCCAAACTTGAGAAAAAGGCTAAAGGCTGCATCTGTGATCCCTGCCACGCCCCCTCCCTCCCTCCCCGCGCAGCTCCTTGGGCAGCTTCTCAAATCTATTGTGTTGGGCACGCATAGAAATCCTTTATGCGTTCAACTTGTCGTTAGATTAACGCAAAATGTGGCCGCGCATACATAATCTACACCACCCCACACCCCTTCCCTTTTCCCTGCCACCCCTGCAGGGCGCCCCTCAAGCTGTCACGCCCCTCGCCACCCCGCTTGCCGTCCGTCAAGCCTTGTCGAGCATTTGGCACGAGTTGCCCATTTACTGTGCTACCTGTTGGACGCCGCTGTTCCATTACAGTGGCGTCCCACCAAGAGGCACGGCTTACACACACGCACACAGAAGCACACTTAGCATACAAATTAGCTCAACCGGAAATGCGAAAATCACTTTTGGCAGCGCATTATCGAGTCTGCGCTGTGCATCCATATCCTATTTTTTTTTTTTTTTTTTTTGAGGTTAGGTTTTTATCTCTGTCGATATAAAAGTTAAAGTGTTCTGCATAAAATTATATTCAATTTGCTTATCAACATGGAAATTGCTTTTAGTTTAAAGCAATTGAATTTTATCTTCATTTCCTTGCTTGGATTCTCGAACTATTTGCTGGACTAAGCTAAACCTTCCTCTAAGTTATATAAGTGCAAGCTATACTTAGCATATTTTTAACTAAAATGAATAAAAGGATCAAGATATAATAGTAAGATATATAAAAGTGTAGTTCAGTTAAAACAAAAATGCTTGAAAAATATTCACACATTTCTTCTTTTTTTTATGTCAAATCAAATACTCTTCCTTTTATAGTCTTTATTTTCCATCTATTTTTTGTTCAATTATTTTTCTACAAACTATCAAAGGGTATAACATTTTTCATAGCTTTTCATTCACAGAATTATTGTTCGAGGCATTTATTGTCAATTACAAGTGAGCAATGCACAATTTTATTTAGCCTCAAAGGCATCTAAACTGGTCACTTGTGTCCGTGTGTGTGTGTGTGTGTGTGTTTTATGTGTGTGCAAACACGAAATTTAATTAACTTTTTTAGCCTCAGCCTGCGTCTGTTTGTGTATGTGTGTGTGTGTGTGTATTTGTGTGCTTAACAAACCCAAGAACGAAGCTCACACAAAAGTTTTCTCGTTAAAAAACTTGCTTAAAAATTGTTCTGGCCGAAAAAAGCTGAAGAAGAAGAGTTTTGTGAATGGAAATGCAGCAGGCACCGCAATTTGAATGCAATTTCGTGTGCAATTGAGAATGCAGCAGCCGCATGAAAGATGCAAAGATCTCCAAGCATGTGTGTTAACCTCTGACCTCCTGCCCCACACCCCCGCACCCTCAACTGCCCCTCCGTCGAACTCTTTTTGACTGTCTGGCTGTGCTGCTGGTCAGTCGTGCCTAACGTGGCCCTGAGCCAAGGTTCAGGCCACAAAACTTTGCCATGCAAATGTATAAGCATATATATATGTATTATGTTTGAATGCTTATATATATACATATATATGAGTGTGTGTGTGTGTGTTCTGCCTCTTGACCTTTCGCATTATGCCTTAATTGCATGCACTCAATATGCTCTGGTCCGCAACAGCACAAGGACTAGTTCTAGGCCCAGGCTGCTGCTTATGGCCTGCTCGGTGTCCTTGGCCAAGGACGTCGTCACTTACCAACAACTTGCAGCTGCACGCGGGCGCTCACTTTCGGCTCGGTGGACACCTGACACTCGTAGGTTCCTCCGTCCCGCGCCTGAACATATTTTATTTGCAGCGTCCAGTATTTATCCGGCTGCTTGAGCGCCAGGAAGCGCTGATCCGCAATGAACACGGCTCTGCAAGGATAGGAGTTCGTATATTATTAATTGAGGGCGCATTTCAAATGAATAACGCTGTTATTGCTTAATATATTAGCCTGACAGATAAGATGTGCTTAAGAATTATGTGAGAAGAGAAGAGAAGAGAATCTTTAGTTATCCAAATTCATGTAATAGAGCTCTTAAAATTATTAGGATAGTCTATGATTATTATAAATAATCTTTTAATGTTAGCTATACAATTACAGATACTTAAAAAAATTCTATTTTAACTAGCATACGTTAGAACAGTCAAGTATTTATATTATTTAGATAGTCTATAATTAATATAAATAATCTTTATATATATTAGTTAAACAGTAAAGTGAGAAAAGTTTCGAATCTTAAGGTATCTAAATTCAAGTTGTAAAATTTTCGACCTTAAGAAAGTCAAGTAGTAATATTATTAGCATAGTCTACGATATATATAAATAATCATTCAATCATGATGCTTAAGAATTAAGTAAGAAGTAAGTTATGCAAATCGAAATAGAATTTTATAACATGAATTTGGACACCTAAAGATTCGAAACTTTTCTCACTTAACTGTTATTTATATTAATCAAATATTTATATTATAAGTATAATATTAAAAATATAATATTATATATATTTCTACTTATGTTTCTTGTGCTACCTTAAATATTTTTTAAATAAAATATTTGTAGCTTTTTTGTCTTCATTTTGTGCACTGTTCGACAGACCATATGATTGCCTTTATAGTCAGTCTATCAGTGAGTATCATATGTTAGTCTTTTAGTTAAAAGCTTTCCATACGAAAATTCGACCCCCAAAGCATTTTTCAAAAACAAAATCAAAAATTTCAATTTCAATTTCAATAGGAAAATGAAATTTCAGCTCTTCAGCTGTTTGTGATAAGCCTGTGCTCTGATCCAATGAGTTAGTCAGTCAATCAGTCAGCCAGTCACGCAGTCAATCAATCAACCAGTCCGTCAGTCAGCCAGTCAGTCAGCCAGTCAGTCAGTCGCAGGCAACTCTTTATGTGTATAGATTAAAGCAAAGCAAAGTTCTACAAAGCTAAGTAAACTTTCACATGAACAGGATTTCTGGCAGCGCAAGCTGACGACAGCTACGGCATGGCATGTTGCATGCGCAACACTCCCAGCACGGACAACAACAACAACAATAGCAACAACAACAATGAGAGCGACAATAAATACAGGCCCACTTACGCGCTAAGCTCCACTGCTAATGGCCACTCAAAAGACACTCAAAGTTATTTAGTTGCGGCATTTAAACAGCTGCCCCATTCCCCACCCCCACCCCCTCGCTCTGTTCAACAACAAACTTGTATATGGACTGTTGCTGCAACAACAATTGCCAGCCATGCAAATGAGTGGGTGGGGGTGGGGGTGGGGTTGGGGCAGGTCCACTGAAATAAGTTGCATTTAATGTCATTGTTGCAATATTTTTGTGCGGCGCTCGCACAGAAATTTCCCTCTGCCATTTGCGCAAAGTGCAAAAATGCTTCCGTCTTTAGTTGAAAGTGCAGCAACTAAAGCGGCGTTCGTGCCACGCCACGCCCCCAAGCCAACGAGCACGCCCACTCACCCACACATGCGTTGACATTGCTTATTAGGCACTCTGCTTCCAACTCTTGACTCTGCCTGGCCTCAGCATTTCCTCTCCTACCCTGTCTCTCTCTCCCTGTCTCTCTCCCCCTCTCTTTCTCTCGCTGTCTCTCTCGCTCGCAATCCTGCTCTGCACTAACAAGTTTTGATACTAAACCCAGATTAGACCCTTGCGTTTTGCACTCGTAAAACTCGACATTTTATGACTTTTGCCATTTCCTTTTCTCCATTGCCACGCCCCCAGCGCCCACTTTGGGCACCCCTTTCTCCGCAGTTGGTCTTTGGCTATATGGCCGTATTTCTTATCCAGATTTTGTAGTTACTTTATAATTTTCATCTCGTTTTCAAGTTTTGCCCGGCACCGGTTCCCATTTTCCCCCGCATTATTTTCCATATTTTAACAACATTCCATTTCCCCTGCTCTGCCTTGCTTAGCCTCTTTCTTGTCCGGCTTTTTAGACATTTTCTTAGCCGAGTGCCAGGAAGTGACCCGCAACAACATAAGTTTTTTTCCTTCTGGACAACAAATTTGGGACTCCAATGAAAAGTTTCGTCATGTGTTTCTGAAGCCACGAACGAAATTCCGCTTTCATATAAAAAACTACACATAAAATACGTGTTAATAAAACGGTAAAAATTTACATATACATATGTTGGTATATGAAATTGGTTTTCGTTTTTGTAAACCTTGGCTTATAGGTGAAAAAAAAATTTAAAGAGTTGCAACTTTACTTTATGATCATTATTTTATGCTGATAGCCAAGTTTTTAATGGTTTCTTTTTATGACTGGAGAGAATATGGAAAATACGCAAGAATCAGAATTCAGGATATTTAGAGTTCATATGAGGAACGAAGTCATAAATATATATTGCTATTACATTTGAAATCATATATATTTAATTATTATAAATTTATCTTGTCTTTGTTATAATTAATTTTATATTTACATAAGTATATATCAACATCTATTTGGATAAGACCTTATTGACACCCTCAAATTTTCCATTATTTAACTGTCTGGAGTATCTATGACTATATAAATATACACGTCCCCAGCATTAGCTTCTTTTATTGGCTATCATGTTTTTTGTTTGTCAACACTTCAAGTCTCCAACCTATAATAAATTGCTATTATACGCCAATCAGAATAAATATATGTAAAGCAGAGGTGAAAGGAAACTAAAGAAATAATCGACAAACAGAAGTTTCCATTCAGCTGTCATATATAAATATTTGCCTTAATTACCAAGGAGACGTTTCAGAGCCATGTTACAGAGGTTCGGCTTGTGGGCTGATTGTGTATTAAGTAGTCCCCCAGGTAAATAAATGACATGCATCCCAGGTGCGAAGATAACAGATAACAAGTAGTCAAGCAACACCTGAACGTAATTACCCAGACCAGAAGACACCACAAGCTGTATGTATATGTGTCTATCCATATCCATGTATGTGCATATGTATACGTATTTGTCTGTCCGTTGGGCGAAGAGCAAACAGAAGTAATCTATTGTAGGACGGCTATAAATTTAAGGGGCTGCGTCCAGCGGGCAAACAAAAGGCGCCAAGCACGTGACATTTATATGAAAGTGTAAACACATCATTTGAGCTATTATACAATGCACATTCCTAGCAGCAGGAGTCGGCAGGACGATGCAACGTGACAGTGGCTGAAACTTTTTTCTGAAATCTATTTCCATTATGTGTGGGCTGTGAGCTACTTTGCAGAGCGCAGCAGAATAAGAAAAGTTTCTAGATAAATGTGACATAAGACATTGGAGCAGGAAAGGACACGCACACAATCGACCCAGGACGGAAGTCCTGGCTGCAGACTGCGGCGCACAGGAAGCAATCAGTAAGGACACTATCTGGGCTTAATTTCAATGGTCCTGTGTTTGCCCAGCTGCAGCTGCAACTATCCCGACTGTCTGTCTGACTGCCTGTCTGTCTGTCGGACTGCCTGTCTGGGAGGAGTGTGTGTGTGCCCGTTCATATATCCTTGCTGTGTGGACACAGTCATTCATTCGGGAGCAGCCATTCATCCGTTTGGCAGACAAACAGGCAGCCGCCTTATCTAATGTGAAAGGTTCATTGGTTTTACTTTTCTATCAAAGTAATAAGCTGGAAATGTTTCCACCCACACACACACACACACACACACACACACACACAGACGAAAACAGCAAACGTTGACTAAAACAGCAGGCAGTCCGAACTGAACAGAAAAAAGGAGCAAAAGGACGAACAGGACGAAGCTGAAGCAGCAGACACTTTGAAGTAAACTTTTGCTGGATTTGGAAAAAATGCAATGAAACTGCACACACTTGTGTTTCCGTTTCGCATGTCAAAGTAGGATGGAGTAACACACACACATACACACACACAGAGGGAGAGGGAGACACAGGTGTGTCGTAGAAAACTGGCTTCATTGAGAACTCACCTGACGCAATGCTTGGCTTGTTATTGGACACGCAGATTGAAATTGAAATGCATGTTGCCACTTGCCACTTGCCACTTGCCACACTTCATTCAATTTACTGCAAATTGTTTTTTGTATTACAAGCTTGCAAAAAAAAAGCATCTTATAAAAATATTTGCATTAGCTGCCATAAATGAAAATGTCTCCAGAATATTGTCTTTGAACTGCTTAACTTTAGTTAAGCTGCAACTTAAACATTTTCCCTATACGGCATCCCTTTCTACTTATCCTTTTGTGCATATGTGACTGTAATTAGAAAGGACTTTCTCGTCGAACCCCACAATATTCACAAAGGATTCATTAGTATTCAGATGCCGAGCGCTGGGAACAATGCAATAACAATTATGAACACTGTCAATAAATTGAATTGTATTGAATTAATACATTCATAAGCTGATTGAATTGCAAATAGAATTTTGCAATGAATATCAAAGCTAAAGTATTTATCAGCATTTCCACATGTACAAATATATGTATATATATTTATATATATTATGATCTTTTGGGTGTCAATGTGTGCAAATAAACGTTTTAATGGGGCATTTAAATTCCGGACGTCACAAGAAAATTTGTTAATTGAATAGCTGTATTTGATGGGAACAGCTTTGAATCTTATTACGCAATTGGATATCTAGAATAATTCCTTTATTGGGCACAATTCGAATTTCGTTAATTACCTGTCAACTGTGAGAATGTGGCCATCACGTAGACGAATCCAGGAGACGGACTTGTTGCCAAGCTGCTTAACCTGTGTGTACGAAATTTGAATCGTTAGTAAAGAGGCTTTACAATTTACATTGAACGCAAATTTAATCAAGAAATGAAATATTTTAATGATAATTGAAAGCAAAGATTGAATAATTTGTATACAAAAGCTAAGGATAAGATAATTGAACGCTTAACTTAAATGGAATTTGATGAAATGATTATTGCTGAACAAGTTGGTAATTGTTCCTATTCCTGGCTATAAGACAATAGAGTTCTTACAAAAGAAAGCTAAGTTTTTAAGCTTAAATAATAATTAATAATAACGTATTCAAAAGTTCGGTAATTCCTCAAATTTCCCAGCCATAACATTCGATTCAAGCTGTAATTTATTTTTATAGCATACTTTTAAGGGCAACGCATCTGAAGTGCTTCAAAGCCGCACATAACGCATAATTACAGTTATACTAATGACATGTTTGCACAAAACTAAAAGGGTGAATAAATTTCACTCAAATTTCACATAAAGTCAAAGAAACAGCCCGAAGCCGATGTAATTACTTGGCTGCAACAGGTGTGGCAAGTGGGTGGGTGCTACATGGGCGTCGGTTGGTCGAACCGCAGCCAAACCGAGAGTAAATTAATGCGCCAAAATGTGTGCGAGACTTGGCAAACAAAGCGCAGACACTGAAACAACATTGAAATGTAATTAAATACCAAAATACTAAAATGGACATGAAACTTATCAAGCAGACAGACCGAACACCCTCTCCTCCCCTCGCTTGTAATCGAAATGTGTCGTGTTTAGTAAATCCAAAATGCATTTATACACATGCATACACACTCAGACATATGTGCGAGTGAATTTGGGTTTGTGGAATTTACATAGAAATTATTTTGTCTATTCAACACTTTGGCATTGATTCTGTGAACAGGCCTTTAGGAGATGCCATTACAACGAACTGCTCTGTAATTTGACTGTAATGGACTTATTTAGGCACTTGCTAACGGATTTAATTATGCTGCACATATTCTGTAATTAAATTGATGTTGCACTCGACAGGATACCAGGCACTACAAAGAACTGTCCCACAGCCAAGAGCTTGACTAGGCTGCAAATTACAATAAGCTGCTGCTTGGAATACTTTAAATAACCCAATTGGTAGTCAAAAGCCTGCACGTATCCTTCGTATCCTTCGTATCCTTCGTCCTTCAGCTGACATCGGCAGCATTGCGAGCAATTTTGAAAGGAGCTCAGCCAACCTGTGCCTCCACCTCTGACTCGAAAAGTCGCTCAACTGTGCCACTTAATGCGGCAGCCGAACAAAGAGCCGCATGCAGCGCCGTCCACAAGTGGAAAGTGGAAAATGGAAAGTGGAAAGCGAATGCGAGTGTCCGTAATTGACAAACATTGAGATGCGAGCTTTTCATTTTTCCTTTCAAATTGAATGGCCCGAAAGACTGTGTGGGAGGAAAAGGTAAAGGAGGAGGAGGAGGAGGAGGGGGTTGTTTCAGCTGTCTTCAATGTGCTGGCACTTAATTGACCATGACAACGAAAAATTAACATTGCTTCTTTTTGGGGAAAATTACAACACAAGATGCTTCGACTCCATGCATTAAATATTTGCCTCAGTTTGAAGTGGCAGCAGCTGCCTGCCCCACGATTAATGGCCAAGGCCACAATTTGTGTGTGGCAGCCGCCCAAGAATTTGAATTTCATTTTGCCTTTGACCTGGCCGCCAATTACGGAGGCGCCTCCACCTCCGCCGGAATGCCAAAAATTGATGACTTTGTTCGAGATACAAATTGGACTGGGGCGTGATTATTATAATTAGTTCCAATGGGCAGGGAAAGCGGCAGATATCGGGTATGCTTGGAGCAAGTATTAGCATGTGAAAAGCATTATGATATTTAAATGCACTTGTATTTATACCCTGCACCCATTAAAATGGGTAAACGGATGTGATGTTTTTGTGAAAATGTATGTAACAAGGATTAGATCCTGTTCGTGTGTATGAAAGCGTCGATCTCTGCTTCTATAAAGGCTAGAGATTTGGAATTTTGTATGTAGGTTCTTTTTAAAATAGCGCAAATCGAGTTTACTTTCGATAATCGATAACATTTGCCGTTTGCTCGTTATCGATAAAACGTTTTAGTTTTTCGAGCATATCTCCTACATCTTAAGAGTTAGAAGTATCAAATTTACTATTTATATATATTTTAAAGGAGACACACATTTTGAATAGAAAAAACTCTTTTTCTGCTTTTTCTTTTTCTCATATACATACACATAGACACATATCTAATAAGTATCTAATTACACATTTCTACAGTATTTTAACTTGTACATAAACAATATTTCGTTGAAAGCTGGGCCTAGTTTTCAATTAGGCCAAAAAAAAGAAAACAAAACAAATAATTTATTTAGGCATCCACTTGGGTTTGGTTTGCGTGCATACCCGGGAGGATATATAAATGTATGTATGTATATATAAATATAGTATCATTTTGTTGAAATTGGACAAAGCACGTAATGCCATAAAACTAATTTGTGTAAATTTAATTTGGGCTTACGGTTTCGTCGGCAATACAATATTTACAACTTCTGAGCAAACAATTTGCATGTTCGGCTGCCTGTGGGCGAGAGTTGACCTTTAAACACCTGTGCAAACACAGAGAACCCGCCCCCCATCCGCCTCCCGCTGCAGCCGGGGGGCATAAATTGGTGGCATTTGTTTTTCAGCTTTGTGTTAAATACACGACGCGGTCACACCTCATGGCCGAGTGCCTCGAGTCGTTCGGCAAATATTTACGCAATAAAATTTAATGTGTTTCCTATGGCCGAGACGTTAATGGCCAACACAGAGAGAGAGAGAGAGGGCTAGTTGGGAGGCGGTGGGCGTGGCTTAGTGATAATTACAAATAAAAACATGCACGCAGCACTCAGCACGCAATCTAAGAAAAATATTCAGAGTACAAATTAAATAAACCAAACCACAAATTATGGAAATACGATTCGAAGAGAAAACAAAAAGAAAACTGCAGACGGGTGTGCACGACTAGCAGATACCGTAGCTCAATTATGGTGTCATTTGCTTTCAGATATTCAAAAGTATTTCATAGATAAAAACGGAAAGACGGAAAGACGGAGAGACAGATAGACAGTCAAGCAGACAGTCGGAAACAGGGTAAGGATTAGCTCGAAAGGAAACCTACTATGGGTTCAGTATATAATGAGGGAAAAGTAGAAGTGATTAGGGTGTTGGACTTACCCGACAGGGCAAATAGGCATGGGTGCCAATCTGCGTGGTCACATTCGATGTGGCATAGCCGTCCAGATAGGGCTCGACCAGGACACCAGTCGCCGAGGACAGGGCGCCGACCTCCGGGAGCAGGGATGACACTTGAGCTGCCGGAAAGCCAATGCCAGCCGCTGACGAGGATGTGTCCAGGAGCATGTCCCTCTCCTCGAAACTGGCCCTGGCTGAAGCTGAAGCTGTGGCTGGGTCTGTGGCTGTGACTGTGGCAGCGGCCGCTGCTCTCGTATGTGGATGTGATGCTGAAATTGATTTGGGAACAGAACAGAATAATAATAAAATATATAAATATATATAGAACTTGTTTTCTTGTTAATCGAAATCGCTGTCGCAATCGCAATCGCAATTTGAGCTACGTTTCGGGCCTCAGCCTTTGTCACGTACAAAGCACACGTGTGATAATCGTATCAATAGGTGTGCGATTATCAGGTCGAGGGTGGGTCGAGGGGTGGGTGGGGCTGCTGCTGGGGTGTGGTGCGTGCCGCATTAAAGCTGCACGCAAATTCCCTAACTGTGATTAAGCTAAGCTGCTTAAGTGTTGGGTGTAAAGGATTTCATTTGTTTGTATTGAAATGAGCCTCTAAATTGTGGATGGCCTCAAGGTATGTAATTTTTAATTAATGCTTAAGAGCTGAAATATGCTTATATGAATTATCATACAAATTTTAATTAGATTTATAGTTTTCTAAACCTTAATGTTATACTTTAATGTGTATTATTTTCATATAGACAGACTTGCATATATTATTCATATATGAATACTATAAAATGTAGATAAGGAAGAATCAGTGAGAATTCATTATGTATTCATAAAAAATTACTATAGTTTACAAATATAGTTGGACTGCATGCATATATGAGTAAATGAGCGTCTAATATAGCCACAGCTTAGATATACGAGTATATTATTCATTATTCCATTATATATTGCTTATCACATCCGATCAGCTTAATTAACTTGATTGCAATGAATATGAATGCTTTATGTAGGAGTGTGACATATCTGATATATCTGCCTGTACAATAAATCAATGCAATTAATTAAAAATATTGCTTAGATTGGTTTATTTTGTACCCTAGCTCAAATTTCTTGACATAAATGAATAAATAATTTTGCGCCTCGTTTTATGTGGCATTCGACAAATTGACAAACTGCGCTTGCTGCTTCAATGAGAGCTCCAATGCCACTGGCAGCAACAGCAACAGCAGCAGCAGCAGCAATAACAACAACAACAACAACAACATTAATTGACGATGTGGCAAATATGCGCCTGACGCTTATTCGAAGAGAACCCGCAGCGCGTCAGCCAACAAAACCGCCAAGTCAGCGAGGCAGACATGAGGACTTGCCACACCTTCAAGCACACACACACACACATGCACACCGATGCACGCACACTCTCTCACACAGCTGCAGGTGACGGCAGATGGCGTGTTTATGCCTTTGTTTGGTGGCGACTGTCAGTTTTCGGTTTCGAATTAATCAACGGCGTTTAAGTGGCTTCCACGCGTCGTCACCACTCGGTGGCAGCAACCACCCACAAGCAAACCACCCACCAGCAACCACCCACAAGGAAAAGCAACCACCCACCAAGCTGATGATTTTTGCGCTGCAAACTTTTTTTAATGAATGGCGTTCATTAAAATTGATTGTTGTTTGCGGCGTCGCCACAGACGATGATTTGGCAATACGCACTCAACCACACACACACAACACACACACACACACTCTCTCACACACTCACACACACACACACAGACAGTGAGTGGATCGTGGGTGGTGTTGCTTTCGCTGAATCGTCAATTAACTAGCGATTGCGGCAAATGAAATGTTTAGCTGGCATTGAATTTGGCATCAGTTTTGACCCGCTGACTACGCGGATCCACTTTATGGCTTAAATTAATTTCTTGGCTATAGAACAGGCACAATTCCGTTTTGACTTTGACGCACTTGCCGCCTGTCGCTGACAGTTTCGGTTATTCGCGTTGTTTATAAAAGTCTCGAATCGCTAAATCGATTCTTTGCAATTTGAAATTTGCAATTGGAATCTGTTTTTTATATCCCTGACCCCAATGCTCAGCGAATCGGAAGCACAAAAATTTTGAAAAATAATAGAGAAAAAAGGGGCAACAAAACATATTTTTACTACCAATTTGGATATTTTTTCAATAGCATAATCTTTGAATGCGCGGTGAGCCAGAACTTAAATTTAATTGAAAGCAAAAATACGATGAATACAAAATGATTTAAAAAATCAACGAAATAAAATAAATATAAATAAATCAATAGAAACATTTAAATTTTGTATGTACATATGAGACAAAAATAAAATTAAATACATATGCTTAAATGGACACTAAAATATGATAGAAAATAATTGATTTAAAATTAAAAATAAAAAATGTTTATGAATTAATAAAATATTTAGGTATTTAAAATGCAACTTTTTTTTTGCAATGCATTAATTTTAAAAAGTGTATTCATTCATATTATAATAATAATTTAATTAACTGTCCAATGCATTAAATAATATTTTTTTTTAGCATTTCAAACACATTTCTAATGGAACTGCTTTTTATTTGCTCTCCCATTTAGTTCAGCATCCAAAACGACAACAAAAACAGTAAAAAAAAAGGACAAAACAATATGCAAAATCCCTCAAGAGACACGCGCCGGAGCCCGCGGGCCAGAGATTTGAACCGAGTTTGTGTCCCAATTAAAAGGGCGAATGATTTTGAGTTTGACAACTCGTACGTCAATTTAATTGCTGTGTCCCTTTTGATGGGCAACGGCGACGGCGACGGCGACGGTTGCCGTCACTCAATTTGAGTGCGGGGCAGGGCGGCGGGAAGGGTGTTCGTTGTGTCGGATATGTTTTGTCCATACACGACTGCCAGTCGAAAAGGGAGACCGGCCCGGGGCATTCGTCTGTACCAGAAATCAGCAATCATTTCATTTTTGCCTATTTTCTGTCTGTCAGTGGCAGCGTGGGTGTCTGTGTGTGTGTCTCTGTGAGTGTGTGTGGCAGTGGCACAAAAAGTGGAAGCTGCGTAATTGACAAAAGGTTTCATGCATCCAATGCCTATGCTGTATCGGCCGTCCCGTTTATCGCCCTTGCTTCACTGACTGAAATACATGCACGAGTGCCTGCATGACATTTACACACACACACATACAACCAGCCGGAGGGAGCACACATACACCGACACACATTGGGAGACACGCTGCAATCGACACGCTAAAATTGAAGGCGCGTTGAAAAGATCAAAGCTGTTCAATTGTCAGTGACAAAAGTTGGAGACTCTTCCTGTGCCAGAGGAAGGTGCATAAAAGTGGGCGGCTTTTAGCAATAAGAGAGAGGCGTGGCATCAATGCGGGCCATCCGCCGTACGGTTGGGCGACAGAAGCCGTGTGTGATTTGTCAAAGCACGAAGCGATTTCTGTCCTGCCCTTCGGCCAGCTGCTACTCAAACAATTTTCCAAGGCTTTGTTAAGGTTTTCCGGAAAATGAGCTGCTGGTAGTTACCAACAACAAAGCTCACAATTGTTCTGCAAAAAGAGCAGAGCAGAGCAGAGACCAGGGGATTTGGGAGGTGCACGAAAATCGAAATTGGGGATTTATGAACTAAAATAAGCAAACAAAAGAAATGCGAGAGAAAACGAATTTAGGAATCACACCTTAAAGGCAACGCATACATACAGCATGATGTATGTATGTATGTATGTATTATAGTCTGATCATTTTGCTATGCTTATGCTTGAAACATTGTTTAATGTAAAATCATATGAGCTTTTTAATATGCTTTAAGTTGACAGTGATTTTTCCATAGTATAAAAATTTGTATATACAAAAAGACACGAAATTCGAAAACAATATTCAATTCTCTGGCGGGTTGAAGGTGAGGCAGATGGGGGAATGTAATTAATAATGCGAAATTACAATTTTTGATTTAAGTTAGCGAATTGAAGATGTGCAGCCCTTGCTGTGGACCCTGTTGCGGACCCTGCTGCTGTGGACCTTGTTGCGGACCCTGCTGTTGCGGACCATGCTGTGGCCCGTGCTGTGGACCCTGTTGTGGTCCATGTGGCGGCTGTGGCAGCTGTGGCAGTTGCTGTGGCAAGTGTTGCGGGCCATGCTGCAGCCCCTGCTGCAGTCCATGCTGTGGCCCGTGCTGTGGAAAATGTGGACCTTGCTGCGGACCATGCTGCGGGCCCTGTTGCTGTCCGTGCTGTGGACCCTGTTGCGGCTCCTGCTGCAGTCCTTGCGGCCCATGTTGCGGCCCCTGTTGCGGTCCCAAATGCTAAGCCTGGCCGATAAACGGCCACCCAACCACGTTAATGAAAAGTGGCTCGCACAAATATTACCATAAATTCGATATAACCCGTTAGAGAATTGATATTAAACAACCACACTTCGAATAATAAACAGAGAAAAACACTTCAAATTCATTTTTGTTATCGAAAAGCGTTTACGTCAAAATTATGTTTTTGACTGAAGCAGGAAATAGTTTAAGCAAAACAGCGAGTGAGGAGTAGGAGAGTGGGAGAGAGAAAGAGAGAGAAGTGAGGGAGAGGGAGTCTCTGCTCTCAATCACTATTAGATAGAGTTTACACTTGCATATATGCTCTTTTTATATGCACACTTCAAATACTCTGCTAATTGCTTACATTGAAGCATCTTCGTTAAAGTACCGTTATTTACTCATGTCTTTCACTAAGTTTCGTTCGTGCAGCTCAGAAAATGTGTGGAAAGCGAGCTCTTGTACACATTGGACTATATTATGTTTGAGCAGGAGAAACTGCTGCGGGCAGTATATTAATGAATTTCAAAAAAAGATGAAACAATTTGATGTGTTTGTGTTAGTTCGTATTGTTGTTGTTGCTGTTGCTGTTGCTGTTGCTGTTGTTATTGTCGTGTGTTTGGCTCAGGTAAAAGTTGGTCATTTAAAAGTTATATGAATTAGTACACAAAACTTTGTGTACGAAAAATTAATTAAAATATCAATTTCGGCAACACGACATGACAACAAACAACACACACATCACACACACACTCACACACACACACCTACACAATGTACAAGTTTAAGAGCACTCGCAGAAAAGTCGACGATGACAACTACAAGAAGAAACTGTGAGATACTTTTACTCCCGTATTTTGTGTTTCGCCCAACCGGATGTTATTTACAGCTGCTGCAGCTGACACAACTTTGCGTTCTTAAATTAAACATTCTACATTGCAGATGTAGGCACACACTCACACACACTCACACTCACACACACACGCAGGCTGAGAGCTGGAAAAGTTTAAATAAATGCTTGTTAAATGTCGCAAAATTGCCCGCAAGTCTTTTAGGGCACTAACTAAGTAACTTCGTTCGACATTCTGCGGCAGTTGCTTAACAATTTCACCGAGAATGCCCCAAAAGCATTTTCCAAGCAATACCGCACACACTTTGTATATCCAGCTGCCATACAGACACAGATACAGATACAGATACAACTACAGCTACAGCTACAGCTATAGATACAGATACAGATACAGATACAGATACAGATACAGATACATTTGCAGTTGGCCGCGCTGTCAGCTGCGTCCAGCTACTGCGAACTTAATTAGGGTTAATTAATGTTAGAAAAACACACACATACACAGCTAGAAAGCGAATGAGACGGAGTGTGTGTAAGAGAGAGAGAGAGCGAGAGGGCAGATATTGACTAACGACAAATTGGCATACAATTTACATTTAGCTGCAGCAGCTGAAGCAGCCAAACCGGAAATGAGTTTTCAAAAGGCCGGAAGGCAGCAATTATGCGACTTGCTTTGTGCCCCACTTTGCTCGCTCCTCTCCCTCTCTCCCTCTCTCGCGCTCTAGCTCTCTTTCTCTGTGCTCTAATTGCTGTGGATATCGGCATAAGGTTTTGCAGCCCGTTATTAGCTGTCCCATGCATAAGCCATAACTTTTTTGGTCCACACAAACGGCAGTATAGGTCCAGCCTAACATTTTTGCCAGCCATCTATTTGCATATCATCATCGCACGAAAACTTTAGCAAAAAAAAAAGGAGCTCATGTTTGTGTGTGTGTTTTGCGTATGTTAACGCCTTGTAACGTGGCAAATCCAATTTGAAGGCACGCCCCAGCCCCCTCTCTCCCCTCCTTCTTGTCGCTTTGACCCCTTTTCTTTGGCTATGTCTGTCAGCAAGGCTTTCGGCCTTGTGTGGCGTGTCACTGGGCTGGCTCGTTACGAATGGCAGGCACTGTAGCTCAGTCAATCTCTGCACACACACGTTGCCTGCATTTCATTTTAGCTGCGCTGCAGCTTGGCCCAAATTTGTCGAAGGCACAGGTATCAAGGCCAGCAAACATGGCCATAATAAAAGAAACTGATTGAGTGCAGTGCTAAAGATTGCTATCCAAGCAAAATGCACAGCAAACAAGTGAGGAGTTGAGTTTAACTGATCTGGAGATACTCCATGCATAACTTTGAAAGTGTAATAAAAAGTAAATATTGAAATATTTTAAGGAGAGGACACACTATCGAGATAGATATCATATAAACAAGCGCGTTTTATAAGTTTGTAAATCTGTAGCTCAGTTTAAAGATACCCTAAAAATCAATTTGAAAGTTGAAATATATTGAAGATTAATATCAAATAGGTAAATGAATGTGAATAATAAAGAAACGAAAGTTTATCGATAGATATCATATATACAATACCCCATAAATCAATCTGAAAGTCGCATAAAAAAAATAAAATATTGAGACTAAATATAAAAAGGTACTCATAAGGTTTAGTAAAGACAAGAGCGAGGTAATTAACAAATGTTATACAAAGTCTTTAGCTCAGTCTCAGACATTCCAGTCTAGTACTTGGATGAGTAGACAGACAGTCACACTTGAGTAGAACAATTTGACAAGAACTTGCGGAACAGGAACATAACCTCACATAAATGCCTTATAGACACACTTACACAAAACCAATATACCCTTTCACTCAACTTTAAGGGATGCATACAATTGGAATACAGCAAACTTTAAAGGGCTGTCAAAACAAGTTTTTACTTACTTTTTGGCAGACATTTAAAGATATTTATATACCCATATATGCAGCCACAAATTAACTCAATTTATAAACAATGCATGCAATGCGGCTTGTTTTGACATATCTTTAAATATGACAGAGAGACAAAAAAAATGTTGTGACACATTTGGCAAACGTAAATATTTGATATGTAGAATAAGAGTTCATGTATACATGTATATATCAGATAGTGTGTTTTTTCAGCATTAGCCGCATTTAATTATGCTTTAAATAAACGCTACAACCGATGTTTGGGTTTATATTACAAACAACGAGCGCAGCTGCATTTGACGGGCTCTGACAAATTTAATGCATAAATAAATAAATAAATAAATAAATATTTGGAAAAAAAACCACAGAATTATGCGAGTTATGTGCGCAATGTGCTCAACTAAATAAATAACAGAGAAAAAAGAAACTATATGGAGAGAGAAGCGGAAACAAATATGCATTTAAATTTCTGACAGCCATTAGATCACGCTTAATAGACCCTAATAGTCTGCGGTCTACAATTATGCACCTCTCTACTCGCTTCTCACTGCGCGCACTTGTGTACACGTATTTTGCATTTGACGCGCTTTGGTTAAGTTTATTTATTATTCCATTTATTCCATTTAGTTATTAATTATTCAGCAATTTATGTGCTTATCAATTTCCACCCAAAATTTGTTAACCTCAACCGCATAAGCAAACCGTTTATCTCCCCCCATTTCCTCCTCAAATAACCCACTGAGCAAATTTGCATTTATGTTAGCTCTTGGTTTCGTTTTTCAACAGCGGTTTCTGTTGCATTTATCGGTTTGACATTTGCAGTGGAAAGCGGTTTTGAATGCCAATGTTGATTAAACACTAATACTAATGCACTAAAAGCATTTCTCCTTTAAGCCCTACATAATTAATTATACATAATCATAGTTACATGTCAAAGAACAAATGTACCATTGGTTACACTTTTTTTTTATATATTTTGTGTGTCTTTTTAATAATTTATTATAACGTGCAACTATTTCAACCATCTGTTTAAAATGGTGGAAGACTGAAGGGTTCCTAAGGGTTTCTTCATATTAATGGGTCACATATTATCAATCTATTATATACAGTTTCTCAAACCAAAGCTCAAAGGTAAATCCAAGATCTTGTTATTTACTATATAAGTGTATATATATAATCTGAATATTCTAGTCCAGAATGAAGCTGCAACAAATACACCGTTAGCATAGCTTCCACTCACATGCTTTTATCACACCTCCGCTTGTCGAGTCCAAATTGTAATTAGTTAATTAAAATGCATGAACAAATCCGCCAAAAGTTGTTGCTATTAAAATTGTTGTTGTTGTCTGTTGTCTGTTGCATAATGAATGCAGCGCGATGTTAATTTCGCGGCTTTGTCAGACCAAAAAAAACATATTGCAAGGGAACATTAGTTTTCAATTTGTGTGAACAAAAAATGTTGCATAATATTTGGTGGAAATTAACAAACTGTGAAATCCTCTATAATGCATTTGATAATGAATGACAGATTTAGTTAATGAAGGGGTTCATGGGGGTGGGGGGGTAGGTCTCTGTTATGACAACGAATTAGCTGCTGAGCTGCGCATTATGTAATTTTATAATGGACATGGACATAGATGTCAATGCTCCAGATACAGACATAAAGGTAATCTATAGCTCCCTTTCCCCCTCTCTCTCTCTATCCCACTCTCTCTAGCTCTCTCTGTAGGTCGCTGGCTCCCTCGGCTAGTACGTGTTAAGCCCCACCTGTGGCTATATTCATCCATCATTAGTTGAACACAAAAAGGATTTTATGATGTGGTAATGGTGACATAAAAGCACGCACTCCATTCACCTGCCGCCCATGTGGGGGCGTTGGGGGCGTGGCTGCTTATACACATTTCTGCATACTTCTTTTTTTTATGTTTTATGCCTTTTGAGCAAACAAGTTGGCGTATTTTGAAGCTAAGCTCAAGCACAAACATACACACATACACACATACACACTCACACACACGCATACACACACATACAAACGGACATAAACTGTCGCCTGATGCCTTTTCACACACGTTTTAACTAAGCCACAACTTCCGCAACGTGTCATTCAAGCCGCTCGTATAGTAGAAATTCCCCAACCAGCCTCTCATAATGTTGATGGAACCACTCGCAGTTCCTTTGCGACTGCCAAACCGTACCACACGGGCCCTCCAGCTGCTGCTGCTTATTATATACCCTGTAATAATCGTCAGTGGGGTTAAAAGCCAGACGCACTTCAGCAATGTTGAGTACCGTTGAAGGAGATCAGTGCTGCTCTACAAAGTGGCTGAAGAAAGGGACATAAGTAGTAGGCAGAAAGAAGAACAAATATCTATGGTATCTAGAGTCAGTCAGAGTCAACTCTATTGGAGTATAGAGACGAATAACCTTTTAGGAAATGTAAATAAAACATTTAGCTAGCTTGACTGTCTGCACCTAAATGCCCACCCCCACAAGCCACTACAGAGCATCAGAAAGTCGTTCACTCTGGCTGCAGATTTGTTGTTTTATGAGCTTGTGAATAGGCGATATTCACACGTAGTCGCATGGCTTTGGCCGTAACTCAACTCGCTGAGTTGCATAACTTAGTTTTCTACGCTTAATACAGTTTTACGGGCACTGCGCAGCATCCCGACCATTCGCCGCCGTATCTTGCCCCATTTGGTGGCAGGAGTCGGTGGCAGCGACAACATTGCCGGATGCTCGGCAAATACTTTAAAACGCATAAAAATTCCGACACGTCGTAAACTCGGGGCTTTTAACAGCTCACGCCCCCAAGCCAGCCCCCCAGCCAAGCAGTCAGCAATCAACCGTACACACACACACACACGCATACAATCATATACAAGCGTAGCAGCTCGCTTTGTTGCAAGTCATGCACATCAGGTGAAGTTGTTGTTGCTTGTTGCTCATTGTTGTTGTTGCTTGTAAGTTGTTGATGTTGTTGCTGTGTAGTTGTTGTTGGTTGTTGGTTGTTGGTTGTTGCTTGTTGGTCTCTCGTCTAGCCACGTCACGGACGCCTTGTCTGTTCCGCTGCAGTTAACCTGCAAAGTAGCGCAATTTGTTGATAGCAGCTAAAATTTCATTTGCCAGCAGTTTATTTCATTTTTTCCCCTCTTCTTCTTCTTCTTCTTCTCTTTTTATGCCATCTAATGATGAAGCCCGCCGCCAAGTGAAGTCGATGAACGCGAGTGTAACGCGTTCTAAACACGTTTTGCTCCATGTCCATAAAAAAATTACAAAAAAAAACATAATAAAATTGTTTTTTATATGTCAATTATGCGCAGTGCATATTTTGAACAGACATGCTTTGCATGTAACTATCCTGAAAATAACTCAAAAATAATTGCAGCAGACACTCAGAGTCGGAAGTCGAGAGTCGAGAGTCGGGAGTTACGAAAATAACTGCGACACAGTTAAAATAAATGTAGAAATAAATATTATTTTAATGATCTTCATATCAATTATAAAGCAACTGCTCAATTAGTTACAGCTGTAAAAGTATTAGTAAATGCGCTAGTATTAGTGAACTATGCTGGCTTACCTAAGCGGAGCTTTAAGCTCGCAAAGCTTTAATGTATGTGTGACTAGTGTGTGAGTAAAGTTTTCACTGAATCTAATGAAAATAAAAATTAAACTTTATTCAAATGAAGAGTTTTTCAACTATTTCTAAACAGCCGAAAATTGCAGTACGAAAAGTTGGACCCAGGTACATTTTCTATTTGTCGCTCATGTCGTGGCGCACCTCTGTTTAGTTTTGGATTGGAAGAGACATTAATATCACTTTACCTCAATCTGTCCAATTTTCCAATAAAACTGCTGAAATCAGAAAACTGCAAACGCTTTAAAGTAAATGTTTGTGTTTGTGAGTGTGTGTGGCAACAAAACTGCCTTTTAACTTTTGCATAAAAACAACGCAGCCGGCAGCAGTTAGTACGGATGAGAGTCCAGGAGCCAGTAAAGGATGCAACTTTCAGCTGCTAAACGAAAATATAAAACACTTAACTCGTCTGCAGGCAACGGCTGCTGGAGCTCCGGCTCCGGCTCCGGCTCCGGGCCTGGCGGTGACTCACTCAAACTGTGGCACTGTGGTACGCTACGTGCTAGTGTTGCCTCAAACCAAACCAAAACACACACAAAACACACACACACGCAACACAACACACACACACACACACACAGCACTTGGCTCAAACCGAGTCTCAGTCGGCGACGCCCTGCAGCGGCAACAATTTGATGGCACTCTGCGACGACACTTTGGCTGCAGGTAGGGGGGTCGAGGGTGTGCAGCTGAGGTAGGCAAACAAACAAGAACAAGAACAAGAACAAGCGGACAGTCACACTCCAGACACCCGCCGGACTGGCTCTGAATTTGGGTCAGTTTTTGGCAACAGACAACAGACAACGGCCGAGCAGCAGAACGGCCGAAACTCTGCCTCAACCGGGTGCCAAAGGCAAACAGTGGCAATAGGCCAGACAAATAGACCCCAAAAACTACAGTTTCTATTTTTATTCTATTTACAGATCGGCTGGCGATAAAACAGAAACTCAATTGCACTAATTAGTAGACTAGCCGGCTGCATAACTAACTAACACTTGTTCCCAAAATAAAAGCAATCAATTTTAATGCAATGGAAGTTAGGTAAGAGATAAGCTTGAAATTTAGTCAGAGATAAGCAATTAATGTAAGCTCCATATATTATAGTACATTTACAAATTAATAAAAAAAAAATAGAAAAGATACTCTTCATAGAAAGCACAGGCTATGCTTAAAGCAAAAGATACTTTTGTATCTGTTATATGCAAGCTGCTTATACATAGTATCTATCGATACATTACACAATCATATATACTTAAAAATAAATATTTATATGATTAAAAAAGCGGCTCTATGTTTTAGTACTTTTTTAGATAATAATAATAAAATAAAATAAAACAAACTGTTAACAAATGCTTTCAGCACGCAACAATTTGTATGCACAAATAGCCGAAACACGCCCACTGTAACGCTGCCCGCCGCATTCAATAAAAAGCGCGGCTTACACGAGCCAAACTTTAAGATTTGCGATGGGGAGTTGGTCGGGGGGAGGGTGTTGCATTGCTTTAATAAATAACAGGCTAAGTTTATATTGCCGTTAGCATAAATTATGAGCAGTTAGAGCCTTTGGCTGCTGCATTCAGTCAAAGTCGACGCCATTTTGGCTGCGTCTTTAGCGCATTCAGAAAAAAGTTGCCAACGCAACGGGTGGGCCTCCAAAGGGGGGTGAAAGGGATGTCGCACAAGGGATGCAGTTGGAGCTAAGGAAGCCAGCAATGAATTTTGGCCAGCTTTGTGTGGAGGAAAGGAAAGGAAAGAGGAGGAAAGGAAAGCAGCCAGATTTCAATTTGCCTGCTCGCTGTTTATGGAGCAGAGGAAACGTCGACCGAGTCATAAAGCATTTCCTGCACTCATGAATCGGCTGCCGCAGTTGCACTTCTGCTGCTGTAGTTCTTGGGTTTGTTTTTTATTTCGACAGGATCTTTAGAAAATGGAACATTGGACTTGCTGGCTGGCTGGCTGGCTGGCTGGCTCTCTGGCTGCTTCATTCAGCCTTGGGCTTGTATTATGCGCCGCGGGTTTCCATTACATTTACCTAGCAATTCCGACGGCCGCCCACCCATAGCCACAATTTGCACCACCCGACGCACCCACCCGTTCAGTGGGAATCGGCTGGCGTGTCGCGTCTCACATTCAGACCGCAAGTATTTCACATTGTTTGCCGTCGAATAAACCAAATAAAAGAAATAAAAGCCGCCCGCACACAGCTCGTGTTTATTTGCTCAGGACTTGCGAATCCAGGAGAAGGAGTTGGTGGAGGCGCTGCCATTATCCTGGCCCGCAGGCTCGAGCAGGACCTGGAAAGGCCGCTGGCATTTGTGGCCTGCATTCCATACGACTTACACAGTTCGCATTACAAATGCGCCGTTTAAAGTGTTTCTTATTTAATTGCAATCAATTTGCCAATTGGGTTTTTTTTACTTAGCTATTTATCTTTATTTTGCAATTTAAAAATTGTTTTAAAAGGCTTCATTATTTGCTTCTAAAATAATTTTTTATATTACTAAAAATATTTTATAGAAAAGAAAAAATAAATTAGTATGCAAAACAAATTTAAAAAAATAAATTTGTATGCAAAAAAATCTTCTGATTAAGTTAAAATATTTTTGCTAAGCTATAGAAAATTTCTTGCTGTATTATTTGTAAAAAGATTATTTAAGTTTTAAATATAAATTGTTGATATTTATTGCAACAAATTTATAAATCGACTATTAATAGTCGAAAAGGCAATTAAAAATTCTTCTCTTTAATGTTCACTCTGATTGAATTAATGCCACATTAAACTTTTATTCTATATTTGACTTAGAAACCAACATCAAAAGTGAAGTTCAGCAATTTAGCTAAAAATTGGCTCGAATTGGAAAATAAAATGTTGGCAACTTCGATCGATAAAATTTGCCGTCTGCAAGAGCAATTTATACCTGTATGCATATGTATGTATGTGTGCATATATGGTAACTCTCGATGTGGCTCGAACTAACTGATTTAACCGGCTGCATTGGCTTATTAAAAGAAAACTAATTTTGTTTTTAATCCGGACAGCGTCGACCACAATTTGTGTGCTTGACTTTGTCAACGTTTGCGACACGCCTCCTTTTTTAGAATGTGATTTGCATTTAAAATTTCCGAGCGAGTTTTCTTTTTAGCCAGCACCGAAAATGCACTGAACATGAATTTTGCATAATGCCACAGTGTGTGTGCGTGTATGTGTGTGTGTGTTTGTGTGTGCGAACGAAATTCACTAGAGAATTTAACAGAGAGGCGAGAAAAAGCGCAGCCTGGGAGCTGAGGACGAGCCAACGAGTCGGCGAGTGGTTCCCAACGGTTCGACTCTATGTATGCAAATTACGCGCATTGCACTGTCATGAATTGTCACCCATTTTCCGACTGAGATGCTTCGACACGCGTCCAGGCCGCATTCACCAATAGGCAAGGGCGAACAGAGAGAGAGAGATAGAGAGGGGAGAGAGGGGAGAGAGGGAAAGGAAGTGCAGAAGGTTGCAATAGAAACAACCGCACGAACATTGACAGGACAGCAGCGGAAAGCATGAAGGGGGAGGTTGAAACCACAAACGTTCAGCCCGCATTTCACGCAGGGCTGCAGCGTCGAACACTTTTGGAGCAGCCGTCATACGCCCCGTGTGCCCGTGGCATTGGGCATGAATATATTTGCTGCTAATATGGCCGACCAAATGGCATGGAATTGCTAATTTTATCAGCGTGTGCGAATCCTTTTGCCTTTATGCGCAATTCCTGCTTCTGGTAAAGGGACAATTGTGGCACACATTGCGCATACGCAACGTTGCCCCGGCTACATATTTTGCTTTATCTATTCGCTTGGCCATCATTCATTTTATGGAGAGCCATTCCGGCTGGCCGTAAAGATTGATAATTATGTCAGGCTAATATTATGCGCCATAAAAATATACATCAAAAGCAAAAATGTATATATTTAATGGCAAACATTTTGCCTGCGCTCAGCAGCAGCAGCAGCAGCGGCAGCGGCAGCATCCAATGAATATAAACAATAACAATTGAAATAATAGCAAAATCGTATCCTATCGCCGACTCGCACTCAGCGGCGTTGATGTGGAAGGACAACAAACCAAAATCCTGCATGTTACCAAACGCCTTTACTCCACACCCCCTCCCCCCTCTCGCTCACACCCTCTCCCTTTTTTGTCTGGTCATGTTATTCTATTCCCTTCCGCTCTCTCTCTCTCTCTGTCGCTCAGCCTTTTGTCTACCCAACGATTTAATCGCAGTAATGGAAATGTCTTTTTTCTTCTTTTTATTAGAGGTTTCCATTTGAGCGTATTTCTATTCGAGCATTTGCCATTTCAATTTGTAATATTTTTTGTTGTGCTCCCAGATCTGCTTGCTCTTGCCCACAGAGTCAACGGCCAACGACAACAAGCCGTATTGTAATGTATATATAGAAAAACAATCCAATGATTTGCATTATTCAGCAACGCCCAACTGTCAATCGTGCAGTTGACACATTGCGCTTCCTTAAAAATATTCCTATATGTGGGTCAATCTTTGGATATTTCAATATGAAATTTAGCTAGCTTAATGCTGCAATATATACAGCTAGGAAATTAAAGAAATGCCGTTAGAGTTAGTTTCTTATAGCTGGGAAATTAAAGAAATGCCGTTAGAGTCAGTTTCTTATAGCACAGGTTTATTTACTCTCTTTCCATCCCATTTAAAGTCATTGCTTTAACTTATTTTATAGATCACTAATCTATTATTTCTCCTACATCCAACTCTACAATTTTCCCATGAGCATATTTCTTCTTCTGATAGAACCCCGTTATATATATATTATGGTAGTTCATTAGAGTAGTTTATAGCAGCAGCTGCAATTGGATGCACGATGCAGCTTCCCCTGCAGATGCGTTCGTTCGATAATATAGATTTATGGCTGGGGCAGATAGGGAGTACACATGTTACAGTAACTGTAACTATAACACTAACTATAACTGTAACTGTAACTGTAACTGTAACTCGTCTCAGCTCTGGGGAAGGGTAGCTTGATGTTAAGCCCGCGCGGGGAGAAGAACTTTCTAAACAAATGCCGGAATTTGTGAGCACAAATGCAGCGCTTGATGCTGTTTGCCTTCCCTTTCTCTCCCTCTCTCACGCTCTCTCCCTGTTTTTCTGTCAGTGCGTGTCGCCGAATTTATGGCTAACAATATTTTTGAAAACTATGTAAGAGCTGAAGACTGATAAAGAAGAAGCGCGAGCGGGACGGGGGGAAACGCACAACAAATGGCAAACAACGTAAATAAACAACCCGCTGATGCGGGTTGACGAGCTTGTGGGTTAGGGTATCAGGGATCGGGCATCGGGAATTGGGAATTGGGGGATCGAGGGATTGGAGGATTGCTGAATTGCTGGATTGGAGGATTGGAGGTTTGGGCTGGCTGGAACGGAAGGAACAGGAACAATGCGGCAGCGTAATTTGAATACACAATGAGAACGGCGCTTCGGCTTTCATTTCTCTGTGGAACTGGCAGCCAGGATGCGAAGGCTGGAAGCTGGAAGCTGGAGGCAGGATGCGGCGGTGCACCCACTCGTTCGGTTTTATCTTTATGCGTCGTGTGCTTCTTGCTTTTATGTTAGTTTTTTGCATGTTTTTTTTGTGTTTTTTTGTGTTTTATGCGCTTATTGCATTTGTCTCGATTCGTTTGGCTCGCACAAAAACAAATTGCCGGAAGTATGCAAATGCATGATGCAGCTTATCAGATATTGTTGGAGAGCTCTCGCCTCTGCCAGTCGGGGAGGGAGGCGTGGCACTTGGCACTCATTTGCCTTGCAAAAGGCCCTCCTACAGAGCATTGGAGATCGACGCTGTAAACAAAAGTAAGGCGACAGCAAATAACTCTCAGGAACTCTCGTAACGAATTGAACTGTCAGCTGCAGCGGGTGTTTTGTCCCCCCACCCCTCCCCCTCCTTCACCTCTGACATTGCTGTGCGCCAAAAATTGAATTACATTTTCACTTCACTTTATGCTAAAAAGCCGTCAGAAGGCAAAAGCCAGATAGCAGCAGCGCAGATAAAAATTAATTAAAATCTTGACAGTTTTTTTTTTAATATATTTTTTCCGTCTGTCTGCAGCAGATTTTTTTATATTTTTGCCCAGTTTTTCAATTGTAAGGCTTCTCTATTTTTAGCACTATGAGAGCATATGCTTCTTTTGTGATAAAGAAAGTCCGATATGAATTATGTAAAAGCCATTGAAGATAAGCGATTTTAAAGCTGCATTATTTAGTATAAATTTCTAAGCTTCTTGTAGGGGGTAAGCATGCTCATTTAAATATTTCTTCAAGGCAAAACTTATTATATATATTTAAATATTTACCAATTCTATATTATATTCATTATAAATATAATGTTAGGTACAGCATCTTTCAATCATTCCTATTGCTTTCAATTTTATACTTAATACACACTTGAGTACATTTAAAACACTCAAATAAATTGACAATTTTTCATAACTTTCCAACACGTTCAATTGAAGTTTTCTATTTGAAGCATTCCATGGAGCTCCTTACAGCTATATTGCCTCCCACCCCAGCCCATTGACAATTGTTTTTATCAGAGTCTTCAAAAATAAATATATTTCACTGTCAAGCGACATCCGATGTCATTTATAATAGCTCGAACTTTGTGACATTTACACAGACTCTGACAGAGTCCGGACTTCGTTCAACTCCGGGTCTGAATAATGTTTTTCTCCTTCGTTTTCATCCCCCGACAAGTACTTGAAATATTTTCTACATCACTTATACATGATTATTTCATATTTCCATACTTCTGACACGTTCTCATGTAATACTATGTCCAGCTTTAGCCTCAGCCTCAGCTTCAACCCCGGAGGCTTCGTCGGAGAGGCGGATAAGTTCTATCGTCCAGCTCTGAAAGTTATTGATAAATGATTGTGAGGGATTTTTATTGGCTGAGCTGTCACAACGCTTGTCTCTGGCCCCCTGTTGATGGCCTGGACAGCCGCAGAACCCCCTCCCACCTCCTCCCCCGTAATCCACATTATGCCCCTATGGTTAAATGGTTGATACCCGGATGCATAGCAACCGGAGCTGGAGCGAATGCTCTGACACCCAGCTGCCGGTTCTGTCTTCTCTCTTCTTATCAACAGTTTAGCGGCTTCTGTGTCTGACAGGTGAATAAAAGCAGCTGTCAACACTTTTTTCCCTGCTGCTCTTTATATATGTGTCAGAGTCTACGTGTGTGCAAATGTGTGTGTTTGTTTGTGTGTGTGTGTGTGTGTAGCTTGCGAAATTGCAGCTCCATTAATTTTGATATCAAGCATATTGACTTTGTTTATAATCGCTCTGTTTTGCTCTTGTGCTATAAATTCTATAGATAAGCCATTTTATTTCATTTTTCAACACTGGCATCGAGTATTGACAGCTTCTGGCAGCTTGTTATAGGGTTTTTGTCTCAATATTAATTCGTTCATATTGAAGTATGTAGTTACAATAAATACCTTACTATTAAACCCCTTTCCAACACTTAATTGTATTTGTTTTTTTTTAATAACAGCAGCTGGTTAAAATATGCAGTTATTTTTGTGTACAAAATAAGTTCAATAAATTTCTCCTAACTTTAAAAGAAGTTTTCCTCTTACATTTCATCCGTTTTACAACACTGAACTCTACATTTCTGACTTTCACAGTTCAAAAGCCAATTGCGAAACCAGATTTTAGGATTCGTTCAGAAAATGTTTGAATGGCATTTCCAAGAAACGAACTCTCTTAACTTTTAAACCGCTTTGCAACACTGAAACGGGTACTTTTTATCGTCTTCGCAAAAGGCAATTACGACTATTTGGTGCATATGCTAAGGCTCTTACAGAGCCAAATGACAATCAACAGCAAAGACGACATCAATGGAGGCAAATTGAGCTACAATTCGAAAAAGCATTTTAGGCCCGACTTCGAATGTCATAAACCAATACAATGGGCCATAAGGTGTGCAGCTTGAATGTGAGTTGTGTGTGTGTATGTGTGTGTGTGTGGGGGGGGGAAGCCAATGCAGTTTTGCTTTTAAATCCGCACGTTGCTGTAAAATTTATTGATACACTCTGCTTGCAATAAAAATTGATGGCAAAAACACATTTACACTGACAAAGCAGGACGCAGCAGCCGGACGAGGCAAGAGGAGGGCGCCATAATTTTTCATTTCATTGCTTTGTTTTTGTTGTTCCTTGTTGGTCGGTGAGAGGAGGTGGGGATTGGGGGGGGGCAAACCGTGGGAAAATCGCGAATGGATAAAGTGCGCCGACAAAAGCTAAAGTAGCAAAAGGCAGCGGCGCAAAAATCTTTCTATGCTGGAGAAGGGAAAATTCGTGAAAATGGCAGACGGAACTGGAAGCGAATTTTTTATATTTATTTCGGCGAGCAAAGAAACAAAAAAACAAACAAGCGAAATGCGCGAATGGGTGCGGAAAGTGGAGCAGCAGGGAGCAAGGACACAAGGATTGGAGAGACAGCCACTGCGACAGCTGAAAACTGCAATAAAACCAAAGCGGACGGAAATGAAAGCACAAAAATAATGTCCCCGGCTAAAAAGGAAAGTGAAAAGTTTTCCCACAAGCACAAAAATAAATAAAATAAATCTCATAAGTAAAAATATATATACTAAATGTATAAGGCAATGGAAAATGAAATGAAAACAATGTAAAGCTGGCCAAAAACCAAACCAATTCTATTTTTCTCTTTCTTGATTCTACTTTTATGGTCATAATTTATAGGTGGACTACGCTGCGTATACGCAGCGCAGATTTAGGAGCTTCTCACGCACAAAACAGTACTTGAGTGTGGCCGAAAGTCTTAGTTTTCGTTTTCCCTTTTGCCAGTCTGATTGGAAGCCAATCGAACAGAAGGAGATGGAGGCGGAGGAGATGGAGAAGGAGAAGGAGGGGCGGGAGAAGGGGCCGCGGCCTGGGATGCAAATCATTTTTAAATGCTAACAAATTTCGGTCAATTTATTTGATGCTGCTTCAGAAATAAATTACAACAAAGCCGCAGCCACATGGAAAAAGTTATGAATAATGTTTAAAAATGGAAAAACCAACCCCACCCCACCCCCCCTCCTACCCCTCCGCTACACCAACGAAACGCCAAATAAATCAAACTTACACCCAGAGCCCCAAGCCAAGAGGTAAAAGTCAATGAGCCTGCGGGGCAGTGGGTCGCAGTAAATTTGCTGTAAAACTTGAAGCAAATGCACAGAGCGAAAAATCAATAAAGATATTTTATAAGCACGATATAAGTCGAGCCACTAAATGGGGCTGCCTCTATGGTGGTGGGTGGGTCAACTGTAAAGTTTTTGCCCCCACACAAGTCCAGTTATGGCATAAAAATCCAACAGAATTCTTTATGGTTCAACTTTCGCTCGCCCTCTTTCTCTCTTTCTCTCTTTGTACTGTCTCTCTCTTTGGCATATTTGTCTGCTCATTTGCGTTGGTTTTAAGTTTCGCCTTTCCCCCTTTTTTTCTCCTCTTGCCAGATCATTTACAATTCAACATTTTGCTGGAGCTCATGAATTATGTTTCCATGTTTTGCTTTTTCACTTCTGCATTTCCGTTTTGTTTTCTGTTCTTTTTTTTTCTTTCAGGTCTGCGGCGACAGCAAAAAACACGCTAATAGCTTCTTATAAACAGCAATGGGGCGAAATCAAGCGTGAGTTGGTTGTATTTTTCATTTTCTGCCAGCCTAATTTGCACAGAAAACACTTTTCCGGCAGCGAGTAGAAATCAATTAAAGGCCACAGTTGAAGCAATTTTAGGCTGAATGGAGCTGTGATTAAGCCGCTGTCTGGCAGCCTCTTGGCTAAGTGAGTTAACTGTTTTGACATGAAGTGCACGTACGTTTCAATGCGACTATTTGCATAAGAGCACGTGGCAAATGCAGCAACATAAAAAATAAAAACGTAAATGGAGGCAAGAGCGTAGCATAAAAACCGCGTTGGCCCACAGGGCGTATGCGTGTTGAACAAAAAACCCAATTTATGCAACCAGCTGCGGCAACACTTGCCCTTTGCCATAGAGTTAACTCAATTTGCGAGTGTGTTTGCCACATCGACTAGAATATTGGATTACAGTTTGAATATATCAAATGTTAGTTAATTAAATCATATATTTTTAAATTGCAAGCAGCGCAAAACCGTTTTGATGTTTCGTAATTGATTTGTTTTCTTTAACGCATTTGTTATTCAAAGCTACGAAAGGGTATCCCTTCGGCGACTCTTTGCATTTAATTATTCACGCTTTCTGCTTTTGAATTGCGCTGCTAACAATCGTAAATTTGTAAATTGCTTCATTCACAATCGCCCGACAACAAAAACAACAGCTGCGAACCCTCAGGACTGGAGTCCATATTATAACATCAGGCAGACAGCCACTCATTCATTTTTAATGAGAACTATATATTCACACATACACACACACACACACATACATGTATTTAAAAGATTCAATAAATTTAGATTTTTGCACCGAAGAATTGTAAACTATATTTTATCTAATATTTCATATTTTAATACAATATAATAATTATTGAACTAATTTTTATTTTCATTAATTTTATTTCCTGTAAGCTGCTGTTTCATACCCTTTTTTCAGACAGACAGCCAATCATTCATTTTTAATGAGAACTATTTATTCACACACACATACATAAATATAAATATTTGCGACTAAAGTGCGATGCTTTTAATGTATTTTAAATATGTATTCAATAAATTAAGGTTCTTACAATGAGGAGTTTTAAATAATATTTTTGTAATTTTTAATAATTCCATAAATGTATTATAATAATTGTTTAACTTGTATTTATTTGAATATATTATTTTCCCTTATAATCTGCTATTCTAAAGACCTTTCCCTAATTCGTTAAGCATACAAATAAATTGTAAATAAATAAGTGAGTTACATATTTTGGCTTTCATCAGTTGGCCAAGTTTTGAGAACAATCCCTAATCATAATATATATATATATATATATATATATGTATATAATGAGGTCGGCAAAGTTTTGGGTTATCTGAGCGCAATAAAAGCTTTTAATTTGATTAATTAACCCAAAAGCATTTTCGGCACTTTGTTAATTAGTTAGACGAGTGAATACACTAATTAAGTAAAAGCACATAATTTAATTGAAATTTTGATTGCAATCAGGGCGCAAATATTTAAAATTTTGGCTCACTTTCGTTATATAAACTTACCAATTGTCATGCAGAGAATGCTGCCAATAAGTAACTGCGTGGTGGTGCTCATGATGCTGCTGCTGCTGCTGCTGCTGCTACTGCTGTTGCTGCTGTTGCTGCTGGTGGTTGCGGTGGTTGAGCCGGTGGTGCGGGGCAGCCTGCCAATTGCCTCTATTCGCATTTTGGATCGATTCTTCCACAAGCGCAGCATCCTGCGAGAGAGACAGATAAATGTTCACCTACGCAGAAATAATGCGAATCTTCGCACTTTCGCTTCTATTTCGCTGCACTGGGGTGAAAGTCTATAAAAGCGCATTTAGCACCTAACCGAGGGAGAGAAACGAAATCGCAAGTCGTATTTTTTATGCTGACTGCGGCAACACGTGGCGTATACGCAATGTTCAAGATTTTGCTCCTCTGATTGTTTTACTGTTGATTTGTGCACACGTTAGCGGAATATATAGTATATATAGTATATGTCCATATATTTATATTGTATGTGCGTGGAACTGAAGCATCGGCGTTTTTGTGGGACGGTTTTCGCTTTTTTTTTTTTTTTGTTTTATTGGTAATTTTATTGCGTCAAAGTTTTTACACTTCCGCCCATAAGTTTTGCATACGATTATTTATTTGTTTATGCTGTTGCTGTATTAGTTTATCAATCGTTGTTGTTGTTGCTGTTGTTGTGCTTTGTTTTTATGTGCACTTCAGTTGCTGCGCGGTAAATAAGCTTTGGCCAACTGCCATTTACGGCTGAGTTCCTTTGGGCCACGAGGAGGCTTCGTCTTCGCCTTCGCCTTCGCCTGCGAGTCTTCGTTGTTATTCTTGGTGGAAAAACAACATCTGTCACGTTTGAGAGCCAATTTCGTATCCTTTGGATTTGTGTCTGTATGTGTAACTGTATGTGTGCTGCGGGCGCATTTATCTGGAATGAAACAAAGGGCAATCAGGGTTTTTAATGTACCGTTAATAGTAGTCGAGAATCGATTTATTTTTCGACTGCTAAATGCCAAGTGATTTACTCTACTTAGCGCTATCGATGCGAAATACAACTCTGTGTGTGAGTGTGTGTGTGTGAGTGTGTGAGTGTGTTGGGCGTGGTCAGTTTGCTAGCAGTTATTGTAGATAATTGCTTTTGCTGCTTTCGTGTTTAGTTTTGCGCTCAATTAATTATCTCAAGTTACGCCATTTGCGGACTTTGTGCCCCCAATTGGCCCTGCCACATGCCACTTGCCACAGCTAATGCAATTTGTATTGAATGCCACAGCACAGCACAGTCCCGAACACATCCCTAAAATGCATCACTCCACTCCGTATTTGTATTTGTATTTGTATTGCCTCTTAACTAATTAACCATGAGAGCAGTTTACAACATCACAGCTAAAGATGAGAACGGGACATTTGTCTTAAGGATCATTCGATTGTTAGCCGCAGGGATGCTCGCATGAAATATATACTGTGTAATTGAATATAATTAATTATAAGCAAATAACATATTGGTTTGCTGCTTTTACTTGTAATTCGCAATCAGTTCAAGCTATGAAAACAAATTCAAAGTGAAGACTCAGTATTACATAATTTCAGAATTAATATTCGGACTTCATGATTTGATTTAATTAGTGAATTTTCTGTAGTTCATCAAATTTTATATAAATTTAATTTATATAAATTTAATTTACTTTAAAATAATTTCCCTATTTTGCTGTTCTTACTTTTCTTAATTACAAATTTAAAAAAAAATGAAAATTCCGACTACGTAAATTTATTAAATTACTGAATTTATAAATGAAGTATTTATTATTCCTTTCAACTATTTCCTGAATTTAATAATAATTTAAATACTTTAAAATTTTGGTTTTCTGCTTGCATTTAAAAGTGAAAATTTGGCTTTATTTTCCACTCACTTTGCTGACAGCTGTCCTGCGAGTGGCTCACATTACGTCCGTCTCTTTGTTTACGGCGGATAATATGCTATTTGAGCTGCTCAGCTTTCTGTTTTTTCTAATTTGCTTCAGCCAAAAAAAAAGGAAAAAACAGCGAGCAAAAAATGACTGACAAACAGAAATTCATCTTCATAATTTTGCACACGTTAATGCCAACTCATCTACATAAAAAACACGCACACACACACACGCGCGCGCATAAGTAGTTGTGTGTGTGTGTGTGCGAAATGTCAGCGAAAGTGAAAGGCGGAGGCAGTAATGGTAAAAGGACACTCCCAGCAAAAGAAACCGTACCACTTGCAGTATCAGTTCCCATGCCATAGCTGAGCACCCTTTCCCTCCCCCTCCCCTCCACCAACCACCCGCTCGCCCCTCGACAAGCCCTTGAGGACCGCCCTCGAATGTAGGCCACTGGCAAAATGTTGACTTTAATGTTGCTGTCGCTTAAAATTTATGCAGCTGACGGTCGCAGCTCTTCCCGGCTGTCAGCCAGCCATGCGATGGGCGAGGGGCGTGGCACAGCGGAGAGAATAGTAGGGAGGGGGGTAGGGGGATGCCTGGCTGGGCATCATGCATCCGGTTTGGTATAAAAATTGGGCGTGGCTCGTGCGAGGCGCAGTCAAGCGTGCATTTTTCTCGAAAATGTGAAGCGCCAGCCACATCTGAAGATTTATGCGGGTCGCTTAATAACTCACACACACACACACACACACACAGACACACGCACACATAGCAACACTTGTACACAGAACTATGAACGTAATTAAAAAGTTTGTCTAAACAATTCTCTAATTAAATATTATTTGCCAGTCCAGGCCACATTGAGCTGTCGTAGTCGCAACACAGTTTTAGAATTCCGGCTACAAGTGTGTGTGTATCTGTGTGTGGGTGGGGGGTTTTATGGTTTGAATATTAATGACTTGACATTTAGCTCGATGAAATTTGCGCTAAAGTTTTCGTAGCAGCTATGCCACAAATGTTGCTCAATTTGGTTGCGTTGTGTGTTTTCCATTCGCCTGTTCGCCTCGACTTTTCCTGGAAAAACGAAATGCCATCAAAACAAGCTAGCTGCAGAATGGGATGCCAAAAGCCGAATGCCGAAAACCGAAAGCCAAAAGCAACCACATGATCCCCACCCTTAATAGCTTAATGACAAAACCACCAAGTACATAGTTAAGCGACCAAATTGAGCAGCTCTTACTTATTCCAACTGAACAAAGTCAAAACATTTCCAACCATTTTACGACCTTCAACTATTGATAAGTGCACCGTGGCTGGGGGGTGGGGGTTGGGGGTTGGGGGTTGGTTTTTAGGGTCTGCTTGTTGAGGTAATGTGGCATGTGCATTAAAAGCAAACAACACATCACTTGGCAAAAGGTCAAACTAGATTACTTTGAGATGAAGTTCAGGTTTGCAATGCGCTGGAAAATAACTTTATGAAAGGGTTCTCAACTTCGGACATGCGAACCAACTATTTATTTAAATGTGAGCTTTATCAGAGAACTGTGCTGATTAAGTGAGGTATTGTAACTAACGGGGCTTGTGGTATGCTTTCTCTTAACTTTATCAAAGGGAATTGTGTAGGAAATGCTTTTAATTTGGCCAAAGTTTAGTTGGGGTTGACTTGCTTGAAGGCATTTTAATAGAAATCTTACATAATAGACTTATGGAATAAGCTAAAAGGCGAGTTATTGAAGTGATTGCAAAAAAAAAAATATCTTTATGTATATAGAGTAAATGCTCCAGACGCAAAGTCAGGGCGATTCTTTCTTTGATCCATCTTTGAACTAAACATATGGTATTTATTCGCAATACCTTCGATAATTAGTATATTCTATAGTGTAAAAGACAACTTCTTATATTTTTTAAACACTTACTCAAGCAATAAATGAAAATCCTGCACTCAACAAATCTTATGGCAATTCCATATATATATACATGTGTATATTTATAAACTCATACACACACAATTTAATTTGTAGATAAATTTAATTCGCATGCATAATCAACATATCAGCATATCAATAAAGTTTACAAGTGCATCATTAAATTGAATTCCTTCACACTTCAGCTTAATTAATTAAAAACTGAGAGCTTAGCTTTATTAATAACTAATTGATTTGGGGACTTATTGTTGTTGCCTTAATTGATGCGCATGTTAATTACAATGTGGCCGAATATACAATAAAAATTGTACAATTCGAATCGAATCGAATGGAACTGAAGTCTGCTTTAAACCAAAGTTTGTTTTCCATTTCGAAAACAATTTATTCAGTTTGTTTTCAGACTGCTTCTCTGTATGAACTACATTTGCAGCTGCAATGGCCAATTGTTGTTGTTGTTGTTGTTGTTGTTGTAACAACTACATGCTTCTCTTAGCTGTGTGAATATATATGTTGTTATTGCTGTTGTTGTTGTTGTTGCTGCTGCGCAACGCTTTGGCCAACTCTCAGGGGAAATTTATCTAAATGTTGTTTCAAAACTTCAACTGGAAAGGGGGAAGGGAGAAAGTGAGAGATTGAGGGAGGGAGAGAGGGAGAAGGAGCTCTGCATGTTGCCATTTTTCGCACTCACTCAGAATCTGTTTTTGCCTCTGCAGACAATGTTACAACATTGGACAATGCCTCGTTTCCCCACCCCCACCCCTTCCCCTTTCCTTCTCCCACTCCCCACCAACCCGCCCTCTCTTCAGCTTTGCTGCTGCTGTGGCACAACATGCAGCGCAGTTGACACAACTAAAGACATTACACAACAGATTACGTGTACGCCGCTGTATTTAAGTCTGTATGCGTGTGTGTGTGCGTGTGTGTGTGCGTGCGTGTGTTTTGCTATTAAACTGTGCCACTCTCACGCACAAAGTGCTGAGCAGATTTACAACAACAAATTTTTATGTTATTGGTGTGAGAGAGCGTTGACGACCCAAAGCCCCAACCCCAACCCCAACCCCAACCCCAACCCTCCCTCTGACTAGCTCCACCCCCGCTTTGGCTTTTAACGAGCAACATGCTGTGTAAATGTGTGTGTGTGTGTGTGTGCTTGTGTAGTTGTTCGACCTTCGACTGAATTAATGTTTAGGCTCCCCTTTCCAGCGGCTGCTGCGAGATGCGTATCTTGGTCCACTACAAAGGCACATCTACATACACACTAGCATATGTAGTCAGGGGTGGGGGAAGGGGTGGGGGCTGGGGTTGGAGCGAATGGCAATTCTTGTTGTTCGCTATGGCATACAAGAATTTTGCACAAACTTTATTCTCTGACAAGGGCTGTGTCTATGTCTATGTCTATGTCTATGTCTATGTCTATGTCTATGTCCATTCCACTGGCACGTGCAGCTGTCCACATTTGTAGCCGAGACGTTCAGTCGATACGCCCCTTACCCCTTCCTTACTCCCCCCCTCACACACACACACACTCACACACTCACACTCTCTGAGCCTTGTTACCCGTCTGTTTGTCTGTCGCTTTGTCAATCTGTCATCATGTCGAGAATTCGTTGTGTTGCTTTTAAAGGCTTCACAATGAAAGTATATATATAGCTATATATATATATATATATATACCCGTATACCATCTGCCCGACTTTTATTGTGTTGTTGGAAAATACGGCTTGCAAATATTTACAAAGTTCTCATCAATTTTTTTATTTTCACTTTTCAATGTGTTTCTTTATTTTCTTGAATTGGCAAAGAAATTGCAACTGAAGTGCAGCTTTTGTTGTTGTTACAGTTCAGTCGATCCATATAAGGTATTTTATTTATAGAACTGTATTTCAACTCTCCTTTATGCTCCTTTAAGCCACAAATTTTCCAACAGACTAACCCACATTAGAGAAGAGTTGCCTTTCTCTTTCGCAGCGCTCGTTGCGCATAGCTAATGCGATTGAAGCAATCAGGAAATGGCATAGCAGAGAAGCTTTGAAGCTGCTTGGCCACGCCCACGTCCACAAAACAGAGTTTCTTTGTGGGCGAAATAAGTCATGCTGTTTATGAGAAGCAAAGGAATACCAGTGTATATGTCTTTCATAATCCTTGAGAGCTGACCAAAAGCTACAGATAGCTGAACGCTGGGCACGTTTTCCAAAAACTTTCACAAACATCACACACATATATATATATATATATACATACACGCACGCACCAATATTCGCACATAAAAGTCAATTTTTTCTTTTGTTTTCCAAGCGAGAAATATGTCTGAAGAGGTCAAGCGGTTGCCATGTGTGAGTGGAGCAGGCGAAGAACAAAGAAGGCAAGGGGGAGGGGGGGGGGGGGGGGAGTCTTTGCTGCGGCCTGGGATACAAAACGTAAAGTCTATAAAAGAAAATATTGCTCCAACGAGCTCCTCGAGCAGCAGCCGCAACTGATGTTCAACTCTCTACAGCTAACGACCAACAACAACAACAACAACAACAACAAAGGAAAAAACTGCAACAACAAAAGCAACAAATAAAGCAAAAATAAAGTCGACCATAAAAATCTCAGGTTTATATTTTCTTGCTTTGGGATCAGCTCTAGTAAATGGACACACTTTGCTTTTCTTCTTCTTGTTACTCTTGTTGTTGTTTCTTATCGAAGTTTCAAGTTGTTTTTTTTCTTTGCCAAATCTTTGCCGTAATTGGCCTACAAAACTCGCCAGAGAGAAACTTAAAATTCTAGCCAAATGGTATTAAAGCAGCTTACAATAACTTGCTATAAATATACAGCAATATTCAATAGTGAAGCTAATACTAGTATTACAGGGTATCTCCAAGTTAATCCTTTACTATGTTTAAGATAAGTAAGTTGTCCTACATTTACATTTATGTTATCTCCAGAGATTATACTTTTTACAGGGTATCTAAGTGTCGATCAGGACAGAAATTATTTATTGACTGCAAATATTGCTTTTAGTATTGTTGATATAATCTCTATATTTTATTTTTTGTACATTCTTAATAGTACAGCGTATCTTTTAGTCCATCATCATCCCGCACATTTGCCCAGCACAGTTTTGCCGATAAATCACAACATGTGCAGACACAAAAAGGTAGCAAATGCTATAAACTTTGATCTCTTAATAAATTGCATGTGCTTAATCATTGCGAAAGGCCAAGAACTTTCACTGTGTAGTTTATATGTACCTATAAAGCATATACATATATCTATATATACATATTTATATATATATATATAGATTTAAGTGTGTAGTATTTGTTCATGTCATGTATGTGCCGCATTTATTCATTTGGCAAAAACTTGCTCAACTTCCAATGAAATATTGGCTTATAAACTTAATAAAAATTTAATTTATGGCAAGAGATTTGCGACACACTGCGTATACGCAATACTGAAAGGCCTAGCCGAGAAGCCCGAAATCCCAAATGCAATTATGTTCCGAGTCCCCAAGCAACTAAAACACGGATATACCCCGCACTCAGAAGCAGCAGAGGGGAGGAGGAAGGCAGGTGTACGAAATTTAAGGACTAATGGCAAGGGTTATTAGAGGGTATTCATGCTGTTGTCTACTTAAATGCAGCCTAATTACATTGCACAGCAAACAAGCGGGGAGGAGGAAGAGGAGCAGGCACTATCTAAATGTGCTGGAGCTGAAGCTCTGCCATATTCTATAGAACATTTACAAACAATTTGCGCATATGCAAATTTGCATTAAATTTAAGTGCATTTTTGCCAGTGCACACACACACACACACTCACGCACACATAAATGCTTATTGGCTGCAACCGGATAGAAGTTTACTGTTTGCTTAACTGCATGCAACTTAAGCTATATTTGTGTGCCCAACACAACAATAACAACAACAACAACAACAAGAATAATAATAATGCGGTTTTATGCTGTGCAAATACATTTGGCAGCACTGTACTCGAAGATCTTTCGTGTCTGCTGATGCTGCAAAATGTTTCGTTCGCATTAATAAATCTTTTGTTTGCCATAAATTTCGCAAGCATTTTCGCTTTGTTGTTTATTTATGCCTCTTTCATGCTGCGTGTGTCCACTTCCTGCTTTGCTACCGTTATCGCCCCATTGTACAGTTACTATCGCAGATGTCAGATGGCTAATTATGCGCAAAAATTTACATGCATACCATTAAAAGCAGCGCCACAAATCAAAAGTTGAGCTTGTGTGGGTGGGAGTAATACCCTAGAATAAATGAATTCCAGAAAATGTAAAGGAAATTGTATAAGTAGAGAGAAAGGAAGTATAGTATATGTTTTAAATTTCTTCTGTTTTTTAAATTAACAAAGAAATAAAAAATAATTTAAGGCTGAAGTTTACAAAGTGAGGGTTTGCATAAATTTTAATTTTAATTAAAAAAAACATTATATAAATTGTACAATATTTAAATATTCACTTACTATTGAATATAATATAAATTTTTTTTTTTTGTTTACAAAAAAATACGGATTGAATAGTATTTTTTTTTTTTTGTTAACAAATCTGATTTCTTACAAAATCTGGACCAAATAGAAAGTCCTTCGAGTTATTTGTCCTTTTGATTGGCAGTTAGGAGCGATTGGGCCACAGACTTGATCAAAATTTGCTGGGTGTGCATGTCGCGCGCATACCCTCTAAACAGCATTCGCTTTTTGGGGTCGTTTATGTTGCGGGCCACCAATTGGCCCAGGGCAAAGGCCACAACGGCGCCCATGCTGCGATCCAAAGCAATGGCTGGCACCAGGCGAAAGATGACGGGTTCGAGATCGCAGCCAATCGTGTCCTGCGGCAGGAGAATGCCCTGCTTCAGCTCGTTGGCAATGTCATCAATCATGTGCTCCTCCACTCTGAAGCTGCGATCGCAATTGTCGACTGCGCTGTCGAACAGTCGCCGCGTTATATCGGCTATATCCACGGCGCAGGCCCTGTGCATGGGTATGCCCAACTCATCCACTCGGATGGCCTGATTGAAGATCGCATTGGGCACGTCCATCTCGAAGAGGAACTCCTCGTGGGCCAAATTCTGCACCGTGGCTGCCGACCTGGCTTCCAACTGGGCGAAGGGATTCCGCAGGGCCAAGAACTCGAGCGTTGTTTCAAGCGGCATTAACATCGGCAGCTTCAACTCCTCTGAATACTCTTCCATTTTCTTTGTAAACTAATTTAATTAATTTATTCACAAATTTTCTTTCAATTTGTTCAATTTCTTATCTTGTTTAGCTCTGAATATTCCCTTTGCTCAGTTCGAAATCTGGTTAAAGCTCAATCACGTGTCTCTCGACTTTCTCTTTCTGACTGCATTTGCATAAACTAGAGATGTGCGCAGATAAGTCAAGTATCGATAGGCAATAATAATGTATCGTTAGTGAATGACTTTAAATGCAAGCTATCGAATCAATAATCGATAGACTAAAATAATACTTGCTTTGAGTTCAACTTGTTTAATGCAAAATATATAAAAAAATGTGCATATATTAATATACAGTAATACTTTTTTAACCTTTTTTGATTACACATAGAGAAATTCCCTTGTCGCAAAGCTTCAAATATTCTACAAAGCTATGCAAATAAATTCTCCAAAGAAAAGCCAAGTCTATTGACAAGGACAACAATTTTTCTACTACAATCACACACCTGCCAAGGTGTAAGGGTGTGAGTGTGTGTATCTAAATGTATGTTTGCATATTTTATACTAACCACAGGCCGCCCTCTTTTAGCCACGCCTCCGGCTAAGTTGTAGAAAATAAAAGTTTGGCTTTCGACTTTTCTTAGTTTTATTTTTTGGGACAAAACCAAGCTGTCAACTCTTTACACAAATTATTAAAGCATGTTCCCACGAGTGTCAACACTCTTCTCAATCGTGACCACGCCCCCTCCTCCCTCCATCCATTAGGGAGTTGCGAAGTTGCGAAGTGGCGGAGGAGACGAACCGCAAAAAGAGCGCCTTAATATTTAAGTCGGCTTTTAAAAAATGCAAAAGCCAGAAGACAAAAGGCCCAGTAAAAGACAAAGGCCCAGGCCGCGGGCCCAGTTAACAAAATATGATGAGGGACTGCGGACCGCGCTTAGGGTCTATATAGACACATGCATGGCGGTTGAATGGTTGGGCGGGGGGCGTGGCCGCCTAATGTATCAAAGCGATGCCAAACGGATTTCAGCGCGTCATAAAAGTTAAAGACAAGCCAAGCAAACAGGTCGCAAGGTCGATCCAACAGAGAGAAAGAGAGGGGGAGATTGGGTGTGTGTGTGCGTTTGTGTGTATTTAGGCTGCTTGGCAGACAGCTTCATTAAGATAAACCAATAGCTGCTAAATTGTTAACTTTTAACGCACATACACATGCACACATGCACACATGCACACACACTCACACTTGAAAGATTTCACCTTAACCTCAACAACAGCCAGCAGATTATGCACTGTAACTTAGTAGCTCGTCCCCCTGAACCAAAACCCCGCCAAGTCCCACTTGGCTCATATATTCCAAGGCTTCTTCAGTATGTGTGTGTGCGTGTGTGGTTGTGTGGGTGTGTTGCTTGTCTATGAGTGTGGCTCTGAACCCCCATTTAGTCATTCGTTGCGCTTGTTAGCAGGCAACGAGGACCCTGGGCGTACATGATGGCTGCCAAAACGGAAGGCAGAGCCACTTCTCCTTCTCTCTGCCTTTCACCTCAGCGTCAAGGTCGAATTGCGGCCGCGTGCACCTGCCACGCCTCACCTGAATGGGATATTTGAGACGCTCGTCTTGTCTTTTGTTGTTCCCACAGATGTTCGGCGTTTGTTTGGCTTATGTATTAATAATTTAGCGCCAAGCTGCGTTTACCCGACACTTGCCGCCATTTCAAATAATTCACTTCCATTTGTTGCCGGCTGCTCCTCCTCTTGCGGCCTGAAACACCGCTATAAAATGTTGTACATAATTTCACAATTAATTTTGAATGGTCTTTGTTTTGCGCCCCGCTTTTGTGTATTTCCTTATGGATATTGCGGCCTGTTTCTTAGATTTATTTGCTTCGTTAACTACCGATTGCCGCCTTCCTTGATTAAATGTTATCCTTTTGATACAAGCTGCGAAAACACATTAAAATTGCCTTTCGGCGGGGTAAAAGGTTTATGCAGGTTACTCCTATGAAAAACTGTTATACTTAACTCTAACGAAGACTTTTTCATAGCTAAGTTTCATGTTATTCAACAAATGGAAAGTCCTGCAAGTCTCAGACTCTGCTATATAGAAGAAGAAATCGGGTTTTATTCTAAACTTTAATTCTTAGCAATAGAGCTTATATCATTGATGAATTATATATACCCCTTCTAAACTAAATGCAGCCGACTTTATTCTCAAGTTTTAGCTATTGATGAAATACATATAAATAAATAAATAAAGCCAAGTTTTAGATCTTGTGTAACAGTATTATATTATATTAGATAAACTTATATTCTGTCATTCTTCGCAGCTTTATTGGGTTGCTCTAGACATATGTCTAGCATAGTTAAATTTCCTTGCTCTAGAGCAAAGCCTCACTTTTAAGCTTTCACAAACAGCTAAAAAATTCTGTTTCCACTTCAGCTACTTTTCTTCCTCTTCTTTTGCTCCTACTGCTGCCGCTAGTTGTTGTTGTTGCTGTTGTGTTTGTTTGTCGCATGTTCATTTTCAGTTTGTTACCATTTTGGATGACTTCCTCTCCGTGTTTTCCTTTGGCCGCCAGCCCTGGAGGTCATGTACTTGCGTTTTCGCTTTCACTTTGTCGCCGCTCAGACAATTTCACTGACCTACCCTGGCCCGGTCCCCCAGTCTCCCACCTTACCCCCCCCCCCTTGCTAACTGCTTGCTGTTGACTTTTTACATAATTTTGCCGCATGGCTGCCTGTGTCCTCCTTTGTGGCCAGGCCAAGACGACGATATTATTTTCCCCTCGTCGCTGCTTCTTTGTCAACGTCAGACATTCCTCTTATGTGTGCGTGTATATGTGTGTGTGTGTGTGTGTGTCTGTGTGTGTGTGAGTATGTGTTGTGGCTATTGCTGCTTGTAATTTACTTAAAACCATTCAAACAGACAGATTTTCGGCTTTTCACTCTTGCGACCAACAAAACAGCTTTAACTGATGCTATACAAACATTTAGCCAGCCTCTGCCTTTCCCTTTTATAAAGGTTTCACTGTAGCTGTTGATGTCGAGTGCTCTCCTGTGGCCAGTGTGCACATAAATCTGTCTGACATACCAAGCCTTCAGCGATTTGTGTTGTGTTTCAATTAAACGCACAGCTTTAAATATTTCCCTCTACTATTTTATTTTCTCTCTCTTTTTCGCTTCTTTTTTATTTGTCTGTCAGGATTTAGTTGGTCCTTGTCTCTAGCTACTTAATCAAATTGAAAAGTTGAGAAGTTGCACGCGCTGCTCATACGCCACGTTCCCCCAAAAACTTTCTCCTTGGATTACTGTCTGACACGCCCCCTCCAACCCCCACCGCCCACATCTGCTTAAGACTTTGATACACAGGAAATCCCGTGCACGCGTTTCGCTCTCCGGCAATGATTTTCCTTGATTGCTTCGATTGTTTTCGATTGAGGGCGTGGCGCCACAGATAAAGTGCCGCTAATTCATATTAATTGGCAGCACTTTAAACATTTAGATTAGTGTGCGAAAATTCCAAATTGTGCTGCCCTCATTAAAAGGCATATCAAATATTTATCGATACATTTTTCCGGCAAATAAGTTGAAAGCTTGGCTTTATTCAATAAAAAATGTTGTGCTTGCCAGGACAATAGACAGGATCTACAGGACCCTGACTAACAGGCTCAACAGCCACCCAGCCACCCAGCTAGACAGCTCCACAGCTCCACAGCCCGAGTCGCCATTAAATATTGACGTGGCCAAAAGAGGTCTAAAATGCCACAAAAGAACTCATAATAGCGACTTTGTTGGCTGTCCTCCTCGCCTTTGCCACTTCTAATGCCGCTTTATGTGCTTTATTAAGGCCAAAGTTTGGTGGCATAAAACCGAGATGGGAGGAAGGGAGATGGGGAGGGGGCAAACTTCAAACGCGCATTGGTGGCAGGTGAAGCATTAAAATGCCTCAATTACGTACTTAACAAAGCAAAAACTTTGATTTGATACTTAAAAATATTGTTAATGTTGTATTATGGACTTAAAAAGAAAGTTAAAAGAGACTCTAAAACTGAGATATACCCGATTTTAAATATTAAAAGCACTTGGGAAACCAATATAACATAATAAAATACTCTTTAAGCTGTTATACAGCCAAATGTTGTGCAGTAGACTGTTATAAATTAAGTTAATTGTGTCAGGTGAGCATTAATACGTAATCTCAGCAATACGCTATGAATATGTATCTATTTAAAACTGTTATGCATATAACTGTTATACATAAGTTCAAATGTACTGGGATTCTTATCTCGTGTGCATAAAATTGTTATGTAGTACTGTTATACACATAACTGCTATACACAACTGTTATACATAAATTATAAATTGATTTTACGTATATTACACATACATATACACACAGCTGATAAACATTTTACAGTGCTGTTGTACAGATATCTTTTATACAACTGTTATATACACACATGTGCTATACAACTGTTATACACATAACTGTTATAAGCACATAAAGCACACATAACTTGAACACATAACACTGTTCGCTCAGACAACTGTTATACACACAACTGTTATATATAAAGGCAACTGCATTTCGTCCGTCATCATTCATAGTCGCACCCCGCGACATAAATCTGTCATTTGCAGCAGCTCGAAGAATGCAAGTTTGTTCGAGTTCATTTCCCTTTGTGCAATTCGATGAAAAGTTTTTTTCGGCCTCCCCCTCAGCCCCGCCTGGCATGGGCCAAAGGTCGACCCGGTCCCGGAAATGGGCATTATGGAGCACACGGTCAATTTATTACGTTGGCGCTGGGGCTCATGCATGGCTGCACATTAAAAAGCAAATTTAATTAACTTGGCCCCGAAAACTTTTATTAATATTGAACATTATTGCGGCGCACAAGCAGCTGCCCGTGCAAAGGAGCCCAAGGCGTCAGCGCCAGACAGGATTCAAGGACAGGATCTCTGCTTAGCGCTTGGTCCGTTATAATAAAAAGTAGCGCATAAGAAAACAAAATAAATAAAAGACAACATCAGCACGCATTACGTACACAATTTACTTTATTACATAAACTGATTATAGTTTTAATGCCGCACAGGCGACCCACCACTCACCCCCACACTCCACCCACACCATCCAGTTAGCCACCCAGGTCGTGCGGCTGTCTCGACGTCGACAGTGCTCACCAGAGCAGGCAGGAAAAGCTTAATATCCTGCCGTTATTATCATTATTAAACTGCGAATGGCATAATAAACGCACTGGGTAACCGCAGAGTTGTCGAGCTGCACGGGCCAGACCATCAAGATGCTACGTGCACAGTGGGACAAACTCAATAGAAAAGTGCATGCAGCAAAATGTTATGCAATGTACTTATAGCGTGGGTTGTGAAAACAATTAAACAAAACAAGTAGCTGGCAACCATTTATATTTTATATTTATTAACTTAAAAATTAAATAATTTATAAAATAAAAGTAGACTTACAATTTATCAATTATTATTGCTGGGTATGAGATATAGTAACGAGTATATACTATATAAACTGCCTGATTTTCATCTCGTGTTGAATCGCCTGCGTCCCACTGTGTCGTGTTGCGGTGACGTCGCAAATGTGCTGTTTACTGCCGACTTAATGCGCGTGCTGCGCATTCCGCGGCTTAAATGCAACTTTGCCTCTGTCGCAAGACGCCCGCCCCCGCCCCCGCACCCGCCCTCGCATGCACGCGCACGACCCGTAATCGATGTACGGCACGGTTTGAAGTTATGAGCGAGTTATAATCTATTGAAATGCATTTTATGGGCCATACGTCATGCGAGCGATGTCAGCGAGAGCAACAATAACTGGTTAAAGGGCAGCGACCGAGCTGCCACGACTGCCACGGCTGCCACGGGGCTGCACTTAACGTGCGGCACGCTTCGCATAAATACTTTAAGTGCCCTTTTGGCCCGGCGGCCAAAATGGACGCAGGAAATAGCAAGAAGCCAGCAAGAAGCTGCATGCCACATGCCACATGCCGCATGCTACAGAGCTACAGAGCTGCAGGGCTGCAGCGCAGTCGTGGAGCATTTATGGCTGCATAGCTTAGCGGCGCACTCGAGTGCCATCGGTGGCACGCTAATTTCCAAATGCTTGACTGCCTAATGCACTACGCTGCAGGCTTATGGAGTTAGCTGCAACAGCAGCTGCCGCCGCATTCCGACCGCGTTGCAGTTGCAGTTGCAGTCTCAGTTGCAGTTGTAAGCGTGCGCTAATTAATCGTTAATGATGCATTTCTAGAGATTTGATGTCAGGGCTTAGTGTGCAACATGCAACATCGATCTGGCACGCAACATCGAAGCCCCGCAAACGCAAAAGTCAAGCGGGGCAAAAAGCCCGCCAACCGCCATGAAAATGCATTTTCACGGTTTCCATTTTCCATTCGCAGACAGCCAAAAGTACGCAACCCCCCCTTGAAAATCCTCGCACAGTGTATGCTGCCAGGCTTGTATCATAAATTTAAGCATAAGCATTATTATGCTTATTGCGCATACGCCCCGTGGCCAACGCGTTAAAAACAACAAACAAGCAGCAAATTGTGAATTTCTGCACGGCAATTGAGGACATTTGTGTATTACGCCGCATTTACATAAATCTATGGCCAATTGGATTTCCGAATGTGAATATACATACATATATATTCAATATAAATGCCACTTATTCGCATGTCAAGGCAAAAATCGCACTTTATTAGAATTTGAATTAAATCCTTTGTTTATGAATTAAAAGTAAATGAAAGAAAGTTCTCTTGTGCACAACCGAAATAAGAAGCTGCTCAAAACTCGAAGCAATTTATTTTTGTTTAAATTAGAATTTTAGAGTTTTAAATCAACTTCAACAAATAATTCCTACAAATCGTCTTTTTGTATTTTAAATTAAATTTGTAATGGAAAATCAAGTACTCAAAAATAAATTTGAAATTCGAAGCACAACACACCCACACACACACACTCATACACTTGCTGCTATTGAAATTCATATGTGTGATAAAATCAAAATTGTAATTAAATTAAACGTGAATTGATTTTGTTGTCGCTGTCTGTGTGAGGGAGAACTCACTGTAGTAATCAATTAACGCAATGTTCACTGAGCACGAATGGAAATTCAATTGGCCCACACAGCAGTCAAGGCAAGTGCCTAAGCAACAGCGCACACGCACACATGCATACACACACGATCCTTATCAAGCTGCAGGAAATGAATGAACTACGCGTCAAAGCGGAAATGCAGCCATTTTGTTTGATGTAAAACCTTCTCGTTCGAATAATATTTAATTCCCAATTTTAAACATAAAAGCCAAGAATCGAAAGCGAAGGAAGAAATTCAGTGAAGCATAACAAATTCTGTTTCATATTTTATTATATAAGTAATTATTTATATCTCGTTAATGTTAAAAAGATATTTAACATAGTTCATATTTTTTAATAATTCATATTTTATCGTATTAATTAGCGGGTCTTTTTTCCCAGCTGTTACATAAACAATTTTAATGAGCTGCTTGTATTTTTAAGCCCTTCAGCATTATTTCACATAATTATGTAACAACAAATTGCAGATGCAATCATTAAAAGCAGCTGAAACACACATTAACAATGCATAATTAACAACAATGTTCCCTTTTTTGTATCTCAATGTTAATAAAACTATAAAAATCGTGGCCTTGATTCCCGATTGTAATTATTTAATTACACAAGAAATTTAAATGCAATATTTATGAAAATAATATGAGGAGCAAAATTAAGAGATTTAATTAAACCAATGTGTAGCTTTATCTTCACTCAAATTGCGCTGCTCAACACTTTTTTATAGTGCTGATCTTTACTGCATTAATTAGGTATTTTTTTAAGCTTTAGATAGAAACTGTAAAATTAATTAACCATAAAGTTGGCAAATTTGTCTTTATATGCTGTCCAACACTGGTAACTAGTGCTTGTTAAGCGCCTTTGCTTTATGCCGCAATCAACTTTCATCGCTTACGTATTGATTTCTTGCGCACTGCTTAAAATTAATGAGTTTCTTTTTATAGATTCTAAAAATACGAACACTCCTTCATAAAGTCTAATAAATACGCAGGTTCGGTAATAACAAAAGGCTAAACACCAAACAAAAAGGTCATAACTTTTGCCCTAATCAATTTATGTAAACGAATTTTGGTGTAGGTACACACACACACACACACACACACACAAGGCAATTTAAAACATATTTGGGAAGGCAGGAATTTTTCATTGAAGAGTTAATGAAAATAAAATGATTTAAACGCCGCCTTGAACAGGGGAGGGGGTAAGCAGGAAGCTTTCAACTTTGGAAAGTACAATGCTTGGGTTCCATTCCAGTGACAACATAGACACAGAAAATAATCTACACTCACAAATTGCATTTGCGTGTCAGCCGCCGACTGGAAGGGGAGGGGGGCGTGGCAGGGGCGCACAGAACACGCATGAGTAAGTTGGCAACATGAAAACGCGTATTAATTAAAGCCAAAAACAAAAGGAAAGCGAGCCTTCGTTTCTGTTGTAACAAATGCGTGCCTGCTGTCATTTTACTTGGCATAGAAAGCAGCCCCTCCCCCTTTCCCCATCCCTTCCCCTGCTCCGTTCCATCTGGCCTGCCCTTAGACAAATGGATATGTACGAATAATATGTGACACGTGATACACTTAATACCATTTTATCAGCTTATCGCACAGTCAGAGATCTGCTTCGCAGAAATCCATTCAGAGCAAATGATGAATATAAACGCGAGCTGTGAATGCAATCAATAAACGAGCGAGGCGAAATAATGAACACCTGTTCCTTAAGACTTTGCCTTGTCAGGGACAGTTGTCAAACGTCACAATCCCCGAAGTGTAAATAATAATGACTTGAGCCGTGGGCCGCACAAAGGACATTTGCATAACAGCAAAAGAACAAGCCTCAAGGAGCTGAATGTGCGAGTTTTATGGCTGTTTGTGGGCTGTAATTAGAAAGCGATTAGAAAGGCTCAATTGGAAGAAAAGCCAATTGAAATTACGTGGTTGTTGCTTCAATACATTTGTGAATATCGTGCGAATTGGAATTGCAATTCATGTTAATTTGGGCACAAAACTTTCGGCCAATAAACGAGCGCGTCGACAGCCACTTTATCGGTCATTATGGTCAGCCATAAACAAATCATGGCCAACTGCCAAATTCCAACTTCCAACTTCCAACATCCAACTGGTAACTGGCAATTGAGCAAAGGGCAAAGGGCAATCAACACGAACCGGAGCCCGCCTCAAAAATTGCACGTTTCGGACAGCTACAAATGCTGCCCTGAAAAGTAGGCAACAGAAAGTAGGAAACAAAAACTTGGCATGAAATGGAAGCGAAAAACGAAACGTGGTCGAATATCATTCATTATCATGTCACGTCAATCGAAAACAATCTAATGACTGCACATGATGTCTATCTTAAATTGAAACCAGGAAAAAGCGTATGTGTGTGTGTGTGGGTGTCTTTGTGTTAGGCGTAGGAAGTGGCGTGAAAGTTTGTGGCAAAAACGTTTATTATGCATTAGCCATGGCTCTGCCGGCTAAATCAACTGTAAATCTCTTTCGCTATCGCTCGTTCTGCAAACAATAAGGTCAGAGTGAAGGTTAAGGCTGCCCACGAAGGGTTCAATGTGCGGCCAAGCGTTACAAACTACTAACAACAACACAAACCACTTGTTAAGCCAAGTGTTGAAGTGCGAGCCAGCATTTGAAAAATATTGGCTCAGATATGAAAAGTTGTGAAATGCTTCTAAAAAATGGTTTTGTTTTGGTCAAAACTGTTTGCGAACTTTCACTAAAGCAAACAATTTGTAACAGTAAACATATATCTATACACATACAATAAACTTTTTAATTAAAATCCAATGCGAATTTCAGTCTGAGCTCTTTTACACTTAACAAACATATTCGATGAATAAATTATGTATTTATAATATTATAATTTGTTCTTCCACTATTTTCGACAGTACTCCCTCGATAATTGCGCCAGTTAATTGGCATTTGCAGCTGAGCGGCTCCATTAGAAGCCCCTCTAGAGAATAACAACAACAATTCCTGGAGTTCGTTAAATTTAATTCAACAAGTTTTGTTCGAGCATTAAATATTTAATGAGTATTCGAGACAATTTCCAAATTAAAAATTCTTACCGCGAAGTAATTTAGCTAACGTGCCAATAATCTCAAAAATTTACTTTCTGCCAAAGCCAGCTGCTCTGTTGGTAACAAAGCGTCAGCAGCGACAACAACAACAACAACAGCAACAAGGTGGGTATTCAAAAAATGCCATAATTACTGATGTAGTTAGTGGAATGGTTGAGTGGGGGAAGGTGGTTGAGGGGGTGTTGATTCAAACCCGGCCATATTAGGGGCACATTTCGGTTTGTCGGTTGCCCAAATAACACGAGCTGCTGGGTTAAGTGTGTGTGTGGGTGTGAGGACGTGTGTGTGTGTGTGTGTGTGTGTGTGTTTTGCTGTCGACGTGGAGCAAAGTTTATAATGTACTTCCGTTAGCTTTCGTTCACATGGCAGCGGCGTTTCAAAATATTTGACATTTGCATAAATAACATACGAGAGAAGCAGCAAACGGCAGCAGGTAACAGCAGGTGGAACTCAAATATATAATCGCATACTCGCATCAGACCTGACCCAGCAATTGGGCAAATAATAAAAGAAATAGCGCGGAAAATATGCAACGCAGGCAGAAATCCACGAATCCATGAACCCACAAGCCCATAATATGGCATGTAACCGAAACCAAGGAACACTAAACAACAAGCCTGCACACTGCAGTCGGCTGCAACTGACTGCTCCATACTCTGTTCTCCGTCTTGAGTTTAAGTAAATCATTAGAATGAACAAATATTCCCCTTATTATTAGTATTAGAATCCCTTATTATTTATACAATTATACATCAATGTTATAGCTATTAATATTAGCATTAAACTTTAATAGTTCTGCGATGTCCAAGCCGCATACACTCTCGCTTGTATCGCAAACAGGGTATCAGAGCAACTGGGGTAGGTGGCAACTCTGTTGTGTAAATAAGATTTGCGTGAAACTGAAACAGAAGCCGGGTCCGATGCAAGCAAAGCTCGTTCACTAAATAAACAAATTTATAAGCACAGCAAATAAAAAAGAGAGAAACAGAGAAGCAACAGCAACAAATGAAGTTTATTTAGCCGACGAATGGGCAAAAATTAAATGCGACTGCATGCAAATTGGCAATTAGGAAATCCTTTATTTTATTTCGTTTCATTTTCGTTCCTTTTATAAATTCGGCTCGGCGTCGATTACATTTGATGTTCGTGTAGTTCCTTTCTGGTTCCGTTTACTCAAATGCAAATGCAAATGCAAACAACACACTCGCAAATGGTTGAGGCAACCCTGGCAGACCTTTTTTTCGATTTGCTTGAATTGAGGTTCGCTTTAAGGCGTCCCCACATCCATTTTTCGCGCTCTTATTTGACGTTTATTCTGGAAACGTATTTAATTTCATTGCTCGTTTTATTGCAGCTCGAATTTTGGTTTATTTTTAGCTCACACATGAATGTGTGTGCGTGCAAATATAGCCAGACACACACGCACACGCAAACGCACACATGTGTGTGTATACATAGGCAGTATAGCAGTATATTGTTTGTTTGCCGAACACTCGACCTACATTTTAAATTGGATAAGCCATGTAAAAAATATAAAAATTATATATACATATAGCTATATATGCACACATATAGAATATCCAAAGTGTTGCAAATATTGCGCTATTAAAAAGAGTAAAGCGTATTTTAATTGTTTGGAAAAATATAAAAATCAAATATTTAAGCGTTTCGTCAATTTCACTTAATAGTTGGCTTTGAATATAAAATAAATAAAATACGTTTTTATGGTAATCCTTGTTAAATAGAAACTGACATTTATGGTTTATATAGTTGTATAGAATATTGTACAGCATATATAATATCTAGCTGTATTTGTTAAGCTTTTTAATGAAGTTATGACAGGACTTTTAAATAAAACATATAGAAGGAACAGAAATCAAGATCAAATGACTTTAGTTTAGTTAAATAATGAAAGCTTCAGTCAGGTTTTCATATTCTTGATAATCATGATCATTATTTATTGTGTAAGTAATCAGAAGCCCACTTTAATCCGTTAGTTCTTTAGCAGAGACAACATAGAACATATTTCTTCATTCGATCTGTATTATTCAGCTAGCTGAGTAGAGAGCTCATCCACTTTCGACTGCTCTCTGGATATTTGGAACATATGAAAGTTCGACGGACAGACAGACGGAAAGCAACAATAAAATGCCATAAATTTTGATGCTGCGAGTTCGACAAGCGAAAAGCTGCTGCCAAGAGGGAAAACAAACCGAGTTGTGTGCTGCAATTGCCAAGGTAAAAGAAAAGCGAGCGAAAGAAAAGAGGAAAACAGAGTGCACAGGGAATGTGGGCAAAGAAATCTCAGTTAAGATGAAAGATTACATCCTGTCAGACTGCAGGGGTAGGAGGTGGAACTGGATCTGGAGCTGGGGCCAAGCCTTAAGCAAAAGTCAATTCCCAAATCAACAGACAAAAAAACAAAAAAAAAAACTGTAAGCGAAAGTCTGGCTAAGAAGCAAGTAGCTTATTTCAATCGAAAACGAAATCGAAATCGAAATCGTTAAGTTGCGCTGTTTAAATTGTGAAAATCCTTTTAGATCAACGCTTAACAGAAAGTTGCGACTTATTTGTCGTTTATTGTCGTTGTCCCTGCTCCTTGCTCCCTGCTCCCTGCTCCTTGGTCCTTGCCACTTGGTCTTTAAGTCTTATCTATGTCTTTCCGGATTGTTTGGCATTGTTTCATGCAACTTTGATTTGGCAAATCAACTGCAAGGCCCGTGGCCTTTGGCCCCTTAAATTGTCGTCCTTTACGCTTTTTATTTTGGGGCTCGTTATTGCCAAGCCAGAACGGACGGCGGGGCCAGTCGGCTGTCAAAATAGAGAGAGGAACTTGGTAACCTGTTGCTAGGGGATTACCCAAACCCAGCGCACACACAAAAAAAACCTCACACATCGCCACACACACACACATGCACGCACGCTCACACATAGCTTATAAAAAGTTTGGCTTTGATATTTGATTTCTATGCTGGTTGCCACGCCCCCAACTACTAAGCCAGGCCGCCCAACGAAAATCACTCAAACGGAAAAAAGGTTCAAATTACCGCGACTTTTTTTTAAAGCTTTTACTGGCTTCTTTTTTTTGTTTTTTGGCTTTCTTTGCCGGCGAGTTTATTTTGCAGCTTTTGCTGCCTTCATCTATTTTGCCTTTTAGGCCATGTTGGCCAAACAACCAGCCATTGTTTGCCTTTGGAGGTATCTGCGGATAAGCGACTGACGACGAGTTACGACAAATTCAAATACACACACACACACACACACAGACACAGCAGGCTCCACAGTTTATTACGATATGTGGGTCATTCGGGTGCTCCCGACAAATGTTTATGTCTCCATATTGACGCACTTTGATATCTTCATGGACTTTCAGAGCTTTACACTTTGCTGAGCATCCGGATGGAGAGCAAATGAGATGCATTCCCAAATAATTTCAAGGTTTCACGAATAACTTAACTTCAGCCTTAAATTTAAGTCAAGCTGAAATTTCATTAATTTTATAATTATTTGCAACATTCTCCTGGCAGCATTCCTGTTCTTCCTTCCGAGAGATAATTCTCACCTGCTCGATAACGATTTCATTATTTAGATAATATATCATCATCATTGCGATTGAATGCCAGACACAAGTGTGAAGTGTGTGGGTAATCTTACACCTATCTATCTGTATGTATATATTTATATATGTGTGTGTGTGTGTGAGTGTGTTGTTTTTGTGCCAATTGACAGCCATTAGCAATATTGATTTCCATATCTGGAGACTCGATTCAAAGCAGGACTTGAAGCAATCGCAGAATATGCACACACCCAATCACACACACCCACACGCACACACAGTCGAACGCGCTGACGTAATGTGAAAATTATGCGCTGTAATTTGTGCCCAAGCAGAAGCGAAAGACGACGCACTTCGAAGTCCGGATGTGCCGGCGCCAACAAAAAGCAACACACGCAAAAGATACACTCGTCTTTAAGCAAATGTACACACACGCCCGCACGCACACCCACACACACACACACACACACAGACAGACAGAGTTACTCACACATGCAGATGAAGCGACAAGCAGACAAAAAAAATTGAAACACTTTAACAGGCCAAAAGCAGAAGAAAGTGTGTTTTGTTTTTCTTCTTTTGTTGTTGTTTTTTGGCACTTTTTCACGTTCGGGTGGGCGTGGCGGAGCGTAAGGAAGCTGTTAAAATAAAACATAACACATCTGCAACTAAGCAAAACAGCAAAAAACAGCACAACAACAACAACAAAATAAGAACCGAGGGTATAGAAACAAAAAAGCAGGAAAACTGGAAAAAAACAGCCAAAGAAAAATAACTACACGAAAATTTGTGGTCGCTGAAGAATGCGCCCGCTGCGATGGGTTGGGGGAGGGGGAAGGGGTGGAAGTTGTGATGTGCTGTAAGTGCTCCCCCGTTGCTACGGGATGCCCAAATTTGTGAGATACTAAATGTGGCATGTGGCCACATGCAAAGCAGAAAGAAGCAAAGAACAAAGAAAGCAAAAAAACTCAACTGAAAGTTGGCGCTGTAAATGTTTTGAAATAAATTTGTGTCGCCAGCAAGAAACACACACACACACGCACACACACACTCATAAATGTTTACACCTTGTTCGGTGTGTGAGTGTGTGTGTGCGTAAGAGCAGCTCAGGAGCTGCGCCCCAAGCTGAGCAACTGAGTCCGTGGCAGGAGGCACGCAGCAAAACGTGTCAACGATGCCTCCTGCACAGAGGACGACTGATAACCGAGAATGTCGTAATAACCATAATGGACAGCCGCTGCAGGCGCTGCACAGTGTGGCCAAGCCATAAGTAATTGCTGTTATTATTGGCAGCCCTTGATGTAGTTATAAAATAGCAAACCAACTATAAGGAAGTACCACGAGCCTTAGACTGGGAAAGTTTTATACACTAGAGATTCTCGGGACATTCAGACAATTTATTAACAGAGTAATTAGATTAGGCACAAAAAAATATTTAATTTTTTAATTATTCTATTTATATATGTTAATTATATTTAATATAAATTATAATTTTTTTTATGCTATGGAAAAGTCGCATATTCTTAGCATCTGCTAAACAAAATATTTCCTCTATACATTCATTATTTATTATTCAAACAGTTTAGAATATTCACTTGCGTTAATGAATTATTTAAATATTTTACAAAATGCAAATGCTTGCTCACTCGATGACATTATTTCAATCAGCCCTCCAACCACTGTGCAACAGTTTCCTAGCATATTTTCATACTCAATGCTCGCCGTACATATTATTATTGTCTTCGCTCTTTGTCCGGATATGTATTTGTTCTTGAATAACTGAGCGCGGCTTCAATGGCCAGTCGAGCCATTTAAAATGGTTGAGTTGAGTACATAATTTGTTTAATGGTGATGTATTGTGGCTATACTATACACATATGTATGTGTATTTATGTTATATATAGTGGCGGTTTACAGCAGCAGCAGCAGCAGCAACAGCAGCAGCCGCGGCTTCAGCTACCAGACGGCGCCTCGCCTAACAAATGGCCAAAACTTGCAAATTTTCGTGCTTGCCGGCGAAATAAATGCTAACAATTCTTTACGTTCCACAGTCGGTCGAGTGTTTGGCTTATTTTTATACTCTGCACAGGAAAGGGAAACGAGAGTCTATTGTGTTATATTTGTTACATCTACAAACATGTAGCTGAATATAGAATTATTATAGATACAAAGAAGTTATATCTAAACGGGAAATACTCTATATTGAACAGTTGCAGAACAGAGTATCACACAGTAGGTTACGCCCATTTAAGTATTCTTCATTTTTTGTTCATCTAGTTTCTTTGTAACCTTTTCAATTAGCAACGCGTTTTCTGCAACTTTTCACATTTCCATTGAAAACTTTCAAAATTTATTCACTTTTTATAGCTTAATATTTTTGTTCTTGTTTTTGTTTACAGTTTAATTAAAATAGTTTCTTTTTTCTTGGTGTTTAATGAGCTTAACTAATTTCAGTCTGTGCGACAGACCGAATATGTTGCGCGTTAGTTTGTTGTTGTTGTTCTTTTCTGACAAATAGGAAAGTGGGCGTGGCAGCTTTCGCAGAGTTTGCGCCTTTAGCATCAATTAAATGCATTAATGTGGAAAATTAAATTATGCATCAGCTTGCGTCCATGTGTAAATATTGTAAAATAATGCGGAAAATAAATTATTGTCGCAAATTGAACAACTAACGGCCAACAATTTAAATTCAACACAAGAATTTTAGCAATTAAATTAATATACAATATGTCTCAAAGGATATTTTAAAATGCCAGACTAGTATTTGCGCAAAATAAATCCAATTCTAATTTTTTAATTTGTTGTGCGACAAAAATGAAACGATGAAACGATGAAATTCGTGACATTTTTGCCAAAGCCGGCTCCAAAGGCAAATAAGAAACCAAAGCGAGAAGCCAGCGGAAAATGCAAAAACGAAGAAGAGGGTAGAAGCACAAACAAGCGACCGCACCTCGTTAAAATTTTATATCAATTGCTGTTTGCATACAAAACATGCAGCAGCAGCAGCAACAACAACAACAGCATTGGCGAATGCAAAAGGTACCACAAAAGCAGCCATTTTTGAAAAGTTTAAACAGAACAAGAAATTAAAGTCAACCAAACAAAAAGCAAAAAAAAATATATATACAAAATAAAAGAATTAAAATTGGGCGCACAGCCAAAAGAGAAGAGAAAAAAATACGTATACATTATTTGTTGTATGAAAAGTGAGCAAAAATAAAGCGGAAAGCAGCTCACGGCGAAAAAGTTGGTCATGTGTGCGTAGAAGACGAATTCATACAAATATTACGTATACGGTGCGCATATTACGTATACGCAAACTAATTTTTGCTCGTCGCGAGCGTGCGCGACAAATGAAATATTTAAATGTATGTCGGGCACACAAACATTTTGACAACACGCCGACAAAATGCCACAAAAAGTTGCAAATTGCGGTTATTGTGGCAAACACACAATAAATAATTTTATGCCAGACCGAAAGAATACAACAACAACAAATATATGACAAAAAAAAAAGCGAACAACTCGATGACTTGCAGCAAAAAGTGGCATGCGTTAAAGTTTTGAAGCCAAAATGAAAAGCAACTAACAAAGAACCGGCTAGACAATACCCTGCACCTCCCGCTAAGCTATTGTTTGAAGCATTTCTCGCTTACTTTTAAACAAAGCTAAGATATGGTATGCAGAACCCCCTGCCCCTAAATCGTACTGTTAGCCCTGCCTAAATCTCACAAAAATATTCTCTAAAGAGACGGCTACTCCTTCTTCTGGCTGTTACATAGCAAGCTTCTAAAACATAACACCCACAATTCGCATTTTTAATGGGGGTCAGGGTAAAAATAAAACTTAAATAACATAGTCATCATCATGATGTTGTTGTTGATGATGATGATGATGATGACGATGATGATAAGGCCTGTGGCCCGGTTCGGTGAAAAGGCGTTCAACTTTTTTGCATTTGAAGCGGAAGTGATTTCATCAAAAATTCATATTAACTAATTGGATTTGATGCCGTTTCGCAGTTATTTTATATTTTTTACTGCGGATATTGCCAGGAACTGGACACCCACACACACACACACACAGACACACACAGACGCAAACGCCTTCACAAGGACAGGTCCTAACTTAATAACCATGTTTACTTTAAATTAAAAATTTATTTACATACGCTCAAATGCCAAATAAACGTTAGCGACATCCAACTGCGAATTTTTGTACTTGTATTTGTGTTTGTATTTGTATTCGTATTTGTATTTGCATTTGTCTGCCACAAGTTGCCGAGTTACACAAATTTCCTGCAGCACTCACCTGAAAAAGTATGAGAAAAAGAGCGCAATTTATTACCTTTTGTTACAATGTATAAAAGCCGTTATAATATAAAGGTTGCTGCCCCGCCTTTTCCTTTTTATAAAACATGCCCTTCTAACACAATTCACAATTTATGCGAGTTATGGGAAATGGTTGTGGAAAACACAACTCAATGGATTAATTAATTGACACAGACAATAAAAACCTTTTCTGATTCATTGTGCTACACAGATATACATATGTATATGTACATGCACATATATACTTATTATTTTTATATTTACATTTGTGAACCATGTTTTAATGAGGTATATTATATATTATTATTCTACATTAATATCTATAATATTATAATCTATTTCATATTCTAGATATAACATCTGTAAATAGTTAATTTATTAATTTTAATTTAAATAAACTTATAGAACAACAACAATTATTATTCTTATCGATAACTCTTGCTCTTGTTAAAATAAAAAACTTATTTAAGGAATTTAATTTGCTTTATTTATGTGCTTTATTTATTATTTATTTAAGTCCGCCTCGATTGAGTTGCATTTAAGAAAACATATTAAATTTTCTTTTAAATGCTGCAGTAAATTATTCTTTGCTTTATTTTTGGCCTGCTTAATTTTCTCTTTCACTTCAATTTCCACTTTTCCTCATTTTCCTCGAAGACATGATTTACAAGCGGAAGCAACGTTTTTATTAATTGATGACTACAAAAGTGAGGCAAACAACTTTAAGACTTTGTAAAAACACGCGAAAATGTGTCCGTAAAGCATACACGCATGTGGGAACGTATGCATGTGTATGTGTGTGTGTGTGTGTGTGTGTGTGTGTGAGTGAGTATATCCTGTGTGTGGAGCCTGCTCTGCTGCAATGAACTGCGCCTTAAAATGAACGAAAAAGCAAAATCCTCCAACTTCGCAGCTATTGTTCGCGGCCTGGCTTAGTGGAAGGACGAAGCAGACGGAGGGACGGAAAGAGAGAAAAGAAAAGAAAGTATTGCAAAATATTAAAAATGTTGCTGCCAAAGGCAGCAGCAAAAGTGGAGCCAACGAAATGAAACCAAGTGTCGACAGCGTCTGAGTCCTGGCAAAGGAGCCGCCCAGGATGTGCCGCTTGCACGAAGGACTGCTGCAAAATGGCATAGAAAATTAATAATCGCGCAATTTTTGCGCCAGTAAACAATGGAAACAAGTCTTGGCTCGTTAGTTTGCTCATTATTCTGCATTTTCCAAGATCTCCTGCTGTGAAATTTGCAGCGTTTTCGCACACTGAAAACTGCTAAAAAAAAACAAAAATCATTGCCAGTTAGATTGGGGCAACTGTCAAACTGGATGAGAGCAAAGCACAAAATAAAAGAGGGAGAAAGGAACCGTATAAATAATGAAAAATGCGATTGAATGTCATTTCTCATGAAATTTGTTATCCTTTTGTCTGCCTTTGCATTGTTGCCAAGTTCCGGGTTCCGAGTTCCGAGTCCTGGACAACTGCACAAATGACGACCAAAAAGGAGACCTCAAATTCAGCCGCTTACAAAATTTACACCAGTTTATTGTCTCTTAAAATTCTGCTGAAAACTGAGTTTTAACATTTTTCAACCGATATCTTAGATATTTATGCATATTTTGTTCAATAAAAACAGGAAAGTAGCTTTCATTGGAAGTCTTTTGTTATAATATATCGAAATAAAATAATAAAATGAAATAATAATCAAAAGCTCTTCAATTTTTGTATGGAAACGTTCCATAACAGAATGTTAAACAAAAAAAAAGCAGGACTGTCTGTGACAGCTCTGGCATGTGATATACTAGCATACATATAAATATAATATACATGTTGATATATACTCTACCTCTCCATATATGTATGTATGTGTATGTATATTTAAAAGCTGCAGCTAGTTATTTGATGCGACAACAATTAATTGAATCAGGAACACAATTGCTTTAACCCATAAAATGGAGCATTGCGGTCGACACTACTCGACTGCCATGAGTGGTAAATAAAGCAAAAACCAAAAAATAAAAATGAAAGGAAAATAAAATAAAAATAAAAATAAAAAGTGCAGCCATGCAAATGACACACTTGCAGCCGCCATTGGCAATTGTTGTTGGCCAACAGCAGTTAACACGAACAGTTTGCCTCTAAAAGTGGCCGACAGACTGTGTCAAACAAAAACTGAATCAAATTATGTGCCAGAGTGTGTGTGGGTGTCAGAGTGAGTGTGTTTGTCTGTGTGTGTGTGTGTGTGTGAGTGACAACTACATTATTAATGCACAATGAACTTGAAGTAAAGTCGGGCGGCGAACGCGACAAACCAGAAAACATGAAGAATTAAAAAAAGAAGTAGAAAATTACATTAGCTTGGTTCGCGTGCAAAAAGCTGGCCAAAAGGCAAGAGGCAAATAATATATGAAATAAAATAAAATAAAATCAAATTCATAATCATATAAAATCCACTTTCGGCTGTCATTTTATTTTGCTTTCGGAATCTTTTTTGCTTCTTTTTTTTGTGTTTTTGTATTTTAGTTTTCTTCGTGTTTGCTTTGTGAATTAAAAAGTTTGTTTTGGGCATTTTTCATGGAAATTTCACCTTTGAAGTTGTGTTAAAATTTTCCTAATGATTTTTTCATAGCTGTTAAATAAACAATTGGGGGAAAAAGTTTACCAGTTAGCTGTCTGTAGGCACCTGTTCCCCAGTTGCCGCCGAGTTTTTTTTTCAATGCTCGTGGGGTTTACAGTTACATAGAGTGGGAAGGAGAAGAGGAGGAGGGGGTAGGGGTGTGCTTTGAGTTGGGATTGGGGCTGGCTTTGAGCAATACGTTGCTTGCGTGCATGGAAATAATCAAATTTTGTCATTTAATTTGGGCCCCCAACCAAAGAAAATGAAACGTTAAACGTTGTTAATGTGAAGAGCGAAGCCTAAAGCATTCGTTAAGTATTTGTGGCTCAAGTTTAACAAAGGTCTAATAAGAGTTGAATATGTATAAGTATATATAGTACTTTATTATTTAATGTACAAGTTGATTGAGAAAATAACTTAAATATTTAAATTGTTTGTAATATTAACTACAATCAATAATTATTAGAATTACAGTTTACATTTATTGCTTGTGCTCAATGATATTATTAATACGTATTATTTTATTTGTAACTTTAAAGGATTGCTGATGAATATATATATGTATATACTCAGTTGGCATAATAATACATTATGTTAATTTGAATATTGATTTACATTATTTCTACAGATGTTGCTATATTTGTATATATTAATCCATATTAAGACATGATGTTATTAGAATATTCATTAAAAAATACTTAATTTCTCTTTCTTAAGTTCTAAAAATTATTTTTAATACTTTTGTGCAATCGAGAATATTAGAAAAGCATACCATAGATTAGAAGCTAAGCCTTTATACATATCTATATAATATTTTTGAATAATTTGTATGCTATATTGTTGAGACCTTTTCATATTGGTAATTATTTATCAATAACTAATGTTATAACTGAGCTTTCATTGAAATAAACAACATATCAGCCAATGTATGTCATGCTTCACTGTAATTAGCAAGCAAGGAATAAATCAACTAGCAAAAAGGATATCACATACCTATCGCTATATACCCTAGAGCTTGATAATACAGACAACAGACTGTTAATTGTTTAGGCTTTGCGTTCAGTCTGAAATGAATATTCATAGATATTCAAAATCCATATTCCATATTGTAATATTAACTATTCAATTACTGAAATTTCTGGCTGAATGAAACAAAAATAGAAATGAAAAAAGAAAATAACAATAAGAATATTTGGCTGCTTTATTTACATGTCACGTTCCACTAAGCTGAATATTTAACGTGTGCTTGTTTCGCATATACGTATAACTCATACGCCTAGTAATCCGAGTTGTCGCTTCTGCTGGCGCTCACCTTTTATTTTATTCAATAAATACGCTGCGTGTGGAGTAGCACAAAGAGATATCCAAAGCACGTGACAGATTTTCTTGGATTACGGACGCTGACACACGCACACACACACACACTTGCAAGCTGATTACGACTTGTTGTTGTTATTGTTGAAATTCACATTGGGCGGCAAAAATTTGAGATTGGCAAACAGTCGCTTAAGGCGTTACCCGTTACCCGTTAACCGTTACCCGTTGCCTGTCAAGCCGTCAAGCCTTCAAGCCGTCGAGCCGTCAGCCCGTCAAGCAGTCAGGCAGTCAGTCAGCCCTTTAGGCGTCACTTCTGTGTGTATTCATATATGGCACTTAATATATACATGTATATTGGGCGATGACTCGGCGCACGGCAGACATTCGGCTCATTCGATTAGCGGCAAATGCAGCATCTTAATCACCGATCAAATTGAGCATACGCCGCGTTGACTCAGCGACGGCAAAGGACGACAATGACGACAATGACGACAACGACGACAAGAACGAGATAAACGTGACGATAAAAAGGACGCACACGCGGCACCTGCGAAGCACAACTGAAGCCAACGACAACGGCATGCGAAGTGGCGACATGTCGATAACGAGCCGCCAGCCACAGCCACAGCCGCAGCCGAAGGAGTCACGAGCGACAGACACACACAGCCGAGCGACGAGTCGTGTTTAGCGAGAGCGTGCTTTATGGCAAAAAGTGTTGCATACTTTTAAGAGCGCGCTTTCATTTTGGGTGTGTTTTATAGGCCTTTGGGACGCGGCGCAGGCGCCTTGGCAGCTACAACAGCGCTACACCAACAGGCTGCCTAAGAGAATAGAATAAAAGAGAAGAGCAGAGCAGAGAGAGTGAGAGAGAGAGAGTGTGTGCTTCCAATGCCACAGTTAGCTGGTGCTCATTTGCATGCCACTGTCCCAAAAGCAAAGAATGTGTGTGTTTTTGTCCCAAGCCAAACAGCTGTTGAGCTGCTGAAATGAAGCCAATGGAGCAATGGGGCTAAACGTTAATACACAGTCAGCCAGTCAGCCACGTCCTCGTCCTTGTCGTCGCCTCTCGTGACGCACTCGTTGTGGCATGTCTTAGGTCAGAAATGTCGTCCTGCCGACTGCGACTGCGACAGCGACTTCGACTGCGACTGCGACTGAGGCTGAGACTGTGGCAATCGCTGTTTGCCGGCAAAAGGCAGCATTTTTAATTATGATAAATGCCCATTCATAAAATGTTATGGCATTGCAGTTGCGTGTCTCACTACACAAATATACTATAGATATACACATATATATACAAATGTGTATATGTGTGAGAGTCTAATATTATGTATGCTGCATAATTATTATGCTCGCTCGCAATTTGTTTCAACTTCTTCTTCTTATTCTATTTTTATTTCTTGACACTCTGCTCTTCTTTTTCTTCTTATTCTATTTGGGCTGCTGTGCAGTTGACAGCGAAGATTTATGCGAGCTGCAGCTCGTATCGCCGGCGCCTTTTCCACTACCTGTACCTCTACCTGTACCTGTACCTGTGCCAGGTGTTGATGTGCCAGCCGTGCTTCAATCACCATCAGCGTCGCTTAATAAAATCACAGCCCGCACGACATGTGATGAATTGTTGCCATTTTTGCAGCTGGCGTCAACGCTTTTGAAGTGTAAAAGCATTTAACAAGCGCTCGACAGCAATTAAGCCCCATCCAAGCCAATTGGCAGCAAATGAATTAAATTAAACCAACAAACAAACAAACACACACACACACACACACACACACACACCTCTTTCTTAACTGCCCACTTAAATAAATAATTGGCTAATCAAGTGTTAATTATCTATTTTGAACAGGTCGGAATTCGTGCCAAAATTAGTTAAGCTGTTAACTGGGCCTTAAGCTCTTTTTTAATTTATGACTGCTTTTAATTCGAAATTAATGTAAGATTTTTAAGCGATTGATTAAGATTTTATGTATAAATTTATTATATATTTTTTTTTTTTTAATATTTTACAATGCTGCCAATAAATTGCGATTCGCCTTTCATTTTACAACAAAGTCCAGAACAATGGCATAATTCCACACTCTAAGTTCTGCGATGAACACACCTGGTGGAAAGGTGAGGCCAGGTGCAAGGCAATGTGCGACCAGTAGAAACCAAATGGACTAAAGTTAATTTAACCGATGTAAACAGAACAAATCTCAGCGAATGAAACGAATGAAACGAAACAAACACACAATAGAAGAAGGCGGAAGCGGCGGCTTAGAGGCAAGGATTTAAGGATGAAAGTGCGGGAAAATGGCGCTGGGAAAATCAATTGGAGCACCAACAAACGCTTCAATCAATTTTACTTTGGCAAACAGTGAGTGCAAAATAAATCACATCAGTCGAGTCCGACTTGCAAGATGCTTCACTCCGAGACGAGATACAGCAGAATGTGCACATGTGTGTGACTCTCTCTGTGTATGTGTGTGTGTGTGTGCTCACATGCTTGTGTTTATCTTATTTATGCAAAGCTGTGGCAAACAGCAACAACAATTGCCGAGAAGAAAGAATGAGCGAGAGAGAGAGAGAGAGAGAGAGGCAGAGGGAGAGGGAGAAAAAGAATGACGAGTGGCTTGGCAGCATTCGAAGCTGTTAAAAAATGAATGAATTGAATGAAATGCGGGTAAAGGTGCCCGTTTGCACCCAACTCAAGTCGTGGATCGCAGCGGCCGGGACCAGGATGTGTAGCGCATCCTTTAAGGAGTCGCAGGCGTTGCCACATCAAACATCTCAAGCGAAATGAATAATTTATAGACGCATTTGCAGAGCGCGGCTCACGAGGCGAGTGGAAGAAGAGGAAGAAGAAGAAGTAGAGGAAGTAGAAGAAGTGGCTGGAGGCAGGATGCACACACATGTCGCGTAAGCCGACTGCAGCCACTGGCTCCGACTTGCATCACAAAAAATTCCCTCTAAGCCACACACACTCATGCACATGCACACATGCACACATGCACGCACTGGGTATGCACTTGCATGAACGAGTCGGGCTCCCAACTAGCTCTAGACTCAACCCGAGTGTGCACAAAAGCATGTGTGTGCGTCTATTGACAAATAAAACCAAAAAAAAAAAAAAAAAGCAAGGACTCTTCTGCTTTTATTTAAACATATATATATATATATCTTTTTTATCAGAACTTCCTCAGTCGGTCTCCACTTACTACGAGTTGCTCTTTCACAAGGTATGCAGCATAAGATAGGTAATTCTCTACACACACACACTCACACACTCACACTCTCACATATGCAGAATGCACAAATATTATAAATTTATTCGAATTCACTGATTCAATGCACTCGTATTGTACAACTCTTTAGAATTTCCAGCTTTTAAGCAGAGTAAAAAGTCTAGAGTCTAGACTTCTATTTACATAATGAAAAGCATATTTATGCATTTTTATGCATAATAAATAGCTGCAGCAATATATGGGACATCAACTTCTGTCTGAACTCTAATACTTGCAAAGACTTAAAGTACAACTTAAGCAAATATTTAAGTAAAATATAAATTACTGCATATTACTAAGCAAAGATCTTGCTTAGCTGCCATATATGGGAACAAATTGTATAACATTTACGATTTTTTTCTGCTGATTATAACAATCTTGGATGATCACGATCTTCTAAAGACAAGTATTTCTATAATAAGGCAAATATGACTGGAGTTGAATTTGAAATCCTAATAGCCATTCCTTTAAGCAGATTAATTATATATTAAGCTATTGCTCAGCTTATTATATCGTAGAGTAAAATTAAATGCATTTGATAAAAAAATACTCATTTGCATGCTTGGCAAGAAAGTTAGGGTAAACACTTATGTTAAATGCTCGACAATAAACAAGTCAACTTTTTCAAATGCTTGTCAAACTTGTCATAGGAACAAAAAGCACAACTTGCCTTATAGATACCATACTTTCCCTTCCAAACTTTATTTCTGTGCAAAGTTTATGCAGCTCAGCCTTGACTTCTAATGCCACAACATTTTTTTTTAAGTGTTGTCAATTAAAATGACTTTCCAATGAACATTTTGGCAGAGTGTGTTTTCTCTTTTCGGCCTCTTCTTTAACTATGCCGAAGGTTTTTTTCAAAAACTTACGAAGTTATGAAGAGATTTAGTTATATAATTTTTGCTGTGCTTTCATATCAAAAGTTAAGCTCTTAAAATTTCTTATATCCGGCAAAATATTTATGACTCTTCTTTATGGAACAGTGAAAGACCTCGGTGATTATTTTGGTATCAAAATATTTGTTGCCTTACCACCCAAAACGAATCGCAATCCCAATCCCAATCGCAATCCCAATCCCAATCCCACGAACACTTCACATTTCGGTGTTTGGTGGTTTTTGCGGTGTCGTCAAAGGAAAGTTTAAATAAATGACTGCAGAAAACTTTGCTAATCTGCTTTAAAAATTCGGAAAACAAGCAACAAGCAACAAGCGACATGAAATATGAAATATGAAATGTGAGATATGAAAATGCCAGAAAATGGGGAAAAACTGTGGCTAGCTCTGTGTGGGTGACAACAGTTGACTTTGACGCGGCGGTTAAAACCCGCAAAATTCGTCAATTTAAATGGAATGATAAAAAAAAAAAAACATCATCGCAAACTTTGGCTCAGTGTGAAAAATATTAATTTAACTTTTTGCGTTAACAGAGCAATGACATTTGCCCTCAAACCGCAGCGGCCACGCCTACCGCCTACCGCCCCGTAGGCCTCGTTAGATATAGTATGTCCTTTTTGACGGCAAAAGCTTGTCTATTTAGGGAGTGAGTGAGTGGGGTGTGGGGGGTGTGGGGGTGTGAGGCATGTGGCATCCCGGTTTGTTGTTGCCATCATTATCGTAAATTTTTATGCTAAATACATTTTGCTGTCAGGGCCCAAACAAGAGCAAAAAATGGCGCCATTTGGAGCAGCTGGCGTCACGTGGATGCGAATGGTCAAGCACACGCCCAACAACATAATCAAGGCGTTTCCCCAAAGCTTCCAATCCCCCCTCCCCCTCCCCTCCGCCCTTTTTCCACTCTACTACAAATGCAAATGAAGTGCCGCTGAACGCTTGATCGTTTTTGTCTCGTGCCACGCCCCCATCCCCGCAACCGCACCCGCACCGCCCCCTTTTGACAAATTGAAACAATTCGGCACAGATTTGGGTTTAATGCGACTCATTGCCGAAGAGGTGCTCGTTGCGCTGCATGAAGGCTGCAATCTCCGAGTCCAAGCGGCGAACGTTGATCAGCTCGGAGCCGAGGCGCGAAGTCGTGGCCGGGCCCACTTGCTGGCTCAAACGGGCCATGTTGTTGGCCAGATAGTCGTGGACATCGATGGCCTCCAGCTTGGCGCCGTTCAGCATATCGATGGCCCACTGCTTGGGCTCCACATAGCTCGGTCTGGTCACATACTTGTTCAGTGCCAACTGCTCGTCCGCTCTCCGTTTAGTCAGGTAGGCGTGGCACTCGATGCACTCGTACTTCTCCTTCTGCAGGTGTCGGTAGCGCTGGCGGCACAGCGCCTGCTCGTGCTCCATATTCATCTTGAACGAGGACAACTCGTCCAGGCGGCGCTGCATGGTGGCTCCCGCCTCCAAGTCCCGGCAGAGGCCGTTCTGCAGATGCTTCAGGCACAAGTCGGTGGCCTTGCAGCTCAGCTCCAGCGCGTTTAGCTGCTGGCGCAATTGATTGTTCTGGCGCTGCAGCTGAAGTATTTCGGGATGCACTTGATCCCTGTTCAGCTCCACCTGGATGTCCATGCAGGGATCCATCTCAGGGCATTCGGATACGCGCAGCGAGAGCGCCTGGACGATGCGCTCGACCTGCCTCTTGCTCTCCGCCAACTCCGCCTGAATATCTTCCACCTGCAGCTCGTCCTCAAATGTCGCCGGCAGCTCCGACTCCGACGAAGCCTCTTCCTCCTGACCAGCTGCCTTATAGACACGATCGCACAGTATTGTCCTGCCCGGCGGTGGTTTCTCGACCGGCACAAACCGAACCACTTCTTCCACGGAACTCGACTCCTCCGGCTCACAGATGGGAAGTCCTGGCGCCCTGCAGACGGTCCCAGTGGGCGACGCTGGCTTTGAATTAGGCATTGGGTCGATAAATGAGATTGAAGTGAAGAAAACAAATTGGGATAAAACTCAAGAAGTTCGTGTCGTAGATTGAAAATTTTTCGTATAAGAAATTTGATCGAAGCCCATCAGAAACAAAAACATACTGAGGTTAGATTTCATATATATGTATTTTTTTAAATATAAGAAACCCCTGTGGCTGCTCCCTCATTAGCTTTGATTGGATTATCGAGGAAGCTGTTGGACAGGTGAGGCAGCCGCTGGCAACGTGTGTGGCAAGCACACACTGCTTTCTGGCTGGCATTTAGAAAAGAGCTTAAGGAGCACTTAACCCAGACGTAACTAACCAGTGCAAACACACACACACACACATTCACAGACACGGGTCGAGCAGCTGCTAAAGGGGCGGAGAATATCCGCCGGGTGGACACTTGACTGTGGGCGTCAGACCCAGACCCAGTTGCAGCTGCAGTTCCAGTTAAATTCCAGTTCCAGCTGCCAGCGACCCACTTGCAACAATTCACGACAACAATTCATCTTCATAATGGAAGCTAAAGCGAACAACAAACAGGCCTAATGCGAATTTAAAAGGACTTAGCTGAAGGAACCCGAGCAGCTCAGCACATGCTGATGCGGCCTAATGCTAATTAATGCATTAACTAACTAGTTGTGGCTGCACAGATGTGAAGCTCCTGTTCCTGTTCCTGTTGCTCTCCACTCACATGTATTGTGGCTATAGATAGTTCGATCTCTCTCTAGCACAGCAACTGCGACTGATTGAAGGGCTTTGCATGAGTGACGAGAACCGAAAGTAAAGAAAAAATCTAATTAAGAGCAGTGATGACCAATCGACTTGCATAACCGAAATCACAATTGTCGGCGTTAAATTCACGCTCACCTGTGCACTCCAATGCACACGCACACCCACACAGAGAGAGAGATAGAAAGAGAGAGAGAGAGACTCACAGACGAATGCACAAACACAAATAAACACAATTTGCCAGCCAGAGGCAATAATACGCAAACAAACAAACAACAACTACAGCACAAACAAACAGGTGAAACAGACGTTGCCTCTCGATGCCGATGCGCAGAAAAACTAGCAAGAACGTAAAACGAAAAACTTTCAAAGGCGACTCCCCTACACTGTACCTATACCCTACCCAACCCTACCCTACCCTATTTAACCCAACCTAACCTAACCTAGACTAGCCTAACATATCGTAACCTATCCCCCTAACCCCCCCCCCCTTTCCCCTCCTTTCTCCACTCTTCTCTGCAAATGAAACGCGCTGCTGCACACAAAAATAACAAGTTGCATTGGTCAATTCATCGAATGTCGGTCACGGCTGCCTCTTGGGCACGGACTCCCCTCTCTCCTCTCTCTCCGCTTTCCGCTCTCCACTCTCCACTTGGCTGTGGCTGCACCGCTGACCCACCCAGTGGGGCAGCTGCCTAGCTTAGCAGCTACGCAGACTGCGGCTTTGTGCACCGTTCCAAAGTTTTCAAAGCTCAGCACACACACGTGGAAAACGCTGTGGAAAATCGCAGTGTACGCGAAAAATTTCCCCAGCATGTTGTCTCTGAGTGTCAACACGTGTATGTGTGTGTGTGAGTGTGTGGTTTGACTCGATTCAACTGAAATTAGTTTAGTTTTAGCCCAAATCCCTGAATAGCTTTTCACTGACAACTTATATTGAATTGCCGCATTTGAAAAAAGAAAAGCCGTTGGATTATCGAAAAAAAACAATGCAGAGAAAGCCACAGATTTATGAAAATACATATGTATGTATGTTTCCTATATACATATATGTTTGTTTTGCGTATATACATATGTTGTACACGCATTTAAATATCTCCTAATAAATTATTTTTATTTAAAGTAAATTATATTTAGTAGCCGGCTATTGAATGGATTTAGTATTAGCTTAACCAAAGAATAAAGAGAAAAATTTATTCTTTTAATATAATTAAACATTCGTCTCGTTTAACTCAAATATATATATATGAACTAAATTACCGATTTTTAGGAATTTAGTATAAAATAAAATGTTTCGATGAAAGCTTATATGAGTATTTGTAGCTAATATTGAAAACAAGTGAGAGTTTTTTTTTAAAATAAATTATATATTTTTATTAAATTTATGAAATAAAATAAAATGCTTCAATGAAAACTTATAAGTGTATTTTTAGCTAATATTGAAAACAATTCAGAATTTTATTGCAATAAATCAAAAATTAAATTTTTTATTTTTAAATATTTTTTTTTATATTAAGTTAAATTTATGAAATAAAATAAAATGCTTCAATGAAAACTTATAAGTGTATTTTTAGCTAATATTGAAAAGAATTCAGAATTTTATTGCAATAAATCAAAAATATTCTAAAGCTAACTTAAAAAAAAAAGTGCAGTAAATCGAAAATAAAAAATAAAACGAATCAATGTTTTGAATTTGGGCCTTAGCTGCGCTTTGATCGGTACGCCATTGAATAGATATATGCAAATATGTATTTTTATCAATAGACATATGCACATATGTATATTTATATATTTGTATATATTTATTTATGTATACATATAAGATATTTAAGCACGCCCATCAAAGTGAGGCGCGGCAGACGATAAATCTTCGTCACGAGCCCAAATTGACATTTTACAGCAGAGGCGAATGGAGGACAAAGTAACTTGCAGCAGTTGCCAACACTGGCAACTGACAATCGCGTTTTAGCCAACTCTTGTCGTTGTTGTTGTTGCTAGTTGTCCGATGTTGTTGTTGTTGTTGTTGTTGTTGTTGTTGTAGCTTCTGTTGTTGCAGTTGCTGTCGCTGATATTGTTGTCAACAATGATGGCCCAAAGCATCAGCCACATGCGTTGCGGCAACAACTCATCCATCGTTTGACACCCTGCTACACACATACACACATACACACACACTCTCACACACACACACACACAGTGACAAGTGTGTGCACATTGAAGCTGTCAATCCCAGGATACAGAACAGTGGAACAGTCAAGCTTGTTGGCTGCTCGCCATCTTTTATTGGCAAAACTCCCCAACACTGGCTGAGCAAAAAGTTTAATATCTGCCAGCATGTGCGTGTGTGCATCTGTGTATGTGTGTGTGTGACACTAATAGAGTTATCCGGCTGTCGTTTGGCTATGGTAACGCATCGCATTATCCTCTGCTCTGGCCATAATAATTGAAGTCCTATAGCAAACTACTCGCTGCCAGCTGCCCCTGCCCCTCTGCCACCTCATCATCCTGCCACGCCCCCTCGCCACGTGGCAAGCATTTTGGGTAATCCGTCAGCCAGTCAAACGCCACATGGCAACCCGATGAGCATTTAAGGACCCCAATGCAGAAATGCATTACAGAATTTCTTGGATATTAAATATGATGACAGACAATCTAGAGTATAAGCAGATATTAAAAAATATTTTAAATAATTTTATTTTGTAATTTTAGAAGGCAAGCTTCGAACTAACTTTCGAAATTAAATAGAAACAAATCATTATCAAATTTTAACTTCTTTTAAAAATAAAAATTAAAAAAGAATCTAAATTATATTTAAGTAACCAACCCAAACACCAAAATGAAGACTGGAAATGTTTTAGGAATTGCAACGATTTTATTAATGGTTAATTGAATTTCATTTTCCCGTGGTAATATATAAAGGAAATCCTTGCTTTCGCAGTGTGTGTCGACAAACGCTGAATTTGAGGAGGACGTCCTGGTAAAACATAATGAGTACAGAGCAAAGCACGGAACTCCGAAGCTGAAGCTCGATAGTGAGGCAAACGCTGAATGTGAGGCCTATGCCAAGGTTTGTACCGTTATTGGCTTTTCGGGATAGATTCATATGTGTCTGCTTTTAGGAACTTGCCGCCAAGGACGTGATAGAGCACTCGAAGGCTGATGGCAAATACGGTGAAAATCTTTGCTACACAACGGAAAATCCAATAACATGCGTCAGCATGTGGTACAATGAAATCAAGGACTACAATTTCGATAAGCCCAAGTTTTCATTGGCCACCGGACATTTCACCCAAGTAATTTGGAAGAGGAGCAAATATTTATCAGTTGGAAAAGCTACGAGGTGGGAAGAACAGCCGTTATTAATACTCGTTCACAGTTCACTTGAACATAGTTTTAAATCGGGCTTCCTAGATAACTAGAAAATAAACATGGGATAGCCAACCTTTAAGAATGCGCTAGTCGGGTTGTTCCGACTAGTAGATACACTAGACTCGTATTTGCAACACTCATTAATTTACCAACGAAATATTTAATCGTATACTACAGGTATCTCTCTTTTCAAGCAATAAAATAATACTTAATCATGTTTTTCAGTGCCACTGGAAAGAATTACGTTGTCGCCCGATATGTGCCCCCTGGCAATGTCCAGGGCGAGTTCAAGGATAATGTACCGAAGGCGAGGTAAGTCTTCTGCTCATTTAGCAACTAACCAAGTTTCGATTCTAATCCGAGGTACATTTTTTACAGCTCTGGAAACAGATTGACGCACTTATCAAAATCGGTTTTCCTACTTTTATGGCTATTTCCAGCACTGGTGATTCAAGCATTTCGTCCAAAATTCCAGTGTGAGCAGTGAACAAAATTGCAATTCTGAATGCAAAATAACTATCGATAAGAATCGATATCGATATCGATTTCATATTACTTGTGCGCCTCTTAGGCTTTAAGAACTTAGCACTGATCTTGGCTAGATCTCGAAATCTGCGTCATAGTTCCTAAAGCCTGAGAGGCATACAAGCAATATGAGTAAGATATCGATTTTTAAGCTTTACGTCCATTTAGATTCCTTATGAGTGCTCAAAAAATTTTAGACTATCTAATATAAAAATAAATACAAAAACACAACAAGGAACACTTGAAATTAATTGGTTGTCAAAATTAAAATTCAAAATTTTATAAAAGTAAAAAATTTAATTTTATCTAAGCAATAATATATCGTAATGAAGATTGATAATGTTTTAGTATGGATAACGGCGCTTTTATTTTCGGTAAATTAAATTCCAAATCTTATTGCATTATTTCTATTTATGGTTTGTTCTGTTTCTATTTTTCAGTGTAATCCAATCCTTTCCAAATTTGAACTCGACTCCTTGGTCTTTCACAACATATGCCGAGAATGTCACGGAACTCCCGATCTCTCACTCGATCAGGAACTATGCGATGAATGTCGGGCCTATGCCAAAGTATGTAAGTAATTTGTGACATAGCTCAGCACTTCGTACTATATTGTACTATATCTCATTCAGACGCTGGCCAAAATGAACTGTTTGGTTGCATCGGAGGCAAATGGAACATACGGCGAAAGTCTGTGCGCCACAATGGAAAGTCCGATCAATTGCGTCATTTCGTGGTACAATGAATTGAGAGACTACAACTTTGAAGATGCGAAATGCACAAATAAATCGTGTCACTTCTCGCAATTAGTGTGGAAGTCTAGCAAGAAATTTGGGATTGGTACAGCAAAAAGGTAACAATAAAAAAATCAATTGTTATCAGGATATATCAACCTAAAAGATATATCATCAAACCTTTCGCAGCACAAGTGGAAAGAATTACATTGCCGCTAGATATATACCAGCTGGAAATGTGAAGGGACTGTTCAAGCAAAATGTACCAAAACAAAAACCGTAAGTCTTGAACACAACCATTCACGAGGCTCACCCAAAAAGTCAAATCACACTTTCTTACAGATCTGGCTGCAGCTCCCAGCACATTTTCACATATTTTGTTCTATATTTTTGTTGGCTTTTTCCAGTGTTGATGCTACAAACTTTTATATTAAAGTTCCACTTTTAATAGTGAATATTCAAAGTATTCTGTTTTATTATTTATCAGAGTACAATATTTTTAGAAAATTGGAAAAAGGAAAAAAAAAAACATTCATTCCTGTTAGTAGGTTTCATAAAAATCTACGTTTCGGGCTTAAACTCTCCGTTAAAAATTTGTCTGAAAATTTTCAATTTTCAATTTAGTCACCCACATGTCAAAAGTTGTGGAGAACAATTTTCCACTATTCAACTAATACCTTATTGCTTTTTTATGCCTTAAGTTGTCAAACTATATAGGATAAATAATCTGACGAAACTATCAAATAATTCACAAGGGATCGCATTTTACAAACGATAAATTTTAATTTTTTAATCCACAGATTTGAAAAAGTTGTGTAAAGAATCGACATCAAAGTAATCATTTATAGTTTTACATTTCGAACAATCACATTAATATCAGTTAATTTTTCCCGAAAAAAAAAAATTTTTTTTATAAGAAAAAAGCATGTGAAAGCGCTTACAAACGACAGCAAACGACATCATGAATACTGAACAAATTTTGGTGCTCGCCCTATTTTTACCGGTATAGTAATGCCCGAACTCTAATCATAGTTAATAAATGAAACTTTTTTATGTGTGCTACATTTTTAAGTGTTGTCTACCTTTCAATGATTTTCAATATGCTTTTCTGCGGATAGTAAACAGATATCGTAAATTGCATGGCTGTGAACCCCTTTATCTAGATAATAATATTAGCGCTATAGCCCAAAAGGAAGCCGAAGTAAGTGATTATTTATTTTAAGTGCTCTCTGTTAAATATATCCAATATTTACAGCGTCGATGCAGTGCAAAATCTCCAATTATTAGTGAATCAAAAAGTGTAAATCTTCTCGTATGCTACACAGATAATCCTTTGAACTGTGTACATCAATGGTATAAAGAGGAATCCCTATATGACTATAATTATGGTGGTTATCATGAGGCTACCTGCCATTTTACTCTTCTAATATGGAAAAATTCCAGACTCTTAGGTGTTGCAAAATGTGAACAGTATGTATACAACGAGACTCACAATCGAAATTCAAAATGCAATTCAAGCTCTCGTTTTCAGCAAGAGAGATATGTTCTATGTAGTCGCAAACACCCATCCTATTGGCAATGTAGTTAACTATTTTTCGGATAATGTTCCGAGGCCATTGAAGTATGTTCGAGTTGCTCCGATAGTTGCTTAAACTAACTTTTTTTTATAATCGGCAGCTTCGCATCCAGATCAGACATCAAAGTCATGCGGATTTCCGCTATCGCTTTAATACTCATGTTTCATATAATATAGTTTTAGCTATTATTTTATGTCATCCTTTGTGTATGTATATGTAATCTTGTATGCCGGTATTGTATACTAATAAATTAATAAGAACAAATGGTTTAACCAGTTTCTTTTATTATTAGACCTCCTTTTATCGCTTTAACTCACTGTTAACTAACAGAGCGAGCTAACAGAAATGTAAGCATCTCACTTATGCCTTAAATTAATTGAAATACAAGTTATTCACTAAATTCTTCTTGAATCTAGATTCTTGGTTCTCTATTGCATTAAATCATACCAGATTTTATAAAATTTGGACACGATATCTAAGTAATCTCATAAAATTTTGGCTCATTAGGTATTAAACAGTTTCCAGATTAAGATTATGTTGTCAAAAAATATTTATACAAAATTTTAATAAATATCCCATGTGGCCATACAATATTATGTATATTGGAAATTTTTTGGTGCTTGCAATAATATCAGTGCTGTTAACGGTACAGTATATAATAAATAGATATATATTCAATTTGGCTTGCTTACATGTATTTCAAATTATTCAGTGTAGCTCGCATAAAAGGGATTTTGAATACATTTTTATGGATAAGATCAATAAATATCGGGGCTTACATGGCTGTCCCCCCCTTACTCTAGATGAAGAACTTTGCAAAGACGCTAAAGCCCACGCTATAGTAAGTAACTCCCATAGTTGTTACTGAGGCCCTTGGCTCAACAATAGATATTCAGCTCCACAAGGAACGTCCTTATCATCTTCTTACGAATGAATCGAAAAGTGAGGAATTGATATGCCGTCGGCTCGATCCATACGACTGTGTGGATCAATGGTACAAAGAAAAAAAGTATTACGACTATTCCGTTTCCGAATATACTGAATCGGCTGCACATTTTACTCTTTTAATATGGAAGAGTTCGAAACTATTTGGCGTTGGAAAGATCATAGAGTATGTATAAAACCAGATTCAAAGTAAAAAGCGAATATCAAGCCGTCGTTTTTAGTGATGAGGGCCTCGTCATTACCGCGGTTAAGATATTACCCACTGGCAATATTAAAGGTTTGTTTAAGGAGAATGTTCCGGATTCACAGAGGTATGCTTGACCAAACTCCATTTACTTCAGTTCAATTCCATTACTTACCTAAATTTTGATCCTCAGCAATTTCGGCAATCTCACATCTACTTTTAAGATCCCCTGGACATTCCTAGCTATTCTATTTTTACTCATATGCAAAATTATGTAGTATAAATTATTAATTCGTTAAGTCATCTAGAATTTCAATTTTATATATGCATACTTAACTGTTGTCTTTCAGTAGCAAACGGAGCCTATCGGAGTTCTGCAAGTTAATGGATTGGTCAAGCGAAGTTGTATTATAAGTCATGAAAAAAAAGTTGTAAAATGTAATGTAGAATTATATAACCATATCTTATCATCCTTTCATAATCAGGTTGTCCAGCCAAAGAGGAATTCCGATCCTTTGCTATATTTTATGATACTTTTCATTACTCTTATTTGATGCTAACCAGACGATCATGTAATTGCGTATTGAATAATATGATTGCGTACTTAGCCAATAATTTATTAACCTTAGTAGCACATATAATGTTGATCCGAAATTGTTTTCAAAAAAAAACAAATATTTAAATAAATTTTGATGTTTTATGTATACTAAATGTATTATCGTATATTGTAATTGAAACAGAGTATCACGCAGTCAGTTGCAACGCAGTGCAAAGCTCTTATTTGAAATACTTATGTTCATTTTCTTTTTTCGTTTTGCCTTTTGCCTTTTTCTATGTTGTGGTCTTTGGGTGCGGGTAAATGCCAAAAGATCTCACATGTGGGTGTCTATCTAAATGTGCTGCTAATGATGATAGCTAACAAAGTGCAAAGGGTGTAAAGTGTGTGAGTGTGTGTGTGTGAGCGGGCGGGTAGCAAATTTAAATAAGCTTGACACGCAGCCCTGTGGGGCTGCTGCTCTTCCTCTTGCCTCTTGCCTCTTGCCTCGTGGCTCTTGGCTGTTGGCGCTGCTTTGGGTTAATTTGAAAACGTGCGATAAGAAAATTCAATTTTTTTCCCTTTTACCTCCTTGTTTGGTGAATGTGTCCTGTCAAAGTATTGTATTGCATGCATGTGTAAGTGTGCGTAAATGTGTGTATGTGGCTGTATAAGTGTGTGTGTGTGCTTATTTACAAGTAGTTCGCTAGAGCTGGCTTTAACGTGCCTTTCCTTGCTTTTTGGCAATCAGCATCAGGCAAACAACAAATTCCCCATTGGACGCAGAGCCCTAGCCTTTTCAATGTTTGTTATTGTTGTTGCTGTAATTTTGCATATATATATATTTTTTTTTTCATCCCAAGTGCTATTTACTACAGAGCGACAGAAGTCACACAGAAGACAAAAAAAAAAGAAAAGAGAAAACAGAATACTTGAGGCTGTTTTGCTCGGGACTTGTAAGCAGGTCCTGGAAGCAGCTGCTGCCAGCAGCACATTAAATCCTTAAGCACACATTATTATTCAATCAGATATGAAGTTTTATTTATTTTATTTTGTTTTTTTTCTGTTCCACCTCTGGCAGAATGCTTTTTGTTCAGTATTTACATTTGCTGCTGCACACCTACAAACAATCCATACACATATATGTATATATCTATATAATCGTATATACACGCGTGATATGTGAATTACGAATGTATTTGCCGGCTGGCTAATGGCATTCAAATTGTTTTCGCCTAAGTCGAAATGCAATTTGGGACTAAAGCAAGAGGTTGGCGGTGGCAAGAGATATATTTACAGTAAGAATATTCCCAATAAGAATATAGAAAGGTGTCCGCCACAGCATTATCAAATGTTAGAAGCGATATATATTATATGGAATATAGAATATGGAAACCTGTTTGCCTATTGTCAGAATGTATTCAAATCATGTAGATCTATTATACCGTTTATTTCTATACAAGCAGGAGGGGTTCAAGTTGTTGGCAAGACTTTCAACAAGCATGAGAAACTTTGCTAACAAATTCATTTCGCTGCCCGCATTCAATAAATTTAAAGCATTTGCTTTTCCCTTCTCCTCAATTTCAACTCCATCTAAATTCAGCTCTGTCGGCGTCGGCGTCGGCGTCGGCGTCGGCGTCGGCGTCGCTGTCGTCACTTCTGCTCCTCTGCTGGGGCATAGCTGCGCGCCAGTTCGTCAACTATTTATAAGTTCAACTTGGTCATCAAATTTATGTGCATCGTAAAGGCGCCAAATGGAGGCGAAACACTGACAAAATGTTATGAAATCAAATTTGCACACAAAGCGTCTCTAATGACGCGCCTGGCAGCGAGGACAGCGAGGACAGCGTCGAAGCTAAATAACCAAGTGGAGTGTCTTTTTCACTCCCTCCCTCCCTCCGTCCCTCCCTCCCCCCTTCCTCATACTTCGTCTGTGGCCTGTGGAAATTGTTTAATTACACGCTCTCTTAATTACGAGCGTCGCCGGCACAGCTCGGTGCTTAAATTGTAACGGCTTTGACCTAATTGAGTAATAATTAAAATTAAGTGCATGCTAAATTATTATTAATTATACGAATGCAAACAGCGCGAAAGACATCGACAGAGTCCCAAGCTTGACCGCGACTGCAATTTGTTGCAAGTGCCGCCGAGTTGCAAGTATAATGTTTTCGTCTTGCTTAGCTTGTAGATAATTATAATTATTAAATTGTATACACCAGAATTTCTTTATGCATTACTAATAAATACTTCACTAAGTCGAGCGATTCTTTAGATAAAAGTGGAACTTCTGCAAACAAAATAGACTCTATAATACACACACACACATATATCATATCTGAGACAGTGAGAGACATCAGTAGATACACAGACGTATTTCAATATAAATTATTGTCAGTTGTAGTGTATAAAATATTGCATAAAGTTGGCAGTTGGCAGTTGGCAGTTGCCAGCGAAAGGAACAACAAAAAGCGAGGCACGTTATTCATCGTTAAAGCAACTGCAAAAGTGGAGCGGAATGGAAGGCGAACTCCAACTCCAACTGCAACTGCAACAGCGGCAACTGCTGCAGCTGCAAAGGCGACGACGACGACAGACGTGACTGCGTGCAGATGAATGCACGGGGCGTATGCGCAATGCGATATGCAACAAATTGCTAAACAAATCAAATTTATTGCTAAAGTCGCGTACGCGAACCCACAACAGTAGCAATAACAACAACAGCTACAACAGCAACAACAATGAAAGCAACAACAACAACAACAACACGGATGTAAAACGTCACTGAGATAGCACAAATTAATATGAGCCGACATTTTTTCAGGCCTCAGGACTTGCTGCGTTGCTTATTTGCTGTTGTTGTTGCTGCTGTTATTGCTGTTGTTGCTGCCGCTATCAGAGTGTGTATAACTTCATTTGGTTTGTTTGTTTGTTTGCCGGCACTGCTGTGGGCGCCGGGCACACTTACTTTTTGTTTAACTGTATTCGTACACACGCACAAACAGACACACTCTTCACACACATACACACACAGTCGCAGAATGAGAGACAGAAACGGCATTGCGGCCCAGCGACGTCCGCACAGTCTGCATAACAACATGGCGCTCGGCCAGAGCGGAAGTCCGAGTTGTTCGGCGTTAAATTTATGCCCAACTGCGGTGCTACACCAATGCCACCCCAGCTACAATGGGCTATACATCCACATATTTTATTCAAATTCTGTTCCATGCAACTTAAAACAATAATTGCATGCAAAAATACATTTGTTAAGCTTGAGAAGCTGTTCAACAGAGACTTAGTTAATAGAATGTGATCAACTGTAACTTAAAAGTGCCAAATTGAGTAAGATGGTAAGCTGGCAACGCCGCATACCGTATTTCAAAAGGTTAACAGCGCTGTTAAGCTTCTATCGCAATGTGATCGCCTGTTAACAACAGTACCAAATGGAGTAAAACTGTGAGCTAGCAGTGCTGCTAAAGGCTAACAGCACTGCTCATAAGACGCTGCTAAGCCTTTATCGCCCTGTGATCGCCTGTTAACAACAGTGCCAAATTGAGCAAAATTTGTGCTGGCATGTAGTAATTCGTTAAGTTTTGATGGCTGATTGGCAAAATGGCGGCCGCAATTTTAAAACACACCCACACATACGCACTATCATTAACCTTACAGTGAGCCATTTTGATTTCAAGTTTTCAGAATTTTATGAGTAGCTACTTGTGGCTCGATAGCTGCCCATTGTGCCCGCTTAATTGTTATTGTTGTTGCTGTTGTTGTTGTAGCCGCTGCTGTTGCGACTGTTGCGGCAGTTGTTGATTTTTATTTTCGCAATTAGGAAGTTGTTTTTATTATTATTTTGTTTTGTTTTGTTTTCTACTTTTTTACAGTTAAACAAACTAAACACGCACACGCACGCACACACACACAAAGAGAGAGAACAAACAACAACCAGCTATGGCAATAGCCACGCCCCACGGCCACGCCTCTACGCCTCTGCGCGTTCACATGGCCACGCAGACACTTATTCATCAGACGGAAGTTTGCTTGCCACACCCATTGTTGTTGTTGTTGTTGTTGTTGTTGTTGTTGCAAGCAGGACTTGTTAGTTGTTCGTGGGTGTTTGCCGCTCATGCAAATTGCACAAGTAAGAAAATAGAAAAAGTACAACAAAAAAATAGAAAAAGAAGAAGCCAAAGGAAAAGTGGGGCCAGCGTGAAAAGTTGCACAAACTCTGTATATTTTTTGAATTTATATTTAACTGTATTACATGCCACACCCGCAACAGTAACTCTTCCCAGCCACCAGTCGCCCCCCCCCCCAGATCTCCAGATCCCTTGGCTAGGCAACGGAATCGGAAGTTATAGTTATGCGGCTCGCGCGGGCGCACTCTGAATTATTTTGCAAGCAACAGCAATAACAACAGCAACAACAACAGCAACAACAACAACAACAACAACAACACAAGTTTACTTAAAAGTTTTGCGGTTAAGCTTGTTACTTGGCAGCTACTTTTAGCGCGTTGAAATTCGTTTGGCTCTGCAAAATATTTAAGCTGCAGCAAAGGCTCATAAACATTGAAGCTGCAACCGGAGCTGGAGCTGGAGCTTGAGCTGGAACCGGAGCTGAGGCTGGAGCTGGAGCAGCGCGTGGCGCCCATTGCTGGCTATTAAAATTATACGGGCCGGGCGCTCGTTGCCGTAAATGCCGAGAAGTTGGGCGCATCTTAATCAGCAGCAGATTAACTAACTTTATACAGCTGCTTAAATTTTCAGAATTCCAACAGCGGGCGCAGCAGCAGCACCCCTTTGTCGCACCCCTTGAGCTTGTTCCGGCTTCGTTGGCATCATAAAAATTTTCAATTTCATTTGCGTTGCACAAAGACGTGCGTTGCGTTGTCCAACACTGGCTGGGAGCTACAGGATGCTGCTGGCATATCGCTGCTGAGCACCTTTCAGCGACACAAGAGCCAATAAAAGTGTCAGAGCGGGGGCCAGCTGACAAAGCGCTGCCTGCTTTGTATTTATGATGAGCGGTTGCTCTTCACCAGGCCAACAAGCCCGCCGGCTGAAGCGGCTGAAGCGGCTGAAGCGGCTGATGCGGGTGGCTCGTCGAACACAGCCACAAAGCGCTCCCCGCTCTCCGCCCTCCACTCCTCGCTGTCTATTGCCATGCGGTGCGGGTCAAACAGCACAGTTGGATGCCTTCGATTTGAAATTGGAGCAGAGCATGGTTTCTGAATTGATGAAATTCCTATAAATTTCACCTTCCTGCTGCTGGGAGCACCATCGCCAGCAGCAGCAACGACAACAACAACAACAACAGCAACAACAGCAACAACCATGTCACAGTTTTCAAAGGGCATTTGAATTTTGAACTGAAAGACTTCTTCAGCTTCTTTTGCCTTTTGGCTCTGACATTGTGCATATAAATTATGGCTTAATTCGAACAGCGTTGCTTTTTCTTGGCACAAACATTTGCGGTCATAAGATTTACAATCCTTACAATCTGGCTGATTTTGTTAGCTGACACCAATTTTTGGACTCTTTCAAATTGCAGCGATGAATAACAGCAACGTCTGAGATATATATAAATGTTAAAGTAAATTTGCAAATTGGAATTTTACAACTGATAAAAGTGAATAAAAAGAAAAAGTTATATCCTTGTATGCGTGTAAAACTACTAATTGAGTTATTCGATTGAGTTAACATTCTGTGTCCAACTTAATGGCCAACTTAAATCGGGCCATAATATTATGCGCCAGCTATAAACACTTTATAAGTGCATTTAATTTAAAGATATGCATGAAGGAAAATATAAAGCAGCAAACTTTCAGATATTCACATTAAGCTGCCAGGGAGAAAGAGAGAGGGAGAGAGAGGGAGAGAGAGGGATAGTAGTTGGGTGTTGCAGCTGGAAAGTTAGGCGACAGCCAACCGGAAATGCATCAGTGTCAGATTTTGGGGACTTGCGCCGAATGCAATTTCGTTAAGAACTGCGCAAAGTTGTTAAATTTTACGATTTAATTGCGAAAACTATTAAAAATTACGTCTCTTTCAACATCTCGGTTGTTGTTGTTGTTGTTGCAGCTGTTGTTACAGCGAAACGTTGCTGAAGTTTTAAGTACCAAAAATGATGCGCTTAATGATGCCGGCTGCTGCATGCCACATGCCGCATGCCGCAATTCCACCAATACACTGCGCTCAGCAACAGCAGCGAGTTGCGAGTTGCGAGTTGCGACTTGCGACTCGGCACTTTGCTTTGTGCCACATGCCTCAGCCCCCAACTCTTGTTCATATGCAATGCCACAAATTTGTTGCTGCTACGCCTTGGCTTCTTGGCATATCTGCCTCGCACATACCGTGAATGTTGCATGCAGCCGCGGCATGCCCCTTGTCAATTTTCGTGTGGTCTCTCGTAAATATAATTTGAGTTGAAACAGTTTATAAAAGTTGTTGCAATTGATGTGCATGTGGAGCGAGTTGCACTCAAATTGTTGCAATTTGTGCAACGCATGCCCCTCGCACCCTCGATTGCCCTTCGCAATGATCTCTTAACTGCCCCAACTTATGCAACCCACTCAAGTACACACATGCACACGCACTCGCACACACACTTAACAAACTGACTAAATGAAGAGCTTGCTTAGCAGCATCTGCTTTTGCTGCTCTCCACGTCGAATGCGATGTACAGTTAGGCTAATTATGTGCAATGACAGTGCGGATGTGGAAGTTTTCGCTTGCAACTAATCAAGAGCTCCGAGTTGCATATCTGTCATAGAAGATGTTCCTCTTAACTTAAAAATGTTCAGCAAAAATAGCAATTTAAATAACATTTTAATTTAATAATAACTCACATCAAATTTGTAAAACATAAAATATTTTAATATTTTAAAAAAATTGAAATGTTTTTAAGAGAAACTCCCATCTTAAGACAAATCAAAAAAGCTTTCCAACAGATTTCATCAATTTGCAATCAGTTTCTATAATCTTCCACTTAGTGTTAAGTGAATATGAAATGTGGCTTATCTCATAAATGTTATGTAATTAGAATTTGATAGGGAGCCAAGCACACAAACACTTTATCAAGGAGATTGAATTTTGGTTAACCAGCTGGTTGCCACAGACTGTGACGCGTTTCCGCATCGCAGGTGGGCGGCTGCTGCAAAAGGGTGGGTGGTGTATGAAACTGTTATCAACAATTAATTAAATGAGAGCTGATCATTAGGCCACGATTTGTGGGGCGTTTCCGTTTCCGCTTCAAGCTGGCCACACATTAAGTGATACGCAACATTCATGCAGCGCCCAGTGGCAAGGAGATGTGGCGAGTGGCGTGTGGCGTGTGGCGGAGCTGTGGGAATTGGAGCAGCCATAGGCCAGAGCTGCCTTTCGGGGTAGCCGCACATTATGGCTGGGCAATCATCACACACACACACACACACCCACCCGTTGAGTTGCCTGTGCGGCATTGTTGCCATTGCCAGTGGTCAAATGTTGTTGTTGTTGCTGCTGCTGCTGCTGCTGCTGTTGCGCTTCTTGATGCCAGTGCCACATATAATCTTCATTGTTGTTCTTGTTGTTGTTGTTGTTGCTGTTGCTTTGTGCAGTGATTTGTTGGCATCGTTACTGTTGTCGCTCCCAGCAAACTGTGCATAAATCGTGCACACCTCCATTTCGTTGCGATAAATCTGTAATGACCCACCCGATCCACCCAATCCACCCAATCCACCCAATCCACCCGAACCAAGAGCCACCCAACAGCTGCCCAGATATAGGCACTCGCTTTCAAATGCGGACGCTTCCATGGCCACCAACAGACCACACACTCACCCACACACACCCAAACACCTACACACACACACACACACACACACACACGCATGCACGCACGTGTTGAAGTTAATTTGCCTGTGTTTAAATGTGCGTAATTATTGTTTATCTACAATGCGTAATATGAGACACACGAGTTCATTATAACAACAACAACAACAACAAGAAATAAAATACCACATAAGAGGTTTCTGCTTTTGTTCAAGTTTGTTTTTGTTATTGTTTTCGTTTTGTAAAAGCATTTCATGGCATATTCTCATAAGTAGCAAATAAATATTTTGATATTCATAGTGTTACGTTTATGGCACTTTATAGCACTTTATAGCACTTGGTTTGGCACAACAAGTTTGTTAGTTCAATTGCACAACTACAACAAACTTTACGCTTATTTCTTGTTGTAAGCTCAAATTTATATATTTTTGTGTATAAATTATTAAAATGTCAACAAAGACATATTATTTTATAACACTTTGATAATTTAATTTTATTTGTTGAAAAAAAATACCACTGTGTGCAGCTAGACCCGAAAATAAAGCTGTATTTTTTTTTATAATTTTCCAAATTACAATTGCTGTAACTCGGGCAAAAATAGTCTGATTTTGGAAAAGGTTACCATTTAATTCTCAGCAAGCTAGCTAGAATGAAATGAAAACTTCATATTTTGATTTTGGAACCAAGCCTTTTTTGACAAAAATTGTGACCTTACCCTTTGTCATTTTTTTCAAAAATCGTCAAAATAAAAATTTTTTGAAATATATATATTTTGATTGCCAATCGATAATACTGATTTTTAGAAGCTTAAAAACATATGGCTTTTGAAAATCGAATATAATTTGGCCAAGTTACAGCCAACTAAGCTACTGAAATGGGGTATTTAAGGGTATTTTTATTGATATTAAGAAAATGAAACAATCTATTTAAAAACACTGACTTGCTAAATCTTCATCTGATGTATAAGAATAACTGTTCACAATTTGAAGTCCGCAGCTGTTATAGTCTTCGAGATAGAGGAGTTAATACAACAAGATGTCGGACGGATTGAGGTTATTTATCAACTTCAAACTCTTCTAACTCCGTTAAATATAATCCGATTTTGGAAAATTATACATTTTTAGACTCAGCAAACTTAGTAGAACGATACTCAGTCATCATATATTGATTTTAGAACCAAGCCCATTTTGACAAAAAATGTGATGCTACCCCTTGTCATTTTTTCAAAAATCCTCAAAATAAAAATTTTTCGAAATATATATATTATGATTGCCAATCGATAATGCTGATTTTTAGAAGCTTAAAAACATATGGCTTTTGAAAATTGAATATAATTTGCCCAAGTTGCAGCCCACTAAGCTACTAAAATGGGGTATTTAAGGGTATTTTTAACGATATTGGGAAAATGAAACAATCCATTTACAAAAAATGAGTTGCTAAATCTTGATCTGATATATAAGAATAACTGTTCACAATTTGAAGTCCGCAGCTGTTATAGTTTTCGAGATAGAGGAGTTAATACAACAAGAAGTCGGACGTATTGAGGTTATTTATCAACTTCAAACTCTTCTAACTCCGTTAAATATAGTCTGATTTTGGAAAATTATACATTTTTAGACTCAGCAAACTTAGTAGAACGATACTCAGTCATCATATATTGATTTTAGAACCAAGCCCATTTTGACAAAAAATGTGATGCTACCCCTTGTCATTTTTTCAAAAATCGTCAAAATAAAATTTTTTCGAAATGTATATATTTTGATTGCCAATCGATAATGCTGATTTTTAGAAGCTTAAAAACATATGGCTTTTGAAAATTGAATATAATTTGCCCAAGTTGCAGCCCACTAAGCTACTAAAATGGGGTATTTAAGGGTATTTTTATTGATATTAAGAAAATGAAACAATCTATTTAAAAACACTGACTTGCTAAATCTTCATCTGATATATAAGAATAACTGTTCACAATTTGAAGTCCGCAGCTGTTGTAGTTTTCGAGATAGAGGAGTTAATACAACAAGAAGTCGGACGGATTGGGGTTATTTATCAACTTCAAACTGTTCTAATTCGGTTAAATAAAGTCCGATATGTAAAATTTTTTCATTTATTTTAATTTTAAAAACTTAGATATTCTAAATGTAAATCGATACTGCTGATTCTTTTAAGATTCAATCACAATTAGCTCACGTTCAAATCTAGGAATAATTTATAATTTATAGAAGTGGAAAATCTATTAACGCAGTCAAGCACAGCTGTGAATTGTTTTTCCTCAATTCATTTGCATACACTTCGATAAAGCTTCACTTTCGTTCGGTATTCCTTTGGGACCACTGGGTTTCTTTAATGAGTCAGAGATTTGGTTGCAATTCCAGAACGAATACAACTCAATATGTTTATGGGGCACACACAATGGGATAATTAAAATGCGTAACGCTTACGGAAAAGCGATGTCATGTGGAGCACTGAACTGAACCGCACTTTAGCGTACCGTGGAGAACCTGTACGGTGGCCAATCGATACGGGCAATGTCATTACATAGCAATTATCATCTGCAATAAAAGCGGCCACAACTCAAAAATTAAATTCGAGCCTTGCAGCGTGTAATTGTTAAGTTTCATTACGAGGGAGTTGAAGGGCTTATTGGCAACAGCGCAAGCTGAAAAATTGCAGAAATTGTATAACCGTATACCGGAATATTTGTCCGGCCCGGCAATTACGCTCTGTTCGCAAACAGAGACACACACACACACACGCACATCAATTAATTACTTTTATGATTCCATAAAGCCCACAAAAACCCTTCGAATCGCAATTCACAATTCGCGACCCTCGACCCTCGACCCACGGCCATCGAACACTGGTCCTTGTAATGACAGATGCAAATATTTGGTTCAACTTCGAGCGTGGGTCAAGCATTATTTCACTCCCCACATAAATACATACCACCATACAACACACACAAGAGCTGCTGCTGTTATACAAGGCCAACTTAAGGCCTCAAGTCCTCTTAAGGTCCTGCTGTCAAGTTTGTATTTTTATGCACTTGACTTTTAATGAATTGCGAAAGTTGACTCCCAGGCTGCAAACAACAAGGCAAGACAACAATTTAATTGCGATATTTATTTTCACTTTTATGTATGTGTTTTTGTATGTTAGCCAAGCTAACGGCCACGAAAAGTTACTCAAGATATGCTTCAATATTTATCTAAGGTTCGCAATGCTGAGAAATTAATATTTTAAAAATTGCATGTAACAAAATTGAAAAATTGTAATAAAATAAGTCTTCTTACTAGTTTATTATTCATAGTTTGTGTGTGTTTTGTTTTCCTATCTTTGTTCTTAGCCACAGTCGCATTTCAAATACAATCACACGCAGCTGCAGAACAGACGCAAATGTGGCCGCACATTAAATACGGAAAGGAAAGGAAGGGAAAGGAAAGGAAGGGAAAGTGCGAAAGCAACGCTCTGACTCTCAAATCTCGCAGCATTTGGGTTCGGCGAGGCGCGCTTTATGATAGTGGCCCACACATACACACACACACACACAGTTTCGAAGCAGCAAGAACGACAGCTTTATCTGCAGCTAAAGTGGCTGATATTTTGGTGAAAGCTGCACAGCTGACACACAGCATCCGCGTTGCCAGCCAACTCCCACTTTTCTCACTCGCACCCCCGCACCCCCGCATCGACCGTTACGCAGATCGGAGCGCCTTTCGTCGTCATCAGCGGTCGCGAACCGCCGGCGCATCGCCTCCATTGTCGTTGGTCCTGCGCGTTCTTATCGCTGAGACGCTTGCAAGCCGCTGCTGACTCTAAATAATCCTTTCCATACGACACTGACAGCTCTACTGCCAGCTGAACACCAAAAAAAAAAAAGAAGGGAATGAGAAGAAAAAAAAACAGTAGAACAGTAGACGGAGCCGGAGCTGTAGCCAGATGAAACGAGTGCCGAGCGCGCTGTAAAATCCAAGTTAGTGCGCATAAATCAAGCCTTTAAACGTGCCTCGCAACCGAAATGTCCTCCTCGAAGGATGCGCATGGAAGCTGCTCCGCACATGCCCAACATCGACATCGATGCTGTTGGCCCAGAAATTGTGCTACCACACTGTTCCGTATGCAATTTTATGCAACTGTGGCACAGCCCCAGCCCACAGCTTCCCAGCTTCCCAGCTTCCCAGCATCCCAGTTCCCGACTGCCGGCTCCCAACTTTCCCGGGAGTCGCCCCACAGCTGCTTTTGCATGTCTGCAAACTGTTTACAACTGCATACGATTTATAATCTTGAAAAATTTACATTTATTTATTCAGCACTTAACAATAACCGCACACAGCAATCACAACAATTTCAGCTCAGCGCCCAGCCAAGAATTTTGTGCTCCCCCAGCATATTGCGGCCTGACAATCATTATAAAGATAAACAGTTATTTGGGTCATGTTTACGCACAAATGACACCGGCTGAAAGCGCAAGCTTAATCTGAAGATAGATTGTGATTAAAGTTGATGCGCAAGTTAAAGTTTGAGCTACGTTTTATGTACATGTATATGATAATATTAATAACTATTTAAAAAAATACTGATATTAATATGAAAGCTAAGCAAATGCACCTAATTATGTCATAACTATTAATAGAGATAAGAAATATACAAAATAAAAACATTTTGTTGACAATAAGTTGATGTCTATTTTATGTATAATTATGAAGATCAAGCAATATTTATGTTTCTAAATATGTTAAATTCAAGCGTATGTCAAGATTTATAAGATAAAAGCTAGGGTATGGAAAATAAAATAAAACTAGCTGTTCGATATACCAATACATGCTATAAGGTACAAGGCATTGCTTATTCATCGTTAAGAAACAAGAATAATTTTTATTAGGTTCTTCTTAAAGTTTCCATAAGACGGATTACCACTAGCTATTAGAAATATATAAATATAAATATATAAGTATTTGTTATATACATATCTTTGAATACCCCTATAAGAAACTATCTATCTATCTACTGCAAACATCATATCATATCATGTCATATCATACATATTTAAGAAATAAAAAAAGTCACTCAACTCAGATTGAACATAAAAACTCTGACTCTGTTAGATGCAGTTTTTAAGTCAAAATTTTCGTTTTTCAACAACTTTGCCTTAAAAAGAACATTTAATTAAAATAAATATACAAATAAAACAGAAGCCGAAACGAGATTTTCTTTGTTCGGAGCTTAAATTTTAATTAAATTGTGAATTGATAATTGTGGAATCAACAAATTGATGCAAGAACAACTCGTAAAAAGAAAATCAAACAACAATAAAATCAACAACAGAGAAAATACGTATGTATATTGAGATATATATATATATATGTTATATACTTGGTGTTAATTCCATATAATTGCATTCGATGATTATTTATTGAAATAGAAACCAAAAATTGATGTTGGCTGCTCGATAAATAAAGCAATCACAATTTCTTGATTGTATTTTCTTAATATTGACAATGAAAACGAATTTCCACTCAAAGTTGATTCAAATTTAATTAAATTAAGCGAATTGTTATACACTCTGAATCAATTTGACAAACAAACGAATCAAAAATAAAATATTTCTTTAAATTAATGCAAATCATGTGATTTGGATGCACAATCGCAAGTGATACTTCAAAATTTGTTGCATGCAACTGCAGCTCTTGCACACACTCACACACACACACACACACACACAATTAACAAGGACACAAATGGAGGAAAGAACAACTGTGCTGCTGTTGATAACTGGGGAAAAGCTATTCACATATCAAACAAGAGATGCAGAAGGAAAATGGAATAACGCAAAAATTGAAATATAACTGTTTGGAAAATTCTTGAAAAATCTTGACTAAGCTTCAGCTATCGCAGCATTTCCGCTGCCGTTCTCTGTCTTTGGCAAGTGCTCAAAATTGTGTTGTTTTCCACTCTGTTTCCTCGTTTTCCCTGTCACTCGATTGTTGTGCCAGTGTGTATGTGTGTGTGTGTGTGTGTGCGTGTGCTCTCTGAATGTTTTGTACGCTTAGAGATTCCATGTCGAAAGTGAAACAAATGAAAGTCGTGCGAACGAATAAATTAAAGTGAGTTTCTTTGACCAGGGCGAGAAGCAGAAGTAGAAGCAGAAGCAGAAGGAAAAGGAAAAGCTAAGGGAGATCAACTGCATTATAAATATTCATTAGTGCACCAGTTGCATTTGCACTCCATACCCATACACATACACATCTACATATACATGTACATCTACATATATGTGTCATCGGAGTACTTAGAGGAATTTCCCAAATACATAGTTTATTGCACACAAGTTGAAGATGATAAGAATTAAGAGCTCGTAAATGTAAATTGTGCTTAAATAACATTCAAAATGAAGAGTGGAAAGAATCGATTGATGAGCTGCTTAAAGAGTTGTAAAATATGTAAATATGTTGAAATTTTCGTATGATTTTCACATTCTCCCTTTGAATTAAATGTAACTATGAGATGCCTTTCAAATTAGTTGTCATATAGTTGCATAATGCGAATCAAAAGCAATCCCTACAAATTAGCCGCACACATTATGAAGTTTCGCAACACTGGAAAACAATGTCAGTCCGGTTGCTAATGCAAAAGGTGACTCAGGCCAGGTGAACTGCTGCATAAAATATGAAAAATTAATTAAAAGTTTTTGCCAAGCGCAAAACAAAGACACAAACCAAGCAACACAAAAAAACAAAAGTTGATGATGATGATGAAGATGAATGGGGGAGGGGAAAGGGGGGAATGTGCCAAAGCTAAATAGAGACAGTTGCCAGCTGTGTGTAGGTGTGTGGGTGTGTGTGTGTGTGTGTGTGTGTGTGTGGTAGAGTGTGAGCTGCGGGGCAAAAGTGTGCGGCAGACGTTGTTGTCATTAATCCATCTGCGTCCACTGGCAGCACAGGCTGCAGCTGCCACATAGATGAAGAGAGGGTGGGGGAGGGAGGGGGAGAGGCAGAGTTGGGGTGTGGGTGCCGCAGTTCATAACGCGACTATAAAACGCAGCAGGATATCGCAACAACAGACAATTTCCGCCAACTTAAACTTGAAGACAGAGCCCAAACCTGCGCCGCAGCCTGCGCCTGGAGGACACGCCCACCCACTCCAGCCCCTCCAGCCACGCCGCCCACTCCTCCATTCAGCCACGTATCCGGCTGGGCTGCCAAGTTTCTGCTTGGCTGGATTTCAATGCTGACACCAGGCACTGAGTCGCTGAGCCACTGAGCCACTGAGCCACATCCCGCACTCCACGAGAAAAAAAATAAAATAAAAAAAGAAAAAAAAACGACTTCGGCGACGCATTGGACCCAGTGGCGTGCGTTTGACCAAGCAGCCGGGCAAAGGTTGAGGCGGATGTCACAGTTCACAGTCAGGCGGAGGACCAAAAAGTGAGCTAGCAGCTAAAAATTAAATTATTAAAACATCACCGGATGTCCATTGAGTAAAGAAGAAGCTGAAAGCTCAAAGGGATCTGTCGCCGGCATTTGGCCAGGCCAGTGTACACTAAGCTACAAAGCTACAAAATCTGAAAGCGATGTCAAAGTCAAAATCCAAAAATGAAAAAATGAAAAAAAAACTGTAACAGAAACTTAGCTCTACGTAATTTCCGGCTCTCTCACGTGCGGTGCATGCCACATGATGCGGCAGCAACCAATGGCTATTAAGCCTGCACTCGAATTAATTAAAATGCTAATTTGTGAAAGGAACTACAAAACCTGACCAGAAAGTCTTATAAGGCTGGTTAATGTCTTTGATCCAATTGGATAAACTCATAATAATTTAATCGCACAACAATCTGTTTTTATACAACAAATTCTTTAAATGATGATGATGAAAAGGCAGTCAGAATAAAACTCTATTTCATATGAGAAAACCATAATGTTAAAAATAAATAAAAGTTTCTTAACCGTTTTCTTAATTCTAACTTAAGAATAACTTAAAGAGAGAACAATCTACTTATTAATTTAAAAATCTCTCAAGTATTCGATCTTGATTCATGATTAGATATAGAAAGTACCTGCAAGACAATTCATGCTAGCTTTCAACTTTTCCCTTATATTCGCTTACCTCTTTAATACCATCCAGAGATCTTCAAAGTTCGCTCTTCGAGTGCGCTTTTAAGGCGTTGACAGCAGGAGAACAAATAATATATTTTTGCATGCAAATTCGAGGCTGTGTTGTTGCCACTCGCTAATAGGCTGCCACTTGCCACTTGCCACGTGCCCCTTTTCAATGCAGAGTCCATTTTCTTTTCGGTTCGTTTTTCACTACTTTTTTTACGCCTCTTGTGCACTCGAAATGCGAAGCAGACTACTTCATGTGGATGACCACGGAAATTAAATGAAATCTTTTTTTATTTTCCTACAATTTTACTTTTCTCTCTTGCCGTACAGAAACGTGAAGTGCTTTTCAAGCCAATGAAGTTGAGTAAGGGTTGTACCCTACAAATGCCGAACAGGCAAAAGCAGAGTATATTGTTTGATGATGCTGTACGTATAGACCACCTATATCTATACCATATCTTTATTTAATATACTAACTGCGTCAATTCTCATTAATCCACGACGTATACTTAATATAAACCACTTTTATCTTAGTTACATTCCATGCCAACAACTTCTCAAGTCTACAGGGTATCTTTGCAGAGATATCATCTCGTTTTTACGATCTGAAAACGTTTAAAAGCCAATGCCGTGTGAAAAATATAATAAAATATAAACAAACTTTGCTGCAGAATAAAACTTTATGTTCGCCCAGCAGCCAAAGAGGGTGCCCAAGGGGATGGGAGGAGGGGAAGGGAAAGTGGGGAGTGGGGTTAACGGGGTCTTATATCTGGGTGCACAGCGCTTGCAATTGTTGCAGCAAAGTAATATGGCTATTTGTTGTTGTTGTTGTTGTTGTTGTTGTTGCTATTGTGGCTTTAGCCTTTGCCGATTTTAAAACAAAACAAACAAACATTTGCCAGGCAGAACCTGTACATATATTTATGTATGTATATATTAATATATATATATACATGTGTGTGTGTGTGTGGAGGTTTAGTTTTGGCATTCGGCCCCACTCATGGCTGATTTATGCGTTCAAAGTGCAACAACAACAATCGAGGGCAAACCAAATCAGAAATACAAAAAAAAAGTATACAAAAAAAAATACTGCAGCCAAGACAAAATAGCAAAGTGTTTGCCGCGGCCACGCCCCCTGGCCGCCAGCCGCCCCCTAGGCGTTGCACCTAAGTGGTTTATACTTTGCGAGATTTTAGCCGAAATACCTATAAATTGTAACTCGTTCCCTGTCTAAGTGGGCAAATAATACAAGTTGCCAGCCAGCCTCAACTCAGCTGCATCGACGTGTTCTGCCAGCCTCCCACCACCCCCTACCCCACAGCCACCCCCTTCCATCCCCATCCCTCTGGTAGAAAACCCTATTCTGTGTTTTTCTGCACCACTTGTAAAACTTTGAGAACTGTTGTCTAAAAACTTTTTGTGCGGTTTCGTTTGGGTTTTCCGCTTAGCTCAACGCACAAATTATTTTCAAACGTTAGTCTCAGCATCTTTCTCTCCCTCTCCCTCTCTGACTAAAGGTAAAATATTAAAGGCACCTGAGCGCCAGCCATGCATTAATATTAATACTAAAAAGACTATAGTAAATGCTTTCAAACTTCACGCAATTTGCCAAAAATTTTAAATTAATTGAAGCCTAATTGCCGACTCATATGCAGCTGCTTCTTAGATTTTCTATATAGTATGCTACTTGCTACTTGCTACTTGCCACTTGCAACTTGCCGCAACTTTAAATTAAAACTTCTTTAGCAAAGTTCACTCTAAAACGCAGCTCAAATAAGTTAAGTGCACTCTGATATTAAGCTGAAGTTTTCATTAAAATGGAAAGGTCTTTTAATTAAGCCTTGAGAATACAAAAATAATATGCACTAGAGTCGAAAATCATATTTCAATCCGAAAAACTTAAGTATGTACTATAGCTTTTATTTAATTACTCAAATTTAAGGCTCAGCAGAGATTAAACTTCGCATTTCCTTAAAGTGGAAACGTTTTTAAAATATAATACAAAAATAGGTTGTATATTAATAGTATTAAAGTATTATATAGTTTTCATATATTCAGAATTAATGAAGACTTAAAATGAAAATAAAAATATTCTTTATACGTAAGAGTAATTATTATTATATATAATTTGCATATATTTTAAATTTAATAACTCAAATTTAAAGCCTACTGAAGCTTATGCTTAAATAAAAACTGCCTGCTAACTATTTGGCCATAAAGCAACAAAAAAGATTGTCATTGTCGAACCCTTCACTGAGACTAAGTAAAAAAAAAAGACATTTTAAATACCATTAATGCTCCACTTACTTAGCCTTAAGCACTTGGTAGACTAATTCCGAAATCTGATTTGTTAACCGCAACCTGCCAATCGCGGTTGCGAAAGAGCCAACAAAGTGGAAAACAAAATACAAAGAAAAAAGAAAATGAAATAAAAGTGAAAAGCGAAAGAAGAGTGGAGGAGAGTAATCCCTTGTAATTATACCCAAATCGCTTAATTTTGCAAATCCACCGCGATAATTAACTAAAAGTGTCATTAAGTTTTAAGGCCGAGACAGAAATGAGCAACAACTTCGACTCCGTCAACAATAACAGGCTACGTAATTGCGCTGCCGGACCGCGACCGAGAACGAGACCCTAAACCCGGGGCCCACAAAAGCCGGCTAAAGGAAAGTAAAAAAGGATGCGAGCAAATGACAATACAGCAGCCGAACAGCAGCGATGCCCAAAACAAAGGACAACCAGCAGCTCGAAGCTGGAAGCTGGGAGCTGGGAGCTGGGAGCTGGAAGCTCGGGGCCAACAATGACGGCGACTTACACTAAACATCCATTTGGGTATTAGCTGACGAGGCGGAAGCCGCACAAAGCGCGCCACCATTTGCGCCCAAGAGTATTTCAGTTAGGTTAGCTTCATCCTTCACCCTCCACCCTCCGCCCTTCCACCTTATCCTTGTGCTGCTGCAGGATGTGCCGTGCATGCAGGCGTGTTGCTCCCGGGTCCGGTTGGCCTTCCCACTGCAGGCGCAATGACCACGTTAAGTGCAGGTTTACACTGGCCAATGATTACGGGGGCGATGACGATCCTTATTACAGACCGCGCTAATTCCCAATGGTAACTGTCACCAGCAACAGTGTTGGGAGCAGGGCGAAAGGTTGGGTTAACTGCCAAAAGCGCATGTTGTAAAAATAAATAAAAAATAGAACAGTAAAAAAAAACAGAGAAATGAGAAATGAGAGCTGAGAACTGAGAGCTGAGCACTGAGAAGTGGCAACTGCAAACTGAGAAGAGGAAGCGCCAGCAGCAAAAACGGAAGTTAAAACAGCTAAACAAGGAAGCCAAATAAAGTGAGTAAAGGAAAAATATCTAAAAATTGTTCCTTGTTGTCCTCAACTGTGTCAATTTTTGCCCTCTCTCTCTCTCTGTTTCCCCTTTTCTCTAGCGCTTTCTTTTTCACTCTGGCATTTGCTGGCCAGTTATAGCTGTACACAAACACAACAATCAACAACTTCAAAACTATTCTGCTTTGCCATGCACACCCTCAAGTTCATAACTCAATTGGATGTGATCGACTAGTTGGCAAGTTTGTAAAACTTGACCCAAAGTGTGGATTTGATGAGTGCCATAAATTAATTGTTGGCATATATCGAGTAGATTATATAAACTTCTAAACTATTGCAGATAAAATAAATTAGAATTAAATAGTATTTAAGGTAAATATTAAATTAAGGAGTATAATTTAAATTGAAATACAAAAATATAAGTATTTACAAATAAAGATATTCAATAAGCTATCTTCAAATCCACACAGAGAGCAAAAGAAATTTGCATAGATATAGAGAACAAGCTTATATAATATATAAATAAAGCATACATAACCGCAATAATTTCTTATATTTAACTCGGTATTTGCAATGCAGAATCATTGCGACTCATTCTTGAGAGTGCATTCCATTATTTTTCTTTACATTTGTGCAGCACAAACTGAAATGAAAACTCGCATTTTCTTTTGGCTTGCAGGCGGGGTTTCCCGCTCTCGCAGCTACTTTGTAGCTGCCCCTTTTTTGCAGCAGCGGCGACAGCTTAGGAAGCCATTAAACGGGCTTAAAGCATTTTGAAAAGCTAACAACATCAACATGAACGTCAACGTCATCATCAGCAGCTGGACCCAGACCCGAACCCGTAGCCAGGCCGGGAGCCAGAGCAAGAGCCAGAGCCAGAGCTGTAGCTGTCGGAACTGCTTCCGAGAATCGAGGCGAAGAAAGAGGCAGTAGCTACACAAATAAGTAACAAGAATATCCAATTATTCCATTTCCAGGACTTAAGGACGCTGGCAAATGATGCTAGGAGCAGAGCAACCAACAACAACAATAACACCAACAACAATAACAACAACAACAGCAACAACAATAGCAACATTGAGAATGGGCATAAGTGTTGTGTGGAAAACACAAAGCGATTAAAATCCTTCGTCCTGGCCCAAAGGCTTTAATAAATTTCCACATAATAAAATGAAATCTTTGCCTAAACTTTGGCTATTAACGTTGGTCGCCAACACACACTCGCACACACAAACACACTCACAGATAACACCAATAAAAACACACGCATAGTCATCGCAAAAGACAAAAAGGACACACACACACACACCCACACACACACAGTGACACACACTTTATATTCAATTTCCCGAGCAAATGCGAAAATGCCTAGAAATCCATTTACCTAAATCCTCTATTTAGGATGCATTCGGGGCATTTTCATTGTTTTTTATTTCGCCTTTTTGTGCGCAATTTTCTTCCTTACATATACCTAAATATATTTTTTTCCCCCTTTTTTTTGCCATACAGTTTGTCATCGGATTTCAAAAGCTGGAGGCACTTCGAGTTGATTTGGATTTCGGGCTTGTGCGACTTCCTTTGTTGACCCAATCTTTGCCTCTGGCCTGCTTTTTGTCGCTCCCCTTGCTCCCAACATTATCGAATTTCGATTGTCTTGTTTGCCCTAAAGGGGTGTGGCATTTCACGCGTCTGTTTTGGCCACTAAACAACAAACAAGTTGGTATCCCTCCCGCACACCATATTACATTACACTAAACGATTTTTTAGTTCCTAATGGAACATAACTTTCGCAGAAACCAATGTGCATGATAATACAAAAAGGACTTCAAGGTATACAACTTTAAAACTGGGATAGTTTTGCAGACGAGACTTTTTTTTTACGATTTTTTATACGATAGTAGTACGATACTTACAATACTTAATAGAAACTCTTCATATATATAGAGTAATCTGTAATATTCTAGAATGGCATATCTGTAATATTTCTGTGTTGCAGTATATATGGAAATGGTTTAATCAAGATACCTAGAAGAATAAATAAATTAACAAATTAACAATTAACCCATTGTTGCCATGGAAAAAATATATATATATACATGGATAGTTTTTATTAAATAGACTGTTGGTTAATATATAAATAGTTTATGACTAATGAAGTCCAAAACTAATTTTTTTCATCAAATATAAACAGTAAAAATACTTTTAAAAAATTAATAATAGAAACAGAAATGAAGGCAATAGTTAAACATATATAAAATAATAGTATGTGAATAATCCTAGAGTTTGGGTCTGTAGATCATTTGCACCAAATAATAGAAAATATAAATGATTGAAGGGAATAATTAAACACATATAAAAGAACAGTATTTGGAGAATCCTTGAGTTCAGTTCTGTTGGCCATTTGCGTCGCTGTCAGGGCGCGTCTTCAGGGATTCAGGGGGATTGGTTTCTGGGCTCAGATTGAGATCGGGCATAAAGTTGACGGGTTTTCCGAATGTCATGCTGATCGTGCCGAGCGGCTGCTTCCAGGACGATTCGTCCTCGTGGAGCTCGCGCACCTGCAGCCAACGCTCGTAGAACTGCCGCCTTCTGGGTGTCCAGGTGGTCAGCTCCATGCGCAGGGGCGTGGATTGGCTGAAGCGCAGCTGGAGCGGCGATTCGGCCGGCAGGCTCTGGCGCTGCTTGACCATGTGCTGCAGCAGCTGTCCGCCTCCAGCCACCAGGCGGGAGTTGAAGAACTCGAGCACCTGCAGCTGCGGATTGTTCTTGAGGTAGCGCAGCAGCCAGTTTAACGTGCAGCCGCGCAGGCCGAGGCGCTGACAGCTGAGCGGCAGCTCCGGCGGCGGCGTCTCATCCGCCAGCTTGCAGTTGCTCAGGAGGAGCTCCCGCAGAGCCCAGCAGTACTTCAGCTCCAGCAAAGACAGATCCAAGGGACCCACCAGCCAGCTGCCGTCGAGGCTCAGGGCGCGCAGCTGATAGCGCTTGGCATTGATGATCTCCGTGACAATGGGCAGCCAGTCCATGCCCGGCCAGAGCTGGAGCCGCTGCAGCGAGAGGTGCTCCAGGTGGGCCAAGTGGCAAATGGCCAGGGGGGAGCGCAGCATCAGCGGCAGCTGCAGCTCCTTCAGCTGAAAGCATTTCAGTATGTTTGTCACGTCCAGCAGGGCGGAGGACTCGTTCCGCACGAACAGCTGCTGGAGCTGCGGACAATGGACGCAGATCTGCTCCAGCAGCACCTGCGACGTGCCCTGGCGGAGCAGCAGGGCTCGCAAGTTGCGAAAGTTGTTCGGAAAGGGTGGCCGAACCGCCGCATGGACATTGAGCAGCTCCAGCCGTGGCAGCAGCTTGCCCAGCAGCTGCAAGTGGCAGTTCGAGCTGAAGGTGGAGCTGCATCCACCCGACTTCAGCTTGTTCATGGCCACATCGCAGTTGCGCACCTGCCCCAGCTCCATCACCCCCATCTTCCGGCAGAGGCTGTACAGCTCCGGTATTTCCGACATCTCCAGGCGCAGCTTGGTCAGGCGCTGCTCCAGCATCGGGAGCAAGCGCTCCAGCTCTTCGTTGGGCAGCAAATTCAGTATCTGTATGAAATTGGTTGTCTCCAGCACCTTGATCAGCCGAGTGAAAATGTTCGCACTGCTGTCTCCATACCTCAGGCAGATCCGCAACGTGGCGAAGGTCTGGCTGAGGGTCGGCGTCTCCTGCATTGCATCCACAGCAGCGGCCGCTCCAGCCGCTCCAGGAGAGGTCGAGGGAGTGCTCTTTGCGACCTTTTCTAATCATGTCAATGATAGTTCGATTAGTTTCTACTGATTCTATATTCTACTTCACTTACTTGACATGCTTAACAACTTATTTTTCCTTTTTCTTTTTTTGCTTGGAACAAATTTCAAATTTTGCAGAAAGCGCAATTGAAGTCTCATTCAATTAATTGCTTGCAAACAGAGTTGCCACCTAGTGCAAATAAAGCTCTGCCAAAAAAAAAAAACGCGATTGGCACTTATCGATAAATTGCTGAAGCAATAAATTCTTAGATAAATGAAAGATAGATAAATATTTGGATGGATACGCAATAATTTGATTTTAATTTAAAGAAAATGATATGCTGGTATTTAATATTATAGTTTAGACTTGTATATAACTGTCATTGCTTTAAAGCCAATCGCACATCCTTTTCATCCTGCTATCCGGTTATTTCCCACAATTAGTTTTATAATAAAATCCCTTTTGGCTGCTGAACTTTGCAGCAAAGGTCAGCGATTGACCCACAAGCTGCAAACTTTTTACTTAAATAAAGGACACATACAAGCGCCAATATATGCGACTGCACCATACATACATGCATGTGTACATGGCCCAAATTCCAATCTGGCCAAAAGCCGCCCATGGCGTCTGCCTTTTGTGCTGCGTCTTTGTGGCCAAGTGCAAGTCGTTCCGCCAGCGCGACATCAGCGGATATCAACATGAATATATATATATATATATATATATGTATGTGTGTGTATGTGTGTGTGTGTGTGTGTGTCATTGTCTGGCTGGTGCGTTGTGCCACTGTAACTATGCCATTGCGGTTTCCTTAATTCATTTTGTTTGCTGTCATTGTGAGGATTCAGGATTCAGGACTCGGGGCCGGGACTCGGGACTTGGAACTCTGGATTCAGTTGAATATCATGGCATAGCTAACCGCAGCAGCTTCTCCCTCACTGCTGTTGTTGTTAGTGTTGTTGTTGTTGTCGTTGTTTTAGTCAATGGTGGTGCTAAGCGGATTAACGCTGTTATTTTAAGTTCAACAAACGAACAAACGAACAAACGAACGAACGAGCGAGGAGAATAAATTAATGAGTTTTCACTGTGGTCGCGCCCGTTCAAACCGGGTTTAACAGCACAAAGCCAAAAGTACAAACACAAATACAAAAGATGCACCCTTGTTAACTCTGCTTGTTGTTGTGATTGGCCCGACCATGACCACAAAATGGCCATATCGAGCATGTTCTGGCCAGCTCGCTCTTAGCCCAAACACTCACGTCCAGCCATTAAGCGCACTGGCCATAACCGTCAGCTGTGTCTGTCTGCCTGTGTGTGTGTGTTTGTTTCTTTTTTTTTTCAGTCAGTTTGCCTTTTATTTGTATTTGTAATTGTTATGGTTTTTCCATTGATTGTGTGCACCGGACACTGAAATTGTAATTAGTTGAAATTTATGCGAACGGAGCCGCGATTCGAATTTTGCTTTTGGCCTGCTTCCGTTTTTGGCTTCGATCACGTTCCCATTTCCCATTTCCCATTTCGGCCATTATTACTTCTGCTCTCCCTTCCCCTGATTTTTAGGTTTTTTCTTTTCAATCAAAATTAATTCCATGAATTTTCAATCGCAAATCGGATTACGGCATCAGCCAGCAACAACTTTTGCTGAGTGGCCAAAAGATTTGCTCAAGACGGTGGCCAAACAATTTGTTAATGCCTCATCATAAATTTCAATCGCAGTCGCTGTTGGCATAGCGATAAGTTAATGATATGCAAACCAGTGTTGCAGCCAGCTATCTGGCAACGCTGGCAACTCTGGCAGCTCTGGCAGCTCTCTTGGGCAGCCAGGCAGACAGCTTCGCAGATTCATAACGAAGCAAAAAAGTTTGCTAATTAGATGGATATGCAATTAAGTAGTTTACCGACAGCGTGTCATTCGATATTTTGTAGCTGGCTGGCCATGACAACCCTGTCATGGCGACAACCCTTTGATGCACCCAAGCAGCCGGAAAATTGTTGCCCAGCTTTTGCTTTGCGTCCTTCAATGCGGCTTGCGTATAAAATTACGCGCTTCACTAATTTACTTATAAAACATTTATAATTAGCCAATGTTTTTGACATCCTTCCAGCCCTGAACAGGTGATTGGCAGAAACTCCAGAAACTTGAGATCACAATTGCAGATAATTAAAGCCAGAAACCACAAAAACAAGGATGAACAGATTACAAACTACAAAGAGTTTATCTCCGCAAGTGAGATATGTAAGTATCTCAACTATTTGCGAGAATTGAAGGAATACACTGAGATGTTCACACCTTACATAACATTGTACGTCAGTATCATATATTTTATACGCAACGTTTTGCTGGCTGCGAACATTAATAGAAAGACATTAAAACAACCTTAATTCAGTCCATTGCTTATCGAAAAGAGTTTGTCTATTAAGTACTTGATTAAACATTTTCTTTACCCGCAACGTTTTACTGGCAGATCACTTGGCCTAAACGAAGGCAAGCAATTCAATTCGAGAAAAAGCAGTTCATCCGCAAAGTTTTACTGGCTGATCAATGGACTGAAGAGTAAACGAAAGCAAGCAATTCAACTGCAACGTTTTACTGGCTGATCATGCAATTTATTCGCAACGTTTTACTGGCAGATCAATGGACTAAAGAGTAAACGTAAGCCAGTTAGTTTGATCCTTCGTCTTACACTTTCGGAACCAATTCTTAAAAGAGGGCAACCACCTGCAGCCGCAACGTTTTACTGGCTGCAGTGCATACTTGCTTTCAGAACTGATTTCCGTACAGTCCTAGAGTTCAGTCTTGTTTGCGTTTCCATTTAAGCGTTGACACCCTCCGCAAAATGATTCCAGTGCAGCGATACTCTTTACTTAAAACGCGAACAGGCAAAAAAGTAAAAGAAAAACGTGTACAAAAAATTAACCCATTCCCAGAGTCAACGGTAGAATGAAGCAAAAAAAAAATTTTGCCTTTGATTTCGCTTCGTTTCATTCGTTTTTTTTTTTTATTTCTTTTATGACATTTATTGCGACACAGGCCCAGCCACCCACGCCACGCCCACATCTATCACTGGTTCAGCACATTTGTCGACTTGCCTTATCCTGCCGGCAGTCTTTTCATCGTCCTGAGTCCTTTGCCAAGCTGACAGCTGAGCTGTCCAATAGGCAACGAGTCCTGAGTGCGAGAACAGAGAAGGGGAGAACAGTTAAACTGGAGAAGTGAGAAGTGAGAAGTGAGAACTGAGAACTGAGTAGGGGAAGGGGAAACTTATCAAAGGGCTGTTAACTGCCTGCTGCGAAGCTGCGGAAAAATGTCTTTTAATTAGTGTTTAATTGAATCGCCAACTGGAATTTTAATCGAAAATTGCAGCTCACAAAAGTTGAGTTTGACTTTTCCGCACAGTTTGCATTGTATCTTGAGCCAAATTGCTTGTTTGCCTTACAAACTCAGGCGGCCATTGATATAGAACTACAGAGCTCCTTCCCAAGAAGGGGATTGTGCCACACTCAAAGGGGATTAATTAAACATTGTGCATTTAAGTGCGGAGTGCGGTAAGTATTTAGGAGACTTTGATCATACTCAGATGCACTTTGATGGACACAATTATCATTGGGAATGAAAGCTAGAGGAAGGCAAATGTTAAGATTAAGTGGAGTTTATTTAATGAGAGTTAGAAATGTCTTACTATAGAAGACAATCCGAGAATATTGACATATACTGTAACAATGCTTCATACCCTGTACTCTTGTTATTTAATTTTAGATTCGGTAACCCTCCTTACGTAACCAAATCAAATCAGTTCGTTCCGCTAAAGCAGTTTTAATCTATTTGGTATTCAATGTAAAAACTATTACGTAACAATCAGACACCTGTTTTAAGGTCAACAAATTGAATTCAACTGCAACCAAAACTACGGGAAAAACAAATTTCACAATTATTAATGCTTTTATATAATATACCCATATGCTCATTAGGACGCATTCGAGGACAGCCCCTGGTTTTAGTCTTAAATTTAGGCATCAGTTGCAGAGCTTTATAAGAACTTTAATAAAGCTCATCAGTTCTTCAGGTAATGACTTATTAAAGAATCTTACTGATCTCATTGAAAACTTAAACCAAATAAAACCATCAAATTTTGTGAATGTTCAATATATATTTTCTTGTATGAATTACATTTGTATACATGTACTAAAATAAAACAATTTTATCCAGCCGTAGACTTCAGATCATACCCAGTGAGTTCCTTCTTCTCTTCCTTAGCTGCTGAGCAGCTGGCTACCAGCAATCCAACAAAAAGTATCTATAAGAAGAAGATAAGATATATTATATATATATTTATATGAATATGAATACTTACCAAGTAGGAAAGTTTCATGTTGCTGCAGTTTCAGTTCCAAAACTAGACTAAAACTTCAGTTTTTTCTATCCCACGATGTTAACTCAGGGCCTCATGTTTTACGTAACATTTTATAACTGTTTAAGTGGAACGAATTATAGTTACGTATGATTATTTTTGCTTACTCCCTTTCGTCCTCTCTCTTTCTCTCTCTCTCTCTCTCTCTTTCTCTCTTTCTCTCCCTCTCTCTCTGCATTAATAAGATCTTTAATAATACTAATCATTTCTTTAAGTCATTTAAGTCATTACGACTTATTGAGATCTCATCGAGAATTTACACTAAAGAAAAATATTAAGTTTTGTGTATGTTCAAAAATATATATTTTTTATTTGAATTTATCCAATTGCAGACTTCGTTGTGGTTTGAAAATTATAAACTTGGACAGTTTTGGTATCATGTAAAACATTGATGACTAAATACATTGAGAAATTTATAAGACTGTAGCATACTTTTATGCACTTCAGATAAATTACTTCAACTTATGTGTATTTTAAATGGAAACAATTTAAGCAAGAAGAAAAACGAAAAGACGAGCAAAACCGCTATTTGCACGCTTTACTATATTGTCAAGAAGGTTTGAAAAAAATATCGAAGAGGGTAAAAAGGGAGCAATATAATATTTTTCTTGTTATGCAGCGTATTTTCAATCATTAGTTTTTTAGGTAATAACTTATTAGAGGATCTCATTGATCATATTGAGAACTTTAACAAAATGAAACCATCAAATTTTGTGAATGTTCAATATATATTTTCTTGTATGAATTACATTTGTATACATGTACTAAAATAAAACAATTTTATCCAGCCGTAGACTTCAGAGCATTCCCACTGAGTTCCTTCTCCTCTTCCTTAGCTGCTGAGCAGCTGGCTACCAGCAATCCAACAAAAAGTATCTATAAGAAGAAGATAAGATATATTATATATATATTTATATGAATATGAATACTTACCAAGTAGGAAAGTTTCATGTTGCTGCAGTTTCAGTTCCAAAACTAGACTAAAACTTCAGTTTTTTCTATCCCACGATGTTAACTCAGGGCCTCAAGTTTTACGTAACATTTTTCACATTTAATACGCTGATGAATTATAACTGTTTAAGTGGAACGAAATATAGTTACATAAGAGTATTTTCGGTGAATATATCATGTTCCGATAAACATCCGCAGAACTCTCTTGCTCTCTCTCTCTCTCTTTTCCTACTTTAATCGTAATTACTCACGTGCTCTAATGCAATACATCAAACGTTCATTGTGCGGCAATAACTGGTTGAATGCTTCGGATTCCTGGGCTGGCCTTTGCCTGGTCTTGGCCTGGCTGTCGTCGTGGCCGTAGAAGCCTCTTGATGCCGCTTATAATGAGGATAATGATGCAGTGAACCACACGAGTGCTGCAACTGCATACACATACCACACAATAAAGTCGACAACAACGTGAATCCAGCTGCAGCGGGAGCTGCGGCAGCTACAAATTGCATCATTATGATTAACAGTAATTAATCTGAGCCCAGGCAATGATTATATAACATACTTTAATGCTCGTTAGGCCGCATTTGAGGGTAGCCCTGACTTAGGCAATAGCTGCAGAGCTTTATAATACTAATGAGTACTTTAGGTTCATTGGCCGATACGACTTAAGCTCTTTTTCTGGTTTTCCTGACTTAAGGAAAAATTGCAACATATACCTCGTACAAAATCTTGCTTCCAATGTAATTACATACCTGTCATTAGATACCCTGTCGTCTTTATCTAAGCCATTTCCAATCGACTTAGGGTTATAATTAATGAGTTCTGTGTCTTGCAGGATTTTCAGTATAGTTTTCGGGAGGGTTGATAGAGCACATCCTAAACTCATTTGTTAAATGGAATACTTCAATGAAGTTCTTATTGATATGGCTAAAGATTTTTATTGGGTTTTGGCATATTGAACTATTGAGCAAAATCGAAAACCTATTCCCAGCACCTTACGACTTAAAATGGACTTTTGGTAATAAATTATCGAGATCTCATTGATCATATTGAGAACTTTAACAAAATGAAACCATCAAGTTTAGTGAATGTTCAAATGTATATTTTCTTGTATAAATTACATTTGTATCTATGTACTAAAATAAAACAATTTTATACAGATGAAGACTTCAGAACACCATGACTGATGATCTGTTCGTCTTCCTTTTTAGCTGCTGAGCAGCCGGCTACCAGCAATCCAATGAAAAGTACCTATAAGAAGAAGATGAGATATATTTATATATATATGTATATATAAATAATTACGAAGTAGGAAAGTTTCATGATGGTGCAGTTTCTGTTCTAAAACTAGACTAAAACTTCAGTTTTTTCTATCCCACGATGTTAACTCAGGGCCTCATGTTTTACGTAACATTTTATAACTGTTTAAGTGGAACGAATTATAGTTACGTATGATTATTTTTGCTTACTCCCTTTCGTCCTCTCTCTTTCTCTCTCTCTCTCTCTCTCTCTTTCTCTCTTTCTCTCTCTCTCTCTTTCTCTCCCTCTCTCTCTGCATTAATAAGATCTTTAATAATACTAATCATTTCTTTAAGTCATTTAAGTCATTACGACTTATTGAGATCTCATCGAGAATTTACACTAAAGAAAAATATTAAGTTTTGTGTATGTTCAAAAATATATATTTTTTATTTGAATTTATCCAATTGCAGACTTCGTTGTGGTTTGAAAATTATAAACTTGGACAGTTTTGGTATCATGTAAAACATTGATGACTAAATACATTGAGAAATTTATAAGACTGTAGCATACTTTTATGCACTTCAGATAAATTACTTCAACTTATGTGTATTTTAAATGGAAACAATTTAAGCAAGAAGAAAAACGAAAAGACGAGCAAAACCGCTATTTGCACGCTTTACTATATTGTCAAGAAGGTTTGAAAAAAAAATTTGGAGGAGGGTAAAAAGGGAGCAATATAATATTTTTCTTGTTATGCAGCGTATTTTCAATCATTAGTTTTTTAGGTAATAACTTATTAGAGGATCTCATTGATCATATTGAGAACTTTAACAAAATGAAACCATCAAATTTTGTGAATGTTCAATATATATTTTCTTGTATGAATTACATTTGTATACATGTACTAAAATAAAACAATTTTATCCAGCCGTAGACTTCAGAGCATTCCCACTGAGTTCCTTCTCCTCTTCCTTAGCTGCTGAGCAGCTGGCTACCAGCAATCCAACAAAAAGTATCTATAAGAAGAAGATAAGATATATTATATATATATTTATATGAATATGAATACTTACCAAGTAGGAAAGTTTCATGTTGCTGCAGTTTCAGTTCCAAAACTAGACTAAAACTTCAGTTTTTTCTATCCCACGATGTTAACTCAGGGCCTCATGTTTTACGTAACATTTTATAACTGTTTAAGTGGAACGAATTATAGTTACGTATGATTATTTTTGCTTACTCCCTTTCGTCCTCTCTCTTTCTCTCTCTCTCTCTCTCTCTCTCTCTCTTTCTCTCTTTCTCTCTCTCTCTCTCTTTCTCTCCCTCTCTCTCTGCATTAATAGATCTTTAATAATACTAATCATTTCTTTAAGTCATTTAAGTCATTACGACTTATTGAGATCTCATCGAGAATTTACACTAAAGAAAAATATTAAGTTTTGTGTATGTTCAAAAATATATATTTTTTATTTGAATTTATCCAATTGCAGACTTCGTTGTGGTTTGAAAATTATAAACTTGGACAGTTTTGGTATCATGTAAAACATTGATGACTAAATACATTGAGAAATTTATAAGACTGTAGCATACTTTTATGCACTTCAGATAAATTACTTCAACTTATGTGTATTTTAAATGGAAACAATTTAAGCAAGAAGAAAAACGAAAAGACGAGCAAAACCGCTGTTCGCACGCTTTACTATATTGTCAAGAAGGTTTAAAAAAAAAATTTGGAGGAGGGTAAAAAGGAAGCAATATAATATTTTTCTTGTTATGCAGCGTATTTTCAATCATTAGTTTTTTATGTAATAACTTATTAGAGGATCTCATTGATCATATTGAGAACTTTAACAAAATGAAACCATCAAATTTTGTGAATGTTCAATATATATTTTCTTGTATGAATTACATTTGTATACATGTACTAAAATAAAACAATTTTATCCAGCCGTAGACTTCAGAGCAGTCTCACTGAGTTCCTTCACCTCTTCCTTAGCTGCTGAGCAGCTGGCTACCAGCAATCCAACAAAAAGTATCTATAAGAAGAAGATAAGATATATTATATATATATTTATATGAATATGAATACTTACCAAGTAGGAAAGTTTCATGTTGCTGCAGTTTCAGTTCCAAAACTAGACTAAAACTTCAGTTTTTTCTATCCCACGATGTAAACTCATGGCCTCAAGTTTTACGTTACATTTTTCACATTTAATACGCTGATGAATTATAACTGTTTAAGTAGAACGAATTGTAGTTACGTAAAAGTATAAGATAGAATTATACAAACAAGAGCGCGACACGTGCTGTAGGGTATCTAATTGCCGTGTAAGCCCGACTAAGGTTTTGTTTGTTATTTTATGTGCTGCTGCTCTTTGTAAGCCTAGCAATAAAACGCTGTTAGCTGAATATTTTTGGGCTCTCAGTTCATGTTCCGATTAACATCCGCAGTGAACTTTCTACCCATCCCTCTCCACCCCTCTCACTTTCGCACAATCTCTCGCTCTCTCTGTTTGTCCTTAAGCCGGAATCCTTGCCAAGTGCATGCGGCATTCCGGATGTTGTGACATTTTGGTAAGCGCACAAAAATTTCAGCATTTTTACAAAAGCGAGCATCGAGAATGCACGCCGATAGCTCTTTGTGTGTGCTTATTTTTCTTCTTCTTCCTTTTTTATATTCCACATACATGCGAGTATATACATTTCTATATGTTTTGTGCTATATATTTTGCTTAAATATTCAAAGTGTTTGCCGTTGCCAGCTCTTTCATGCCATTGAATTTGACAATCTATAGCCCAACCGTTTGTTTGGACTCTATGCTGGCTTTCCACTCATATATCTCATATATATTATATACACATATATATGTGGAGCTTGTGTGCATAGATCGAATTTTTATTTTATTTTTGTGACGTTTTGAACACACAAATATGTGAGTTTTGTTCGAATACATATAGATTTAGCTTTGAATCAGTTAAATGGCTTAAAGATATATAAAAATATAAAAGATTGTTATATTACTTAATATATAGACTTTAACAAATTAATTGGAAGACAAGAATAAAATGAATTCTGTTTTGATTTATAATTGCAAAAGAGTTGAGGATTAACGCAAGGTCTTAGAGCTGTTCTCTCTCTCTCTCTCTCTCTCTCTCTCTCTCTCTCTGTCTCTCTCTCTTGCTCTCTCTCTCGGTTTCACTCTTACTGATGCTTGCATATGTGAAATGATGCTGAAGGGCGAACTAACTGTAAATTGCAGCAAAAGCCAATTGCGAATGTTTGAAAATTGTTTTGTGTATGCAGCAGCAGACAAAATTAGAGTCTGGCAACGCTCGGAGTATAAGGACAATCAGGACGAGCATATATATATACCGATATAGAGACGGATACAGATACAGTAAAATATACTTAGAATGTTGCACTTGCCCATTCCATTTGACTGCCACAAGTCGCTGCAGTTGCAGAGGGAGCATGACAACAGCAACGGATTTGGATTGCTTGCCTTTTACACACACACACACACACACACACGCACACTGACGCCCAGGTCTGTGGTTTAGGGTAAGCAGCAGCAGCAGCAGCAGCAGCAGAAGTGTTTGTTGTATGCAACTGATTGCAAAGGATTTTATGGTTGCCAATGGTGAGGATGGCGACATTGCAAAAATACACAACAACAACAATAGCAACAACAACAACAACAACAACAACAACAACAGCTACCGATCGCAGCTGCAGGCACAGGGGCAGATGATGCAACGCTCTTAAGTGCAGTCGGTTGCCAGACAAGCCATGATAGGGGCAGCTGCTGCACACGGTGAAGGCAATAGGGGCAGGGGTGGGGTAGCGGGTGCGTTGTTGCCACATAAGGTGTCGCTGCAGAGTGCGAAACACGAGCCCATGACAACAGCAACAGCAGCAGCAGCAGCAGCAGCAGCTTTCGAAGTAGCCGTAAAATGCCAACATCAGCATTACATGCGGCAATTGCTGCTGCGGATTTGCAGTTTAATGTCGATGCTATCGAAATGGAATCCTGAAAAGTAGACGTTGTTGGCATTACGAATGTGTGCACAACTCTACGAGTGTGTGTGTGTGTGTGTGTGTATATATATATGTGTGTTGTGTGCTGCAACTGTTCCACAGTTTTGATTAGCTTAGGCCAATTGCCAAGGCGTTTGCCTCACGCTTGCATTAGGCCAAAAGCTGCTCCCAAATGAAGCGTTCCATTAAGCTTGACTTTAAATTGCAACTGTTAACTGTAAACTTCAAGCAGTTTGCATTTAAGGCCAACAATTAATTAATTGCAATTGTTTTAGTTGTGTTCCCAACTTTATTTATTCAATTTAAATGCTTATTTAAATGGGATTTTGTTTGTTTTATTCATTTGCTGAGGGAGAGAGATAGAAAACGAAGGAAAAAGAGACGTTAGAAATAATAGAAAATTAATTGGTGTAGCTCGTAATATATATCTATCAATCCAAGAGTCGAGATAAATGTTTAAATATTTAACTTTTTAGCTATCTATGTTAGAAATATTAGAGATTTATTTCTCTCTATCTGTCAGTCAGGCTTACTATTTATCAATTAAACTAAATATATACATATATTTTTGTATCCATCTATATATCTGTCTTTTTAGCCATCTGTGTGTCTATCCATCTTCTGAATCTCTTTCATCTATCTGTCTTCCGAATGTCTTCGATGTAAATAAAGCTCCGATACTTGCAACATTTGCAGCTTGGACACAGATGTGGAAAACGTAGCGGAAAATCAAAAGGTTTCACGTGCCACAAATGAATTCCGTTTTGCCACTCAGCCTTTGTTGTAGATCCAACATCCAGAGGCAGCCCCGATGTTGTTTTTCTTATCAAACGCATTGATTTGATTTTCAAAAGCTTGCAAAGCATTTACATTTGTGTGTGTGTGAGTGTGTGACTGCGTGTGTGACTGCGTGTGTGTGCGTGCTCGTTAACAAAAGATACTTACATATGTATGCATTGTATCTTACAGATACTTGCCGGCATTTGCCTTTGTGTTTGGTAGCCACGTTTTTTCTTTCTTCCCTCTGCTTTTGCTTGGTTAGATTTAAATGCCGAAATTTCAATGCTGCACACATCACGACACCGGCGAATCCCACCTGCCACGCCCCCCGCCCCCATCCGCTCTTAAGGACATATGCACAGTGTCCCATGGGTGTATCTAACTCTATGTCTGTAACTGTGACTGCGTGTATGTGTGCGCATGTGTGTGTGTGTGTGTGTGTGTGTGTGTGTGTGTGTGTGTGTGTGTGTGTGTGTGTGCGTAATCGACTCGCATGCGGGGCACACGTGAAAGTGTAATCACTTGTACTTAATATTCAGATGATGACAATGTGACAATCAAAATGGTTCCAGGTCGCCTATCTTACCCCGTCTGCCACACACTCCCTCTCTCCCTCTCTCCCTCTCTCTCCCTTTCTTTCTGTAGGTTAATGTGGAGGATGACGTTATGGCAATCTGATTATTATATCATCGTTAGAAATAATGCCTCTTTTCCGAGCATGCAAATCGAATTCCCTTCGCTGATTTTCCACAGACATCAAACGCATTAGGAAACTCCTTCGAAGCATTTTGAATTCTAAATAGGTAATTTGTTTTTATTTTTATGCTAAGCATTGTTTGCTTATGCATTTATATTCGATTTATAAAGAAAGCTGAAAACTGAATATTCAATATGAAATAGACGCCATTTGCTGTTGTTGTTTACAATTCATTTGCCTGAATGGCTAAAGGAGAATAATTGATTAATTGGAGACTAATTAAATATTATATTTATCTAAAATATATTAAATGCATATGCATTGAAATATAAATCATTCATTGTACTTACTAATCAATCTGTAAATCTCTTTATATATTTAATTGTTCATTACATTTAAAGATAAATTGGATATTCAATATAGATCTATTTATTAATGTCCGATCTATCTAGCTATGCTACCAAGCTTGTCGGCTATCTATCATCTATCTTTCTAACTTTTTATGCCACTATCTAGCGTTATGTCTAATCATTATTCTTCATCTTACATCTCACTTTTCACGCACTCTAACTTTCAAGATTTACAATAATAAAATTGCATAATTTCAAGTCTCCCTCGCGCTGTTTTCATATCTCACATCTCACTTTTCTTATACTCTCCCTTTCTAGATGTTTGCATCTATTTAATCTCAACTAATTGAAGAAAGTTTGTCTTATAGTTAAACACCTTTATAATTACCTTCATCCACAGTAATTAAATGCTCTCATTTATATTTATTAACGCACTATTTAACTTCATGAAATGATAAACTGCAGCAGCAGCAAAAATTATAAATAAAAAATGAACAACTCGCTGTGTGTGTGTGTGTGTGTGTGTGTGTGTGTGTTAAGAATACAAATGTGTAAAGAATGGTTGTTTTTGTATAAAAAAAAGAAGGAATACTCACTCACCCACACATTGGCGAGGCATAAGAACGAAAAATAAACTGTTGATGAGTGTGCAGCAACATGCGCCGCGACTTGTTCAGCTTCAGTGCAACAGGAGGCGGCGTGTTAATCCAGAAGGGGCAACAACAACAACAGCAACAACAACAACAATAGCAATGACCCTCGACGGCAAGTGCCAAACTCGTGATGAACTGAAGCTGGAGGAGTCTCTGGCCAGTGGCCCTCGAACTCGTGGGCTTTTGGCTTTTCATCACGTCAAGATTTTCAGACAGCCGCACGTCGCGGCCGCATTTCATGTTTTCCTTTGAGCCTTTTCCCTTTGCACTTTTATGGCCCAACAATAACAACAGCAGCAGCAACAACAACAGTTTTTCTTCTTTTAACGCCAGCCATTGCCATAATAAGGCATTTCGTTGACTGTGCCACGCCCTCCCGCCCACCTAAATGGGCGGCTGCTTTATGTTGTGTGTGTTTTACTTGTATGTTTTTTGAAGATTCTCTGACCGTCACTTTAAAGCGAATGTCAGATTGTTATGCAAGCATTTATAAGCTGCTTTATCATCCTTGTTACTCATACGCACTGTTGCACTCAAAGAGAGGAAGAGAGGTATACAACTAGTTGAAGGCGTTCAGCTAGGGTAAACTTTGTCAAGTGGATTGCAATGAAATCCTCTTTTGCATTCCCCTTCTCCACCTCCCTCTCCATTCCGATTTCTGCTTTGGTTTGTTTGTTGTTAATTTCCATATGCAACATCAATCTGTAATTATGTGGTTGTATTTTTCATTTTAATTGCAACTTAATTAAATCAAATATATTCCACATTTAATTAGATATTTGCTGCATTTAATCAGAAATATTTAATATATATAAATTGTTGTTGCCTTTTAGGCATTGCATTTAATTAAACAATTTTTTCGGTATTAGCTTACGTTGCGGTTGCAGCTGCTTTTGGGGCACGGTTTTTATATTTCATGCCCCCATATGTTGCCATGTTTAATTGCTTTATAAAGCCGCAAAGCAAATGCTGCCACGCCGAGAGACAAACGCAGACAAAGAAATAAACCCACATTATGGTATTTAGCAAAGGAGTTGAACATGAAGGCGGCAACAAGGCAGCACAAAAAACAATTACACACACACAGATACACTCACACTCACTCAGACAAACAAAGCTGAAGACAACAGCGCGAAAGGCAATTTTAACTTTTGTGTATACCTCATGGAAAAGTACTTCACATTGTTCTGCCATAGAAAATTTTGTGGAAAGCTCGTTTAAAACACTTGTGTCCTTTATGCAGTGGATTACGAATAGACTCCGCATATGCTGCCTTGCGGTTCTCTCATTAGCAACAAAAAAATCATACACACACATATATATATATATATATATACTCAATTAATTTCACATTTAAGCATTTGTTTAAATATTTTCGTTTTGCATACATTCAATGCGCATTTATTTATTTGGCTTTCATGAATAATTTTCACAGATTATTAAAATTCAAATTGTTAATTATCATTCACCAGCTAATATTGTTCCAATATGCCAGCCATATCCGATCCTATTCAGAACAATCTATAGTTCCTGTTATTCCAAGAAAAATGCCCGAATTTGTAGAATCTCACGATATTCCTATTTATAGGTTATAAGTTGCTACTTATATATATCCCATAATCCCACTTACATGCTGCAATCACAAATAATTATAATTCGAATGCTATATACTATATATATATATATATATATATAGGGTACATACCACTCGACACAAAATGCATTAAAATTTTAAGAATTAAACTCTTTGAATGTTAATCTTCACCAGGGAAAAGCGATGCAATATTTGTACAATACGCGATTACAGTTAAGTCGGACAGATCGGGAAATATCTGTCCCAGAAATTCCAAAAGTACCGGCTGATTGCTAACTATCTCGTAATACTCTTCATAAGAGATAACGCCATCCTTGTCCAAATCAAATTTGTTAAAAATAAACTCCGTCATATCCTACACGAATCAGTATCAGAATATATATATAGCATATAATTATAATATTTGTTTAGGGGGATCTTAATATACGTACCGCCTGCAACTCTTTGACCTCGTCGTCATCCTCGCCCACAAAGAAATTGTTGATGGCCATGCCCACAGTTTCGCGGTTCAGCACGCCAGATGAGGAGGTTGTATAAACCTGAGATATGACATATATAGTCTTAGATCTTATATAGATAACTTGTTGATAGCCACCTTATATGCAAACTGAATGCGTTCCTCCAAGTTCTTGCTGAGGAACACGGAGAAGAGCTTCATCCATGCCTCCGGGCTGACAAATACCACATCAGCAGTTATATTCAACAATATGCGCTCTATAATGCTCATATCGTAGATGCGAAAGAGCACCAGGAATAGATTATACATTTGTTTCTTTTTCATTAGCTTGGCGGTGGGTCCGTTGATCTGCACGAATTTGTAATAGATGATCAGAAGGCAGACAACTTCAGTGTTGGAAAACTCCGTTGAGGCGGTAAACTGTTTGATCAAACTGCTGTAGAGCGTCAGGAATTTGGTATTGGCCATGTCATCCATGGTGGTATCGATGCGATTCATCTTGGCGCCTTTTTTGTTAACTCGCCTCCTCTATAAGATATGTGATAATATGCGACTAAGACCGTTATCTGTGATTTCTTTTACTACGTGTTAAAGTGCTCTATTTAATTTTGTACTTCTATAAAAGCCTACTCAAAAGATATATAACAAATGTATTATGTAAATGTCGTGCTAAACAGTCGATACAATACAATAGAATAGAATAATATCATGTCGAATCTTACACAGTATACTTTTCCAAAATAAATTTGACTCTTGACATTTTTGAGAGTAAGTATATGATTGAGAGTATCGGATGAATTGAAAGATATTCGCTATATGCAATATATATATTTGCATTTATAAAAGGATGTTAACAGACTGATCAAATAGACCCCCTGCAGAGGGTGTTTAAAAATATTCGCTTGATGAAATGTGACTTAAAGCCAGATTTTGTGTTCATCTTGAGGGCCGCGAATGCGCAATCCTATAAATGATGTGAAATAATCCACATTCTTCTGGGGTTTTTGCAGTCTGCTTACGAGTATTTTGTGGGTCTGGCTGTCACTCAAAAAACAGGAACAGCAACAACAACAACAACAACAGCAGCAAAAACAAAACAAAATGTAACGAGCGCAATTTAAAGGCAATAAAAACGAAGCAAAGACATAAAAAATACATCAGAGTCCTTACGCAGGATTCTATGTGTGGGTGTGTCCATTTTTTTTTTGTTTTTTTCAAATAAATATTTCAATGGAAAAATGTTTAAAGCCGTGCGCATGAGAAATGCGAATATAATAATCCACGCCACGCACCAGCCAGAAGGATGCGAGGATGCGAAGGATGCGAGGATGCGGCGAAGGACTTCACTTGGAAATCGGCGGAAATGGTCGTGCAGCCATTTTGTTTTTTGGGGTAACAAATGTTGCCAGCCTTTCGGGGCCCGACTCTTGTAATTGTATGCCACACATGCTGTCATACATGCGGCTTTACAACACCCACACCCTGCCCCTGCCTCTTCCCCTTCCCCTTCTCCTTCTCCTTAGCCCCCTCTACGACACGGCAGCATAACAATAAAAAAAGATTCACGCGCCTTAATGTCGGCAAGTTGACAACACGGAGTGTTAGCGGATTTACAACACAACCGCAACACACACAACACACCACACACACACACACCACACACACACAGACATAGAGGCATATGTAAATATACTAAAGCCAAAGGATTTTTATTGTGCTTGGCAAACAGTTTTGATTGATACATTCTACATTTGGTATTTTAAAGGACTTAGCGCACAATTTCTTAAGCATGACAAATTTGTTTAGATTTGTGGCTTTAAGAATTACACAATATTGCAATTTTATTCATTTAATTGTAATTAATTGAATTGAATTGAATTGATTTATTCTGCAGTCATGCATCGGTGCTAGCTTTGGTCTTACCTCAAAAACCGAGCAACTGGGGTGTACCTTTAATTATACCGTTAGTGGCCAGTATATTGCACTCAACCTAATTACACACTTGTCTATATGTATGAATCTATATATGTGCATTTATATATGTATGTATGCGGGTGCTTTACATGCATGCAAATGTATAAAACATGGCCGCCGCCTGGCTTGTGGTAAAGTCGGTTAAGTAGCTCATTAACTTCAATTCAATCAATCAATCATTTGATTGAAAACGCATTCACACAAAGAGCGCAGCTCTTAACGGTATCAAGACAGATGTGAGATACAATTTCTGTTTAATTATGAATTGAAATTCAAGCTGAAACAATTCAACAATTTAACAATTAAACTCTTTGTGGATTACATTTGGGGTTCGAACCCGGAAATACAAGTCAAATAAATAGCTGTGCTACTTACCAAGCATATATAATCGTTCATCTAGGCCTTGACAAACACCCTAACAACAACAACATAATACCCTATAAAATATAATTGAGCACAGTCCCAGATCTTTTCCACTTTCATAACCGGCGAACGCTTTTCGAGTAATTATTATTTGACAAGCATTTTAGGTATGCAGCTAGTTAAGACCGTAATTAGAACCATTTTCTTCTTGCTATTCTTCTTATTTTTTGGCAGACAACAAGAAGAAGAGCGTCGATTTCAGCCATTGGACAAGCCAACGTGAAAGTAAGAGCCACTTATATAGAAACTTCTCTGCTGTCACGCCCGCCCGCCCACTCTCTATCTCCTGCCTCCCCCAGCCTCTCCCAGACCCTCATCTTCGCTTCCTTCCGGCTGCTGGCAACAATGGCTGCAAAACAAAGAGCGCTGCGAATCAGTTGCAGTTGCAATTATAATTTCAATTTTACGATTTTTGAAGTACATTTCTGGTTCGGCCAAAACAACAACAAGTTACCCCCTGCCACGCCTCCACACCCCCTGGCAACGGCTTCTTCTGTTGTGTGCTGCGAAGTGCTTAGTTTTAATTCCAGCTGCAGAAAACAAAGGCGCAGAGCACATAAGAAGCTGGGGGAAACTATCATGAATGGAGCCCAACAACAATTGCTCAGCCATTTGTACAATGTTCTTCTTATTTATTTTTTATTGCTCCACTTTCTCTGTTTTTGCTGTACCGTATTTTGTGTTCTTTTTCTATACTTAATTAGTGTAAAGAGCTGATATAGTGCAGCTACGTGAGAGATTATTAAGAAAGTGCAATCAAAGCTATTTGTTGCTCTGCTCGTTGCGAAGAGCTTTTCAATCAAGCTTGAACTACGTATGGAAAATGTGGCACACACACATATGAAGGTATGTGACTGCTTACATAAGGAATAAATATAAAGGGGATAAGCGTGAGGTAAATAAATGGTGTAAGGGGCTTCAAATATATAAATAGCTATACACTCTGATCTTCAGCATGTATTGATAATTAGTCATTAGCTTATCAGAATTACAATTATATAAGAAACAAGGAGTAGACTAGACTAAATACCGTTGCATTAATTCAACATTTACGATATATAGCTACATACTCTAACCTTATCCTGTATTGCTCATACGTAATAAGCTTGATATTATAATTACAATTAAAATTACATTAGAAACAAAAAGAAGACACTTAAATATCGTAATGTTTTTTAAACATATATAAAGCTATTTACTCTGATTATTTTCCTAGTTAGTTAATTATTATAATTACAACATTATAAGAAATAAAAGGCAAGCAGTTAAGTATCGTAAAGTTCTACAGACTGTAATCTTTATCAAGTGTTTAGTATTGCCTAATATAAAAATAACAACAAAAGTTAATTACAAAAATAATATATAGTTAAATATATATAGTTATTGAGGAAATGTAATTAATTTTGAATGCTACAATGAATTTAAGATCCCTTGGGTAATTGTTTCAGTTTGCAACTAGTTTTAATTTCTCTTTATAAGGCCAACAACTTAAACTACAAAGTTTTCGCCTAGTTGCACAGTTTGAGAAGCGTTTGGCCGCCAATTGATACGCCCCATTGGCCAGTGGGCGGGGACTAGGTGCCATGTCCACTGTGAGGTAGGTGGAGAGAGGGAGCAGAAGGGAGAGGGTCGCTCGGCAAGTTTACCAATAAAATTAAAAGTTTGGCCGCTCTATATTTGGAATTGAAACTAGAAAAAATTGTGATGGGAGCCGCGGTGACGCCGCTTCGTGCTGCATGCAACAAACTTTTGATTGCCAATAAGGAATTACAGGTGATAATACAACATAATCTGCCACGTAGCCAGAGCAGCAGCAACAACAACAACAACAACATCAGCAACTCACAGCTTTGCCTAGAAAATTGTATTTGAAATTTATTTATTCATTTTATTATCTATGTTGAAATGTTGCAGCAGCTGTAGATTGAAGTTGATAAATAGCTAAGCCACAAAAATAAATTCAAAGGTAAATGTAAAATAAGTATTTTGCTAATTGGGAAACCCCAAAGAAAAAGTTCAAATGTTCGCTTTGATTTATTTCAAGCATAAATCGAACAATTTCAAAGCTAATAAGAGCTCAACTAATCTGCATATTTATCGATGCTTGCTTTTATAACTGTTGCTTATATACACATATACATATACATATATAAACATATATAAATCTTGATATGCTTGACGGCACTTCACCTGCTGGCCAAGACTTACAACTTGCAGCGACTTTCAACGTCTTTAAAGTGAAACTTTTTGCGGAAAGTCTTGCAAAGTTTATTTTCGAATATTGTTAAAGGCTTATAACCAAAAGCAGATTATTCCAGGTGAACAAAGTGCGAAGTGGTTATGAAAGAAAATAACGGCTCAATTGTTGGCCAAGAATTGTTCACCTGGAGTCCGGTTCCGGCTCCGATTTTTTAACTGTAAGACTTGACAAATTAATTAAATTTGGGCGAGTGGACCAATCAAAGCCAGAAACTGAGGAAGTTGGCAACTAACGTTAGTTGCAGCTGCGACCAGGCCAAAAAATGTTGCAGGCAAGCAGTGAAATAATTTTAAAAGCTATTTATAAAAATTCATTTCAAAGTTAAGTTTGTTACAACGGCTGACCTGATTTTGAGTTTCATCTGCATTTAATTACAAAAAGGGATGCGCTGCCAAAAGCAGCGCCAACTAAAAAGTCAACACAAGCAAATTTCAATAATAAAACTGAGTCCTCGTCCTCCTCCTCCTCCTCGTCCTCCTCCTCCCCTTCTCTTCCTCTTCCAGGCACCTCCTAACTGTCCAATTTGAAGGAGTTTCCGTTGAGCTTTGACGCCAAGCAAGAAAAGAAGAAAAACCCAGCGGAAAATGTCAACGAAACTGTCCTTGGAAAAGTGCTCGATGAGTGCAGCTGCGATGGCGGCTTCCTTATTATTGCGGATGCTTCCATCTGAGATGTCTGTGAAAAATTTCAAGACGATCAACGAGTCTTAAAACAAAGAGAATTTCCATTAAGTGCGAGTACTATATATTGGGAGATTCTTCTTATACACAGATGTTATCTTGCACTTCTCTTTTATACCCTGATACCAATTAAAATGGGTTAACAGGGAAAGAGGCGTGGCGTTCCGTCTGTCCGTCTGCCTGTCTGTATGTCAGCTTGTCCGTATGTAGGAACGCGTCGATCTCAGCAACTAAAAGAGCTAGAGACTCGAAATTTTATATGTAGGCTCTCCCATAACACGCGCACATCGAGTTTGTTTTCGATTATCGATAACTGTTTCCGTTTTCTTGTTATCGGTAACACCTTAAGAGCTAGAAGTATCAAACTTTCACTAAATGAAAGGACACCCTGTTTAGCATTACAGTATAATCAAAGAGCAAGACAATATCCAATATCCAGACTCCAAAGCATTCTCTTGCAGCACATCCACACAAAAAGAAACGAAACAGAAACCAGTTGCAACTAACGGGACTTCAGGAGTCGCCACCTCAGCAAAAAAAGTGGCCAAGGAAGAGCTTTTGGTGGGGACAAAAGAATAATTGTTTTCACGAATAGGTCAGCAATGGAACCCACGTTAAATTCGCAGCCACCTCTGAGCTCCAGTTGAAGGAGTCCAAATGTGGGTGAGGGGGGATGACTGCTGGGAATTGGGTTTAGAGAGGGGTTGAAATCCAAATAGACGAGCGCTTGGGTCGCGCTGAGGTCATGGAGCGGCAGTTGTTGTTGTTGTTGCAGTCAAAATAGTGGCACATGCAGCTGGTTGCCAGCCAAAGGGAGACGGGGAGAGGTTAACGAGTGCGAGAGGGAGAAGAGCACGCGTTGCTATCAAAACAATGAAGAATAATTAAAATTCGCCCTCAAACAATTTGTAAACGCGGCGGAAGTAGCTGCGAGACGGCCAACAGCCAGGGTTGCCAACACAACTCAAGTGCGACGAGGGCGTGAGGGCGTGTGGGCGTTGGGGCGTTGGGGCGTTGGGGCGTGGCACCGCCACATGCTCATAAATAAATTTATGTTTACTGAAGTCTGGGGGCGTTGCAGCAGCAGCAGCAGCAGCAGCGGCAGCTCGATTTTGGTGCAGCACCAGCTGCGCATAAATTGTTGCCAGTTGGCGGCAACATCTGACATCGTGGCGCGAAACAACACGTTTTTGCAATTACCCCTGAAATTTCGAAATTGTTATCATTCCAAAGTATTCTATGGGCCGGAAATTGCCAAATTGTTATCCAATGCCGAGCGCCTGGATCGCTCGGCACTTCCTGTTGATATGAGGCCAGCTCTCCACAACCCGTGGCGCCCATCAAATCGAATTAATCAATTTCCCACACTTCGGATCTTAAATTAAAGTTGATTTAAAAGCTGCCCTGCAGGCCTATATAACTAAAAATATGATGCAGTTTTGATGGAAGAGTTTCATAGAAAAATGATAAGGCTTGTAATCTTAAAGGTTATTAGAGAGATCTTTGAAGAATGAGAAAGCTGCGACATATGTTATTAGAGCTGAAGCGCAGGTTGTTTAAGTTTGTCTATCGATTTGAAAAGAAAGGAATCTGTTCTTAGGTAACGAATATAAGAGCGGAAGAGCAGGTTGATAAGGTCAGTTTAAGTCATCGGTTAGAAGAGAAAGGAATCTGTTCTGAGGTTAGCTTAGACTAAGATTCTGGCGTAATTAAAAAATATGGAGTATATGATAATATAATATAATCTAATAATATCGATTATTAATCGACCAAAAAGTAAGGAACCTGTTCTTGGCTTAGATTAAGATTGTGGTGCATTAAGGATATCCAGTATATGATAATATAATAATCTACTATAGTCTGTGCTGTAGATAAGTATTGCATACATCCGGTGTAAGTTATCATATTTATGCTAGTATGTAGAAGCCTCACTCTATTAACAAGCATAAAATGTAACTAACTTTGTTAGCTAATCATAGAAATCATAAAAGGCACTCACGGGACTAACTTTTTATAATAATGCTTCATAATTAGACAACACTTTGATCGGGTTAACCCTTGATTTAATTTAACAAATTTAATTAAAGTTGTAAGCTTTGCACCCATAAGAAAGAGTAGAGAAAGAGAGAGAGAAAAAAGAGAGAGGGAGAAAAAAAGCGAGTATTAATATCTAGAGGGAAAGCGTAAAAGTCGTGCAGGACCAAAGTCTGGGCACATCCTTTGAAGCACGCAAATAATCCCGCAAAACCGAGCGCTTAACTTTTACCCCAACATTTATGCGGGGCAGCAGGATTTACTTTTTGTCTGCCACGCCCCCTCGCCACTCGCCCCTCGTGCCACTCGCCCATACGATTATTTGTATCAAAAAGACAATTTTGTTGCCATTATTTTTATTTTTTTTTTCGTTCACAATGTTTTTGCCATTTAACACAAAGTTAAAATGTCAACGATGTCTGATCGTGTGCCTCACTCGAAACAACAACAACAAGAACAAGATATAGCCGCTGTCATGAGAGTGATGGATAGATAGATGAATGGATGGATGAATGAAAGGATGAATGGATGGATGGATGGATGGATGGATGGATGGATGGATGGATGGATGCTTGGCCAGCATCCAAACTGTTTGCATTGGCTCTTTCTGCCGACTGAGACGGAGGCTGAAGTTGAAGCTTTTGACTGCAACTAAAACAGAAACTAAAACTTTGTGCACACACCTATGTACACACTCACACTCACACTCACACACACATACATACGCAAGCCTGTTAACAACATTGAAACCCTGTCCGCCAATATTTTGAATACAAACAAGTCAAAGGGCCTCTAAACGAGCTCCAGCAATTAACTTTGAATACAACATTGACAAGAAGTTTAGCATATATAAAGTTATTTAGCGAGTCGAGTATATATAGAAGATGAAGAAAGTATATGCATATATATGCATAAGCTATAAGATTTAAGATACAGTATAAAAGTAAATAGAAATTTTTCTCCTAATTTATAAGAACTGAAACTCCTTGTTTCGCTTAAACAGAATAATAAGTAAGATATATATACATATATATAAATATATGATATATTGATATATTTGTACACGTACAAATCTCAAAGTTGACATAAGTTATACGGAAATATTTGTTTAATAGGTCTTCGAGCAAGTAATCATTCCTGCAGGCATCAAACTTGGAGACTGCCTCACTTGCACATACCCTGTACGCTGGCTAAGCTGTGCTTGTCTCATAATCTACAATATACCCTTTTTATTAGCCATATTCAAGGGGTATGCATAACTAGCTTGTTTGCCATAAGGCTTATATCATACATCTGGCTTACAAACTGTCTGACCGGCAATTGTTGTTGAGTAAACGCACGTATTTATATGCGCATCTGTGTGTGTGTGTTTATGTGTGAGTGTCACCAGCATGCAAGCATATGTATGTATATATGTATATGTATGTATGTATATATGTGTGTGGGTGTGTGTGACACTCTTGAGTTTCTTTTGCCTCTATTTGTAGTCATAATATTAGTTTATGCTTTTATTTGCTGCTGCAAATAAGCAAAGTGCCACGCCCCTCTCCGCCCACGACACAGTCTTTTGTTCTGTTTTGTTTGTGCATTGAGCAGGTCCCGAGGCTCTGTTCCAGCATCCTCCGAAATCTGTTCCTTTGGCAGTGGAGGAAAGAGGAAGATTAATGCAATTGGGTAATCTAAATATACATACATACATATATACAATTATACATGTATATCATTTATATATGTATGTATGTGTTAATGGTTTGTCTAAGAGTAATTTAGACTTAAGATGAATTGCTTAATTCTATATACAATTATATAAGTAATCACATTTATGTGAAATAAATGACTTCATAGCTGAAATTAATTTGATTTAATATCAATTTATTTTCATTTTGGATCACAATCTTGACATATTGATAGCAAATAAGAACTATCGATAACATTCGGAACCACATCGAACTATTCTCTAGTTCATTGCTCTACGCTGATTCATTTGAGCTATCAAAATAAATGAAGAGCACAATTCTTACTCTCTCAGTCGCTGTTTTAAACTTAGCTAAGCTTTGCAATCATAAACAAAGCCAATTTTATTTGCGTTGCGTTTCGTTAAGTCAGCGTTTTATATTTTCTTCCTCATCTATTGGGTGCGGTATAGTATATAGAGAGAGACCCACATTTATATACAAATAGAATTGCAAAGATTTAAAAACAAAATATGGAAATCAAAATAATTCATAAAATACTTATGAATAGTGCAATCGGGCATATTGGCTTTGTGTAATCTCCTAATCTAAAAAAGAAAAAAACAAATCTGTGCATAAGATCGAAAAAGTAAAATAAATATTATTGTTACAAACAAAAGAATAAGATTGTAATCCAGTGTATGAGGAAGTCGCATTAGTTATCAAATTCCGCGGAACATACATAAATTCTTTTATCAGCCTAATGTTTCCAAAGCAGTGCTCGAGAGATGTTCATTATCCGAGCTATGGGGAATATGACTCAATTAAATTTATCAACTGCTCTTTAGTTAGTTTCTTAAAATTTGTTTGCCTAGTTGTATTAAGTCTTGTGTGTACCAAAGGCGGAGTCACAGTCTAAAAGTTATTGCTGCCAGAAAGTTCTAGTAAAGAGTGTGCAGTGTATGTTGCATTCGGATAAATATTAAATATTGTGCAGCGTGCAATTCAAGTGTAAGTGAGTTTTTCATTTGCAGTGTATGTTGCAGTCGGTTATATATTGAAAATTGTGCAACATAGTATGAAAGTTTTGTCTGTGGTAAGCTTACTGTTTACAGTGTATGAGGTAGTCGGATAATGTTGAGGATCGAAGGGTTGTCTTAATATCAACTTTTCATCTTCTGTTGATGATCACCTAAATGTGGTCAGTATTCCACTTGCAGTGTAAGACGTAGTCGGATACCCAATTTAAAAGCTCATAACATTCACCAAATGATTAAAATCCAGATTAATAGCTAATACGACGGCATTTATGATTACATTGTATGAGGGATCATTTACTGGAGGTCTGCTTTGTAAGGCCCGAAAGCGCGGACATGCTCGCGGATGCGCACCGCATTGATGGCTATGAAGCCGCCGGCGTCTTGGGGCACGTAGCCGCCGTGGACATCCATGGAGACCAGCTCCTGGTTGTAGAGTGCACCCACTTTGTCGGCCGCCTTGCGGGCAATGGCCCGGCAGTAGCCCGGCGCCAGCTCGATGGTCACCTGCCCGGTGACATGCTCCTCGGCCAGCTCGATGCAGCGCCGGACGTAGAGGGCCTCCGGACTGAACCAGTGGCCATTGTAGACGTAGTCGGACATGCGATCCCGCAACAGTTGCTTGGTGCGCAACACCTCGCGGTCCAATGCAAACACCTCCAAGTCCTGGTGTGCTGCGTAGAGTATCGTGCCGGCGGGCGTCTCGTAAACTCCCCTAGACTTCAGTCCCACGTATCGGTTCTCCACAATGTCGATGCGTCCAATGCCGTAGCTGGCCCCCAGTTTATTGAGGAATGCAAGCATGAGCATCGGCGTCTCGTACTCTTGGCCACTGGCCAGATCCTCAACCCTGATGGGCAGTCCTTGCCTGAAGTGGACGGCGACCCGGTGAGGCGTCGTGGGCGCCTGTGTGAAGGGATCGACGGTCAGCTCGTAGAGACTGCTGGGGGCCACAGTGTTTGGGTCTTCGAGCACGCCCGACTCGTAGCTGATGTGCAGCATGTTGGCATCGGTGCTCCAGGGAGTCGCCGGCTTGGCTGTCACCTCGATCCCGTTGGCCTGGGCATAGGCGATCAGATCCTGGCGGCCCTGAAACTGGCGACAGAACTCCACATCCCGCCACGGCGCAATGATCTGTTGATGATGGAAAAGACGATTAGCTGCGATTACACTCCCTGAGGGCGTCTACCTTCAATTCCGGCTGCAGGGCGTATGCACTCAGCTCGAAGCGCACCTGATCGTTGCCCTTGCCGGTGGCCCCGTGGGCCAAGTACTTGGCGCCGTGCTGCCTGGCGGCTTCTATCAGGGCGACACTGATGCAGGGTCGAGCCAGCGAAGTGCCCAGCAGATAACGCTCCTCGTAGATAAGGCCCATTTGGATGGCCGGCCAAATGTAGTGCTCCGCGAACTGCTGCTTGATATCAGCCACAATCACCTAGAATGTTGTAAATTGTCTGAGATTAGAACTGAACTGAACTGAACTGATTGGCAGACTGGCTAGCAAGCAATCCAGTTTCCAGTTCCAGCTCGCCCACCTCCTTGGCGCCAATCTTGAGCGCCTTTCGACGCGCTGCCTCGAAGTCCTCCTGCTGGCCAACATCGGCCAGCACACAAATGACCTCATGGCCCTGCTCCAGCAGCCACTTCAGTATACAGCTGGTATCCAGGCCACCAGAATAGGCCAAAATAACCTTCTCGACAACCATTTGGCTCAGCGGCTCTTCACCAATTGGAATACTACAAAAATGAAGCTACGCCACTTAGCTTTAGCTCCCTATCAGCACTGCCCATCGTCGCACTCTCACGTCCATTCCGTTCCATGTGTTCAGAGACTGATAACATTTATAGCAAATTATAACAGATTAGTTTTGCCTGCTCTCGAGTGTAGAGCTCTAGGTAAACACACAAGCTATTAAGTGGCTTATAAGAAATTTTATGATATTATTTTTCAAACAGTTAAGAATTATTAAAACGTCCGTTTAGCTGTTTGTAATTTATATTACAATTAAAATACTATAAAAATACTATACTATTAAAAAGTATATTAATCGTACATTTGTATACATACATACATATGTACATATTTGTGTATGTTTATACATATGTATGTAACATGTTTTTCATCATTTCATTTCTAAACTTTTTCTCTTTAAGAATCTTAATTGGTATTTTCAAAGGGGTATTAACAACTTGCTATTTGGTCACACTTTTTGTCATACATAGACGGGTAAAACTTCAGAAACTTTGCAATTCTTCGAATCTAAACCACTTTGCGTTTATGATCATATTTCTAACTCATTCGCAGTTTGGGAAACCACCCGAAAAGTTGTGCAGTAGAGAATTTCATAGAACGAAGCCAAGCCAAACGCTTTACAAAATGTCTTTGAGTAAGTTCTGAAAATGATTCTTAAATAATGAAAAAATATATATATATTGGATTTAAATTAATTTTAATATTTTAATTAGAATCCTTAACATTTTGGATTGATCTTTTGGAAAAAGTTTGTATTGCCGACGAATTGCAAAAGAATTTAAACGCCGTGCCAGACGAATTGAAAATATTTTTAGAAAATCGCCTAGGACAGAATCTTCGCATTTATCCCTTTGGTTCCCGGTTTATGGGCATTGCTCAGAGAACCTCGGATTTGGATGTTTATGTCGAGCTTGGTAAGTATTCAAATAAAAATCCCAAATTTTAAACTTAAGCTTCAAAAAGGAGTGGTCCAATTTAGCTCGAATATTTGAACAAGTTTTATTGTTTTGTTTTTTATTGCATACTGCGCTTTTACATATAGAGAACACCTTCGATGATTACAGCGAGTCCCCACCTACTCTCGATGCCTTGCGTAGACAAAAAAGAATTGAAAGGGCTTTCAACGCGGAATCGCAAAACTGGATTTTCATCGATAGTTACGCATGCAAATGTCCCTTAGTTATAGTAAAACATAAACCCACTCAACTGCAGTGCGACATAAATTGCTATAACGGACTCACCTATAAACAAAATAAGCTGGTCAATTATCTGTTTGAGCTGCAGCCAGTGGGTGAGTTTTTGTCTGGAATAGTTTTAAATGCATATGTATGTATGTGTGTATGTATATTATATGCATTTACTTTCAGCGCGTTATATGGTTATATTCTTGCGAGACTTGGTAGCAAAACATGGTCTCAGGGAATCGTTTCGCAGCCATGTACTTGTTCTGATGGTCATATTCTATTTGCAAATCCACAAGTTTCTGCCAGGAATTGCCGATCTGCAACTCTCTCTAAGCCCAACGACTGGTCGTACGTACCAATAAATAAATAATGTCAAATAATTGTTTCAATACCAATGTTTCAGCCTGGATAACGACCTTCAATGAATCGTACTCGTTCAGCGCGAACAAAATACCCATTGATATGAATAGTGTGCTTCAACAGCTAACATCGTTCTTTAAATACTACGAGGCATTTCACTTTCGCAGTTATGCTGTTTCCCCCTACCTGGGAGAGTGTGTGTCGCGAACTAGGCTTGTCGATCGTATGCCCCCCAGGTAGTACGAATGTTATTCCAGTTTCGAATATAATTAAAGTATTCTCTTTCTATTAACTAGATTTAATTCGTGCAAGTTACATCATAATTTTACGAAATTTGCCGTGGCGATCCAAGATTTCATAGAACTTAACTTCAATAAGGGTTGGCATATAAGAGACAGCGATTTGTCCAAATTTAAAATAATTTGCAGACAAGAATTAAGGAGTACTTAAATTTAAAATAATTTCCAGAAATGAATTAAGAAATATTTTAAAAAAATATTATATTCCCGGATATATGAATCGGTAATTCAATGAAACATTTATTTTTCGTAATTAGCGAATAACGTTAAAGATAATCCCTGTCTTTCTACTCAAATATATATAACCACGATCCAGTAAATAACTGGACTTAAAAAACATTTATATATTTAACAACTAATGAATAAACCTTATCTTCTCAAATCGAATAATAATATTCATAATTCTAATTGCACTTGAACTGTCAATTAACTGCGCTGTCACTCTGAAAATAAAGCACTGTATATGATTAAAATCAACATCGTCTTCTTCTTCTTCTTCTGGCATTGGCATTGAACTATTTGATCCTTGGAATAAATTGTTGCTTGAAAAGGGGGCAGTGTATAAAAGAATTTCATTTTTAATTAATCATTGAAATAAATATTCACATAAATTTGAATCTAATTAGGGGCTGCGCGCGTATAAAAGGCTTGACCGCAAAGATGTTGGTCAGCAGTAGCTGTTAACCTTGCCAAGACTAAGCATTGATAATGGCCCATTCACAGCTGATCGGACTCCGCCTACTCCCCGGTCTGCTCCTCGTTTTGGCCATTCTGCACCAATGCGGAGGAGTGTAAGTATTTAAGGGTCCATCTTAACAGAATCGTTTTGGCCTAAATGCAACTTGTTGCAGAGCGTTCGATCCGTGCAGTCAGTCGACAAACTCTTACGACTGTGAGTACGAAAAACCCGCTCAGGTGGTCCTCAAACTGGGCGAGTACTGCTATCCCGGCGATAACACCGCCGTATGTGCAGATGGTTTGACCTGCTCGTGTTTAAGGTGCATGAACTGCGAGGAAAACACAATACGATGCTCCGTCGATCTCTGCCCCACTTATATGAAGAAGCGTATACCAAGTCGTCTGCTGCCTTGGCTCAATCGCGCACCGGTGAGGAATTTCACACGCAGACTTATAGAGTCCAACTATTTGAAATTTATGAAACACAACTACGATGATTGAACGATAACCTCTACATTATTCGACCGACCATTATTCGCGTACCACATACACATACACATACACATACACATACAAACGTATGTTTATATTGGAAATATTTATACGAACATAACAAATGTAGCAAATAAATTGAAATCTAGTTGAAAAGAGCAGAAACGAACCCTAGAAAAATATTTATTTATCCCAAAAAACAACCCTTATTTTAGTTTTAGTAGTGTGTTGTCTGGCTTGTAATTCCCAACTTGTAATTCGCTGTGAGCTCAATATAAATAATAGCTATTCTTCGACAGAACTCGTTCTTGCTTCGGCAGAACATATACTAAAATTGGAACGATACAGAGAAGATTAGCATGGCCCCTGCGCAAGGATGACACGCAAAATCGTGAAGCGTTCCACATTTTTTTATATAAATTTATAACATAAACAACATATTTAGTATATTAATCAACTTATCTTCTGAAGGAATTTCGTTAAAAAGTAGCACGTTTCGTTTAAATTCGATATAAAGAGTAGAAGATTTAATTTAAATTTTGATCACTATTAAAAAATGAACTAAACGTAGCGGTTTTTATTTTAATGCCAGTTGTTAACACCGGGCTACAGAGGGCGCTGGTGCGGAGCTTAACGTTAGATTTGAATTTAAATTAACAGCTGTTCAGCTCGCAATGTAAACTTAACGAAACTTTAACGCAACGGTTTCGTTTAAATACTAGTTGTTGACATCGTGCTGTAGATGGCGACACGTAAGCGTTAACTTAACGAATGTTAAACGAATCGGTTATCAGCTAAATGCTAGTTGCCGCATCGGTCTACAGAGGGCGCGGGGCGCTGATGCGGCACATACATTAACTAACTTTTTATTTGAATTCAAATTAACAGCTATTACGAATAATTAACATTGCTGCGTATGTACACAAGTCTACCACAGATGGCGCCAGCAATTAACGCGCGCATTGGCAATTTGAGATTTGAATTTAAAAGAAACTTTTTTTAATTCACGTGCAATAAGTGGACAGCCTTCGTAGAGCATTTGTTCAACGGACAGCTAAGATGTCTAACGAATCGAATGAATACCAATACCAATATTTGCCTGTTACGGTTTAGGCTGCGAGGCACGCACGATACAAAAACCCTAAGATATTCAAAACCATGAACTTGACTGTGGGTGCGCGGCAATAAATAAATGCCAGACGATGCCAGCACGATTGTTGGCTAATTAAATTCAAGTCAAATGAGCACACACGACTTATGCCCATAACTCGGTGCTTGTCGCACAGTAAATGAGGAAATTAACTGACAATTACCCAAGAGCGTGTCCATATGAGCCTCACAGCCCATTCAACGGAGCTCTCCCAGTCGCCCAGTCGCCCAGTCTTCGGGCATTCGGCTCACTTATTTGGCCGGGCTGCGAGTTTGAAGCCAGTTGCCAGTTGCCAGTTGCCAGTTGACGCTCGCATGATTCACACGCAGCACAAGAAATAATAATTTTTTAATATAACCAAATATAAAAGGCGTCGCGTATTCGGCACAGCTAACTGTAAAATTGAGTGCGGGCGCTGCAAATAAATTATATTTATTTTCGCTGTAACCCAAATATCAGGAAGCACACTTTTGGCTAACTAGTCGATGGGCCAAAAACAGCGGCGAAAATCAAAATAAACAAGAAATCAAACCAAAGTAAATATTTGCGGCGAGCGAGTGGGTGAAGCTCAAACTGTGGCTTGCCACACACACACTCACACACACACATTTATAGCCAGTGTTGCGCTGTTTGAAGTGGCAAAAGAAATTACACAATTTGCAACTAAAAGCAACAACAACAACAACAACAACATTAGTTTACTAACTGACTTTCAGTAGTTTGTTCGCTTTGGTCAGTGGAAGCTGCAACTTAATATTGCAGTTGCTTTTATTGTTGTTGTTGTTGTTGCTATTGTTGCATGTCATTCCATTTGGTCATGTCTTCAAAGTTTAGCTTTAGCTTTGGCCATTAAGTTGCGCATTGTCCATTTGGCTTGCACGCCCGCAAGTTTGTGTCTTGTACAAGTCTTTTGTTTACATTGAATATTTCTCGGCTACTCGCTTGAGCGCTCGTTAATGACAAACTTAAATATAGCAAAGAAAAATCCATAATCAAAACACAAAACAAAAAAAACAAAAAAACAAAAAAACAAAAACAACCGCCGCTTGTCTGCACTTAAAGAAAAAAGGGGTCAAGTGCAGCGGTGATTACAACGAGAGAGAGAGAGAGAGAGAGAGAGAGAGAGAGAGAGAGGTGAAATACAAAATGTTTCATAAATGGCTTAAAGTACTTCGACGTGGCCCTGAGACAGGTGATAACTCATCGAAGCCATCGGCAGGCAGGAAGATAACGCATCTGCAGCAGTGCAGCTCAAACTGTGAAACGAGTTCAGACAGTTAACGGTAACAATTGGCCAACAGCCAAAGTAGCCATAATATAAAACAGTTAGTTATTGTCAGCTGCAGATATTAAGAGGTGCACGATCTCAACCATATTTTGCTTACAGATAGGAATTTATTTCAATGTCTTGACATGGCTTAGAGAATAGTTTGCCAGCCATCACAAAAAAAAAAAATAATAAGGCAGACGCTCTTCGTGACAAATACGCGCGGCAAGGTTAACAATAATTACGTTACGAATTACCCTTAAAAGCCAACTATTAAGCCATGGCTTGGCCATTAAAAGTTTTGCATAAAAAACTTCACTCCCAGGCCCAAACGGTCAAAACAGTTCAAGCCGGAATCGGCGGCAGTTCAAATGTGTAAAAGGGAAGAATCAAGACTTAAGACGAATAAAATATATTTAAGTAAATTAAAGCTGCTTTTATTACACAAACAAAGTCCAACGAGCAGCTAAGCTGTTGATCAGAAATACCAGCAGGTAAAAATTTACCTGTAATAAGCTTCGAGCGCATTTCCTACCGTCAAGCAGTTACAGCCGGAATGCCAAACAGTCTACATTGAGACGTTAACAAGAACAGTTTGCGGCTTCAGTGAGGCTCAAACTGTGACTCACACAAATTTAACGCCTTTCCATGCAAATTTGCAGCCGTATTTGACAGATTGACAGATTGACGGATTGACAGCTCGTGGTTAAAGGCAGCAAAATGTCGCAACAGTCGCTCTCGAACTGTAACAGCCGTTATTTAGTTGCATTAGTCGCAATTGCGGCCTTAACGGGCATGAGCGATGCCTCCAGTCAGATAGACGTGGACGAGGATCTGAAGCATTTGATCGGTCGCTGCCACAACGCTGAGGAAAACCTCGACGGGTACAACGAGTGCATGAAACAGGTGTTCAACGATCTGCGTGCTTATTTTACGACAGGTGAGCTGTTGTTATGGACCGTTCAGCTGGGAGCCTCGACCACTGTACGTTCCCCCCCTTCCTTGCCACAGGTGTGCCCAGCTACAACGTGCGGCCATTCGATCCGCACCACGCGTCGTTTGTGGAACTGCGTCGCGGCGATCCTCATGGCCCGGGCAGCTTTAAGCTGATATTGCGCAACGTCTCGGAGTACGGCTGGTCGCGCTCCGAGGTGACCAAGTTCCACAGCGAAGCCAAAGAGCAGCGGATCGTCTATGCGCAATACTTTCCCGAGAAGAGTCTCGAGGGCGAGTACGAGTTCGTGGCCAAGATGCTGGGCACCGAGTTGCGCCGCCAGGGTCATTGGAATATGACGCTCTACGACTACAGGTATTATGCGCGATAATGGGGCATTTATAACTATTTCAAACATCCATTTGCTAATCTGCCGGCAGCCAGACGACGAGCGTGCGGCGCGTGGGTCACCAGGGCTCACTGCTGAAGGTGCACGTCGAGGTGGACCACATTGGCGGCATGGAGATGCACATAGAGAATCTGGTGCAGGGGCAGCCGTTGAATCAGCTGGCCGACGGCGTCATCAACAGCATGTGGCAGCTGGGCCTGCCAATCGTGCGGCCAATGATCAACGAGCTGGTGAGCACCGCATTTACGGATATCTTCAACGAATCCTTCCGCCACTTTCCGCTTGACAAGTTTCTCAGCTAGTTTATCAAAGAATGTGCGAGTGTGTGTGTGTGAGTGATTTTTATGCGTGTGTAGATTTAATAAAAGTTGTGGTTGTGCATTAACTAAAGATCAGCTAAACTGCTGGCTATCTCATCATCCCTTTGGGCCTTCTTCGGCGGCTGCAGCGAGGACAGCGCCAGGCTGCGCGCAAATATGTTGCCCAGCGAGATGACGACGTAGCTGGAGCTCTGCAATTGCTGTTCGACCATGTCATAGAGCACCTGGTACGCCTGCTCCAGCTCGGGCGTGAGAGTAGCTGCAAATAGGAGAGAAGGATCAGCATAAAGAGTATAAAATTCGATTGCTTAACATACGCTTCTGCTGGAGCTGCTGCTTGTTGAGGTCGAATATGAAGCGCAGGTAGCAGAGCTGGTTGTAAAGATCGCGCTCCGAGTACTGCCGCAGCATGGCGCCGCTGTTGCACTTGAGGCACAGCGGGCGGCGGAGCTCAAGCCGCATCGAATAGCTTCTGGTGTTGTAGTTGCAGTCCGGATGGTCGCAGACCAGCCAGTTACGGTAAAAGCGCTGCACATAGCTGCGCATGCACAGCTGCAGCTGGTTCCGAATGCTGACCAGGTACTGCAACGGCGAAGTCCGACACTCCGTGTTGACGCACTGCTGCAGCACCGGCACGTGGCTGCTGTTTGGGCCCGGGCGATAGGCGCTGGCCATAAGCTGCTCCGTCTTGCAGCTAACGCAGGTGAAGCGGAACGGCTCACAGAGGCGATACAGCTGCAACGTGCTCTTCTGCAGCGACTCTCCCTCGGCTTCCTCCGTGCGCTCCCGCTGAATTCTATGTGGAAGGGAGGGATTAAGAAGGGTTGATACAATAGCAATGGTGGACTGCAGTACTTACCGCTGCGCGTTCTGCCTGTATTTGCTGGGATCCATGCCCAGGCACTCGGCAATGCGACTCGCGTCGGTGCCCTCCAGGACCTCCACCATTCGCGTGACCACCGGATGAATCTGGTGGCCCAGGTAGTAGTTGTTGTCCAGCTTGAGCGTTTCGCTGCCCTTCAGCTCGTCCAGGTGATAGGCGCGCTGCATGGCCGCATTCGTGCTGCCATCCAGGCAGATCACGTAGTCCACCATGTCGCCCTTTTTGTAGCGTCGATTCCGTTCCCGGTTCATGCGCAGTGCCACCTGCACATGTGGCAGCGAGGAGCTGTTCGCGTACTCCTGCGGCGCACGCGTCAACTGCTTGGTGATCACGTAGAGCGGCAGCGGCACAGCCGACTCTGCTATTTGCTCCTTGATCCGACCGAGCTGGGCATGGACGGCGTCGAGCTTATCCTCCAAGGGCTTATCGGCGAGCACCTCATCCAGCACCGCCTTGCCGACCATGACGGCCAGCTGCGACCAATCGCGCCGCACAATATCCAGACCCTTGTGCTCCTGCTCCCGGCGCAGAACGCCTTTCGCACTCTTGCTCAGCTTGACGGCGGCGTACTTCTTCTTCTTCAGCAGCAGCAGGCAGGCAAAGACGCCATCGATGTCCAGCTCCAGTTGCTTGTACAGCTTGTTCACACTCTGCTTGATGGCGTGTCCAATCTTATAGACCTGGTCGTAGTCCGTGATGTTCGTGTTGATCATCAGCGAGTCGGTGTCGCCGTAGACCACATCATAGTTGAGCTTCTGCACCAGCTGCTGTGTGTTAACCAGAATTTCGCGACCCTTGTGCGTCACCAGCGCCGCCAGATGCTGCGCAAAGAAGCGCGAATGCGCAAATCCCAGGCAGCCGTACATCGAGTTCGCCGTCAGCTTGAGCGCCATTTGTCGAATGTGGTATTGCATGTGCAGCTCCGGCGACAGATCCGGCACAGCCATCAGCTTCTTGACCTCGCGACGCGACTCGACTAGGCGGCGCAACTGCAGCGGCAAGATTCCCGGCTCCGCATTCGAGTCCGGCAGCACGGGCAGCTCCTCCCCATTGAGTGGCTGCTGGACGGTGGTGAAGCAAATGTTGTACTCCTGTATGATGCTCGGGTAGAGGGAATTGAAGTCCATGAGCAGCACGTACTTCTCGTACAGCCCTCGCAAGGGCTCCAGCACCAAGCCGCCGGCATAAGCAGCCTTCTTCCGTGCTGCTCCGCTGCCCGCCGCCGCGGTTGTGTCTTGGGTTGATGTGACGTCGGGATCAGCAGGAATGCTTGCCACCGCCGCATTCGCGCCTCGGCGCTGCGGCAGCTTGTCGGGCACAATGTAGTTCTTCTCGTGGAAGGCGTGCAGCAGCAGAAACTCGTTGCGCTCGGAGCGCCCGCCCTGAAGCGTGCGCGTCATCGTGTTGCCGCAAATGTTGGTTATCTGCAGCGCCAGCGGCATGATGTTCAGCTCGCACATGAGCCGCAGCATATAGGAGGCGTCCTGCATGGTCAGCGAGATGAGCTTGGTGACGTTCTCGCCTGCCAAAGGAGGGGTTCATCAGAATTGGTTGAACGTGGAAGTGGAATTGGAAGACGCGCACTTACCCTTCTCGTACATCTCCAGCAGATCGTCCGCATTGACATCCATGCGCTCCGACTCCTGCAGCTTGAGCACCTGCTGGCACAGCGTCTGCAGATCATACGATCTCGCCCGGATGCACTCCTCCGCCGAGCGCTTCACGTCGCACACCATGCGACCTACAAAGTGATCCAGCAGACGCTTGCCGAAGGTCTGTGAGAAGCGCAGGCGTCCCATTCGCGACCACTGCGGTATCTTCAGGGCCACAATCTGATCGGTGATGACATTCAGCTGGCAGTCCATTGCGTCGTACGTGACTATGAGATCGGCGTCGATCTGCTGGTACTGCGCCAGAAACCAGCTCAGCAGCGCGCGCTCCGAGTCGTGCTTGTAGATCTTTGTGGACTTGTACTTGGCCAGCTGCAGGCTCAGGTCGAACGGCCAGCTGGACACGGCGGGTCGGGTTAGCGCACACATGTGCCGATTGAACGCTGGCTGCGGCGCCGGCTTGTCGATGTGGAAGCGATTGTGGGTGAGCATCGAAATCATGCAGATCTCGTTCTTCAGCGTTTTTGGATTCATGGAGGTGCGCACGTTGAGCGTGAGCAGGGTAATGGCTGGAGGGGGCGTGGGCTTGCCCTGCTCCACCACGAGCTCCACATTCTTGGGCTCAGCGATGGTCAGGTCCGTTTTGCACCAGCTGATGGGCGCAGGGTTGACATTGAAGCCGCTGATCTGCAGCCAGCAGGGCCCCTTGATCTTCCGCTCGAGCAGAAAGCGCTCCAGAGCATTGGTGGTGGTGCCAAAGATGTGCGCGATGGAGTCGTACTTCTTGCTGAGCAGAGTCGGGGCCGGCTTCTTGCCATCGTAGTGCACCTCGAGGTAGTCACAGGTTTGGGGCACATCGATGCCGACCGCATGATTGGCGAAGCTCTTGCTCACCTTGCGGGAGCGAAACGTCTCCAGCTTCAGCTCGGTGGCAATGCTCGTATCGAACTCCTTGTACATGTCCGCGGCTGTGACCTTCTGCTTGGTGGGCTCCTTTGTAATCGGATCTAAAAGCTGTGAGTGCCAAAAGTTAGTTGGAATTCCAAGCCCAATCTTGATTTATACTCACATATTGTCTGGGCAGCAGATAGAGCACACGATTTATGTTCTGGACGCGCACGCATATGGACTTGCCGTCAGGTGTGCGCCCGAAGAGGAACACCTCGCCGGGCAGCTTCACTGCATCCTCCCAGGCTTCCCAGTACCAAAAGCGTAGCTGCTCCACGTCCGCAGGATCGCTGCTCGTTGTGGTTTCCGCTTCGTTAGCAAGCACCGACTTCTCAAAGTCATCGTCCATTTGGCAGATGGACTCCCAGTTGCTGAGCAGCTTGCTCATGTCCTCCGCCTCAGGCTTAGCAGCTGCAGCTGCAACTGCTGCAGGCTTTTGCTCTGGCTCCAGCTTAACAGTTGGCTTGTCCTTTGCCGTTGCCGGCTCGAACTGATTCTCATCGTCATCCAAGCAACTCAGATCCAAGTCATTGTCCACTTCAGGCGCAGCTTCTTTAATCTCTTCCCCGGGCTCCAGCGCCGTCTGCTCCTGCTTCACTTTGACTGGAGTTGCGATTGGAGCTGCTTTTTGCTTTTTGTTAGACTCTGCCTTAGGCTGCAAAATGCGATCCAGCATTTCATCATCGCTTGCGGCTTCTTTTTTGCGCTGTTGCTCCTTCATTTTGATGTTGCTCAGGAAGCTGTTCATGTACTCCTTGGCAGCCACAGCTTCGGACTTCCGCGTGTTGGCCACAATTTTGGCTGGCGCAATGACTTTTTGTTGTTGCGCTTTGGATGCTTCCCCAGCGGGCTCTTCCTTTATTTCGCCCAGTATGTCGGCCAGGATGTCATCATCCTTGACGCTGTTCTTGATGTCCATCTTCTTTGGCACTGCGTTACTGAAGAGATTCCGAATGGACGCCTTGCCCTTGGCAGGACCATTCGATTCCTTGTCGCGTGGTCGCTTCTTCGCATTGCCCGTCTTCTTGTTCTTATCGCTCTGCCGCTGCTCCTCATCGGAGTAGTCATCCTCATCCTCGAAGAAGTCGCGACCATCCTCAGCATAGCCAGTGCCATCTGCGCATACAAAGCATCTGATTGATCGTTCCTCTTGATTGAAGGTTCTTATTGCTTCGACTTACCGTCTTCAATCCAATCGCCGCCGTATTTTTCGTTCGCTCGCTTCGCATATTCACGCTCATCCACGACTTCGTACACATCGTCCACTTTGTCTTCCACCTCGCATTTGTTTTTGGTCCCCTTCAGACTTCGGAGCCGCTCCAAAGCTGCGAAGCGGCCTGCTTTGTCAATGCGCTGCCTTTTGACACGCGGACCAGCTGCGAGATCAAATGTGTGACAATCATATTTAAGTTTTAAAGTTTTCGACTTACAAGGAGAATCTGCCATTTAGAACGCCACAAATGAATATAATATTATTTAGTTACACAGTCCGAGACCTTTTCACAAAAAGCGGGAAAACATCAGTGTGTGCACATTGAAGCGCGTAAACAAAATTACACGACGCTGGCGTTGCCACATGTGTAATAAATATATTTAACAGAACTGCTCCTCCCATTAGCAGTGAGCCGCCATATAAGTGGTTTCATCACTGTAAACGAAAAGTACTCATGCTCCACCAGTTAACAGTACGATTTGCACTGATAACAGAAGTCAGTTGCCTTCTAACAGCGCTGCACCTCAGTTAACAGAGCTATATGGACTGCAAAGATATTTGCAATGGCTCTTTATAACAGTGAGCTACCTTCCAACAGCGTTACTCCTCAGTCAACAGAAAAACAGCTCACTGGAATTTTGCCTATTCATGAAGCTAACAGAAGTATTAGCTACTAATATGTCTGTTAACAGACCAAAAAGGCGCTAAAATTCAAAATCAAAAAGTCCCATTCAATCAATTAAAAATCTAGTTGATTTGTTGTTTTCTCGTTTTTATTTTGTATTTGATCATGCATAATATTAGCTTAAAATTATATCTTTTACATAATATATTTAAAATACAATATACAGCAATTGCGTTTATATTTCGTGTTTATAGAAGGCAGTTACATACATATACATAATTATCTTTCATTTTACTCTTACATCGTATGTTTATTTTTTACAATATATATGTAAAGTTCTGGTATATTCACACATACACTGAAGCAGACTTACATATTACACATATATACGCCACATATATATTTATGACTATGCAAAAATTCATACATATTTACAATTTGACAGAAAATATTAGAATTTTTGTGTGTAGTCTTTAATCGGGGAATTAGAATAGCCAGAAATATTAAGATGAGAAAAATACTGTTTTGGGATTTAGGAAAATAGCGTTGTGAATAGGGAAAGGAACTGTGAAATTGAAAAATGTCAGTCTTCCAGAAAAAGCAATTATATGATGTAAAAAACAAGACAGAGAGAGAGAGAGAGAGAGAGAGAGAGAGAGAGAGAGAGAGAGAGAGAGAGGGAGATTTGATGAAAATAGATATAAAAAAAAACTGTGCTGGATTTGAGATTTATGCTTTAGATGGGTGAAGGGTCTTTGAGGTATTTTCAGCTATGGAGCATACATATATTGGTACATAACATATATTTCATAACGGATTCAAGCCAAAGACATGGCACAAATATAAATTTAACTTATGGAATATTGTTTCCAAGTCTGCCAGATGCCGATCCATAGTAATGCTAAACATAAACATTTAACAACAGCAACAAAACAACAACAATAACGGTTAACAATGCAAGACACGCGCCACCTGCAATCAATAGATAAGCAAAGCGATTAGCAAATATATTCACTGTTTACCTGTGTAGAGCTCGTGCTCACCTGGACAAAGTGCTTGCGCCCACAACAGAACACAACACAGCACAACACAACAGAAGTGCCACGACCAGTGTTGGAAAGTCACACCACCTGCACCGTGGCAAAGGCGCTGAAGGTGACCTTCTTGGGGAACTCGGGACCCGGCGAGCCGCGCGTCTTTATAACGGGCTTCAGCGGCTGGCGAGGCTTCAGGGACAGCAATCCGGCGGAGGCGGCCAACTCACGTAGTCGCTGGGAGAAGCCGCTGCCGCTCGAGTTGCTGCCAGTTGCTGCTGAGGCGGCTGCTGCTGCCGCTGCTGTGGCAGTGGCATTATTGTGGTGCTCCATGCCGGCGCAGTCGAGGACGTCGAGTCCATTGTTGGAGCGATACACCTGAGCCGTGGCTGTGGGATAGACCGCCAGACTTGTGCCGCCCGTTGAGCCGCAATTTGTTGCTGCTGCTGTTGTCGTCGCTGCGGCAGCTGGCGTGATGTAGCTGCAAGAAAAGAGAAAAGAGAAAAGAGAAAAGAGGTAAGCAGGTGAGTGTGGAAAATTGGATTAGTCAGTCGTTGCGCTAATTGATTTATTTTTTATTTGCCAAAAACTTTGGGGTGTGAACAGCGTTCACAAATAATAATCGGAGCGATAACAATGTCCGGCTGGAAGATGAGTCGCACTCAACTGCGAACTGGCCAACGGATCGGCCTGCATGATTTCCACACATACGCAACGAATTCCCGCCCGGCAACAAGAAGTGATGATCTGAAGATCTGAAGATCCGAAGAGCTTGGCTTATGTGATTATTTGATATTTAACTAATTTAAATAGCAGCCACTAAGCGTGCTGTTTATCTCATTTGTGTACCTGTGTACACGGCTGCAATTCTCAATGTTGTGTCGACCTTATAGATGCTAATTAATTTGTTTATGCGATTCGCGCTCGGGCAATCGATCTTCGAGAGCTGCTGCGCTACTTTTGGCCCAACAGCCAATATAAATACATACACGTACACATACAAATGCATATTTATTTTGGGCCTTTTTCTCTTTTATTTGCTTAACTTTTAGTTTTTTTCGTTAACTCACGCAATACAACAACAACAACAACAATAACTACAGAAATAAGATGCAAATGAGTTCAAGATGCGCAACGACCGCTGATTAAAGTTAATTGTTAATTCGCAACTCAAATTGTTTGCCCAAAAAAGAAGAAGCACACTGTTCAAAATGATGCTGTGATAAGCGTGAAGCGACAAGTCGTCTTGTCAGCCTGATTCAGCAGAGTAGATTAACATACATATGCATACATATATACACTAAATACTCAGCTTTATTTTAAGTAAGTTTTTTAAATGCTTTCGGATTATATTTATATCACTTTATTGTCTTTAAGAACAGGAAACGCTGAAATACTTTAAATATTTTAGTCGTTCTCTTCACGAGTGTCTTTCTTTCCATCTCAGTATCTTGTTCTTTGTATATAATTTGTTTTTATCTTAAAAAGTTGAAGCAACTGCGACTTTTAAAATCGAAATTCAAAATATATATAAGCCAGATAAATAAGGAATGTTTTAACATTTTTAAGAATATTTTTATTTAGAATATTTTCTTTAAAAACTGTGTAACATTTTTTTTAAATTTCTTTCTTTGCTGTGCTTCAATTTAAAAATGCTTAAACAAAACTGAATTATTTATTGAATTGTTTTCGACACAAATTAAATAGAATAAATTTAAGAGCACGATCACAATTCTCACTTCCGCACTAATTCGCTTGCATGCAAATTTCAAAAAGTTGTATAATATTTTTTTTTCATTAATTTCCAAGACGCGTTGCACTTGCAATGCAATTTTTATTTTTATTTTTTTTTTTTTTGGCAGCCTTGGTTTAAAGCATAATGAGCATAAGGCGACTTCCTCATGATGTCAACAATTTAATGTCAACTTATTTACATATATACATGGTTTATATATATATATGTATATATGTGGCCAAGCAATTGGCATTCAGCGATGTTTGAGCGACAGGCGCTTAATGCATAAATAAATTAAAAGTAAACCGTGTTAAATGAGTTTTTATTTTTCGAAATGTTTTTTGATTTTGCTTTTTTTATTTCATTTTTGAATTGTAACTTTTTGAATTGTTGCTGAGCTTCAAAATGTGGCACTTGCTTTTGAGCTTTGATTTTATTTATGGCTAAAAAACAGATTTCGGAATGAGCATTAATTAAGCTCTGTGGGTCATCTATATAGATGAGCGATACAGACGATACGGATCGAAATAATTAACTACAATTAAATTGAAGTCCACTTAATCGTAATATTTTCGTTTTTTTTTTTTGCTTTGGCTATGAGATTCAGTGAGTGCTTAACAAAGCGCATTTGAATAGCTTTTATTGTAAATTTTTGTATTTTGTTGTTGTTGTTTTTTTTTTAATGGTAGCGCCGTGTGAATTCGTTGTACACTATCTATAGCTGTTGTTGTTGCATTGTTGCATTGTCTTGCTGCGGTTTACGTATATATAATTAAGCATTATCAGCTGCGTATGGAAAACAGTTGGCAGATGGGAGCATGCCTTTCAGCCAGCTGCATACAATATAAATGCCTTCTTTTTATTTGTTGTTGTCTCATTTTTGTTTCTTTACTTTTGGCATTGAACTTTGCTTTGACTTTGAGTTTCAGTTTGAGTTTGAGTTTGAGTTGAAGTTTTGTGCCTTTTGAAAGTGTTTTTCGAACAACAACAACAACAACAAAAGCAAGACAAAAATCGTAATTAATTATAATATCATAAACATCTTCATATTGTTTGCGCCGATGCGTGTGCATATGTGTGAGAAAATACATTTTGTACATTTTTTTCACACAATTTACGCTCTTCAGTTGATATTTAGAGCGATGTCAGCGAAAGTTAGGGTATTCAGTGTGTGAAAATTAAAACAGAATGCGCTTAACTGAATTTGATTTATGTATAAATACAAACAAAATGGAATATTTAATATGAACTCCTAAACTGCCTCTTAACAAGGTTCTTGAAAATTAAAGCAACTCATCTTTAAACTAATTTAAAGCTCTTTGCTAATTTTGACCCAATTCTCAGCGGCTGTCCTAAACGTCTCGTCTGCTCTTTTTGGCTATAAATCATTGTCTTTGGTGTTTTGCTGTTGTTGCTGTCGCTTTTCAAGTTCATCAATTTGAAATTGACCCCGCGCGAAATTGACTTATTTTAAAGCCAGGCTGGCTCAATAAACCATCTTTTATGTTGTAAATTTTCTTGCATCTCGCAATGCCGTATATATAAATATTTATATATATATGTATTGTGTCACGAAGTTTTGTTTGCTTGCTTGTTTGTTTGTGTGTTTGTTTGTTTGTTTGTTTGTTTGGCTTATTAAGTAGTCAACGAAAAATTTGACAAATTGCTTTACAAGTGCCAGCGTTGTCCACGGCGAGTTTGTTGCTTAAGTCTTTTGTTTGTCGATTGGCAATTGCCAACTGGCAGATGATAAACAAATGGCAAAAAGCACAGCATCGCAATTTGTCAATACGCGACTGACATAAATCCATCAGATGCAAAATCAATAGCCCAAGCAGGGTAAAAAAAAAAAAAAGAAACAAAAACAAATGTATATATAGCTTGCATAATAAATACGAATAAAAAGCAAAGCATTGCAATAAACAAGTGACAGCTCAGCAACAAGCCAGCAGAAGAAGAAGATGCCGCAGCAGCAGCAGCAGCAGCAGAGAAAGAGGCAGACTTAGACGCAGACGCAGATGCAGACGCAGACGCAGACGCAGATCAGCCGTTGCACTTGCTTCTAACATAATTACATATTTTGCTTACATGCGGTTGCAGTTGCAGTTGCAATCGCCTGCCTGCCTGCCTGCCCCACTGTGTGGCATGTTAAGCAGCTGTGGAGCTGCGAAGCTGTGCCGCTGCTTGCCCACAAAGTGGCAAAAAGGCAAAACAAAAGAAGCGCCGCACATGCGCAGTTTCACATCCGCATCGCTGACTGTTGACTGCGGCCGCTGCATGCCCCATGCTGCTTGCCGCTTGCCGCTTGCCGCTCGCTGCATGCCCCAACAATTGCTTCATTTTGAGCAAATGAAAAGCAATTTTGATGCAGCAATTATGTGCGCTGCGCGCCTCTGCCTGCTGCACAGGCAAATTCTGTTCAAGTTCGTTGCTTGAGTCTTTTGTTTTGCATATGACAAAAATGTTGGCAGCTGGTGTCATAGATAGAAGCTGTTGCAACAGCAGCACCTGCTCCTTGAAATGCCTCATAATAACAGTGCAGCTCACACTGCGACAGTTTGGCAAGCACTGTGATTATCAGTTTGACATGCATAGCATTTAAAATTCTGCTCTAATCGTAATTACATTGCATTACGACCATCAAGTATTGCCTAACCAAAAAATCATTCAAATGCAGGTTTGACAAGCATTGCGACAGTTGCCTTTAAACTGTTTTATTGATGGCTGTTGCCAAATGTGTTTTTTTTATTGATTTTATTTCAACAGCAAACTCGTTGTTGTTGTTGTTATTGTTGTTGTTGTTGTTGTTTTTGTTGTCTCGCTTGCTTATTATTGTCGCCGCCTTATTAGAGACATATAAAATATATACTTATTATCATTAGCCACGCTTAACTCTTGACATTTGCCTCCTAGCCAGGCCGAAAACAAAAACAAAAGGAAAACAAAATAACAAATATAAATGAATGCGCTTTTTTCTTTTTGTTTTTTTTTTTCTTCTTGTAATCGGTAAACGGGTTTTCGAATAAGCCAAATTGATATCACAATAATTTGTTGTGGTTATTTTGCATGGGCGTTCTCTGCGTAGTTCTTAGTGCCACAAAATGTCAAGGCTCTGGCTAAGAATGAACCAACAACAACAACAACATCAACAACAACAATAACGCAACGACAGCAAAAGCAATTTGCAACAAAGTAAGCAGAATTTCTAATTATTATTGAATATAAGACCCAAAGCCAAATAACAGAAAAGCTGACTGACTGCCTGCCTGCCTGCCTGCTTGGTTGCCCGGCTGTCTGCGGCTAGTCATGCACAGATTGACCAAAAGTTCAACTGCCCCACACACACACATACACACACACTGCACAACAACAGCTTCGCAAATGAAAAACAAATCTTTCACACGTTCAAAATGCGCCACGGTGCGGGGCAATCTATTGATAGGAAGATATAGTGTCTAGAGGAGTGTGTAAGTGTGGAGGATGCGGAGGTGCGGGGCACATTCTCTGAGCATGTAGCAAGTGGCAGAGCCATTGTGCGTCGTCTGCCTTTCGTGCTGCCTGCCCAGCTACCCATTGAAATTGTTTATTGAAATCGATGATGAATGATTGAAAGTAACTATTAGTTGCCCACATTGTTGTTGTTGTTGTTGTGGTTGTTGCTGTTGTGGTTGCTGGTGTTGTTATTATTGAATTTGCTGTCGGAAGCAATTTACAAATTGTTTTTTCTAGACAGTCGGCGTTTTGTGCTTTATGTTTCAGCTTTCTGCGCAATTTCTATTCAGCTCTCAACTTATTTTCTTTTCCTCTTCTTCTTCTTCCTCTTCTTCTTCTTTTTTCACTCGCTCTCTTCGCAATTTCTATGGTTTTTACTTTTCATAGCTCCAATTACTTCAAAACTGTAGCAAATTTATTGCTGCCTGCTGAGTTGTATATGTGTATACCATATGAAGTTCGTTGCTTAAGTCTTTTGTTTTGGTTTATTTAAATGCTATGTGATGACTGTCAAACTGTAAAGGCAGATGATAGTTATTATAAATCCAATTGCTGTTGAAAATGTATTGCTTCTGAATAACTTCTCCAAGTATCAGATCAAGTTCGTTGCCTAAGTCTTCTGTTTTTGTGCCCATGAACTATTCACAATGACTTTCAAACAAGTGTGTGTGTGTGACAAGTTAATTAAACTGAAACAGTATTTCGACTTGGAAAAAAGTGAGCAAAATGTGTAACAATAAACAAAAGTATTCCAATAGACAGAGAAAGCTAAGCTGTTGCTCAGTTGTTGCTCAGTTGTAGCTCAGTTGTAGCTCACTTTGTCGGCGGTTCCCATTTGAAGCCTTTCAATATTTTCCATGAGGTGAGGCGTTGTTTTGATAAGCGAGTGATTAACACTCCTCCCGCTAATGAACGGCAGGTGGTAACTGGCTTAAAGAGATGCACGCGCTGACGAGCTGACGAGCTGCCAAGAAATGGACGTCTAGGAAAGTCATTGAAGCGTGCCTTATATAGCATATGGCAACATATATGCTTTACACTCCAGTTACCATCAATGAAAGTCCAAAATGATCTCGAAAAGTTGATCGAACCTTGAAAATGTTCCAACAATTGATGACCATAAGAAAGCACTAATGGAGAGCGAGAGAGAGAGAGAGAGCGAGAGAGAGAGAGAGAGAGAGAGAGAGAGAGACTAAGTGAGCTGTTTTTAGCTCGAATACGACAATAAGAATAAAAGGTATAGCAAAAAAACTTTAAGGTCCATCATTAAACAACAACAAAAGGCAGCAGCAGAGCCAACAACAATAATAACAAAAACAACGACAGGCACAATAAAAAACCGCGCAAAAATCGGAGAACAGTTAGGCCAACTTTTTTTGTTGGCTAAGGGCCATGTCTTGGGCATGTCTTGGGCATGTCTTGGCCATGCCTTGGCACGTCTTGACTTTTATGAAGTAATTAAAGCGCATGAATTGGCCAATTGTTGTCCAAAGTGTAGCCAAAAGAGCCAGAGCCTCAAGCATTTGGATCCACCGGTCCCTGATGTGAATTAATTACTGACCCAAAGCGTTGGATAAGCAGCCAATGCAGCCGCTCCAACAACCAACAACCAACAACCAACTCCCAGTTCCCAACTCCCAACTCGAAGCTTCTACTTGCCAACTGCCAACTGCCGTTAAAAGGCAGCAATTTGACAGCATTTGTGCAGCTACTGTGCTAAAAAGATGCACAGATAAGCCAGCCAGATGAACAGCAGAGCCCTAAGCGATGCACCTTAAAAGCGGAGATTCTCCAGTTCAAAGAAATTGAGCCAAGAGTTGCTTCAAAACTTCTTATGCAATAGATTTTATTCAGCTTGTTTAATAACTGAAAGTAGCTAAATATGTTCTATAGAATCAATACTATAGCCTCAAAGCTATATAGTATATACTATATGTATATGTATACAGATACTTAATGCTGGATTTCAACTCTTACTGTAATGTTGAGTGAAGGGAAGGCCATAGTATACATATATAATATATAATACGCATAATAACAAAATATACAACACACACATACAACAACAAAAGCAAACAGTCGAGTTATTTTTGTATGCATGTCAAGTTAATTTTGTTATTTATAGCACAATGTTTATTTTTACAATAAAAAGGTGCTAAAGAAAAGTCAATCCAAACAATTCTAAATTTAGCCGACAAATATTGAGGTGCATATAGTCTATATAGTATATAGTCTAATTAAATTGTCAAGCATTTATAAAGATATACTGCAGAAAATTAAGCATTGAGAAGTGATATCATAAAGTTCAGTATTTTTTAGTATTTTTTTTTACCAAGCTCCAATTTGTATAACTCCGTTACATTTAGTGGGATGTTGATTATTCTTATCTAAAGTTCAATATACAATACTATTACGTCCACATACTGACATAATTTCACAAATACGCTGTTCATAGAAAACAACAACTTCAACTTTAATAGCTAAAGCAATTAGGAGTTATTCCAACTAAGCAGTAAAGTAAAATGATATAAGAAAGACTGTTAGCAGTCTTTCCCCAACAACAGTAGAATTCAATCATATCCGACATTTCATTTCATTTCATTTCGACTGACGCTTCGTTCAAATCCAAACAAACTTCCGGAGCTGTGACGTGTGGATGCCACAGGCGACACCGTTTAGCACTTTCAAATTTACAACAACAACAACAAAGTGCACTTACAGAGCAATGAAATTTTTATTCTACTCCGAGGCAGACCGGAACAAGTAAAAGTTGTTAAACATTTTCCACAATTATAATTGAATATATGATGACAATTGCAGCAGAGAGTGTGCGAGTGTGTATGTGTGCGTGTGTGTGTGTGTGTGTGTGCGTTTGCAGTGAAATTGAAAGTCAATACAAATGAAGCGTTGCGACTTAGACGGTCAAGCATGAAGCGATGGATCGATGGATCGATGGATCGCTTCGATTGGAGCTGTCGATTAGTTATTATGGTCAAGCGGAAGCCCCAGCTAATGTGGCATAAGGAAGCGACGGCTATTTATTTAATGCTTTATCTCTACCAGCTGACTGTCGAATGTCTGTATACGACTATATATGTCTGTGGGGGCCCCTAAAATATGCTGATGAAAACTCTGAAAAGTCCATAAAGCACAATTAACGCTACGCAATCAAGACAATTTCCATAGTTTATGAGTCGAGGGAGCCGAGAGATCCGAGAGATCCGAGAGAGACTCGACTATAACTCTGTCACTGCAAATGGCAGATAAATATGACATTTTAAATACCCCATAATTTGCAACTACTTAGACTTGTTTTCGATTTCGTTTTCTCTACGCTGTGCCAATGAATCTTTTTGCTTATGGATGCTGTGGGGTATTAGAAATAGAGATAAGTGGTAAACATTACCATTACAGATGTGCACATCACTTTCAATGAAGCAAAAGCGCCATCTATGTGTTATATTTCATGTACTATGTGTACTACGTTAATGGAATATTATCTATAAAACTTATTTATTTAATTCAACTAAAACTCAAACAAGGCAAAGCAACATCTGATGAGAATTTATAACAATACATATTTCATTATTCTCAATATCAACCTCTGATCTAAAATATATTTTATTTGAAATTAATTGCCACTTCGTTCAGGCATGATCTCAGCTTTTCAGCAGTAGAAATCGATATATGCGTATATAGTATAAATTAACTAATGAGATAATCCAAATTCGAAATGAGTCAGAAAATGATGCACAAACTTGATGTTGTCATGTATATATGTATATATGTATAATTTAAGGCAATGCAAATGAGTTAAATAATAGGACAGGCATCTAAAATAATAATATTTCCGTATTGTAAATAACTGAATAAATATTTCTACAATTTAACAATTAATTGTGATTAAACATTTCTATTAATTGCATTTTCATGTTTGCCAATTTGTTGGCCAAGTTTAGTGGGTAAGAAAAACATCCGTTAAAGTGCAGGCGAACTATTGACTCAGTTGCTGCTGCTGCTGATGCTGCTGCAGCTGTCACGCCCACTTTGTTTGTTGTCTGCTTTGGGCCAGCCAACTTGAACTTTTGCACACAAAATCACAGCAAACACAAACAACAAATACAACAACAAACAGACATCTGAACGGAACAAAAAACTAAAAAAACAAAAACAAAAAACTGTGCAAACTGTCTGACTTACTGACTTTGCTGGTCGACTGTCTGTCGGTGTGACTTGTGAGCTCGACTACCTGCTAACCCTGACTTTAGTCTTCAATGCACTTTTGACATTGAGTTGTTGTCTTTGTTATTGTTGTTGTTGTTGCTTTCCGATGCTGCCTGCAGCAAAGCGGCAATTGCAACATGCTCAAGAGTGTCGCCCCAACATGTTTCGTTGTCGTCGATGTTGCTGTTGTTGCTTCTGCAGCATGTCAAAAGCAACAGCAACAAGTGAACTATGAGCTGCGCTGCTTTACGCTATGATACCCTGTAATCAAGTGTGTGTCATATGTGAATAAAGATTGGGGTGAAGCTAAAAGCTAAAAATAAATAAATATATAAATATTAAAAAAATGTTAATTTGATTAATGAAATATCTTTGACACACAGATTTATTTAAAGCAGCTTAAGTTGATAAATTAAATACTAAGCCTAGGTCTGTTCTACCCATTAAGCCGCTGCCAGTGGGCTTGCAAGGAGAATCGAAATAAATAAAAGAAACACTTTCCGTCTTTACGCAAAGCAGAAAAACAGAAACCGCAAAACTCTTTGGGAAAGGCTTAAAAGCTGGCAGAGTCAGCGACATGTTTAGACTTTCTGAGCAGGAAGCCAAGCAACGACATCAGCGTCAAGTGTCGTCTAACCGAGTCTGTCTGTCTATATTTCTGCGACTCTAAGCTAGGCAGACGGAGGCAACCAACTTGTTTTTTGAGGGCAGCAGCAGCAGCAGCAGCAGCAGCATCAGAGGCTAGCAACTCGGTCCGAACGATCGCCTGACCACAAGTCCAGAGTATCTCTCGTCTCAGTTGGTCAAGTGGCAGTGGAAAAATAAGTCAGTGTGACAAACAACATTTCCTTTTAAGGGCCTTCAAGCGGCGCTGGCGAAACTGAAACCCTATAAAAATCTATGCATATATGTACATCTATGCGCACATCCACACAATAATTAAGATTTCAGCTGCACTCGAGTACAAATTTAAATATAATCAACCCAACAAAAATACAACATAAAAAGTCGAAATTCGCTTCAAGGTCTTCGCTTAAACTGCATTAACATGGCATTAATTTCATGCAAATTGTCTAAAGAAATTCGTTGCTTCTTTTTTCAATGGGTGTTGCCCACTTGCATAATTAGGAGCTGCCCCGAAAGTTCCCAAACAAATGCAGAGCAATTGTAATATAATACCCCCTGCCTAAAAATACAAAAAAAGCTCACGAAATGTTTTTATTGTTTAGCTTAAGTTTTGTTTTTTTGTTCATTACGAAACTCGCAGAAATGATAAACGGCTGACACGCCCATCTAACAAGAGTCCTACAACAGTTGTCTCCCTCTCCCTCTCTCTCTCTCTCTCTCTCTCTCTCTCTCTCTCTCTCTCTCTCTCTCTCTCTCTCTCTCAATTGATAGTGTCGTGATCCCAAACTAAATGTTTGCCAACTGTTGCCACTCCTCCCCCACTCCCGTCTCCTACTCACAGCTATAAATAAAGGCGGCTCAGCTGAACAAATATATGTTAAGGCCTGGCTAAGTAAATTAGATAAGCTAGTCAAAATTAAAAGGCGTCCACACAATTATGTAAAGCTAAGCAAACAATTGAAAAATGAATCCAACTTGAGAAATTCGAGATATACAACGAAATTTGAGCTTTGAATGGGTTTCCTGTTCAATTCATATAATCGAGTTGGAGAAGGGCTGGAAGAAGAAGAAGAGCTATGCAAATAATTACGAAACAAGCATATTACAAGTACATGTAGTATATGATAGAATTTTCCAGCTAAAATATAGTATATATCTAAATATATTTTCATATTAAGTTACAAACTCTTAATGATTTATTTCTGCGTGCAATAGTTGCTAAATATTAGGTAATCAAATCTCAAGTAATTCCCCTTCCACATTTTCAAAAACAATTACAAATTTTAAATGGCAACAAAAATAGCTGTTTCTTCTTCTTTTCACATATTAACACTATCATTAACTAGATGCATAACTAATCATAGCTTCTAACTAACTTTTCGTAGATGCAAATTTTCGCAGCCCAGCTTTGCCCTATAATAATAATTTGCATATAAACAATCTATCATTCTGGCCAAATAAGATATTGAAGACATCTTTGTCGATCAGGCTGGTATCATTAGAGGCACGCAATGCCTCTCAAACTGTAAATGCTTAGCTGGCAATAGATATAATTACAACAACAGCAAAGCAAAATTTGGCATAAAAAAGCGGGTCAAAAAGCGGCTGCAAAATGTTAAAGTGATTAGCACAAAACGTTGAAGAAACAGAAACCAAAGAGCTGGAGAGTCGAATAAGCACCTGAGCCTAACACCTGGGCAATTAGACAAACAAAAACGCTGCCAAAAAAGCTCAACATCATAATCATTATTGTCATGATCATTAACAACATAAGTTCTTATAGAATAGACAGAATGAATGGATATGCTATAGGTATATATGCATATCTATATACATATATATATATGTACATCTGTTTGTCTGGCTGCTTTCTAGGCTAATGGCACACATTGCCTGTGGGCTGGAAGCTTTTTGGCCATAGTGTTTATGCAAATCATTGGGCATGGACCCAAACTCACATTCAGCACATAAGATAAAGCCGAAGGTGATTCGACAAATTAAGTAAAATATAAAAATAATATACCTATTGCAGTCACAGTAGCCCATTTATTAAGCCATGACAAAGCGATGCAATCAAATAAACGTTCGAATAGAATGGAAGAACGCAGCAAGAAAACCAAATCTGTGAAAAAAAATCAAAGCGGAAAAACATCACGAACGGAAATTCCATGGAAGAAAACGTTTTTTTTTTTCTGTCTTTTTTGTTTTCTTTTTGTTTTTGGGCGGCTGCTTAACCTTTTGGCTAAATCAGCTCTAATCGAATTAGCCGCATCTCACAGTTGGCCAGGCAAAAATTTCAACAAGTTTTTATTCGACTGCCCAACATTTAATGCAGCGCAATTTCAGTTTCCTGCATGCCCAAACACAAAAACACAAAAAACACCAACAACAACACCAACAACAACAGCAACAACATTGAATAAAATGTACAAGAAAAATATTTGTTGTTAAGCAAAAATAGATCTTTGCCAATGCCAAGGAATGTTTTTGGTGAGCGGACGCCGCGACCGTTAAAAGAGTAACAAGTGCTGCAAATTTATTGGCAGAGCGTGTTGAAAGCCAACAACAGCGGCCGCAACAACAACAACAACAGCAACAACAACAACAACAACGTTGTCGTCGTCAATGAGCGCTGCTTCAGTTGCAGCCGAATGAATGGAATTTGCGGCTGAACTTTGTTAACCTTCGGCTAGGAGGAAGCTAATGCAACATTTAATACACTTACCCGCAAGGGTATTACGACATTTGATAAATGCATTTGGGCGAAATGCTATGGAAAGTAACTGTATAGTTAATGGTCTTATGTGAATTAGAGATATGTGTATTAATGAGAAATAACTGTGCAGCATAATGGCCATACGGGAGTTGAACATTAATATTTATTTATAATATGAATTTGCAGCTAGTTGACTGATATACCCTAGAAATCTAGTAAGCTAAGGTTTTACATACAAGTCTTTAAGCTTAAAAAGTGAGGTATGATCAGAATTGGTATATGGTGTTTTATGGGATATATACAGCCAGGAATAGTTTGGTGTTATACCTTGGAAATGTTAAAAAAAAGAGGCTGGAAATGTTAAGAATTGTCAATTTTGCTATAAAGTGTATTATACAGTATATATTTCTATTACAAAGTATAGCATAAACACAAATCATTTTATCATATATTATAAAATAGAAAATGTAACGAATTTCCATATATTATATATATTTTACAATTTTATTTACCAAGTTCCGAACACTTTTTTAGATCAACTTGTAAAATTTTCAAAATTTATTCTCAAGCTATTTTATTTATATTGAGCAACTCTCATATAGTTGGGCAAAGTCTCGAACTTGTGGCAGGGCATCTAAAACTTCAATTAAATTCGATTCTCAGCCCCTTCCCGAGTTTCTTATTTTGTTTTATGGTTTTCGCTGGCTATCAACATTAACATTTATCAACTGCTACAGTTTTGTTGGCTGCTCTCTGGGCGCAAACCTGTGCTAATGATAATGATGATATTGGAGCAGCACGTTGCCAACTTGCAGCAAAGTGCTGGAAAGGTGCTGCAAATGTGGCGGAGAGCAGGCAACGGGCAGTTGTTGCCAAAGTTGTTTACCAACTGGCCAAATGGCCAATTCGCTTAGCTAATTCATATTGGCAGGCCGTTTGTCTTTATCGCAGGCACATCGCAAGCGAGCGAAGCGAAAATATTTATTGATAGCAGTGAAAGGCAGACATCTGAGAGAGCGAGAGAGCCAGAGAGGGAGAGGGAGAGGGAGAGACTGAGAACTGGATGCTGGAGTACTTTGTACTTTGTGCTGTGCCCAAACATAATTTATATCTTTCATAATTTATGCTGACCCACATTTGCCGATCGGCCCATCAAGCGAGACTATAAAAATATATATAAACAGCAACTTTGTTGTTCTTGTTGTTGTTATTGTTGTTGTTGTTGTTGTTGTTGTCGTTATTGTGGTTGGCAAAGCAAAGTTTAATGAGTTTTCATTAGAGGCTGGCAGGCAGCTACAAAAAATTCGCAATAATTAGAAGTTTGGCTGAAAATGTTTTAGAAACCGTTTTGTGACTAATTTAACTAATAACGAAGCGTGTTCAACGGTGATTAGAACTTGCCCAAAAACCAAGAATACCACAAAATAACAACAACAACAACAACAACAGCAACAGTAACAAAATAGATGGCTCAGAGAAATGCCAACAAAAGCGGGCCACAAATTTAACGCTCATTACGCGCACGGTTTGACGTGACCAGCGGCGACGATGAAGAAGAAGAAGAAGTAAACGACGACGATGACTATGGCGACGATGACGACGACGACGACGACTTCGTGGGCAGCTAGGAAATTGAGCTCCACTTTTTATGGCAATCTTCCCCTCACATTTGCTCTAGCTGCGCCTTCGCTCCATTGGCTATTAGTTAGAATGCTTCCACTTGCTACAAATTGAGGCTACTGTGGGCATGGCTCTCGGGCCTGCTTGTGCGACCTGCAGCACCCCCAACATGCCTGCCACATACCCTCCCACCCTGCCCCACCCCTCCAGCCGTTTCTTGCCCCTAATAGCTGCGTGTGCTGCTAATGAGCCTCAGCTATTGAGTTATGATCGCTTATGAGCAGTTATGTTCATACCTGTGTGTGTGGCTGTGTGTATGTGTGTGTGTATGTGTGTGTGTATGTGTGTGTGTGTGTGTGCTATGTGCATTGTGCGCTAGGTACTTAATACTTATGGACCACCCACGGTAAGTTCTTAAGCTATTAAACTCCAAAGCTGCCGTGGAATTTGAGAAGAAGAAGCACACATTTGATTTATAGAACTAAAAGAAGTTTTTCTCTTTTTTTTTTGTGTTAGAGTCCGGGTTCTAAAATAATTATTATTACAGCATCTGAAGCTACCGCTAAAATGTTTTTTTAATTATGATATATATGTGAAATAATGCGGCGGACGAATGCTGTAATAAATCTGGAGAACGGGCCTAATGTAGAATGATAGAAAAATGAATACAATATTAGAGATTTTTATAGTTTTAAAATGAGGAGAATGTTTAAAGGAAATGAGAAATAAAAAAGGTAACCTATCAAAGTTACATAACTTGAAGACAAGAACTTTAGCTAGGCCTAAAATTAAATTTTAGTTTCTACAAAAAGAGATTTTCCAACTTCCGCTTTCTAGTCGCCACACACACACACACATGAGAAAGACTGCACTTAGCCATCGCCACTAATAGGCCAAGCTCCAGTTTTTGCCGCACCCGGGGGGAAAACCCATTAGATTTTCCACCTGTTCTTCTCAATATGTGACCCGAGCAGGGAGCAGTTAACGTCTGCAAGCCTTATGGCTGACACACTTTACATTGATTTACCTACGAGCGAGTGCTGCTCAAAATGCCCGCCAGGTGTCGCTGCTTGGCCCGGAGCGTGTTGTGGCATAAGCATAACATAAATTCTGGGCGCGCGGCTCACAATTTGGAGGCTGCAAAAGTCGCAGCTTAACGGAACGCCCCGTCAGCAATTGCCTCACACGCACACACACACACACACACAATCTACATATATATACTATACAGTCTGACTCACTCGGAGCCATGTTTCACCTGTTACTTGTTGCACACACACGCACACACGCGAAATAAATGTGTCACACATAAAAATTGCAGCGGACTTTATCGACGACTCTCGAGCGTTGCCCAACGGTCCAAATTGGGAGCACGATAAATGGTCAAAGTGGCTGCGCCTAAAAAACTGGGCGGGTTTTTTTTTAAATATATTTTGTGTTTGCTTCATTTTTAGTGGGTTTGGCGTCTTTATGCAAATGGCCGCAGCGCTTGATGGGCCGCATAGTGCGTACATTGCCATCAAAATGGTAACTCGAAGGCTGATCCCAAGCTGCGATCACCTGCACAGTGGTACAAGCAACAGTCGAACAAGTCTAGTCAAAGTCTTTAGTTAGAGCTATTAAAGCCAGTGTCCAAGTCGATAAATATTTAGTAAATATAATTAATTAATTAATATTCTGCAATCTATTCTTATTTTTTTTTGCATTAAGCTAAAACTCATGACAAGCTAAAATACAGTTCTTAAAGACAAGTTCTAAGACTATAACTGTCTAAAATAGAAAATATATATCTATTTATCTATCTATAACTTTATATTTATTTAAATATTTTCTATTAAATATCACGCTATCTATAACTCTTACTCTCTCTCTCTCTCTCTCTCTCTCTCTCTCTCTTTCAATTTATCTTCCACTTGGATTCATTAATAAATCTCTGAGCAATTATTTATTTCTACTCTATTTAGCACTTCATTCCACTTACAATCAATACATCTATTAATTTTACGCCCACTCTGCACAACTCTTGCCCCACTGTGCCGCTGGTCAGTTGCGTGTGTTGATGTTTGTTGCGTGTTGCAAAATGTTGGCAAATGAGTCACTCGATTCAGTTTTTGTTTGCTTTGCTGTTGTGCGTTTTGTTTGTCATTCGTTTGTTTGCATTCGTCTTTACAAATACATATCTACATACAAAATACACATACATATATGTATATATATATATACATATATAGCTGTTGGCCTTTTTGTGCACATGTCGTATGCGCAATATTGGCAACTAATTGTGCGCAGATGGCATCAAAATTTGCATCATTGCCGCATGCGAGAAGCAACCAGACAGACAACTCCACTTCATCCTCCTCCTTCTTCTTCCCCTCCTTCTTCTTCTCTTACTTCTTCTTCTCCTCCTTCTCTTCGTCTCGTCTTCTCCTCCTGCACATCATCTTTGGCGGCACTCGACTTCATTCTCAGAATTTCAATTAGAATGCGCCCCCTTCCACCACCCCCACCCCCACCCTCACACCACATCCATGAAGTGGGATGCCAGGCTGTCTGTGGGGCTAACAAGATTTCCATGTTTCAGATTTTGCACGTATCGCTCGGATACGTTCGGATACGTTCGGATGTGTATGGGTAAAAGTCAACTATTTTGAGGCACATCTCTCCCCCGCTGATGCTGCCCGTTGCTGCTGTAAATCAGCTTCAAACTGTGCGCCAAGTTAGTTGCTAATTTTGCGCTTGAGTAAATTGCTGCTATCCAATCCCAATCCCAATCCAAATCCAAATCCGAATCCGAAACCGAGTCCCAATCCCAATCTCAATCGCCGCCCGTTTGCTGATTAGATTTTGTGAAAGGCGCTGCGTCGACAACGACGATGCTGCCACTGCCACTGCCACTGCCGCTGCCACTGCCGCTGCAACTGCCACTGGACCAAATTTGCCAAAAAGGGAGCGCGCCACATGCTGGGCAGTCGCCGCAATTTTGTGGGCAGGCGGTGGTGCAGGTGGTGCAGATGCTGCGATGTGTTTCGCATTTGGTTTTTGAACTTTTGGGATGCGGCAGAGCGATCCCATGGGGCGCTGCTTGCATGCTGCGTGCGTGCTCTAACGGTAAGCGTGACGCATTTTTCTTTGCTGTCTCTTTTTAAATCAGCCACCGCCCGTTGTAGCAAGCAGCGCCTCTCCCCCTGCCCCTTCCACTCCTTTCAGCTGCCTCACATGTGGCTTACATGTCGCATCATTAGCTCTGTTGGCCCGTTATTATTTCGTTGACTCTGGCTTCTATTTAGCTCAAATTGCAACTTATGCAACTCGCACAACAATACACACACGCACACACTCACGCAGAGATACACGAAATTGTAAACATTTGAAATTAAAATTGGTTTTCGGCTTTGTTACAATTTCGCTTTAGTCTCGCCCACCAGGGCGTTGGTCTGGTCCATTCCACTAACTGGCCAATTATTTGCATTAGCTTACATAACTCCACTCCACTCCACTCTATATATATATAGAGATCGTATTCCGATTGTGCGATGTGAACAACTTACCTGTAAGTACAATAGAAAATGCATAACAATAGTTAGTTTAAGGGCCATGACAAAGGCAAAACAAACCAAACAAACCAAACAAACAAAAAATGAAATAAACAAATAAAAAATAAACTAAGCTAACAAAAAAATATTATTTTGCTTTAATTTATATCAAATTTTTGGCAATCACATTATTAAAAATAATAATTAGATTTATAAAAGTTAACTTAAGCATAATTAAATTTAAAGAAAAACTCAAGATCTTCCAAGATCGCAAATAAAGCTACAATTTTTATGATCGCTTGTCTTCCTCTTGAGACTCGACAAAAATATTTTTTATTAACTGGTTCTATAAACTAGTTGAATCACATCTCTTAAAGTTAATCTGCATTGATTTAGTGCTCCTTTGCATAAAGTTTTTTCCCAGCTAACATAAAACTGGTATCAAGTTCGTTGCCTAAGTCTTTTGTATTTTTGTATTTTTTTTTTTCGTGTGCAGCTACAAAAAGCGCCCCAAAGCTTTAACTGTGAACGTTCGAACGCCCACCAATTGCCTAGCCACCCAGCACGCCCCATTTGCCGTCCTGTGACAGTTATGAACACCAACACCCACACACACAAACACACACATATGAGTGTGAAGAACTTAACACATGGAAAAGGTCAAACGGTCAGCGCATAAAGCGGCTCAGTTTATGTGCTGCCAAAACAGTTTACAGTTCATAAATATGCTTGTGGACTGGCCGCTTGATAAGTAACGCCTCCTAACAGCCGACACCCCCCACCCCCCGCCCCAGCCACTTCTCTAGAATCTCTTGCTGCTTTGCTTGTTGCAGCTGGTGAGAGTTGAGCGAAGAGAGAGCAAGCGTCTGTTACGAATCTCGTGTGGAGCGTTAAATTGTTAATAAACAAGCGGCTAACAAGCAAACAGTTAAGCAACTGGCTAACAACAGTTTACAATTAGTTTAGTCGGCAAGAAGAACTTTCAACTGGCCGCCGCAAAGGCTCAACTGTTGTGTGTGGGCGTGCCGGCAGCGCAGGTCCTGCTGCCGCTGCTGCTAATGCTGCTGCTGCTGCTGCTGCTGCTGCTGCTGCTGCTGCTGCCGTTGGGTATGGCACGTCCCATCGCCGAGAGACAACATCAAACGCTGCCAGTTAGCGAGCGACAAGTGGGCGTGTGCAATGCTTCCGCTTCCCCGAAAAAGGCAAACACAAATGCCAACTCACAGTGCTGGGCATTAATTGCACACACACACACACACACACACATTCACAGATGTGTGCGATCTGTGAACAGTTAAGCTGGCGATTCTCACAGGCGCCCCAACTGAATCACAACCAGCTGAGCAGAAAGATAGCGATCCACAGCCTCAGCTCCCTCTGCGAGGAGTGTGTCAAGTCGCGGCGAATGTGGAATTAGAATGTGTGTTTGGAATTTTTCTTCTGCTTCTTCATCTTCTTCTTGTTTGGTGCTGCTGCTGTTGCTGCTGCTGCACGCTACAATTTTCATGTTCCATGTGCAGCTCGCTGCTCGCAGCTGCCAGCCTCTTGGCTGGGATTCGGGAAACGTGGCCGTGTCCCGTGTTGGTTCTGCTGGCAATTCTACAATAATTATAGACTTTGAATTGTGTTTAACACGCAACGTCGACAGCGACAGCGACAGCGACGTTGGCAGCGACGCTTTCACGTTTGCCGGGCATTTTTTTCGCTCCTCGCTGTTGCGATTGCATTGAAATTTATTTGCAGCAGAGGTCAAATATTTGATTATCGCAACAAAAGCAAAAACAACAAGAAGGCAACCGCCGTCGAGTGTGAAAAATTTGATGGGAAATTATGGCGCAACAATTGTAGCGCAGGCTCCAAATCCAAATTCGAATCCAAATCCAAATCCAGCTCCAGCTCCAGCTCCAGCTCCAGCTTCAGCTGAAGTCCTCACCCGTCCAAGTCGTTTAGTAGCAATTTATTAGCGCAAAGTAAAAGGTTCGTTCTGGACAGCTCGAAGTTATTGGCACTTGGTCTGCAGCAGCAGTCATTGCGGATTTGGACCGACTCCCTGGCTGGCTTGCAACTTCATGTTGCCGTCGATTGGGGCATTCAGCTTGAGCTTGTGTCGATCACAAGGCATTAAGTAAGACAACACAGCATAGCACAGAAAATTGATTGAGCAGAAGAGGGTTGCTAGGTTAGCTGAATACTCTATGGAGAAAGTGTGTGCAGTCAGCAGATTCTTAATCCTTTAGCTAGCATTCACACCCGATTAAGGAAAAAAAGATTCTTTAACTTGACATATTATTCAACTTCGAAAGTTCCTCATCTGGCACCTCATCTAAGTCTTCAGTTATTATCAATAATAAAATTGTAGCTCAATCTAATACTATTTCTTCAACAGAACTCAAGGAAAGAATGAAGGTTTTCTCTCTAGATCCCCCTAGAGAAGAAAGAAAGAAAGCAGTTCAAATCTGGGCCTCATCAAACTCATGCCTTTTGTTTATCAAATACAAAAGTTCTCTCTCTATTGATAAAATACTCGAGCTGGCTGACACATTGAGAGGACTCTCAATCAGGCATGCTATACCCTACAAAAAAGAAAAGCTGTCAATAAAATAAATAATAATGCTGCATAAATATGCTGCACTCGCTACGATTCCGCGCTTGGGCCTTATAATAATGATATTTGGGCATAGATCTGAGGGGGAGGTGAGGCTGAGGTAAGTTTTGGTACTTGGGAAAAGTGTCTAAACGAATGAAAGGGTGCAACTGCTGTGCCACAAAAGAAATGGCGCAACGTTTGTTCTAAGAGTCAATGCCATAAATGTTAATGTTGTTACTGTTGCTGTTGCTGTTGTTGTTGTTGCTGTTGCTGCTGTTGCTGTTGCTGTTGCTGTTGCTGCTGCCATTGCTGCTGCAATGACTCGTCGCAACGTTTTGGCACTATTAACCTACTCCGCAACACCACGAGATGAGACGATGAGACGATGATGACGATGACTGAGACAGAGGCTGCGACTGAGCCTGGGATTGGGATTGGGACTGGGATTGGGACTGTGTCTCGCTTTTTGGTGTGACTTTGACTAAATGCTGTAAGAAAGGAAAGGCAGCGCGACAGCCACAAATCAGTTGGCATAACTGTAAACGTATCTAATAATATAAATTCAGCGCTGCTCATGAGCTGCGCTAATTGCCAAAGCCAGAGCCAGAGCCAAGACGAAGACCAAGACCCAACTGTAGGCCAACGTAATATTTGCATTCAAAAGCTGCCCGACTGATTTATTGCCCAAATAAGCACTTGACACGCAATTAAGGTTGACGTTCAGAGAGAGAGAGAGAGAGAGTGAGAGCTGCATAGAGAAAGAGAGAGATGGAGAGAGAGAGGGAAGACAACTAAAGCGCTTCCCCCTTTGAAACATAGGTGTTAAACGCGCTGACCTTCACAAATCTGGTTAAGCCAGACCCCAAAAATTAAAAAAAAATAAAAAAAAAACTAACTCGTTGCCCGTCTCGATTTTTTTTTTGTCACACAGTCATCAAAAGACTAAATGAATTTTTTATAATATTTGTCTACGATATTTTTTTTTCTTCTCTCTTTTGCATATGAAAGGCAACATTTGTGTAGCTTACAAAGTTTCTCGCGTCCCTCCTGTTGCTTACAATGTGCTGCTTTATGGCCATCTTAAATATTCTAAAATCTATGGCTAGAGTCTTGGTCTTTGTCTCAGCTTTGCTTGTTCTACACAATAAGCCATCTTTATCTTCGATGTCATAATATATGTAAATGTTTTATCTTTCGCAGCTAATGGCTCTAGTCTATGATCAATTTTGAAGTGTGGAGTTTTCAAGGTTGCGACTGGACAGGTGTCTGAAAAGCTTGGAACGTGCTTCAAAAAAGCTTGAAGATCCCTTGAATGGGAGATTCAGCAGAAAATTTATTGTGTATAACTGAGCTTTTTAATCACTTATAAACAAAAAGATTTATTAATAAATTAGTTTCACTTTCCACACGTTGTTAAGTAATAAATAATATAAATGCGAGTTCGCAGAAGCATAAGAAAATTTTTACATCTATAGAGAATTTTTTTTTTTAAATTGTTAAGGCATCGTTCTATATGCTCTCCCTTATACCTAAGCTTAAGTAAGTCAAGCAGATTTACTAATGCTCACCCTTTCTCTCCCTCTTCCCCATTGCTTATCGCTCTTCCAATCTCTCCTGCATGCCACGCCCTCTCTTCAGCTGTCACTGCTAACTAAGTTAACGCCCACTCTTTATGATTTCAATTTATGGGCAACGTTCCGAATGCCCACCTGTGTGTCCCACTAATCCAAAAGCTCCTGCGCCCTACCCACAAAAAAAATAAACAAAATATTCAAATAAAACCAAAAAAAAAAAAAAATATTTTAAAGAAAGAAAACATAAAAAATTAGGTAACCCTAACGGCGCAGGCGCAGCCAGCACTTCAATCACACGGAATGCATTGCCCAGATAAACGATGATTGTTATTATTACAGCAACAGCAACAGCAACAACAACAACAGCAACTGGCTTTTGCATAGGCAATAAAAACAAAAAGCAATAATAAACGAAAGATTTAGGCAACGAACTTGTTGCTCATTCGTCTAACAGTTAAACGCAATCTCACGCCAACAACAACTCCAACAACAGCTACACCAAAAACTAATAAAGCGAAAAAAAAAAGAATATATAAATATATATATAAATATATATTTTTTTATATGTAAGCGGCAGCCAAGTTGCGAGCACAAAAAATGTGCAAAAGTTAACAACCATTTGTTCTCACAACATTTTTACGCCAATTCACAAAAAGCACACCAAAGACAACAACAACAACAACAACAAGAATAGCAGCAGCAGAAATATCAGCTTAGAGTAGAAATGAGTTAGAAGCCGCGGCTCCCCATTCATGAGGCTCTGGCGCTCGAGGAGCTGCGCAATCGAAACGAGCCGAGGAGCAGGCCAAGCAGCCAAGCAGCCAAGCGGCCCACACACAAGCTGCCAGCCAGGCAGCCAAACGAGCCAGGGAATGGCAACAGCAACAACAACAACAGCAACAACGTAAATGAAATAAAATTGAATTGTGTGTTTGACTGTGCAGCAGTTGTTGCTTTCGTTGTTGTTGTAGCTGTTGCTGTTCACGATGTTGCTGCTGCTGCTGTTGCTGCTGCTGCTGCCGTTGAGGCCAAGTTTAAGGTCTTCCTGTTGCCAGTTGGCAGTTTGCAGTTTTGCAGTTGTTGCTATTATTGTTTGTTGCTGTTGCTGTTGTTGTTGTTGTTGTTGTCTTAACTGTTTTCACTCGCCTCGTGTGTGCAGCATGTGGGCTGTTTTCTGTTACTCTTCCTCTTGTCAGCTGCTGCTGCCAAAGAGCTCAGCCGTTGGCTTCCTGCAGCAACAAGTGACCTGCGTTCGTGCTACCTTTTTAATACACTCGCAGAGCGGGTGTCTTCGCTTAGGCAAAGCGTTGGCCATTGCGTCTCGAATGGTGGCCAAGGCTGTACACACCATAAGATATTGTATATTGTAAATTTTAATTAAATAGAAATATCCCTAGAATAAGAATTAAATAAATATTGATTTGCTTAATGTCTCGAATATCAAAATAAAATTGTATATTGTAAATTTTAATTAAATAGAAATATCCCTAGAATATGAATAAAATAAATAATGATTTGCTTAATGTCTAAAATATCAAAATAAAATGTCAATCCCTTTACAAAGCTCTATAATAATTAAATACTCTGTGCTTAGCACTCATATATGATCAATACTATAAATATATTTAATGACGTTCGTCTACAAAATAAATCACATTTACTTTAAGCACAAACTCCTTCCTTTCAGTTAGTGTATTTGCCTAGTCTGCTTTGCTTTATGCATTCCCACTAATTCTTGTTATCTATTGTTGTTAGTATAGCGATCTGCTATCTAGCCGAAAAAAATAGCAAAACAAAAACAACAAAAACAACAAAAAATAAAACAAAAACTTTAGACCATTCCAGTTGAAGCTCGCGCATGTTCTGCGCATTTCCTGCAGCAAATGCAACTGCAACTGCAACGCCCCCCGCCCGAGCCGCTCGCTGCAACATTGAATGCTGGCAAGTGGAGCCAGGCAGCCGTGCCGCAATTCCATTCACCTGAACCTGCGCCTATGGGCTGCCATGTGTAGCAGATTTAGTCAAATGTGCTTAACGGTTAAAATGGGTTTGGTTTTTTAGTTGGAGTTCGGCTCAGGGCGCTTCTAGTTGATTTCTTTTGTTGTTTGAAAAATATTGTTATTATATTCTCTTCTTATTTTTTTTTTTTGGTTTTTTATTTTATTTTGTTTTCCTTGTAAGCAAACAGCAAAGAGGAGTTGCTGCTGCTGCTGCTGCTGCTGCCGCTGCTGCTGTCTGAGTAGGTCTGACCATGTCTGGCTGCATCTGACCAGGCCCTGGGCTAACTGGCTGACGTTGTAGGTGGCGTATGCGCAATATTATTATAACTGTGAGGCGTTCTCGTTTGCGGTCAGGGACCAACCCAAAACCGAAGCCTGACCAATTGGTTTAGTTAGTGAAATGTGGGTGTGCAGCCAACAATCTCTCCCCATCTATATATATATATATATATATGTGTGCGTGTATGTGTTTGTGTGCTGCAACGAGGCGTGCTCTTTAATTAAATATATATTTTCTTTTGTGGGTTAAAGAAAAGTCAACAACAACTCTTATATAAGCCGATGCGCTACATTTTCCTTAAGTAATCATTATATTGTCTATCTAGAGTCTATGCTATATGCTATACATATATATATATATATTATATAGATGTGTGTAATTTTTAATTACAGCCCTCCTGCTGGAGCAAAAAGTGAGAGTGTGGCGCTCATTAAAATGAAAAGTCGCGCTCTGTTGGGCTTGCGCAAAATGTATTTCAAGTCAAACTTTAACTCTAACTTTAACTCGATTCGTAACACTTACCAATGACTATAAATTATATATTAAAGCCCAAGTCTTTTAGTTAACATTATTATTGCTGTAACAACTGCAACTGTTTTTTTTTTGTTTTTTTTTTTTACTTTTTTTATCATTTGTCATTAGCGCAGCTTCCAAGCCAGCTCCGGGTTCCGAGCACATGTGTTGTGGATTGGGGAGGGGGGAAGGAGGGAAGGGGGGAAGCATTCGGGTTTTGAGGCTCCATTTACGATTACGTGACACGCGGCGTGCCAAATAACATTAACGAAGTGTAATGAGCAGCAAATTTATGGCTTACACTTTGAGCTAACAGTCATCGAAATATTTTTTGTTTGACAAAAAAAAAACAACAACAACAACAATTTTCCTGACGTCTTTAATTATATAATGGTAATTGCAAATTTTGACAGCTCATCAAAAACAAAGAAAAAAAGGAAAAGGCGGCAGCAATTATTTAAACAAAACTGATTTATTTAATCCCAAAATTTGCGAAACTTTTAAAAGGCACAATTTATATTAAGATTTATTTCTTAAAGGGGGAAATGAAAACAGAATTTATGCACGCACACATAAATCGAAAATTATTGCTCGATTGATTTACGCTATTTCCTGTACTTTTGGCTATAGCAAAAAAAATTACCTGCTCTTGTATACGAACTTTGTCAAAGATCCATAAAATATTACTAAAACTTAATTTTATCTATGCCCAAATCATTTGATTAGCACATAAATGTCTTTAAAAAAAAGAATACAAGAAAAAAACTACAACCATAAAAATTGTTTCATAAATATTTATAAATCATCGCTTGTGTCGTCTGTGCGTCTGGTCGACGTCAAAAAATGGCCAAAAAAACCGGCTAAATCTTATCAGCTTGTAAATTGCCCAGGGGAGCAGCAATCGCTGCAACAACAACAACAACAAAATGCGTACAGATCGTATATAAAACTAGTTTCGATTCGATACGAAATTTAAAACGTGTTTTCATTAAGTAAAAAAATATGCAAGAAAAATACAAAAAAAAACTAAATAAAATGAAACGAAATAATAATTTTATAGCACGCGATGTCCAAAAAAAAAAAGATCAAAATAAAAACTGTTGTAAATTTAAAGTCTTGCTATAAATGCGTAAATTAAAAATTGGCCAAAATGGCAGCTGCCTAACCTTCACATTTTGAGTAGATTGTGTCTTCCAATTATGCTGGCTAAAGATGAAATCGTTAATAATCGTGGATATATGCATAAGCCGACGAGCATGTCGCCCAGTTAGGTGTATTAGCCAACTGGGCTAATCTGTTGACCAAAATGAACTCAATTTAAAGCTTTAAAAGGCCTTGACATTTACACTATGCAAAAGGAAGCGGCAGAAAGTGTCGGCAAGTTTGTTGCCCAAGTCTTTTGATTGTTGCTGCTTATTTGGTGATTAGTTGCCATGTAGTTAAGACTCAGGCCAATATATACAGTAGATATATAGAATATTTGTTATTTACATTTAACCGCAGCAAGTTCGTTGCCTAAGTCTTTAGATTCTTGAAGATAAGCTTCAATATATTTGATCAATTATATATATACATATGTATATATATATATATTCAGTTGAAAGCTGGAAGCATCTTTAATATATGCACTTTACAGCAGAAGCAACAGAAAGTGCCAGCAAGTTCGTCGCCTAAGTCTTTTGTTGTGCGCACCTGCTGCTGCTGCTTAAATTTTTGCCAAGTGCTGAACTTCATCATAGATAGGGCTCACTGCACGACTTTCGAAGCGGCTGCTCGTAACTCTCGTAATAAAAATTCCTCTGGTAACATTTCCAGGCTGCAGCATAGAAAGTTGACAAAAAAAAAAAAAAAGATATATATATATAAGCAAACTTTCTTGCATCGCAATTTGCATGCGTTGCGCATTTTGTTAATCTTCTTCTTTTTGGTGGATGCGCAAAATTTCTGCTTGAAGCTCATGTTTAGAATATCTAAATAGCTGAATCTACGCTTTTGTCCAATGTGTAACAACAAAATGTGGTTCATTTGGTCACTGGGACACAGTTCTTCCTCTCTCTCTCTCTGTCCCTCCCTTTCCGTCTCTCTTCTTCTTCTCTTTGTCTCCCTCAACTAAGTGCAGTTCGTGTAGGGCAGGCCCGACCGCAAATTGAAAAGGCAGCGCGTGCGCCTCAAAAGGCAAATAACAAATTGCCTAGGCCAACAACAACAACAACAACAACAATAGCTAGAACACAGCTACAGCAACAACAAAAACAATTCACCTCGCTTCGCTGCTGCTTTTGGCATGCAAATTGCTCGCCAGCCGCCAACGCAACAACAACAGCAACACCAGGCAACAACAACAACAACAACAACCACGCTGTCCGCAAAGCTGGGCCTCATCTATTGTTGTGCTAGGTTAGACCCGCCTCCAACTACGCCCCCTCCCCCCCACTCCCACTCCCCACTCCCACACTCCACACTTGTTCACCGCCTTTTTGGCATACAAAAAACATGCAAAACATTTTGCCCGGAACTGTCGTTGAGTGGCTCTTGGCATCTGCCCCAAACAGTGGAGTGGAGCCGCGGGGCGGGGGAGTGGGAGGCGGGCTGCCTCGCTGCCTTGCTGTCTTGCTGCCTTGAATGCGGCGAAGGTGAAAGCAAAAGTTTTGTTCTATTTGTTTCACTTGAATACTAGAGTCGGGCACTGCCGAGTATGTAATTTGCCCAGCGTCCTCGTCGCCGCATCTTTTGTCTTTGCGCTGTCATTCAACTCGATTGGCTATGGTTGTTATCGTTGTTGTTGTTGTTGCTGTTGCTGTTGTTGTTTTCGTTTATGGACCAGTTAGGGTCACACAAAAGCAAAAGCAAAAGCTGTGAAATTGCTAAGCGAGTGCCGAAAGGAAAGTGGAAGCAGCTGTTGCTACAGAGGATTGACAGCTGCTGTCATGGGGTCAGCTCTTTGGCTTATATGGATCTTAGGAGAAGTTTGCCCACAAATATGTTAAATGGAAATCTTAAGGGATTTCTGCTAAACTTGGCCATAAGTAAGTGCATTGCTATGGCATGCATTTTAAACTATTTCCAGCTTAATAATAATTTAACATTAACATTAATCCAAAAGCGATTTGTTAATTATGTATTTTATTACGTTTGCGTCTCTTTCGTATCGAATGTGTTTATAAAGCCGTTTAATTGCCAATTAATTTGCTGACCAGAGCGTGGGATTTGACAGTCTAATAAAAAATGAAAAACAAAATTAAAAGCTTGTTGCGGACGGAGCCAAGTCCGTGTCGTTGGCAGCTTTGAGTACTTTCTTCTTTTCAAGAAATATGAAAAATCATGAACTTTTGTGTGTGGTAATAAAACTTATGAGTGGCACCCGAAAACTCCGCGATACAACGCGCCCCTTTTCGTCGCCCAAACAGCCAACACTTTCATTTGCCGTTGACAGACATCGTCGTCAAGTGGCCGAGAGAGAGAGAGAGACGGGTGCAAGAGAGGGGGGCGGGGGTGGGGGAACTCACATGTTGCTGGCTTTGTTTGTTTATTCATCAACGTCATCATCAGCGTCAGCGTCAGCGTCAGCGTCAAGCACAGCATCCAGTTGGATAGTTGGATGCTTGACTGGTTGGCTGGTTGGCTGACTGGCTGACTGGCTGGCTCGTTGGCTGGCTTGTTGGCTTGGCTAACTGATGCTGGCCCCGCGGCCAGAGAGACGAGAAATTTCACTTTCATAAAATACAAAATACTCTGGCAAGTATTTTAGCCAGAGCCTCGACAGAAATTATGGCATACTGTCATTGTGCATGTGTGTGTTGCCTTGTTATTGGATGGCCGAAAACCCGTTGCATATTTTACCAGCCAATGGACAGTTTCATTGATTTGAACTGGGAGCAGGTGAAGAGCAACAGCAGGGGAGGCAGTTGGGGGGACGGGGGATGCACTGATGGTGCGGGTGCAGCCAGCGGCCTTTAATGAGCCGCAGCCAGGAAATGTGGCCATGTAAATTCGACATGGAAATACAGTTGAATTGAGATGAGATTAAGATGAGAGTCGAGGCGAGTCGAGTCGAGTCCATTCCAGTGGAGTTCAGTTGATTGAGCCGGCGATTTGGCAAAGAGAGTGAGGTTTAATTGGTTGATATGTAACTAGATATTTCGATTTATGCAATGCGCATGCATAGACAATTATTTTCTTATTTGTGGCTCAGATGATTGAGCCGAAAACCGAAGACTGGGAAACTGTCGAAGAAAGCCAACTCTGATTGTTTAAGAAAACATAATTTAAGGCAATAAGCGCCTATATTTCTATAATAAATTTAATAACGAATTGTTAATTTATTTTAAATAAATATTCAAAAAAATGGAAAGTAATTAAAAAGAAAAACTTGTTATATTATAAATGAAATAAAATTAAAAAAGGAATTGTATTTAATTTCTACAACTTATTTCTAATAAATAAATAAAAAAAAATTACATATATATAAATTTAAAAATAATAAAATTGCAATAGTTATAAAACCAATGAGTTAATTTTAATAATTAAAAGTTTAATATTAATTCAAAGCTAAAAGATTTAAGTATACAAATTTGTGATAGGCCATGAATAAATTTGTTGGTTTATAATGCAATAATCTTAATTAATATATAATTGATGGGTATTATTATTTTATTTATTTAAGCGAATTTATGTAACAATAAATTGCTGCTTGTCAAATCAATACATAATAAAGACGTTAAGTCAAGGTTAAGCTTTAACATATGCAAAAGTTAGTTAAAAAGTTATATTAAATATATACACACTTGTTTTATTAAATCATTGTCATAATTAAAAGTTAAAAGTATTAGATAATTAATTAACTAAAAGAAAAATACGTAAACCATAATAATAGATAAAAAGTCAATAAGAAACAATTATAAATGCATTATAATTATAAAAATATGCAATTAAAAATAGTTTATCGTTAATTCGATATGCAATAACAAAATGTATTTGTCAGCAAGAGCAAGAACGGGACATACCCTATGATTAAACGAACCCATGAACTAGAAGAAGAAACCGCTAAAAGCCAAAGTCTTGCTCCAATTCCAATTGTACAGAGGGGGGAGGGGGTGAAACGAATCGCTTGATTGCATGATTGAAGCGACTAATTGAACAATTGATGCATGCGAATGATTTTGATTACATGACAAACAAGTCTCGACAAAAACTTAATAATATATACGGGATCACATATGTGGAGAGCCAAAGTCAACTGAGAGTAACGGAGGCTAAGAGGTTGGCCCACAAGTTGACAGTGCAACACATACACACACACACACACATGCACACATTGAAACTTTTACTTTCCAAAAATTCAAATTACTTGACAATAATTGTGGGTTATACATATAAGTAAGTGCACTCCATTAAGTGGTTGAGGGGGTGAAGTTATGTATTCATGATCTTGTGGCCGACTTTTGTTGTGATTTTGGCGTATCTTTTGTTAAATCGCTTCAAATGATCGATTGCCAAGCACTTGAGAAAGTCTCAAAAGTTTGTTTTTTGTAATTGATAAAAAAAGAAATATATATGCATATATGTATATGTGTATGTATAACGGTTTGCAAACATTAATTGCTGTCGAACAAAAAGTATATGTAATTAAAGCGGACTTTTACAACTCTTTGCTTTAATTACAAATTTCTTTTAAGCGTAGAATCCACAAGTAAAAGTAAAAATATTTCGCACGCCCAAAAAACGTTGAAAAACGTAAAAAAAAAAACAAAAGTGAAGGTAATAGAAAAACTCAATGGAAATATTACTCATTTTCATGTTGTTTTTTTTTTTTTTTGTATATTTTGTTTTCCTTGTTTTCGCTTTCGTTTACAAATGAAGTCTTGAACGCGGCCAAACCGCAAACTCTCAGATACAATTGTATCTTTGGACTGTGTGTTTGCGAGCAATTAAAGTTCCCTTTGTCGTAAATTCTGCCAGAGCTATAGACTATACACTATACACTCATTATTCTGATGCCGCTTTACTGATAAGCTCCGAGCGAATCATTAGAACAGTGAATAATAGCCGCTGACAGCAACAACAATAACAACATAACAACAACAACAACAACAATAACAATAGTTCAGGGAGTCATATCTTTTAGCTTATATCTGGCTGTAGTCGAATGTTTAGGGCTGCGTCTGACTCAGTCGTGCACTAAAAGTGAAATTTGTTATTGCTTTGGGACTTACCCAGATAAACTTAAAATAGGTTTTGCTGGCAGAGATAAAAATATGTAACGCCGGTAAAAGTTTTAATACATACCTGAAAGAGAGGAAAAATAAATAAAATAAAATAAATTCATTTATATATATTTATAATAAACTTATTATTCTAAGTGCAATACTTAACAAAATAATCTTAAAATTCGATTTGACTTTCAAAATCCCTCGTTTTGCTTATAGACTTAACTTTATAAAGATAAAGATACGAGAAGATAAGGCAAATGATTGCTGCATATAAATAAAATAATCTTCTGCTCTCAATACTATATTTAGGCGTAAACTTTAAGCCAACTTTGACGAGCTAAATGAGTTCTTAACGATCTTAAACAGTTTCAGCATTATCCTAACTATAACTCATATATATACAAATATATTCCGCTATAGTAACAGTTAGTGCAGGCAGCTGCTTGCCTCATTAAGTTGCAGGTCGACACACTATATATGAGTATAGACTAGATACCATTTAGTCATAGCCAGATCCTAAGTGTTACCAACTTTATTGCCGGGGCCGTCTTCAGCTCTAATGTGCACATTCAAGGCGCCTGTCAAAGCGTTCGTTAAATGGCCCAAGGCAAGCGCAGATTGGCGGCTCGGCCAAGATTCGAGTGAAGTGTGGCCCATTAGGCGTTTGGAGAACAAGTTGACCCAGTTAGTTGGCGAGTGTGACAGGTGACTCGACGCCTTGCCAAACAATCGAGTCACAACTTAAGCAGATTGGACATAAAAAGGTGAATAACACCCACAACGTTGACGGAAGTGACCTTGTCCATGGAATTGGCAAGAGCGCAAAAAGCTGTTAACTGGTTTTTGGTTTTCGGTTTTCGGTTATCTGTCGCTTTTAGGCACGCGCTTGCCTCATTTAACGCTCTGCTGTTAGCCTAGTGGGAGCATTGAACCTCGATCGAAGCGAACTTTCAATTGCCAAATGCAGCGGCAGAATGTGCCGCATAATCGGCCAAAGCTAAAGCCAACAACTAAATCTAAATTCGTAAACGTTGCAAATTTGCATTCGCGGTGAGGTAATAAATAGCCACCTGGCCACAGCCCATCGATCGTTGCAATCTCTTTGGCTGCATTTGAAATTGAAAAATACGCGCAGCGAGAAAAATGAAATCAAGGCAAAATTATGCGCATAAGTTGGCCAGAGAGAGAGAAAGAGAGACAGAAAGCGAGAGAGATAGAGAGAGAGGGGGGGAGAGGGGTTAGTGGGATCAACGGCATATGTGGCCGTTATGGCGGCAGAAATTTATCAACCTGTGGCAAGTGTATGCTATGTGTGTGTGTGTGTGTGTGTGTGTGTGTGTGCAACGAATTGGCGGCAGCAGGAGAAAGGTGCAACAAGTGGCAGCCAAAAGTGCCGAAGTGCATGCAGATGGACGCGAAATGCAACGAGCAGCTGCCTCGCCAGCAAATGCATTTCAATGCTTTATTGATTTCATACCACATTTGCCAGGAATGTGTGTATGAGTGTGTGTGCGAGTGTGTGTGCTGGCAATTGGTCTCGCCACAGATACAAATTTGTGGCATGCGGCAGGTGCAATGACCTTTAAAAGGGCAAAAAAAATGAGGCACACAAAAAAATTAATGAAGGTTCAAAGGGGGATTTTTTTAGCTTGAAAATTAATTTGGGTCTACAGAAAGAAAGAGAGAGAGAGAGAGGGATGGAGATAGAAGGGGTAGGGATAGGGTGTGAGAAAAAGGAAGAGAGAAAATTATTCTGGAACTCAACAAAGAATGTAAACGAAAGAGAGTAAGATTAAGGGAGTGGTGAAAAACTTCGCTGTTTTATTTTTAAAATTAAATTTGTATATACCCTATATTAAGTGCATATGAGCAGTGTGTGTAATTATTGTATACCATATACTCTCATATACTACGCTTAAAATTTGAATTTTTATCGCCTGACTTTAAGACATTTGTTTTTAAGTGCTTTTCTTAATTGTATTTTTGTTTACATTTTTAAGCACTCAATGAATCAAAGCTTTAGATGTTCTTAATTTAAATCAGTTATACATACATAAATTTCATACTTTATATCTTAATTTGTATTTAAATTGAATTAACAAAATTTAAATTAAATTATAATAATAATAAGTTAGATATTTTTTGTTATCTACTCAAATAATTGGCTTATATAAAAACCATCAAAGAGCTTCACTTAAGCATATTGCATATATATATGTATGTATGTATATATGTATGTATGTATGCTGTTTATATATCTGCTTAAAAAATCTGCGTTCCATTAAAGCTAATTTCATATGTGAATTACCAGTTCTGAGGGGTTGTTAAACGTGTTATTACATATAAGTACGTCTTAATGCCAGACGCGTTCACTTGCCAAGCAGCCGGACCCATAACCTCCGTTACACCTACCTGCCTGCCAATGCCAACCCTCCTGCTGCACCCAGCACCCCTCCAACCCCCACCCTCCCTCTCTTTTTTTGTTGCCTTTTTTTTTTGTTTTTGCCGGCTCGCTGCTTTCTTTGCAGCAACATTTCAACATTTGCAGCAGAGTCGAAACGTTAACGTTAACGTTTACTTTCTCCTTCGATGTGTACTTTTTCCTGCATTTTTATTACAAGTCAGGCAACTGGTTGGGTGCAGGTCCAGCTACAGCTTCGGAGCCACCTTCACCGCTCGCTTTTGGACTTTGCTTATCTTAAGTATTGGGAAAGCGGCTGCAACTGCAGCACAACTTGCTTAACGGCTGCGGCTGCGTCTGGCAAGTGGCAAGTGGCAAGTGCCATTGCACGAATCGGACCCCAAAAAAGCAAAAAGAAAAAAAAGTAAACTTTGATTGTTATCAACTAAATGGTGTTAAAGTGCGTGAGAAACACAACAACACCAACGGAAAATGAAGGAGGATGCTGCTGGATGAACACAAGCGGAAGAGCTGCGTGGGCAACTTTTACTCTATTATACAACATGGATAGCACATAAAGGGCCATCGTATCGTTAAGAGCGAAACAAAACTGAAAACTCCAGTTGAAAATGTGTCTGCTTCAAGACTTTTATGCATAACATGAGGAAATGCAATGGCCAGACAAACGGGATGACTGAATGACTGACTGAATGAATGACTGAATGACTGACTGAATGAATGACTGACTGACTGATTGACTGACTGACTGACTCACACTTAAAATAATACTAGAAAACTAAAGTATTTCCAACATAATGGTTAAATCAACTACGAAACGCTTTTCGGACTTCAACGCGTGCCACATTACATAACACACACACACACACACACTCAGATACAGTTAGAGCCAGCGCTGAGGCCACGAAAATGTTTATAAACATTTGCAGGCGTTTTAATGAGCAACTAAATTGAAACTGTAATTGAAATACGGCGTCGACTTTGTTTGGAGCTGTCATGCAACACAACGTGGCGTATGAGTAATCAAGCAAGCCTCGAGCTCTGTGTGTGTGTGACTGTGTGTGTGTTTGTGCGAGTCACATCGCATTTTTCATGGAATTTATTGCATTAGATTCCATGCGTCCGAAGCAGAAGCTCAAGAGATGGATGAATAAAGCAATTGACGAGGAAAATATTATAAAAGTAGATAAAATAAATATATTTAGAGTTGATTATGAACACAAGCGTAATATTAACTATATTATATAGATATAAATGGATGTAATACTTTATAATATCCGTTTTATTATAACTTTATATATTTATAATTAGGTTTATATCTATATCTATATCTATATCTATATCTATATCTATATCTATATCTATATCTATATCTATATCTATATCTATATCTATATCTATATCTATATCTATATCTATATCTATATCTATATCTATATCTATATCTATATCTATATCTATATCTATATCTATATCTATATCTATATCTATATCTATATCTATATCTACTTGCTTCTATCTCTATCTGTATCTTCATCTTTATTTATAGCTACATGTAATTCTATAGATATAAACACCATGTTCTATAACTAGACCCCAGCTCAGTTATTTTATACCCGACCAAAACATTTCTGCTTTTTGCCAGCTTTTTAGCACTTGTTCCGCCGATATCTAGCGAAAAAGTGAGAGACTTGCTGGCGATCCACAAATGGTGTTAATTCAATTAAGATGCGGCTAATAACCAATTTGCATAGGAAAACAATTTGGTGCGCTAAATGAAAATCGCCTAACTGAAACCAAACTCAGATCCAATGAATCTGCTGGATGGGCTTTCATTTCTGTACGCCATGCTCCCAACTAAGTATGTGCTTGCGTAATTAGCGCCTGTGGGGTACACAACATCAACAACAACAACAGCAACAACAACAACAGCAACAAGAAAAGTGTAGCAAAAAGGGGCAGACAAGACAAAGGCAGAGCCACAGTCAGAGCCAGATTCGAAGCCAAGTCGAAGCTGATTTTTAACACTCAGCAGCCGTCGAAGTTTTTGTTTTTGTTTTTTTTTTTCTGAAAAGAAAGCAGACGAAATGTTTTCATACGTGCCGCCATTCGAAACACTTGACAAACATTGAGACATCCATAGATAATGAAATAGAAACATAAATACACACAGGCAAAGCAAAGAAGAGCGAAACAGGTAGAGAGAGAGAGAGAGAGAGAGAAACTAAAGAAAAGCTTAGAGATATATTATTATATATTATTATGACTATCCAGTGACAAGCGCAACGACAACAGACACAATTGATTTGCCATGCAGACCTTTTGCATTAGCTGCTACTCTATATATATATATACATATATATATATTTTTTTTAAAGATGTATATATATATATCGAGACCCACACAGAGTTTCGATAATAATAGAATGCGAACGCGACGTGGAAAATGGAATTGAAATTGAAATTGAAATGGGGAATACCGCTGGCGGATTTTGTTGCTTGGGTCTGGGGTCTGGGGTTTGGGGTCTGGGCCTGGGCCACGAGGCAATTCGGTCGAAATGACAACAACAACAACAACAACAACAACAACAGTGGCAACAAAAACATACAACTGATTTCACTTTGCAACAAAACTTTCCAACACAACAAATTAATCAAATGATGACGGCGACGACGCAGCGCATCGCTGCGCTCACAGCTGATCTTCAAGTTCATCTCGCTGCTGCCGCCGACAACAAAAACAACAACAACAACAACAACAAGTAACAGTAACAACAATACAACATGCCGCCAACAACTTCCGCTACAGCAAAAATAACAAAATACAACAAGTAACAACAACAACAACAACAACAACTACTACAACAATATTGTTGCAAATCTCAGATACAAATGTGAGGAGCAGCAACTGTTTGTAGTTCGCACAGTGGTTCAAAGGTCGTTGAAATTTTAAGCATATGCAAAAATATTTCGCAAGTGTAAGTTAGGAGTGTTGTAGGTGTGATATATGTACTATATAATATGTATATAAAAAAAATATATACACATATTTTGAAAAGGGAAAAATATGCCTTAAATAATTTTTGCTTAGCTTGGGTCTTTAGCCAAATATATATGCTATAAACATATGTTCTATTATATATTAAATGAAAACATAAAATAAGTTTATAGAACTGTTTAAAATATTATTTAAGCAAATATATTTGCAAAGCACATCGTAAACAGTGTATAATAATTTCCTCTTCTTCTTCTTCATATTTTTTTTTTCTTGGACCACCATGGGGCTTGGACATAAATGTGGCCTGTGGTCCGTGCGTTGTGTGCTCCACAACTGTGCCCTGTTTATTTACGATCTCTGGGCTGCTGCACGCTGCAGCGTGCCATTAAATCGTTTAAATGGCTTTCCTGGCACTTCATAATTTGCCGATCACAGCGCCAAATTGCAATTTGCCCAGCAGCAAAAATCTGCGTGTGGGCGTTGCCCAGTTGCCCAGTTGCCAACATGCCTCGATGTCCGGTTGACCAGCTGTCCGGCTGTCTGGCTGTCCGGCTGTCTGGCTGCCCGGAGAGCTGCGGATGCAAGACGCCAAGATACGAGCGCAGAAACGGAGAGTTTTTTTGTATTTGTTGTTTTTGTTGTTGTTGTTGCATTTAATGCTGGCCAAATGCATTTGACCGCCAAACGACTTTAAATGCAACATTGGCAGCAGCAACAACTGCAACAACTTCAACAACAGCAACAACAACAACAACAGCGATGACTCCAACTGCGTCTGGCAATTAATTGTATATTATTTGCGCGTCGTTTATTTGCAGCAAATTAGCCAACTTGCAATTTTTCTTTAGCAGGAAATTATTGTTATTGCCAAGGCGATCGACGATCGAAGATCGGCATAACCCGGCAACAACAACAACAGCTCGACTTCACATTTACATTTGCAAAAGAAAGAAAAAGCGCGAGGGAGAGTGAGAGAAAGAGACGGAGACAGTCGGCAGACTCGCAGTCTGATGAGTTTTGAAAGCGAATTGACAAGTTGAAGAACTGCTGATTTATAGCAAACATCTATATATAAGCTGCCTGATCTGAGCTTAAGCGCATTATATAAACAAATCTTTCAGATCTGTGAATGAAATAGAAGTAGCCAAGCAAAGCTCTAATATGATTAAGAAGAACGTTTCGTTTATCTTTTATATAAGCTAAGATCAAAACATTTCTTCATTTTGTTATTCAAAGCTCAAATTTGATATTTACTAATAATACTCATCAAAATCTTGTCAATCGTGATTCATCTTTCTTAAGTATAGTAAAAACCTTTTTTGGAAGCGATTCATTAATGGTATCTATTTACATTTTATCAATGAAGATTCATCTTAGCTTAAGATCATTAAGATCTTAATCTGCATTATCTTCAGCTTAAGATTCTTAACTATTATTGATGGCTGACATAGGAGACGGCTGTGGGATTTCTTTACAGATCATTAATCAAAACTTTTCTCTCTATTGAAAACCAACAATGGATTGTGTAATAGCCTATAAGAAATGATCTTAAGTGTGCTTAAAAACTAATCTATCTAATCTGTCTTATCTAAACTTAGGGTGTTTATAATACTTTTTTTTTTTTTTTTTTTTTTTTTTCTCTTACATATTTATTTGCAATCTGCCTTATTCGGCAATAAACAAATTTACAGAATATATTATTTCAATTAACCGGATGGTTTTAGCTCCCGTGACCTAAACCATATATATACATATTACTTATTTACAACTTAAATTTATCTGTTTGGTAGGTCAAGTAGATGGTACCTCTTTAATCGCCTTCTGCTTTCTGTATTGTCGAGAAGACTAATTGCTAGAACATTATTATGATTGTGTAGCCTATTTATGTAGCTTCCTACACTTTTCTTTAATTCGTCTTTGAGAATTAATCTTTTACCAATAAATCCTTATTACGAATTAAACAGAGTCTGAAAGATCTATTTGTATGAGATATCTTTTGTCTTATGGAAAATCTTACCACAATTTATATCTCAATTGGCATTCAGAAAATCAACATTGGACCACTTTATAGCACCAGAGATCATCAATTTGTTGGAGTCTTGCTGCATTTCTCTATTGGCCTCTGTTTTCAGTTTCATTTGCAGTCACTTTCCATGTTAATTGAACGTGGTCAGCACGAAATGGACCAAATCGGACCAGACCAGACCTTCAGCTATCGGCAGACAATTTAAGTGGCTGGCCAAACGCTTCAATGCACTCACACACACACACACACACACACACACACACACACAGACAGGAGGCGATGCGACGATGCGGAAATCAGAAGTGTGGCATTCAAAGCAAATGAAAAGGGGGGCCAACAAATTGAAGCGAAAAGCCAAAAGCGAGCAAATGAAAGTTTTCGAAGGGGCGTTTTGTCATTTGATTATCGATAGCGACTGTCTAAACATTTTCATTGCAGCCTTTATTTTCCGTTTGGGGTGTTTGCACTTTCATTTTCAATTAACACAGCGACAAGTGAACAGACAAAAACAAAAGACTTAGGCAATAAACTTGCCGGCCAGTCGCTGCAATCCAAGTGCTTGTTGTTATTGTTGTTGTTGTTGTAGAAATGCAAATGGAATTAAACACAACGACCAAATGCCTGTTTTGAATGTTAAGGCCTCCATTGGACTGCCTCCCCTCCCCTCCCCTCCCCCTTTCCCTATCGTTTGTTGCTCCTGTCTGCCCGACTGCTTCCGTAGGAAACGGCCCAAAACGTAAAAGCCAACAAGCTTGTAGCTGTTACTTCCTTGTTTACATAATTATAAAAACGGCCCTTCGGGGGTAATGGACTCTGATCTAGAGTTATGAAGTTCTTAGTTAGACGCCAATTAGAAGCAGAAATAGAAAATAGAATTCGTGCAAATTAGCGCGAAATTTTGCGTGACTTAATTAAAAACGATATTACAACATAGGAAAGTTTCGCTGTCATAAGATCAGCAGCTCTTCTATCTTTAACCAGATTGTCTACTTCTGCTTCCTCTTCTTCTTTAGTCTGTGCATGCCAGTGGAACTAGCGAATTGGATTAATGTGTGTGTATGTATGTGTGCAAATGAATGCGAATGTGAATGTGAATGTGAATGTTGACACGCCCGTTGGGCGAATGAGTGAGTGCCTTAATATGTGCTGGCTGGCTGGCTTTATGATGATTCCACAGCTCTTATATAACTTAATTAGCTATCGAAATAGTAATAATAAAAAATAAAAAAAACAAACAAATGCGGAAATGCTAAGAGGGAAGTCTTAGCTAAAGCAAATTCTAGTCCAGTGAGCCGCATAGCCGGAGCTGGACTTCAATTTATATAGGAATTTACACCTGAATTTCTCTTTCGAAATACAAATACAAATACAAATAAAACACCTACAAAAAATATACATAAATATAAAATTACCAAATATTTCATTGCAATTAAACATAATTAGTACATTTTTGCTTATTTATTTATATATTTATTTAGCCTAATTCCATTTACATTTTTGCCATAAACAAACAATTAATGTAATTGTAATTGCAATTACGTCCAATGTCCGAACACAAAAGACTGAAGCAACAAACTTTGGGCAGACAAACAGAAATAGAGAAAAACTGGGCAAATATTTGCACACAAATTAAATACAAGCTAGAAATATTTGTGTTTAATTGCATTATGGGCAGCAATTAAGAAAAACTCAAGCTTGTTAGGCGCGAGACACTAAAAACTTGGCCAAACAACTTGGACCAGGCCCAAAGAGCTTTTCGCCTTTTTATAATTTTTTGCTTTTGGCCAATTTGCAGGCAATTGAAACGCATTTGAAATGATTAGAAATATCAAATAAAATAGAAAAACCAATCACAAACGAGTGGAACCAGTTGCCAATATTTTCTTGGCTAAAAAGCTGTGCCTGCGCAGCATCTTGTGTGGCGCGGCTTGAAGCACTCAAGTTGAAGTTCGCACGGCACTTGCAAAAAGGCAAAAGGCAAAAAAAAAAAAACAAAACATAAGAAAAAAAAGAAATAAATAACATATATTGTATGGGTGGAAAACGGCTAAAGAAATGCAGTGACTGCAACAACAACAACAACAACAACAAAAGTGGAAGCAGCAGCTGCCTGACTGAAAGTACTTTCTTTCTTAATAAGATGCGCAGTTCGCAGTTCGCAGCTCGCGACTTGCGACTTGCGACTTGCAACTTGCAGCTTGCGACTGGCGATGTGGCAAGATGCGTCGGCTGCTGCTGTTGCTGCCACAGCATCTGCCTCTCTCCGTGTGTCTTGGCCAAGTTAATTTGCTGCCTGCCTCGAACTTGCTCTAATGCATGCAACACAGGCGCATTGTCTGGCTGCCACCTTCTGCGGCACCATCCGCAGCGACAACAATTTGTTGCCTTATCTTGGCTCCTCTTGCCGTCTCGCTCTTCGCAAATGACACAAAAGTGAGTTTTGGGAACTGGCAAAGTGGCACAAAGGTTGCCTGCCTGCCTGCCTGCCTGCCAGTCTGTCTCTCTGTCTGTCTCTCTGTCTGTCTCTCTGGCTGTCTGTCTGTTTGGCAGCCTGCCTGCCAGCCATGGCGACAGCCAAGCAGGTGTTGAAAATATGCCGCCGTCAGCAGAAATTTGTTAGGGTGTCGCATCTGCAGCAGCAGCAGCAGCAGCAAAGTGCATCAGCAGCAGCAGCAGCAGCCACAACAACTGCTGCAAATGAGGATTTTGGGTTACTGGGCTACTGCGAGAGCAAGATACTAAAGATTCTAAGCCAAGTAAACTTCGTAAAGGTTTGTAGATATATAAATATATATAATATATTTATTTTATAGGTATTATACTATAAAATATATTTAAGTTCCTATTAGTAAAGGCTTCGTAGATATAGAGATATATATAATATATTTCCTAAATAAATGTTTATTTTATAAAATATGTTGATATTCTTATTATATTATAATATATATTTGAGCTCTTAAGATTTATTTCCATGATATAAATTTAAACAAAAATCTTTGAAGAATTTTTTATGAATCTAAGAGAGACATTATTTTACTATATGTACAATATGTACTACTATGCTATATACTACTACTATACTATATTCTACTACTAAACTAAAATCTACTATTAAACAAAAATCGTTGAAGAATTTTTTATGAATCTAAAAGAAAATGCAACTATTTCAATATACTCCAAATACTTCTTAAATCTGTGATATGGGACATTATTTTACTATATGTACAATATGTACTACTATACTATATACTACTACTATACTAAATACTACTACTATGCTATATAATACTACTATACTATATACTACTCTACTACTACTACTATATATATGTACTATATATATACATTTGTCTATTAACTCCCTATCTACATTCATCTATATATCAGTGAATCTTTTCATTTATCTACCTACCAAACTCTATAAATTATACCAAAAATATTTGATTAGTATCTGTTAATCTTTAATAAAACTGTTTCAATATATGCCAAACACCTCCTAATGAACTAAATGTATAATATTTTATTATAAGACTTCTTTTCCAAGTCTTTATCTATATTCATCTGCGTATCCGTCATTTATCTAGCTATCCATCTGGCAATCTCTCCACTCATTCTTCAAACTTCTTGCACATTAAGATGTATTGCTAAACATTCTTATCTGTGTCAGCAACAAGATCTTAACTCGAAGATAATACACAAAAATTCTATTCTAGCTAAAACGAGAAATGCGTCGCTGTTCTTTTCCCGACTCTTCCTCTTCTTGGCGAATTAACAAATATTTTAAATAAGCAGCTCTCAAATAAAACACACCCACACAATTTGTTGGAGCTTCGCAGCTCGGCGCCTCATTTGCATGGCAAGAGACAAAGTTAACGCCCACCCAGACAAATCTCTGTGTATGTGTATCTGTGCTTGCGTTGGTGTGTGTGTTAAATTGCTACTTAGTGCCAGGGCAAGAGCCCAAATGTTTCCATCAAGTCCGCTGAGCAGGCAGGCGAGTAAACAAAACATGAAAATTGAAATTAATCAGCGAGCAAAAGACAAACAAACAACTTTATAGCAATGCGCGTGAAACAGTTTCAGCTCTTCTTCTTCCTCTTCCTCTTCTTAAATATTTCCAGCGTGGGTTCAAAAAATAGTTATTGTTTTCCCCCATTTGGTTGGCAGCGTGTGAAAGACAAATCTTTTAATTTTGAGTAATATATGTGTGTAAACAATTAGGCGAATAGAATGTTATAAAGAACCAGAATAAAGTTCATGAAGCAGTTCCCGAGGGCTTCCAAAGTCAAAGAACTTTCAGTTACTTTCAAATTAGGAGTCTGTTTTTTATATTTTTGGGCATTGTTCTTAAGGCATTTCCGTTTTCATTAATTGTAAACAACAAAAGGAAAAGGCAACTAAAATCAACTAGATACCCTTTCGCATTGCGTAATCGGCGCTATAAATGTCAACAACATTGTTCATCTGAAGCCTCTCGCCGTTCACTTGGCTCGGATTCTGGTTCTGGTTTTGGCTTTTTCAGCGCTAATTTGCCTAAGCTTTACGATCGTCTTCTGTTTGCATACCCTGTACACATCGAAAGTGTGTTAGGAGGGTATATTGTCTGCCAGCCATTATATACAGAATAAAATTGAAAAACTTACGATGTATCGAGCTAAATATCTGAGAAGCTACAAAAGCTAAAAGCCTGAAATTTTTAAAATATGTGTTTGATAACTGAAATGTAATTCTCTTACATATTTTTTGTAATATATCTCGCTATTCCTGTAATAAGAATAAAAATCAAAATTTTTTGTGCATAACTCAGAGATCAAATAATGAAAGAAGGATCTCTTGAACAGATACATATTATAAATATATAATTAACTGAAAGAAAAAGAAAAAGAAACGAAAAACTAAGGGTATCTCCCAGTCAAGCACTCCCATCAAGATCAGACTTGCTTGTTTTGTTTTACTATTTTTCTGCTTGGCACGCACGACGCAGTCAATAAAATTAATTTGTATAGCAATTTATTTAATTCGCACTACGTTCTCTTCTTCTTGTTGTTGGTTTCTCTAATTACTTCGTTTCGTTTCGTTTCGTTTTCGGCTCTGTAATTATTTTAAAATAGCTTTTAATGGCCGCAGGCGTTAGAATCGAATACGCAACTTAGCTGATTTAACTCTGGGAATTGAGATAAGATTATCTTAAATACCTTTCAGATAGGTCAGATAGAGCACTTTTATGACCAGCTCTGTAATTGTCCAGTTAATGGAACTAATCGCTAATCGAATCGTTCGTTATTTAAATGGCTAATCAAATCTTTTATGTCTATGAAATGAACTAAACTGCTTTTACAGGTTAGCTAATTGAAAACCCTTAAATAAAATCAAGTTTCCTGAGAACTTGCCAATAAAATATATATAATTTTGTTATGGCTAGTTGGAGGTAAAGTTGTAAATGAAGGCTTAAGACTAGACTTTACGAAAGATACACGTTCAACTAATATGAATAATCAGCCATAAATGCCCTTGTAGAGGGTATTAGAAAGTTGTAAACAATATCGTAATTACATACATTTATTACTTTAAATTGTTATACATTATATTGCAAATAATGCAGATAACTTCCTATATGTAAAATCAGTTCAATATTCATAGATCAAAATTCAGCAATAAATAATTGTTTATATATAATAATATATTATATAATAAACTTGTATTCTTAAAGCCCTAACTAATATTTTTCCATTTAAAATATCTACCCTATCAAATTAAAATAAATTTTATAAAATCTCTTTCAAAAATTTCTTCTATACAAGAAAGATTTCAAACAGTAAACCTTTAAACTTAACCTCAATGTCAAGACTCTTTTTCATTTATAGTGAAAAATTCCATTAAAACGGGTGCTGGGAAAAATGCAACGCTTAAAGCCACAAAGCCTCAGTTTTAATTAAAACAAATGCAATTTAGCCAAGTTTGTGAGCAATTTTGATGAACCGCTTTGATTTGGGCCTCGAAAAATGGACCAAAGCCAAGGCAAGAGTGCAAAACCGCAAAGAAGAAAAAAAAGTTAAAAGAAAACATTTTTAGCACCTTTTGCTCCGATTTTGTTGTGCATTTTTTTGCGATTTTTTGTGTTATGCCGTTAGCTGATGCGGAACTGCAGATGCAACTGCAACTGAGCTTCAATTGTTATTATTATTAATTAGAAAAAATATTTGTTGAGCGACCGAAAAATACAAATAAAATGTAGCAAAACAAACATCGCCTGACGTTTATCTCAGCCGTTGCATCAATGGACCAGGTCCAGACTTTTGGCCAACAGCAGCTGCTGGCTGTGGCATTTTTTTTTTTTATTAGAACTTGGCCATGACATGCGAGCCGGGCCGAAACTCTGCGTCCGTGTCAGCAAATTAGAGAAAAGTTTTGTTTGCACAGTAATTGGAAAAAAAACAACAACAAAAATAGAAGAAATAAATAATAAAACAGTCTGAAGCGTGTTTACAAATTTATGGTTAGCCACACACCCCCGACACCCCCCACCCCTTCAAAAAGTTAACCAGTTTTTCTTTTTTTAGAATTTCTATCATCAACGAAATTTACATTTAAAATTTCAACATTTGCATAACAAAGAAATCAAATTCCAGATTTCTTTGGCGTTTTGTAAACTGGAATATTTCTAAACACAAATATTTTCGCTTTCGTTAAAAATTAAATCTAACAAGTTAGAACTGCAGTCTAGCATAAACGACTGCATGATGCTCTGTCTTTTTTCAACAGAGTTGCAAAGTCAAATGTTGTAATTATTACTATAAACCTATACTATATAAAGCTTCTCCCCCTCTATGATCAAATTTAAAGTCACGGTCAAAACCTGCATTGCACAACACTAATATACTCTTGTTCACTTGGGTAATAGGGTATTAAAATCATGTAATAAATAAAATAAATAAAATGCCTTAAAAGTTATGCAATGCACTTAAAGCCTCATAAAAAATTAATAAGCCAAAGGCAAAGGCTGAACCGTGGTCAAAACTCATAAAAAAAAGTAAAAACATTATTTTAAAACAATTTCAGAAAATATAATAAAACATTAGAGTTCAACTCTTTTGCAACAACAAATTGTGAAGAGTTAAAAACTTAGAAAATAATATAAATCTGCAAAAACTTTCATTTCGGTGTTGGCCATTTGATATACGACGCGAAATTCTTGGCCAAAATGCAAAAGATTTAATTACAAAAATTCACGAAATGCAAAAAAAATACTTAATGCAAAATATGTTAATTAGCCCGACACACGCGTCAATTTATGGTTAAAAGAAGGGAAATTGGATAGCTTAGAGAAGCGCTGTAAGAAGAAGCAGCAGCTAATACTCTACGTGGGCAGCGAAAAGTAAAAGCGGAATATTATTTTAAATTAGAATATCTATGCGAATCATTCAGTCTTTAATTTGCGTGTCATGCGAGGTCACGAAGATCTGGGAAAGTATTCAATGATGGAGGAATTGAGAGTTGCCTGTATAGAGACTATATAAGATTGATTATTGCTTCAAAATATACAGGTTAATGCCTTAATGAAATAGCTTAATTATTTACATTTTCATTACAGATTATAAATCATGGATTTTATCTATTTCGTCTTATTTATATTGTATAACCCTAAGTATGTCAATAAAATGTAAGAGAATATATTATTGAAAAGAATTTATAAAAATAAAAAAAAACTGGTACTCAAGCCAAAGTGTTAAGAAACTACAAGAAAATATTTAAATATAATTATAAACAATTTACAATAGTAATAAAAATAATTAAGTACTTAAGACCTTTGCCATATGATATAAACATTTACAAGATAATTCCCCGATCAATCAGAAATATTACAAAAAAAAAGGTTACCTTACAATATATTTACACAACAAACACAAACATTGTATAATTATCAAACACACACACACACACACACACACACACATACAGACACTCACTTTAAAGATTGAATATTCAAATTGAAAAACTATTTTTATAATCTTTTGTTTTTTTGATGTTTTTGTTGAGCTATCAATGAGGCCTCAAGGCTATGCCAACTGGCACACCGATGCGATTACCATTAAGAATCCCCATAAATTTGTCACTTAAGTTTGTAAACAAAGCCGCTAATTGCTTAACCAATCCCCCCCAATCCCCCACCCCTCCCCTCTTCTTGCTCAGCTTCTTGTTCAGCTTGTGTCCAATTTCTGGCCATAATTGTTGACCATCTAGCCAAGAAAATGTATTTAGGCAACAAATAAATATAGATATAGTGAAAAAGAAGAAGAAGAACAACATGTTAGGCTGTTTTAAGATCTTTGATTGGGGGCTTGCGTATTTGCCAATCACTTAAGGCCATTCGATGAAGCGATGAAACGATGAAAATGCCAAAAAGAAGAGAAGCTAAGAAGCTGCGTTATTTGTAGCTTGATGAACATGTTTCGAATGCTTTTTTAGAGCGCTGATTGCTCATCAGCAACAACAACAAGAACAATAGTTGCTGCTGCTTCATCATATTTTTAATTAGGCACCTTATTTGCAACCGACAACAACAACAATAAGAAGAAGAATGACCAAGAGCCACCGACTCCGAATCTTCCGCATTTGCTTTCAAATCAAAATTTATTTGTTAATTTGCTTTTATTTTTGGCAAGAGTCAACAATAAAAAACAAAACAAAAAAAAAACAAACAAAAACAAAAAACCAAAGACTAACCATTTTGGCCATTCAATGAGCAATTTTTTGCGGCGTCAATATTTGGTCAGAATTGATACATTGAAGGAAGTGCAAAAGAAATAAGAAACGAATGACTGAGGCAACGAACTTCTTTTACATAACAGCTGACGCGAGCGAATGCTAAATTTGCTGTTGACATTACAGTTGCGGTAATTGTTGTTGTTTTTGTTGTTGTCACACGCGCAAACAAATGACTTAAGCAACGAACTCGCGACTAGTGTGAATGCAATATTTGGCCAGACAACAAATAAGAATAATGAATCATTTGTTTCATTTAGCTTATTTGTTTGTGCATGGTATTATGACACACACACACACGTGCATACACACGTGCACACGCACAGCCGTTTGTAACACATGACAATCGCGATTTCAATGTCAAAGCTGTAATTGCTTTTCACAGCAAACAAAAACAAATACTAAAATTGTTGTCGATTTATTTTTAAGTTTTCCTTTGTTTGCGGTTTTTTTTTTTTTTTTTGGTTTCCTTTTTTTTTTCCTTTCCACCCACATTTGAGTTTATAAATCATCTTAAAACAATCGAAAATATTCAAATTTGTTGGCTTAGTTTTATTTTTATTTTTTGCTGAACGATATTTAAGAGCTTTGCCACTTGAAAGTCGTTAAGAAAATTGCTATTTAAGCATTATATTTGAATACACTTGCGAAGGGTATTTTGATTCGCATATGAATTGTGTACGAAGGAGTTCTATATAATGGGAGAGATAAGTATGAGCCAAGTCTGAGGAAATAATTAAGACTTCGATCTTAAAGGAATTTATACAGAAGTAGAATAGCATAAATTATAGAGTATATAGAATGGACACAACTATATATTACTCGCATTTTAACAACCGCTTGCTTTGTTATTCAAATTCTGCACTCCATATAAATTATCCATATAATTAAAGTGCATTTGCAGTTCGTTCTCATTGTTGGGCTTCCAATTTATCATTATTTTTGATTCAACTTCTCGTATGTCTCGTTTGTCTCGTGTGACGTCTGTTTTAACACCTTTTTCGGCAAGTCATGGGACAGAAGTCGGACTCTGCAGCACATTTCGTAGCTCTCGTTCTCTAAGTGGAGTGGACTGGCCATAATTGAGCTGTCAATGACATCAGAGGCCGAGCTGGGATACCGGCAAACAAAGAGCCAGCCGGAAATGCAACACACAGCGAAAAAATAAAAAATTCTCACAGTGAACACCCCTACTCCCTACACCCTACTCCGACCGTTTAGGGTTTCCATGCGTCGGTCTGTCACACAACTTTTGTTACATTTTTCGAGTACATTTTTTTTCTTCTTTTCCATTGTAATTATGCGAAAATGAAAACAAACACAATGTGGGTCTCTCCCCCTCTCACCTCTCCGCTCACCACTCTACCCCTTCCACCCATCCGTTCACCCTTCGCTGTGAGTCAGCGTCAGTTGGTTGTCTCGGATGTCGACACCTGCGCACACCTTTGGGTCACGGGCCAAAAATGCGAACTCATATGTGAAGCGGGCTGCGGGGCAGAAGGTTGTTCTCCAGCCCTCGACTCATAAGCCAAAAGGCCAGCAAATTTAATGAAATTTTTCGCTTTATGTTTGCGGCTTTTGTGCGTCTGCATGTCATGGTAATTATGCACATGTGTGTGTGTGTGTGTTTGTGTGTGTGACATGCAAATTTTGTTAGGGTTCGAGTGTCTGTTAACTCGCTTTGTCAACTAAAGCATGGGAATGCAGAAAACGGTAGCTATAGGGGTTCCTTGTAAGGGCATGTTTCTTAGCCCATTAAAAAAAGAAGCTAGGGGAGTATTGGTTGGACTACCCTGTAAATATATTGACTAACTAAAGGCGTTATCAGCTTAGTTCAGTTATTGCTTCCATTATTATAGCTCAACTATAATATATATATATATATATATATATATATATATATATATATATTCTGCCTTGTCTTTCATATATATATTACTGTTTTATAAATGTAAAATTTGTGTATATATTTTAATCTTTTCTTTTATACATCTACCTTCTTTATTATACCACCAAGTAAAACTCTCCCCTACCTACGCGTCGGCCACGCCCACTTTCAAGCACTTAAAGCAATTGCATAATTAAATGAATATCTCTTGCATAATTTCACCTGTTATGAGGAATCAATTATTCACATGCAAATATTAATAAAAAATAATTATCTATCAATTGCAAATTCAAATAAACACAACAAAGACACACTCAATGCCACGCCTATTAAATTAAAAAGGCGTCGAGGTAATAATCAATAAGAAAATAAAATAAACTTTCGCAGCATCCCAACAAAAAAAAAAGCGAGGCGCCTCCAATTGACAAGCGACAAGCGACACCTACGCTGCAGTCGGCGTCGGCGTCGGCGTCGGCGTCAGCGTCGCTGCGTGCGTTATGGCCAAATACAAACAAATTAGTGTCAGGCGCAAAAAACACTCGCATGAAAAGCAAAAGTGTTTGCAACCAAATGTATGACACATAAGCGAAAGAGAAGATGATATAGGCAAAAAAAAAAAAAAAACGAAGAAGAAGAAATTGAATTTGTATAAAACTTTACAATGTAAATAAATTTGCGAACAAAATAAAAAACTTTTACTTTCTATAAAAAAAAATACAGAAATTTTTGCGCATCATGCAATTTGATTTGCAGGCAATAGTCGTAACATACCAGATTTATATTTGAGTGCGTTTCAATCAGCAACAACAACAACAATGGCAACAACAATGGCAACATTTTGGGATCACGAGTGTGTTGAACTAATCAAGTTTGTTGCCTAAGTCTCTTGATTGATTTTCATTTTTTGCGCATCAAAAATGCATTTTGCATCGTTTTTTTTTTGCCTTGATTGATTTTTTTTTGTTGCTTTGTTAAGCGTGTGGGTGTTCGTATTTAGTAAAAGGCTTTTAAATAACATTAACAACAATTTGAGCATGTGCTGCGTTGCCTTATGCAATGGCCTAAACGAAGCCGCCTACTTGGCTCAAATTGAAAGTAAATTTTGTGTTTATTTGCATGTTTATGGCCAGGAATTTGAACAAGCTATAAAAATATGTGAAAGGATATAAGCCATAAAAACAAAATTTGTTAATTATATTTCATTTTTTCACGGAAATTGTGATTTGAATATTAAGCAAATATTTTATGGTATTTAAAAGGAAAAACAGAAGGAAAGGAAAATGTAAACGTGTCTACAAAGAAAAAAAATTCTTCAAATATTTTTATATTACATAAAAAATAAAATAAAATAAAATAAATAAAAAATATATATTAATATTTCAACCATAAGATTTCGATTACAAATCAAATTAAGTAATATTTAATTTTTAAGCTTTTTCACAATTGTTAAATTCATAAATTCGAATTTTGATTGCTTATAAAATATTTCTCTTCTATATTGACAACTTTTACTAACTTCCATTGCATTTATCCATAAATTGTTTTTGTTTCAAGTTTCTTTCAATTTACTACCACGACGCCCTTCAGCCTGCGACCACGCCCCTTCAGCATTTTGCATCATAGAAAAATGTTTGCACACCAAATGCGGCAAGTCATAAAAATTAGTCAAATGCGAGTCAAATTTGAAATTTCAAACACACATTTCAGCAGCTTTTTGCGTATTGTAACAGAAGACAAAAACAAAAACAAACACAAATACGAAACTTGGCCAAAAAGCAGTTGAAACGGGTAATAAAATGTGCGCAGAAATTACCAAATTTTATGCGAGCAGCCAAAAAATTGCAATGTTTTCCGTTTATTTTCGGGTCACACTTAACAGCGAAATGTTATGCAAAGGCGCAACGTTAACAGTGCTATGTTACAACAAGGCTAACTTAACAGCAAGCAATGAAGGACGCTGTAAATAATTTATTGCCCTGCAAAAGTTGCATTTAACAGCGCAATGTTATGCAAAGGCAAAATGTTGAAGGCGCTGTTAAAGGCAGCTGTAAAGCAATTATTGCCTTTTTTTTGGGGCTGTTACAGTTTTGAAGGCATTTTAATTGCAGCCCCCGCGGCCAAGTTAAATGACACATGCGCTTGGCCAAAAAGCCAGAGCTCAACTTGGCCGCGGCCACATTGCTGTTGTTGTTGTTGTTGTAGTTGTCGTAGTTGTTGTTGCTGCTGCTGTTGCTGTTGAAGACTTTCACTTTGCCGCACCGAGATGAAATGGCTATTGACTCTTTTTGGCCAAAAATAAAACCGAACCAATTAACCCATTAGCGTACACTTCGAAATAGCTCGAAAAAAAGGGGGAAAAAAGCGAAAAACCAGAGCACAACAATTTGCCAAAAGAATTTTAAAAACTAAAGACGTGAATTAGTTTAATCAAGATATAAACTAAAATAATTACAAAATTTAGCAAATTTTTAATTTGTAAAAAATACCAAATTGAAATTTGTTTCCTATATTCATTGTGCTTATCTAAATTTATATATTCATATATTATATGAAATTAAAATAAGTTGTAATAATCCCGAAATTTTAAGAATTTTATTTTTGAAATCCATTTCCTTCAACAGAAGTTCATTTTAAGCAGTAATAATTTTGAATTATCAGATTTGACTAAATTTTCAAACTTATACAGAGAATCTCCATTGTGCTTGTCTAACTTTATATATATAGATCAATTTATCAGAAAGAGCTTTTTTTTTACAAATTTCAACCTGAACTAAGCCCCAAATTTTATGCTGCGATCTAATATATATAGAGTACACATCACTTTTGTCTAAGCTTATACATTGTTATTATATTGTTATCAGAATTTAAAAAAAAATTAAAATTATTAAACTGTACCAAACCAGAAATTTCGAGAACTTTATTACTAAGTTGCATTTCTACACATACAAACATATTTTGATCAGCAAAGAAATGTTTATCACATATATATATGTATATATATATATAAATAAATAAATATTTATGTATTTGTTTAAGGACTCACCGTCTTGCCTGCCTGGGTATCGACTGTGTCCAGCACACTGGCGCCTTGTGCAGTTGATGCATATTCCTGGACGATTTGTAGGTCAGATCCCCGCACTCGGTTTGCCACACCTGCAGATTGCCCTCCGCCGGATAGAAGGTGTACAGGCTGTGGGTGGCGGAGGCAATGACGGGCGATGCACCGCCGCCGCCCTCCACGCCCACGCCGTCCACTCCGACGCCCGCCAGCGGCGACAGCGTGGCACTCGATATGGGCTGCACGAGCAGCGCCGCTTGACCTGCCGCTGCTGATGCGGCCGCTGCCGCCGAGCCGCCGCCCGATGCGCCGCTCTTGTAGTTGAGCATGCGACTGTTGACGCTGCCGCCGCCACCGCCGCCGCTGACGCCGCTGCTGCTGCAGCTGCTGACGTTGCCGTTGCCGTCATGCTTCAGGATGAGGCTGCTCGGATCGTAGCCATGTCGCTGCCTGCCAATCGCGTCCACCGAGTGGGAGCGCAGCGCATGCCGAGCCGGCGGCGTAACATGCAGGCGACGTCCGCGCCGATAGCCAGCGGCGGCAGCGGCTGCGGCGCCGGCGCCAACGCTCAGGCCGCTCGTCAAGCGATGATTGTGAATGCTGGCAGCGGCGCTGGCGACCAGCGGCTGGCGTTGTTTTTGATACTGCAGGCGCTGCTGCTGCTGCTGTTGTTGCTGTTGTTGTTGCTGGTGGTGTTGCTGGTGGTGTTGCTGATGTTGCTGATGTTGCTTGAGCTGCAGCTGCTGCTGTTGTTGTTGCTGCTGCAATTGCTCCTTGTAGTAATCGCGTCGCTGCAGCTGCGGCGCAGCCAGGCTGAGTGCGCCGCGCTTCTCTGTCAGATTGTTGTTGCTGCTGTTGTTGTTGTTGCTGTTGTTGCTGGTGGCACCGCCCGTTGCCGCCGAGCTAAGCTGCGCCAACTTGCTGGCATTGTTATTGCTGTTGTTGTTGTTGTTGTTGTTGCTGCTGCTGTTATTTATTTGATGCTCTGAATCGGTTGAAACCCGATCCGGATCACTTTCAAAACCTTCATCAAGGGATCGTGTTGGACTCAGTATGGGCTTGGAGTGCTGCTCCAGTTTAGTAGACGCAGACATGTCCACTTGCCAACTTAGCTCCGAGCTGTGTGTGTTTGTGTGTGTGTATGTGTGTGCGTGTGTGTTACACTTGGCAACACTTTACTATAAAAAACTATGCACAATGTTGCACTTGTTGCAGTTGCCGTTGCTGTTGCTTTTAATTTCCCATGCACTTTACAATAATACTTGTTTTTATTATTTTGCTTTTTCACTGCGTTTGTTGTCTGCGAAAGTCGCGCCAAAGTTCGAACTTCGAAATGAATTTTTTTTCTGTTTTTGTAATAAGCTCTTGGCTGCCGTTCACGTCTGTCTCGCACGAAAGTCGTTCACAAACTGTTCAGCGGCAACGGCGCAAACTGTCGTCGATGGCCAGCAACAAACGAAAGCTTCGCGCTCGGCACTTGTTACGAGTCGTTGTTGCTGTTGCCGCTGCTGCGGCTGCACCTGCTGCGTTCGTTGGTCGCGAGAGAGCGCCAGCTCGAGAGAGAGAGAGTGTAAGTGAGAGCGCGCGCACTGTAAACAGCTGTTACGTTTTCTGCCATGGTATTCGCGAAATTTCTGAGCACTCGGCAACTGGCTGTGAAGGTTGATCACGCATGCAACGGGACTGGGAGTAGGAACAGTTAGCAGGGCAAAGCTCGTGCCTTGACTTTTAGGCGCAATTATGTTGTTCGTTGTTGACATTTTAAGTTGCTTACGCTGCCATAAAAGCTAACAAAAAAATGTTAAGAAAACGTTAAATATATGTCATTAAAATAGTTCATAAATTGCAGTGTGAACTTTATGGAATTAATGCAGAACATGCCCTTATATCAAGGAAATGTAGTTTACACCTATTAAACATTCACATAATAACTATTGAGTATTAAATGGCACAGTGCTCCAACTTTTTGAGACGGTACTGTGCTCTTGGTCTCGCTCTCTCAGTCAAACACACTCGCAATAGTTCCCGGCTCATTCGCGCCATAAAATTTTTATCAATGAAAACAGACGCTCCAGCAACAAATACCGGCACAAAACAACCGCAAACAAACAAACAGTTAAAAGCTCGTTCCACAGCTTCGGAAAGCTTTTGGCACCTGCTGCATAGTTGCAATGCGAGTAAGCCAGAGAGCACAAGTAAGAGGAGAGTGAGAGAGTGACCAAATTTGGTGGCTGCCTACGCTGGCGCTCGAGTTTATTACAGTTGTCGTTGGTGCTGCTGTCGCTGCCATTTCATCTCCCGTTTTGCTGATTTTTTTGTTTTGTTTTTGTTTTTTTTTTATGCTTTAAGCGTCCGCTGCGCTTGGGGTCTGCGGCAACAACAATGCAGTCGGCCATTGCAATTTGATGCCGTCAAGCAATCGATGTTGAAGTGGAATGCCCTTACTTTGATTGATTTCCGGGTGCTGCGACGTTGACGTTGACGGCGGCGTTGACAGCGGCAGAGGTTTCATTTTTCGCCAGTGAAAAAGAAAAAGTGACCGAGACAATGGAGAAATTGCAATTGGCAATAACAGCAGCAGCAGCAGCAGCAGCAGCTAACTGACTGAAATAGGGTAACATGATTATGTTAAGGGGTTTGTATACGAGGCGTGAATAAAGAGGAGCAGCTTTGAAAGCTTTTAGTACAATGTGAAAAGCTTAGAATTATGTAAATGTCAACAGTTATTATTATTGGGCTATTGTTTTTTATTGAAGGGTATTTGTGATTTCGTTATGATGCCCGATTTCTTGCTTTCTTGCTTCCTTGCTTGTTGCTCTTGTTTTCTTTTGCGGCGGCTTCCGATAACGATAATCATAACTATTGGTGGTGCAGCTTTTGTTGCTGCTGCATTGATTTTCGCTTTTCTTTTATGCGCTCATTTATAAGTAAATTATAATAAAGCTGCCGTATTTCTTTCTTTCTACTACTTTTGTTTTTCTTTTTGCTTTGGTTTTTTTTTTGGGACACGCAGAAACAGTTGTTGTTGCTGTTATAACAGCAATTTAATAATATAAATTTTATAGTTTGAACACCATAAAAATGTAGATCTTAATTGTGTTTCGGGGCTGTTGCTTGTTATAGGATTACGTGCCGGTATTTTGATTTTAACAGCATGCCCCACTAAATGTGCTGACCTGTACTTCGACTTCGAATGGTGCTCGCAATTTAGATCGAGCTGGACTTGGACCTTAATGCTTACCGTTATAGTTAGGCAACAATTCCAATTACAAACACCCCATAAAGTTTAGCTCACGCGTAATGCACTCAACACTCCATAAGAGAGCAAAAGATTACATTACCTACAGGGAGAGAGAGAGAGAGAGAGCTGTGGAGAGTTTGTGTGTGGGAGCGAGTTAGAGACTGGAAGTTAGATGATCGTATAATACTTTATGATGGCTGTGGGTGTTTTATTGTTGTTGTTGTTGTTGGTGGTGGTGCTGCTGCTGCTGCTGCGGTTCGTTTGCGGTTGGCGGCCCAAGTTCAACCGGGTTCAAGACTCAAGCGCAGCCACAAAACTTGTCTGTTAATGAGCGGCCGCCAACAACAACAGCAACAGCAGCAGCAAGAAGCAATAAATCAATCAAAGTGCAGTTAGACTAGTTCGGTATTATTTCAAAGCCAAGTTCTTCAATTTTAAGAGCGCACTTAAATTACATTTAACAACAGATCAAAGTAATTTCATTTAATCTGATTTCGATATGGGAATACACACATATAAAAAATAGTTATATATTTTGAGAAAAATATATACATACTTATATAATAAATATATAGTAAATTTGATGATTCTAGCTCTTGAGATGCACGATAAGTGCTCGAAAAACTTAAACGTGTTATCGATAACAATCTAATGGAGAGAGTTATCGACATTTTGAAGCTAGCTTTTATGGTTGCTGAGATTGACGCTTTCATACATACGGACAGAGGGGAACAGAGAAATAAAGAGAAGCACAGGAGTAAATTGTATAAAAAATATGAATATGAATATCTGTTACATACGTTTAAAAAAACGGTAATTGTTACACGATATAAACACTTGATTAACAGTTAGTAAATCAAACTTTTGTCTCTTGTAATACTCTGTTATCTGTCTGTTATCTGTTTGGTAATAGGAAGTGACACTTCCTCTGCCATTCAACTTCTCTTTTAAACAAGAAGCTGCGCTCAACTATATCTCACCTGCTCTCCTACCTGATCCAATAAATCGTAAAATCAAGTTGTTTGCTATTTGAAATCTCTTTCATTTAGAAGACACAGCAGCTGCTGCTCCTGTTGCTGTTACTGTTGCTGCTACTGTTGCTGTTGCTGTTGTTGTTGTTGTTGTTGCAACCACCACCATGCATCATCCACGGCCAGCCATGCATCAATTGTTGGCAATAAACAACCGTCAAATGTTTACAGCCAGCGTAAAACCCACAAAACTGTCGCCGACGTTTGTCAACATGGGCGGCAACAACAACGCCACGAGGCAGCAACAGCAGAGTGGAAGGGGGATGGGGAGGGGTGAATGTGTAAGGCAAATAGAAGACGGTGGCAGCACCAGTTTAATTACAACTCTGCTAGTTATGACAGACGCGGGCAACAACAACAAATGTCACATAATTTCCACAATTAAAGCATAAACTGAAGCAATGCAACAGCGGCAGCAGAGAAGGGGGCAAGGGGCTGGGTAAAGGGGGGAGGGGTAGGGGAAAGGAGCGGCACACACTTTGGCAACAGGTGCAACAGCCTGAGCCTCAGTTTTGTGGCACACGCATGCGTAAAACGGTTGTTTGTTGTTATTGTTGTTGCTGTTGCTGTTGCTGTTGTTGCAACGGCAGCAACATGCATGAAATTGTTTGCCTGACGCAGACAAGAAACGCGCGACGAAAGACCCAAAGAGCTGGAGACATGTTCTGCCAGTTGCCCGTTGCACGTTGCAAGTTGCCAGTTGCCCGTTGCAAGTTGCACGTTGCCAGCGACAACGATAACAGCTACACGACCAACAGCCAGCAACAAGGCGTGAATGCCGTAAGCCCCACACAGATCCACAGAGCGCCAACATCGCTGCCCAAACGCACACGCACAGTGCTTCAAAGTGCCGTAAAAGGAAAAGTGTAAATGCCCCCTCCCCACCTCCAAGTCAAGGATAAATGCGTAACGATTTTCAATTTCCCTAAAGCAATTTAATTACAAGAACTGTGGAGCGGCTATTTAGTAAATAACATTATTATTAAACGCTGCGTGCTGTTATTAACATAGAATGTTTATGTAGTCAGTGATTGGGTTAAGCTTTGGGCTGTGAATGTTGTATTGGCATATGTTATGCAATAACAGCTTGTGTTATGTTATGTCTGCTTTTATATTATGTTATGCTATGTTATGCTGTGCTAATTATATTATTTTACGTTATGCTATGTTATATTTTGCTACGTTATGTTATATTATGATTAAGTTGATTTAAAAGCCATAGAATAAAATGTTAATCAATGATTTACTTTATGTTAAGTTGAAGCTTTTTAATTTTATATTTAAGTTTCGGTATAAACTGATAATTCTTTAACTATAAGTCGACTTACTGTTTGACAATATTCACACATTTTGCAACCACTGTGCAGACGCATCTTGGAGGCTGCAGCATCATTACCGTTTGGCCATGGGCCGCTTGCCATTGTAATTGATGTTGTATTAGAACATCATTTACGCAATTGCCACAGTTTGCAGTTGCTGTTGTTGTTGTTGTTGTTGTTGTTGTTGTTGTCGTTGTTGTCGTTGCTGTTGGATGCCGGTTGTGCTGTAATCTGGTAGCTGATTGTTAGAAGTTTGAGCTGATTTCCTTGCTGCCGTTTAAAAATTTATATCGACTAACGATCGTTCGATAAGATGAGGGAAAAGGAAGGTGGAAAAGGAAAAGGAAAAGCCAAGGCAGTTATCAAATTGACTACAAAGATGCGAATCGGCGAGTTTAGCCGAATGGGAATGATCAATGGCAATGGGAGACTCGTCGCATCCACTGTGGGCAGTCGTTGGCCAAAACAACCTTGCCGCTGGCCATTTGTACATTAGTCAGGAATTGGCATTAAGAGTAATGGCTTGAGTAATGGCCCATAACGCCCAGGCTGAACGTTTATGGATATAAACATGTTCTGATCGTTTATGATACCCTGTAACTGGGTAGAAGCAGCATATGTTAATGCCAGTTGCGCTCTGTTACTATAAGTAGTAGTAGTGTATAGTAAAAGTATATAAATAGTAGTAGTATATATGTATATAATAGTAGTAGCAAATAAATTGTAAAGTAGTAGTAGAAGAATGTAGTAGTATATAGTAGCAGCATATAAAGAGTAGTAGTTGTTGTAGAATATAGTTGTATCATATAAGTAGTAGTAACATATAAGTAATAGTAGTATATAGTAGTAGTACTAATAGCATAAAAGTAGTAGTAGTATACAAGTAATTGCATATGAGTAGTACTAGTAACATCTAAGTAGTAGTAGTAGTAGGACTAAAGAGAAGTAGTATACAAATATTATGACTAAATAGTAGTATTATTTAAGTAGTGGTAGCACATACTGTTTAAGATTCCATTTCTGTTCGACTCAAGCAGCTTACCCAAAGACGCTGTAAATGTTAGTTCGTTCTGTTAACGCGCTGTTAATTAAGTATTGGGATCAAAAAACATCGGAGTAGAAAGGAATTGAATCAAATTCCACTTAGTTTTATATTCTTAAGTTAATAATACAGAAGCCAATATCTATATATGTATGTACCATTAATATATATATATATATGTATTGAATTGTTAAGATCTCCTTTCTATCAAAGCCTGCACGCACCTCCACAGACTCTTGGCCAATCCAAATAGTTGATTCTTTGCGCTTTGGAGTCGCATTGCGAATGAGGCCCAAATCTCGAAATGGTTCGCCCAAAAAGGCGGCCCAAAAGACAAACGCAATGCCGCCACCGCCCAAACCGAAAATAAAACAAAAAAAAAAAAAAAAAAGAAACCACAAGAACTACAAAATCAAAAGCAAACACAAGCGTGGCTTAAAGCAAAGCACCGACATGGAATCAAACTGTGGCAAAGCGCCATCGCTGGCCATGATTGCCAAATCAAATAGCCCAAAACGCTGCGGCACGAAACGAGGCAACATTTTTTACGCTTAAATGGCAGATTGTTAAAATAACAGAGGCGGCAACGGCACGCAAAATTGAACAACGGCAACGACGACGGGAACCAGAAGGAACCACCGGCAGAACCACCAAACGGGCACCACCGGCCAACAGGTGCAAGCCAAGATTAACGCAAAATCAAAGCGGAAAAACTGACGTTGCAAGCCAATGTGGCAGCAGCAGTAGCGACAGCGGCAGCGGCAGGGGGGACTTTGCTACTAAGTTGCAATATACTTCCAGCTAGAACATTTTGTTAACCCTTAAGTGACACTTCATAGAAAAACTTTTCTTGGATTGCGGCTACGCTCTTCTTCTTCTTCTATTATGAATGTAGCTACAAATTAGAAGTAGTTAAAATAAAGTTAATATTAAAAATGTAAAATTCGAAATATGTTGTAAAAATATTAAAATTCTTGCAATTCTTTTCCTCAATCCGACGGTCACTTTTAACCCCTGTTGCTTGGTAAAGGGTTAAAGATTGCCTAAGCTTAGCTCAAGTTTTCATCATTAACATTTTAGTTTAGCATATTTAAAAGAATATTTCATATTATAATAATAAAAAGAAACTCTTCATTCTAATTTGCATTCGATGGTCACTTTTAGCCCCTGCTGCACACCCAAGGGTTAAGCCTAAGCACATGCAACTTGGCAACGACTTCACTTGGCTTCCCCCTCCTTCCCTCCCTTCTTTTCCCCATTGCAATTGCTACCGTCGCCTGTCTGAACAGCTCCTCCGGCTCCTCGCAGCAGCAGCGAGAAAGATTGAGAGAGAGAAAGAGAAAGAGAAAAGAAGGCAGAGAGAGAGGGAGAGAGGTGAAGCGCGCGCGCTTCGCTTTTGACTATATCATTAGAAGCATCATTAGAATCACTTGGCAGCGCCGGTTGGGGCAACGCCTCGAGTGGATTTTGCTGCATAATTGTCGAACCACTCGATGGAGTTGGCTTTTGCTGCCACTTGCGCACTTGTGTCTGCTCTGTCGATACATTTGTTTGCTTTTCGCTTTACTTTTGCATGCCACATGCCACACACACACCCCAACCCCCCTCGCCTTCTCCTCCTGCTGCTGCTGCACCCTTTGCTGGGCATTAAACTTTTGATTAGCGCTTCCAAGAAACGAACAAATTAGCCAACAGACTCCAACTACAACTCGATTACAGAACTAAGTGAAAGAATTGAAACATTCTTTTTTTTATACCCTGAACCCATTTAAAATGTTTGAAGAGGGTATAATGTTTTTGTGTATGTATATGTAACGGGCAGTAAGACTCCATTATATATTCTTGATCAGCATCAGCAGTCGAGTCGATTTAACCCTGCATCTCTTTTTGTTCATCCGCATGTCCGTTTGTACGACTGTAAGAAAGCGTCGATCTCAGCAACTAGAAAGGCTGGAGACTTGGAATTTTAAATATATGCTCTCCAATATTACGCGCAGATGGAGTTTACTTCAAAATATCGATAGCTCTTTTCGTTTGCTGGCTATCGATAACACGTTTTACTTATTAGAGCATATCTTGTACTTCCTAAAAGCAGAAATTATTTTTCTTAAATATCTTACTTATATACATACATACATTTATAGACCTAATTGTAGATTTTATTAAAATGAATAGGAAAATGAACAGTTAAGCATTTTAAATATATTTAAACTTTCATTAATGACAACCTTGTGAGATAAAAATCATTGCATTTACATTTTTTAATTACGCTGCGTTTTATGTTTTTAATCTAAATCTGCCGCAAAATGCTATGGGAACAGCCTCAAGCAACAACAAAAACAACTACAACAACAACAACAACAACAACAACACATGGGAACCAAAACATCTGAGAGAGGCAATGGAGAGGGGTTCACGTTGCAGGCCTTGACTTTTATTTGCGGTATCTCGAGCATTAAAATTGCAACACGTAGCATCCATTTAGCTGAATGAGCTGCACAATTGACATTTGCAGTAGATCATGAGGTTCTAATGCAAGCGAGTTATGGCAGCTGTTGATAATGATGCACATAGGGTATTAAAAAAGCTGAAAGCCAAATAAAGATAAAGGATAAGAAATCCGAAAGATTTCACATGCTAGCCAAACAAAAGAGTGATAAATGATATGATAAGTCATGGGTATTTAATGCTGATGCAAAGTGCATTATAAAGTCTTAAGCAAATGATGATAAGATATATCTCAGAGTTTTCTCAAGCGCGCAAAACAAAAGACTTAGGACACAAACTCGACGGAGCAGTTTATCAGCTATGCGATAAGTGTTGCATGTCTGTCAACCAAGTGCATTGACATCCATTCGTTTGCGGCTTATCAGCCGCAGTTGCAGCCACAGCCGCAGTCGACGTTGCCGTTGCCGTCGCCGTCGACGTCGACGCTAACGCACTTGGCCACATTTATTTCCTCATTACGAAAGCGCGGCGCACAAATTTCACCAGGCGTAGCAACAAAAGACGACTTTAATGTTAATTACGTGATGCTGCAAGGAAGTCGCGACACACGCTGGCAATTTGCATTTCTTTCTGACTTTTCCTATATCCATTTTCTTTACAGTTTTGTTTTCGGTTTCATCGTTTTTTTCTAGCCACGAAATTTTTCGTCTGTCATGTGGCAAGCTTCGTCGTGCAAAGAAAGTGAAAAGCGTGGAAAGTCGACAGCAGCAGCAACAGCAACAGCAACAATAACAACAGCAACAACGACAACAACAACAACAACAGCGTGGCAAAGGTGAAGATGCCAGCCTACCTAGACCAGCCAGTCTTGGCCTGGCCCTGGAGTTCGCGGGTTCACAGCGGTCAAGCCAATTGCCAGCCGCATATTTTATGCTCATCAAGCGACACCTGGAAAAACTATTTGCAACTGTGCAACAAATTGCGCAAGTTTTGATGCGTCCATTGGCCACACAGTCGACGCGCCACTTCCTTGTAGCCAAGTGATGCTCCATGTCAACCGCAAGGCAACAGGTTTTATTATCTATTAAGCTCTATCTGAAATTTAGTGTCAAAATTAGACGTCCCAATGCGGAAGTCAAGGATTAAACGTATTAAGGAGGCTACAGAAATGAATGGATCATTTCTTATATAAAGAGATGATGATGTGATATGATATAATATAGTTCAAACAACGTGTATAAGATATATAGGATGAGTAGGAAGAACACTATGTATAGGAATGGAATGAATATAGAATAAATTATTATTATCACATTTAAATTATTTGATAATTCGAACAATATTCTCTTATTACCCTATAAATATTATATAGAATATAATGCATATTATGTTTAAACAACATTAATTATTTCCTTCGATTGAGCCAATGCTTTCCCTATGCATTGACCTTGCATTCGAGCTCGTATCCCCGCTAAATAATAGCTCATCCATATATAAAATATTAACATATATAGATATAACAAATATAATTTTCACATAAATAGAAACAAAAGCTCGTAGGAGTGCCGTTAAATAAAAAACCCCCCGATAAAACTAACCATGGAGAACAGCAATCAAAATTGAATTAAGCTCAAGGAAGATTTAAAGATAACAAGTGTTGAAATTCAAAATAAAGCTAAAATTAAAAATTGGTCATCGAGGCTGAAATACTAAAATGATTAAATTTATCTGTGACGCATACAATGTAAAATATAAATTAAAAGTTTTTAGCTAATGCAGGTTACGCACTAAGTGACCATGGAGGATGAGATGAACAATCGGCCATTATCGGGGCATACAAACTAAATGTTTATCAAGATAAACCCGACAACAGCAGTCAACAAGTCAACCTCTCTCTCTCTCTCTCTCTCTCTCTCTCTCTCTCTCCCTCTCCTTATCTGTCTCTCTCAGCCTCTATCCCTATTGGAATTTAGTGCTAATGCGTACAAGAAAGAGGCGTGGCAGCCAAAAATAACAAAGTGCTAATAATTTCGGCGTAACATTATGGCCAAGGGGCCTATCAATAAAACTCGGAGGCTAGTCCCAACTAACCAAACCGAAAGGTAAGTCAAAATCTGGCTTTTGCTTAAAACGATTTGCATTTAAATTTTGTTTTTTTCTTTCATATACCCTGCATCTGTTAGAGATGCATAAATAGGGTATCTTACATTTGTGAAAATGGGAGAATGTATTGAAGGCGGAGGAGATTTAGCACTGTTTGTCAAGCTGTGCCAATGTAAGAATTCTTCTATCTCGGAATCTTTAAGAGCGAGAGATAAGAAATGTTACTGCTAATGAATTCTTACCTTTCAGATAAACGATAAAAAGATATGAAGATGGAAAAATAAAGAACAAAGCAATTTACATAGTCAAGAAAGCCTTGGCTACAGAGTATCTGGTAGCTTGGCACACCCGCCTTGAGCTTTCCTCTTTGTTGTTGTTCTTGGAGCTTTTCATGGTTTTCCTCTTTCGATACGATTTGAGTTTTGGGTCTCACAATTTGCCAACCGATTTGATTAGCTTTGTTCGTGGCATTTTGGCCGCAAGCCGTGGCAAAACATTGGCGCATGTATCTGACAGATACACGCGCGTAATTAACTACTTCAAACATAGATACATACAGACATCTTGTAGATACATTGCTGCTGCTCTCATGTGCGAAGGCTGACAGATAAATCACATAAAGTGCGCCGCATTTGATGCCAAATAATTTGTAACAATAAAAAATCCATATATGTATATATCTAGACATATATATAGACTTATGCTACGTAAATCTTGGCATAAATTTTGACTTTCGTCTTTGATGATGACCATTTGCTGCAATAATTACTCATAAATATATTTTTATATATTTGTGTCAAGGATGAGCGGAAATGCTGGCAAATAAACAGGCTGTGTTTGATTGATTGATTGATTGATTGTTTGAATCATGTCTTAATGGGCGTTTAATTGGAAGCAACACTCATGAGTTTCTTTCACAATATTTAAGCCAACAATTGTTTCAAGCCCAGAAGCTAGTTAACTGCTTGTGAATACCCTGCAAATGTTTATACACAAATATTTATCTATAAATTTGATTGATGACTGAAAAAATATTTACAAGTCATGTTAAGATTCGAATTGTGTAAACAATATATTAAAATTTAGAGGAAATAATAAGCAAAAGCAAAGATAAATAAATTTAAATAAGGAAACAATCTTGATTGCTGAAGAACGAGATTGATAAACAATTGATTGAAGAACAAATAAAAAGATTTGAATTGTGTAAACAATATACTAAAATTTATGACAACTAATGATAATCATATTGATTGTTAAGTAAAAAATAACAAATTGAAAAATGGGAACAATCTTGATTGATAAACAATTGATTGAAGGAGTTGTAAAAGAACAAATTAAATACTAGATTATAGAATTGTGCATTGAAAATGAAAACGACGCCGAGAGCGACATTCGCCGCAGAGCCAATCATTTGAATCACAGTTTAGCAGGCACTGCGATGCCCAGCAGGCATTGCACGCAATTACCAGGTGAGGCAGCGGCCACTTGGCCAGTTGGCTGCGCTGCGCTGCGCTGCTTGGCTGTCTACCTTTGGCCAATTGCGGGGTAATTTGCAAACGGACAAAAGCGCAGACCGCTGACGACCTTAATTAGCGGGCAGAGCCAAGAAAGCGTCTCGTAATAGTCAAACGCACATAGAATATCATCGCGGATCGCAGATGCGCGAACCAGAACCAGAACCAGAACGAGAACGAGAACGAGAACGGGAACGGTATCCGAAGATCCAAAGGAAGGGCTAGATGCCAGTTCTTAGAAACCAATTAAGGCGCCAGCCGCTGCACAGTGCAACGAGCTCCTAATAAATTAAATAGATCAACGCCAATTAGAAATAAAACTCGGCTTGCAAATACACTCAGAAAAAATCTGCAGCAAATTGTAGCCTAAAATAACAAAAACATTCTAACATATTCTAGAAATTTTCGCTCTGTGTATTTATTATGTTGATATGTTGAAGATAAACTTTAATAAATATTTGAGACTTATAACAATCTTTACATTGGAATATTCCTATTGAGAACTACCTATTAGATTTGCAATATATACACTATATAAAATATAATTCACAGCTTTAAGAGCTTTAAAATTTGATAGCTCTTACATTTGAATGAATAAATCCCTATAAGATAACTTTAACATGCATAACTTTAACATGCAATTTCCTTTCAGTTTCGCGCACTTTGGCACCACTGTGCTAACTTTAATTCTTTAATCTATTCAGATATTCACACACCACATTTTTGCATTTTTTTAATACAAGTCAGTTTAACATGCATGTTAAATATTTCTCACTATGTTGCACACGCTTGCCCCACTGTGCGCTGCACAATGCTTTGATGGGCGACGGCCAATGGAACGTTCCGCTGCTCGCTGCCCGCTGCAAGCCTCAATTGAGATATTATGAAATCGTTTTGGTCGCTGTCGGTGCGTGCGGTCGTCCGCTAATAGAGACGCATCCTCCATCCTTGTGCTGTGGAGAAGCTGGCAGCTAGCCGGACTACTCCGGTACCAATCGGCCGTTTGCCTTGTTAATGATGTGCCGTGCGCGCATTTAAATAAAGTGCCGCCCATTATAATGAGCCGTGCGCGTTGTTAACGTCTGTTGATATTATTCCAACTCATAAAGGAGCGGCCCCAAACTCCCTATCGCAATCTCTCCTCAGTCTTTCTCTCTCTCCCCATCTAATGAGCGACCCATAAAACGCGCCAAAGTTTGCACATCCACCAACCAACCAACCAACCAACCAACCAACCAACCAGGCAAGAAGAAGAAGAAGAAACAGACCAAAGGGTTTCGCCAACTGCATAATTAAAGCGCGGCAGTAAATATTTTTGCAAGCAGGCCGAAGCACACGCTGGGCCGCAGGTATGCGATAATTATGAAATTCTTTTACTCTTTCCATATAATAAAACTCGCACAGAGATAAGGTAGTCTGGTTAAGGTTCTACAAGATCTCTGTTTGAATACCATAAAATGTTCTTAAGACTTGAGCTGTAAAGTATTAAAGGTGGGAAAGGTTGGCATGTAAAGGGAAGATCTTCTGCTTATCCCTAGTTAAATTAAAGCTTAATATTTTTTTTGTAATGTTAGGGAACTCTAAAACTTTAGCAGAGGACTTAAAGTGCTGTAAAAGTTTTATTGTATTTTATTATTGTTTTTTGATATATTCTTCCATTTTCTTCTTATCAATAAAAATATCTCTAAATTCGTTTTTTACGTAGCTTTGTTGACTCTAACTTTGGCAAAAAAGCTTCGATTTTCAAAAAATATACATATTTGAGCTCGTTTAAATCAGCACTATTGAGTGGCATTCAAAATATTTAAATTTCGAAAAATTTTATTTTTGACGATTTTTGGAAAAATGGCAAGGGGTACCATCGCATTTTTTGTCAAAATGGGCTTGGTTCCAAAGTCCAAGTATTATGATTCCATTTAATTCTACCGCTCTTTCTGAGTCCGAAATGGTATAACTTATAGAAATCTGCCCACATTTACCCGAATTATCGCAATTTTAGGTTGATAAATATCCTCTTCCGGTCTTTGTGCCTAGTTGTATTAACACATTGATAATTATAAAATGGGTATGGGATAATTATAAAATTCACTTACTCTCTCCTTTCTCTTCCTCTCTCTCTCTCTCGCACCCAAAAACTTTCGCCTTCTGTTCAGATCAGCTTTAAATTTCAGCCATTAATTTGCGAACATTTGTCAACAAGTTTGCGCCGGAACTAAGTGCCCAACTTCAATCAAGCCTCGAGTACCCCTTCACTAAAGCCCCCCCCCTCCCCTTTTAAAAAACTTACCCCCTCCCCCTCGGCAAACCCCTAATCAATTTGTAAAACGTTTTCCGTTGGCGCTGGCAAGCCAATTAATCAAACAACTGCCAACAAGTGGCAAAGGAAAAGCCAAAAAAAAGCGCTGACCACATGTTGCATGCAGCGCGCAGTTGCGGCGCGGCAACGTGGCAACATTCAAAGCCAAATGCAACGCTGAAATTGTAGCAGGCGGCAGATAGGTAAAAATTTTGAAATTTATATCATCAATTGGATGCGAAGCTGTTAAGATAGACGCGAGAAAATTATGCTGCGCGAACGTGCAACATGTGGCAAGGCAACATTGTTGCATTCGGCTGCCCTGCACTAATGACATTCGCTCTGCCCATTCGCAATGATAAGCAATAATTGAAAAGATTGCTGGCCATTTCAAATGCTCCAAATGGACCAAATGGACCAAATGGGGCGTACACACGTGTGTGTGCGTGCGTGCGTGTGTGTGTGTGTGTGTGTGTGTGGCAAGAGGAAGCAGCAGATGAGAATCGCAGACATAATTGGACCTTTGCAATCTGGGCTGTGGCCGAAGTTTATGCCAATTGCTGGGCATTTGTCAAGCGATTTTTAGGCCGATGACCACACACAGCAGGCTCTACACACACACACACACACACACAAACACAAACACATAGAGAGCAGTGGCTCTCAAACTGTTAACAAACTGTAGACTCATCCCCGGTGATAATTAAGGCTAAGGCATAAAAATCTCTTTTGCCAGCTTTCGTTGCGACAAACATTGCTTGCAGTTTTTGCCTTAATTGTTTCTATTGCAAAACTTTCTTTCTTGCTGCATTTTCACAATGTGAAAATGTGCGGAAAACTGTGTTTAATAATTGTTTAACAGCGAGAGATGAGCGTGAAATCCCTTTTTCCAATCGGGGCTTATAGCTTACAGCTTTCACTTCTCATAGCCAATCAATTGTCTGTTATTTACAGGGTATCTGTTAGTCAAAGCGCTGCTCCTGTTGTTGTCAATGTGATAATCGATTGAAATATTACTTAGTAGCATGCCCCAAGCAGAGTATATGCGATGGTCTGTACGATTCCTGTTACAGGGTATCTTCTGGTGGCGCGTGCTAATAAGCTGTAAATGGTGTAGATAGATACACACTACTCTAAATCAAAAAACTTATTGCACAGTTAAGGTACATCCAACCCATTACGTGGTATCTTATAGTCGAGCATAAATAAATTTACCCAACTCGTTGCCAGCGTTAGTTTTATAATCAAATATAAATGCTTATAATATTACAGGGTATCTTATAGTCGGGTATACCCCGCTCACTTTTATAGGAAATACCCATCAATTTATTTTTCTAATAATAATTCCACAACTGAAAGCAAAATCTAATTGAAGGCGACACATCCACTAGACACAATAGCATCTGGTTTTATAATCCAATAAATACAATAATTTATAGATTTTCCACTTGTCGCACGATTTCCCCATTAAACACTTCCGATTTTAGATTTTTCATTTGGTTTTTTTTTTGGTATTTTGCTTGACGCTTGTTTAATTGACTTGGTCACAGAGTTGGCTCAACTTTCGGTTTCAGCCAAATGTTGCGACTTTCCCAAAAAGCTGATTGAATATATATATACATACATACATACATACATACATATATATACCAGACCAGATACCCCTTCCCCTTACCCGCCCCTCCCCATCACCCTATTTTCCTCCACAATACGCGCATCTGCCGCTAATCAAATCAAAGCGTTGACAGAAGAACTTTCCACCTGAGTAAAAGTTGTGTGCAGCGGCTTAAGAGTCCAACAACAACAACAACAGCAACATAGATCATAAGCTAGTTGCATTTAGCTGTTAATGATCATTAAGTGCGTAAGCCAAATAAAGCAAAAGAAAATGAAAAGAAATATAAACCAGACGTTGGACTCGTATTTGCTTTTTGGCTTGGTCAACTATTAGACATTTTGTCCTAATTACGCAGACAAACTGAGACAGGTTGAGACTATATATATATATATATATATATATATATATGTATTTGGTTTAGAGTGCAACTTCACTTTCCATTTAATCTCGTTTTCTTCTTATTTTTTGTTCGACGCACAATTTGTCGCACGCTTCGTAGGAAAAATCGAAAGCCGATTTTCATGTCAATATTTTGTTTAATAAACTGCGCGATGCGGAAAATATGCAAATTACAAAGCTGAAGCTGAAGCTGAAGCTGAAGCTGGAGCTGAAGCTGGAGCTGAACGTCTGGCCAAGACCCCAGGCGAACGATTGACTAAAAGACTGACTGACTGACTGACTGACTGACTGACTGACTGACTGACTGACTGACTGACTGGACGACCGACTGGAGGATTGGACGAGGAAAGTCGCGGATGATGAAAGTTGTTCGAGTAGAATGCTATTCGGAAAGTGCAAGTGGATCGATCGATCGATCGACGTTCAATTGATGTAAGATCGTTATGGAACTGGACGCTGATATCACCATCCCAGTCTGGCTTCGGTTTTCACTCTTTATTATTACCGGTCAGTCAAATACATGACGATTATCCCGGAATGCGGTCGATTGACACCCTGGAAGCCGAAGCCTGCAGCATGGGAGTGGAGATCGGGTGCGTCGACACCTGGAAGCGGGGAGAGCAGAGAGCGGGACGGAGATATGACTAAAATATCATAAGATCATTATCTGTAGATCTACATAGCTGAAATATCGCTAATAGGTATACCTAAACTTCTATAGAGAGCACAGAAGAAGTTATGGGAAGGAAATTCAGATTATATTTGAAGATCTATTATATAGGCAGATAGATCTATAACAACACAATGATAGTATTCCATATAAAAGTAAGTATTTGTAATTAATGATGAATTCAAAGCAGATATTACCCTAAATATAAGGCATATATAGTAGAACCTGAAATAAAGCTGAGATGAAATATTTAAAGATAAATAGAACTACAATGACAAGCCATAACAAACTATATATAGATTATATTGTTCCAATCAGTACTAAACCTAATGTGAGTCTGTAAATAAGTAAAAAATACATCCATAATAAGTATCTATTAATGTAAAATGCGATTACATAGAATAATATAGTATTATTATCACTAACAACTATCATCAATTGTTATAAAAATACAATTATATATGACAGACTTAATCGTTCACTATAATTCTCGACGTAAGTGGAAGCTTCACCTCGTCTGTAAGACATAGCCCAGATATGAGAGTACGTGCCACAATTTGTGGTTGGAGTGCTGCACTTTCATTTGCATTGTGTGGCATGCTTAGAGGAGCATATCAAGTCCATCAATTGTCGCAGGGCTTCGAGCCAAACAAAGGGCCCAATTGGGCCACCTGTCTGCCAATCTCTCTCGAGCGCCTCCTCTTTGACAGCCACTGTGTGGCCGAGTGCCAAGTCATATGTGTATATATATTATATACATATAAAGCAGACAATGGCAAAGTGCCGTTAAGCCCAAGTTGAGCTAACAACTTAATGCCCAGATTGTAGATTGGGGATTGGGGATTGTGGATTGGGTTTGGGATTGAGGATGAGCTGCAGCACAGCAGGCGACTTGAAATCTACAGCTATTTTCTTTTGAAAAGCAAAATGAATTAACGCTACATTAATTTATTTAATAATATTTCATTGAAATTGAGCAATTTGAAAAGAACGAAGCGCTAAGCGCGAGAGCTGAGAGCCAAGAATGTTGCAGCTACTGTCGACAGCAACAACTGCAGCAGCAGCAGCAAGTAATAAAGCCCTAGACGCGTGCACCCGACTAGGAGATACTCAGCACAATACTGCCTTTAAGCATTTTTTTCTTAGTTCCCTTTACATTACGTTTTATGACTCTAGCTCTTAAGATGTACGAGATATGCTCGAAAAACTGAAATATGCTAACGATAATTAGCAAATCGAAAGAGTTATCGATATTTTGAAAAAAACCCAATATGCGTGTGCTAGAAGCGAATCTACATATCAAATTTCAAGTCTCTAGCTCTTGTAGTTCCTGAGATCGACGCTTTCGTACATACGGACAGACGGACAAACGGACATATCTACAGGATTAAATCGATTGTTGATGCTGATATAAAATATATATCCTTTATGATATAGCCACACCTGCTTCTGCCCGCTACATACACTCACACAAAAACAATATGCCCAGCTCGCTCGTTTTTTAATGGGTATATCAACTGCAACAACTGCAGCGGCAGCGGCAGCAGCAGCTACTGCAATTATTTCTGCATTAGAACTTCTTCCGAGTCGAGTGGCTAATGTCAGTTTAAGTGTTGGAATGAATACCAGCCAGATAGTTGGATGGCTGGGTAGCTGGATAGTCGGTCGTATATGTGGGAAAATATCGCCGGCTGCTCTTAACTCAATTCAAAGCGCACAACGAATGGATCGCTCCTATGGCTATAAGACTTACAGCCATTAACAATGCATGAAACGCGCAACAAGTCCTTAACTGCAAATTTAATGTATGTATTTTAGCTGCAGGGCAGTCGATGGGGCCGAGAGGGGTGGAGGAGGGGAGGCGGAGGGGGTGCCATTTACTTTGGCAATATTAAATCAAATTAAAACAGTCGACTGCCCCAAAATGGGAGCCCACGCAGCTGTCGTTGCTCAATGAAGTCCAAAAGCAGAAAATCCGATGTGTGTAGCACAGTGTAAACTGCTTTGCGGCTTGTTCGAGGGGACAGTGCCACATGTTAACGGTATTTATCAAATGCCCGCCACAAAATTTGTTGCCAAATTTTCAACTAAATTGTTATTTATATTTATGGCAAATTAATATTGAATGAAAATTTGGAGTATGTGAAAAATTACGAAAAATTAAACCAAAATTCGATCAATTGAAAGAAATCTTAAAAAAATATTGCTGTTATATAAACTGTTTGCATGTATGGGTGAGGCTTAAGCTATTTACCAAATTTTTATACCTCGAGATTCTTAAGATTCCACAACAGATTCTCAGAGACAAGCTAGGAAGTACAAACTAAAGTTTCCAGATCTACATAAAAAAATTAGTATTATTGAATAGACAGTTTATACAACATTTTTTACAGTAAGAAAAAGTTGTTGGTTAACGAAACAAGTTAATGAATTTATTATAAATTCGTAAAGTATTTAAAACACTTTGTGGTTAAGTAAAATGGCCAAAAGTGATACGAAAATAAATTAAATGACGCAGTGAAAGAGTCGCAGATGAAGTGCATGACGTAATACTATATGCTATAGTATATAAGGCAAAGTAAATATGTAAGTATCATATATCATCGACGATTTCGGTGATTTTGGCACTCTCGGCAAATACGTCCGGAATTTCCGCATCGTCGGAACGCTCGATGATGCGATTCCGCTCCGCAGCTGCCAGACATTGGGTGGCCACCTCTCGAGCCTTGGCGCGATCCTCGTCGGGCAGCTGGCTGAGGCCGCTGAGCAGCTCCATGATGTCCGTCTCGAACAGTTTCTTGGCTATGTCGGCGCCGGCATTGATCATATTTAGAATAAGCACAACGCCGCGATGCTGCACGGAGGGACTGGGATTGGCGATGAGAGTGTGCAGTATAGTCAGCCAGCTGGATATGTCCAGGATCTTGGAACAGCACTTGCTGGACACGGAGGTGAGCATGGCCAGCGCACCGGCGCACGCCATGGCCGTTTCCTCGTCCTCATCCTCGGCGAGCAGCGCCAGAAACTTGACACGATCGTTTTCGCCCTCGAACATCTTCACCACATCCTCCGACATGACCAGATTGCACAGGCACTGCGCCGCGGCCCGGGTGAGGTACAAATGATCCTCCATCAGATAGAACTCAATCTTGGATACGCCCTGCTCCTTGATAATGCGCTGGCGAACGCTCTCGTTCATGCTGGCCAGATTGGTCAGAGCCATCAGCGACTCAAAGTTCTCCAGCGCCGAGCAATCCTGCAGCAGCAGGTTCAACAGAGGCCGTATGACATCCAGGGAGCGTTGTCCACTGAACGCCACCTCGGGATTGATCGTAATGCCAATGCGGGCCAGCGCTTGGCTAGCATGGCGTTTGCCCTTCTCGGTGCCCTCCAGCGCCATGCGGAGCAACGCCTTGACGCCACCGTCCTGCACCACCTTGCCGCGCAGCTCCTGCAGCCCGCAGACGGCGTTCAGGACACGCGCGATCAACTCCTGCGAGTTGTGGCTCTCGGTCTTGGACAGGGCGCAGAGAGCGGTGGTGATGCCCTCGTTGGCCAGCACGGTAATGCGCTTGTTCACGAAATCCACGTCGTCCAGCTCGTGCTCCTCGGGTATGTGATGCTTGGCGAACTTGGCCAGCTCCACCATTTCGGGCACCAGCTCCTGCTTCTCGTAGGCATTGCACAGATTCACAAAGGTCGTCACCACGCCGTACAAGCATGACTGATCGCCGGCACGTGCCAAGTCCATCAGAGCATGTATGGAGGCAATATCCTCGATAAGTTTTTCCTTGCACTCCGCGTCGAGCGTCAGATAGGCCAAGCCGTCGGCGGCCCAGCGGCGAATGTCCTTATCCTTGCCCGGTTTGATCAGAAAACGGCGGCAGGCTTCGGCCAGCTTCAAGGCGGCGCCATCGCCGAACGGACGTATGGCCGCATCCTGGCCACCATAGCTGCCCAGCTTGCACAAGCCGACGAGGGCGCGGACACGGATGCCGTCGTTCTTCGAGTGGTAGAGGCGCTTAAGTATTTCCACGCCCTGTTCGCACAAGGCCTTGGCCTTGTCCTTCTTGGAGGAAGCCGCGATGAGGCACTCGCAGGCCACGCGCTGCTGCAGCACATCATCCGTGGTGGCCATGGCCAAGATCATTTGCAGAATGCCTGCAAAACGGAATGTTTCAGTAAGGGACACTTATGGAGCAATAGGGGTTTAGATACTCACCGTCTCTGGCCACAACTTGGTTGCCCACATCGAGTGGACCATTGAGGAGCGCAGTAATTGCCACAGTGACGCGCACCTTGGACTCCATGTCGGGCGAGAGCAGCTTGTCCTTGACAAACTCATCGATTTGCTCCGTGAATCGCAGCTTCGCCTCGTCGTAGTACATGTTCTCGTAGATGCGGGCCAGGCATACGGAGGCAATGGTGCTGGAGGAGGCCGTAATGTCCATGGCGCTTTCGTACTTGTAGTCCTGCAGCTCGGAGCAGACCTCCAGCAGACGGCACAGGCCGCGTATCTCCACCAAGCGTTCCGCCCATTCCAGGGCCGTGTAGTGAACATTCCGGGTGAGCAGCTCAATGACTGCATCGCGCGCCTTGCCCGAAATCGTGCGATCCGTAATGCTGTAAACCAGGCACGTGAGCAACGTATCGATCTCACGGCTATGGCGTTGGCACAGCTCCTTGTCCGGCTTGGCGTCTGTCTTGTTCTTGAGGCCCGACAGCGCATTGATGATGGTCTGCAGACAGAACTGGGCGGTGCTAACGCAATCCTCGTGCTTCTGGTCGAGCACGCGCATAAACCAGGGAATGCCCAGTTCAGTGAGCACGCCCTTGGTGCGCTCCACGCTGTTCTCGCAGAGCGAGGCCACCACGCGCACCATATTCAAATAGATCTCCTCGTCCTTCTCCACCTTGGCCAGTGAGGCGATCTTCGGTACGCACTGCTCTTTGTACAGCAGCTCGGCGCCTGTTGGCTCCTTGGCCAGCACCACCAGGTTGTTGGCGCCCGAGCGACGCTTTTCAATGGGAGCGCCAAAGTCAAAGGCAAGTTCCATCATTTGCTTCACCTTGGTCGAGGTTTTGGCATTGCGCGCCACATTCTCCTGAACAATTAAATGGAGACGCTGCAGCATGGGCTGCACTGATTTGTTGCCCGGATCGGCCTTGAACAGTGCCGTGGCATCCTTGTAGGCCTCCTCGGGCTTGTTCAATGAATCGTAAGCCTGTGCACGACGGAACAAAGCCTTGGGATCATTCGGTGCCAGACGCAGCGACTCTGTGCAATCCTCGACGGCCTCCGTGAATTTCTCTAACTTCAAATAGGCTGCCGCACGATTCTTATAGAACACGGGCAGCTCCTTGTGCTTAGCGCCCAGCTTGATGGCTGCGCCGTATTCCTCCACTGCTTGCGACCATTTCGCTGATTTGAATGCTTCATTACCTTTGTCTTTGTGAGCAATGGCATCGGCGGCGGCGGCGGTGGCGGTATCGTCGGTAGTCATGATTATACAATTTTTCTAAATGAAAAACTATTATTTAAGCTTTGTATAGTGCAGATGCTCCACTTATAAGACGAGTGACTCACGATTTTCGGTTGTTTTGCGCTTCTTTTATACCGTTTGGCCTCAAATCTATTGGTACAGAAACTTCTCGATCACACACACACTTTCACACATACGAAAACGTGAAAAACAAGCATGCAGTGTTCAAAATTTCAAGCAACCGCTGCTACGTTCTATATATAAATAAAGTCTAAAAGGAAAAGCCAAAAAAAAAGAGCCTAGCGGTAGCCGCAGTTTCAATTTGCCATTCACCTGTTGCCGCCGTCAAAACAGCTGATAGCGGGCTTATCGTTAATCGATAGGTCCGCTCTCAAGTTCAGGTGCAAGCAGCTGTTCGTTTGTTTGGCACGTCAAAAGAATGTGATATAACAACAAATAACAAGCTATTTTCCGTGCAAATATAGGTTTTTAATAGCAATGCTGCACCAGGGACAGCAATTGTGTCGTCATTTGAGTCGTTACATGCACACGACACAAAACCCATGGCAGCTGAGCCACTACGAAGCGTTGGGCATTGCCAAAGGCTCCACACAGAACGAAATTAAGGCGGCATATTATAAGCTGTCGATGATCTACCATCCGGATAAAAACAAGGGCAGCGAAAGTGCAGCCAAGAAGTTTCGTGAAATCAGTCAGGCCTATGAGGTACTCGGCAACTATCGCCTGCGTCGCCTCTACGACAAAGGCATTGTCCATACAGCGGGTGCGCAATATTCGCAGGACATACGAGATGTGAGTCAGGAGGTGGAAGTCGAGGAGGATGACGCACAGACCAAGTTCTATAAATCCCGCTTTAGTAAATCCAGAGTTGCGAATGCCGAGGGTCGCACGCCCATCTACGATTTTGATGAATGGAGTCGCAACCACTACGGCAAGAACTTCGAAAAGCGGCAAACGACACAGAAGAAGCACGAGCGGATTCAGGAACAAAAAGAGCGCAATAAAACGTCGATGGAAAACGATCTAGTCATGTTTGCTTTCCTATTTGCTGCCATTGCTGTATACCTGGTATTTGTGGCGGAAAGTTCTTACGATACGCCCAAGCACAGAGAAACGAAGTCCATAAAACGAGAACTGGAAAGGGAATCAATTATGAAAACGACGGGCGAAGTGTAGTCAAAATACAACGGTAATTCAGATTAATCTAGCTTTAAGCTTAAGCGTGTAAAATAAATACACAAATTGTACATTTAGAAGTTTATTTAAAATCCATCAAAAACGGCCGCTGCGCTTACGCGCTGTGTACTTCGTGTCTGGACGCGTTTCCAGACCCTGGCGACGGCGGCGCTCCTTTTTGGCTAATATCCAATCGCGCGATTTCTTGGGCGCTTTGCCACGTGCATCGCGGCAAGCGTCGCGTTTCTTTATATAGTTAATACGACGTTCTTCCTCGGGCGAACCTTGTGAAGAAATTAGAAATTTAACGAATTATTCATTCAGAGCGGGGCTCGGACTCACCCAAAGCTTTTGGCAGTTCCGCTGTGCCTCCCGTCATGAGCACCAAATAGTATTTCTTTGCCTTCGTTGAGTTGGGATAGTCGATCACCAGACCGCCATAGAAACCTGCCTTCATTGCCTGCGACGTTACCATTTCAATTTGGTCCGGGTTCTCGGGATAAAACTGAAAGACGGCACGTGCTGTGCGCGTCAGGCAAGAGAACAATGTGGAAAAGAACTTTTGCAGGCGCTTGTGTGGATTGTGGTAGGATTTGTCGGCATTGCAGAGCCACTGCAACGCGGATATGGATATCGCGCCATCAAAGGTGCCGGGCCTGAAGGGCATTCCCTCGCCCATATCGCCCAAAATGACATCGCCGGCTACCTCGCGCTCTACAGCTATATCCAACATGGACTTGGATATATCAATGCCAACCCAGATGTGATCGCAATCCTCGAGTACGCTGCCTGACAGGCCAGAGCCGCAGCCTATGTCTAAAAGGAGTCGAGGTTCATCGTCGTCGGGTAGCGCCAGTAGCTCAAGTGCACGCTCCGCCATTTCCACTTGAATTTCGATAATGCGTGAGCTAAATACAATAGCAGTTAACAAAGGGCTCAAATGTAAACAAAGTATCAAACACTCACTTTGTAGAATATTTCTTAGCTTCATCGTCGTTGTAAAACTGAAAATATATAATTATAGTAATACAATGGAATATATTTTATAATATAGTTGCCTACAATCTCTGGCGGAGCCGAATGCTCTGGTCTGCGTGCCATTTTGTATATTGAAAATGTACTTAAGTGCGGGAGAAGTCACGAATGCTAAATATCAAACTAAACCAAACATTGCAACACGTGCAATCAAATGCTATCGATATCTGAGGTAAGGAACAGCTGTTTGTATACGATATATCGCACGTATTATCGCCTTGCTTAGCAACGATTATTTGGCCAGTTATCGATTTGACGCATACACAAACACATATCAACGCGTAGTGGTACCTGCTTAAAATACAGTGAAAATTTGATTTATTTGTTTAAATTAAAAGCATTAAACATGTGATAGTGTGTATTTCAGTGTACCAAAGATTTCACTTATTGTCAGACGGTAAGTTAGGCTTGTGAGTTACCAATTAATTAGGTGCAATTGAAACATTTGTGCATGCACGCAACATTCGTATGCGTGAGTGTGTGTGTGACTGTGGGTGTGGGTGCTCCGCTGTCATTTGAGACTGCGACAACACGACACGACAGCATTAATTATAGTTTTTTGTGAGCACAGTAAGTGTTAAAAAACATTAGACCTTTGACAAATCTGTGTGCTAATATTCTCTGCATAATTATATACAATTTGTTGTCAGCTCGGTTAACCGTTATGCTTCGCCGGTTTATTGACTGCTATTGGCCTGTTTACCTTGTCCCAATATAAGTTGTTGTTGCTTGAGAAAGCGAAAACACAGTCTAGAACAAGAAAAAAAGAACAACAACAACAAGAGTGAGACGTGTGCTTCAACAGGTTTGCGTTCTTTTGCTCTCTCTCCTGCGCTCTCTTATTGACAAGCAACAGCTGCTGCTTCTGCAGCCGCTCTCGATTAACTTGATCGATAACAAATTTTCATGCATTTATCAATTGCTTCCCAACCATGCAGTTCTGCTCAAACTGCATTTTGATGTAATGCGCTGTGATTCATGTTGATTTGCCAAAAAAAGTAAACCAACCTTTATTCAGGTTTATGTGTTTACGGCTTATGAATATTTAAAAGCTACCTTCGCCCCTACCCAAACAGGTTTACGGCACACACTCCAAAATCTCTTACTCTTTCCAAGAACAAAGTGTGAGGACAACGACGATTACCAAAAAAAAAAACAAAAAACAACAACATATTTTTGACGCAACACAAATGCGGTCGCTGGCCTCTGTTTAACAAGTTTGCCACAACAAAAAATTTCATAAAACACATAATGAAAGACTTAGTAGATACCCTGTAAATGTCAGATTAAATGATATGTCAAACAATATAATGAAACTTTTAAATTGGTAAAAACTATATATTTAATATTTAAAATAAATTTTATGATTAACTCTGGAATATTTATTCCAAATTAATCAATAAGACTTGTAAGCAAGTATACAAAAATATATATAAATATATATGTATATATATAAATATATGTAAGGAGAATCAAACTCTCTCACCTGTTGCTTTTAATACAGGGTATTAGCAAAGTTAAACTGAGCATCCAATTCGTAAAACCAGCTTGTCTCATGAAGATTCTCGCCATCGTCTGCCAACTTTCAGTTACCAAACTGTCTTTCTGCCGCGCAAATCGTTCGAAAAACCCCGACTAAAAAACACCTAAAAACTAAAAAGAAAATAAAAATAAAAAACGTTCGTAAAAATGCGCAGCCGTTGTTTTTTACGGCCACATTTGTGGCTATGCCTGCTCTTTGGGCTGCTTTCGCCCGGCCAGCCGGCCAAGCTGCTGGACAGCTATCTTCCAGCCTCGATGCAGGCGCTGGCCTACTACATTGATCTGCTGCAGTACGAGCCGCTGTCCAGCACCACGGCGGAGCCGCCGTTCAGTGCGGACGATCAGCCGGAGTCGAGCACCACGCCGCTGAGCCCGACCAGCTCGAACTCGAGACCCACTGCTACTCCTCCTACAGCTAAGCCGAGCAGAACGACGCGCCGTCCGACGGGCAGCACCAGCGGTTGGTGGCAGCCGCCCAGCTGGTGGGAGACGCCGCAGCGTACCACATCCACCGAGCGGCCGACAGCGGCGCCAACACCTGCCCATAGTCCGGCGCTCTTCGCACCCGCTGCTTCCAGGCGATCCTCGGCTGCAACTCTGGAGGGTCAGGCGCTGTTCAATGAGATCCAGGACGAAGCGGACTTTGATAGATTGCCGCTGTCGCTGATCCGTGACATACAGACGGAGGCGCTGCACGATGACTTTACCAACGATGTCGAATCGTTGGATAACTTTCTGCGCCTATACGATGACAATTACGGACGTGCCGCATTCGATTTCGAGTCCGCTATGGATCGCTGGAGCAGCACATCGACGGCGGGCAAGAAGCGAGTGCCGCCCACCAAGCCCTATGTGGACTTTCTGCTGGTCTACGATCTGCTCAAGCGCGATGCCAAAGCCGCGAATTTAAGCAAATACGAGGGCTACTCGGAGGAGTTGCTGCAGCAATTGTTTGAGCTATCGAATGCCTCATCCACGCGGCAGCTGCATTCATTGTTCCAGCGTATGCTCGACCGTGGCGACGTGCAACGCAGCGATGTGGTGGCCCGAGTGCAGGGCATTCTGAAGGATCTGGGCAATCCGAACAGCGCCACGTCTAAAGCACTCATCCATATACCAAGCATGCAATTTTTGCCCTAGATCTTAAGTGTTTTGTCCATTAATCAAGCACATAATAAATTCTTAATTCATAAAATATTCAGATTAAAGCGAGCATTTGACACATTGACACAGTTTGGATAGGCCGCCCACCAACTTCGATTTGTTTGCTTGTGTATGTGTGTGTGTGTGTCGGCTAGTTATCGATAAGCGCCAATTTGTTGCACATATGTCAACAGCTGTAACGACGTCATCATTAAAACGGATTCATACACACACACAAAAGCATAATCGGAAGAGCGCAATAACGCTCGCTCTCTGAGTGTCTCTCTCTTTCTGCTCTCTTGGGTTCTTTTATATTTGCAAGCAGTCCGCGCGTCGCCTAGCGGCCCAAGTTTGTAGTAATTAAGAGGTAGCGCATGAAATCTGAACCAATGACGTCACGAATGTGTGAACATGTAATAAAATAATATGCATCACTGCAAGCGAGCACTCAAACTGTACATTCAAGTTTAAAAATATTGCAAAGAATTTTTCGCATTTTACAAAATTTGTATTCCAAATTAAACATAAAATTTGTATTCAAAATTAAACATGTGACGCTTCACACTTGCTATCGCAATAATGCATAACAGTTTTCAGCTCTTTTTTCTACCACTCTCTCTCTGACTAGTGTTACGTTTAAACGCCGTTGTGTTTGCCGTTGACTTTGCCGCTCTCTGCTGCTGCTGCTGCTGCTGCTTCTGCTTCTGCTTCTGCTGCTGTTTTCTTCCAGTTGCCGTTTGTATTTGGAGCGCGTAGCAAGTGCCGTTTCTCGCGTTGTTGCCTCCAATTAATTTACATCGTATATGGTGTACATTTTATTGAAAATATTATTCACAAAGACAACAAATAAACATTGAATCACTTCCAACGGTTTAATAAAGGAAAATTAAGTTAAAAATCATAGTTTGCACTAGTTATGCATTAAATGAACATAAGTTATCGATTTGTGTGAAAGTTGGAAGCGGTGGCGGCACCGCGGCTCACAATAATTGGCCAAAAGAAAGTTTTTCTTTTGTTAATCAAAGTTTGTAAATTGCACAATGGAAAACTTAAATTTTGCACGCACGCCGCAATTTCTGCGCAAAGTCATCAGCGAGGCGCGCAGGTAAATAGATTTGCCGCAACAGACGACAACAATAAAAAAAAACCTACCAACAACAACAACGATAATAATACAAAAATCAGACAGACTCAGCGGCAGTCTGTACGGGACGAAAAGAAAAGGGATAATTGTGGGGTGGGCTGTGTGTATGTATGTGTGTGAGGGGAGTGGGGAGAGTTTGCAATTGTCTGTGATGCAGTTCTATGTGGTTTTTGTTCTCCATTTTATTATTTGCGTTCGTGTTTGTGTTTGTCTCCTGCTGCACCTTACAGGTTTTACTTGTTTCCTTTTACGCTCGACTGACGCCAGCGACAGACCGCACGACCCCACACCAAATTACAGTTGCAAGGCGTCTTATGTAACCCGAGCCTTGCGACGTCAATTGCCGTGGCTTGGCTTTGATTTTTTTCTCTCTTTTGATTTAGTATATGCAACATTCGCGAACAAAAGCAGTCCTTTAACCGTTACCCCCATTGTGCAGCCATAGTTATGGCCGGGTCATAATTTTGTGCAAGAACTAGACAAAGGGGTTGCCGTTATATGTCTTTGTTTTGGGCCGACACCCTCTTTATGTAGGATTTGGCTCCTCTTGACTTTTTATGTGTACATGCGAGTGTGTGTGTTTGTGTGAATGTGTGGGATGTAAGCTATGTATGTCAACGATTTCTTTCTATTGCACCCAAGGCGATAGCGCGCACTTATCAATGTGTGCACACACACAAACAGCACTGGTGCTGATTGTATTGGTTGCTCCACAGCTTCCCTTTATGTTTTTGTATAATATAATATTCAGCAAGAGTCATCGCATTTATTTAGCTCGAGTGATGCATAACATTTTTTCAATTGGACACGCCGTGCGAACAGTGTGACCTTCTTGTTTGATTTTATCTAATGGCAGTTGGCAAGCCCAAGGTCAATGGCAGTGGAAGGCTGCAATTTATCGATAAGTAGCAAATGTAAATTGATCTCGCATATGTCGAAATGTTTGAGTGGGCAATTGAGTGAGTGGGAAGTAGAGATGAGCGATAATGTGACTGTGACTGTGACTTTTGAGTGTTTTATTTATTGATATTGCATTTTCTTGCACTTGATTCACTTGATGAGTTAATATAGATGTAGTTACCGTGGTAAGATATTAAGGCAAATCGTATAATTCAGTCACAGCGACCCAGTCACAGTCACGCCCTTAGCGCTCAACTCTTGGAGACAGCTAGAAGAACGTACTTGAAATGAGATCAACGGCTGTTTATCATCATTCCCACGCCATATGTATACACACACACACACACACACACACACACAGAGACACATTCGAATATGAATATGTGTGTATATTTGTATTTTAATTAATTAGAAAAATTCCATTCGCATTGCAGATCGTTTATACACAGTGACGACACCGCAACCGGCAAAGCCACAAAGGACGCAATAGCGGAACACGACGAAATGGAACTCGCCCACAGCCTGACACTCAACGACGAGGCAGTGAAGCAGCTGCCGGAACACAAACGTGCAGTCTTCGAGCTCGAATGGCTGCGCTATCTGGAGAAATCTCTGCCGCACATGCCCAAGCATGAGATCAAGGCGGGACAAAAGATACTCGTGCACCAGCTCCTGGAGCGCATACAGGGTGCTCCGGGTCCGCCTATGCGTAAGCTCATTGCCAGCGCATTGGCCACGCTCTTCTCCGTTGGAGACACCTTCATGCTCTTCGACACGGTCAATGCCTGCAACGATATACTGAAGAACAAGGATGACTCGCCCAGCTACCTGCCCACGAAGCTGTAAGTAGACAATGATCCAACTCCCACTCAATATCGGCTCATCAAATTGTTTTGCTTCTAGGGCGGCGATTTGTGTGCTCGGCTCCATGTACGAGAAGCTGGGCCGCATGATGGGTCGCACTTACGAGGACACGGTCCAAATCCTTATACGCACGCTGCGCAATGCCGAGTCGCAGGCGCGCATTGAGATCATGCATACGCTGGAGAAGGTGAGCGCTGGCATGGGAACAGCCATTGCCAACGTCCATAAAGACATCTACAAGGCCGCCAAGCATTGCCTGTTGGATCGCGTTATGGCCGTGCGCGTTGCAGCCGCTCGCTGCATACTGAAGATGATCTACAGTGCGCCCTTCCTATACCAGACGGAACTGGAGAATCTGGGCACACTATGCTTTCGTGCCTTCGATGGCAGCAACTATGAAGTGCGCTGCGCCGTTGCCCAGCTGCTGGGCACGCTGCTCGCCTACACCCAGCAACTGGCCGAGGCGGCAGGCAACAAGAAAGCCGCTCAAGGACAGGTGGCGATCGCACTGCAGGCGGCTAAAGGTGGAGCCCTGCGTCTGGTCTCGCTGGACGAGGCGCTGGGCATCCTTATGTCCGGCTTCCTGCGCGGCGGCGCATCATTTCTGAAGGGCACCGGAGAGATCATCAAAGGCAGCTCCGGGGTCAATCGCGAGGTGCGCGTCGGAGTAACCCACGCCTATGTCGTGTTCGTGCAGTTCATGGGCAGCGTTTGGCTGGAGCGGCAGCTGGGCACATTTCTAGCGCATGTGCTGGATCTGGTGGCCAATCCGAAGGCGGCCTGCTCGCATGTGGATGCCGTCTACTCGCGCAAGTGCATCAACTTCATACTGCGATCCACCATTGGCAAGATGTTGGGCGAGAAGGCGCAAAGCGCCGCCTGCAAGGAGCTCATCCACCTGGTGGCCAAGCAAATGAACTCAATTGACTTCAATCCGGAGAACGCCAAGGATTCCAATCAGGAGACGCTCTTCAGCCAGCATTTGCTGGTGTGCGCCCTCCACGAGCTAAGCTCTCTGTTCATTGGGCTGGGCACAACGGCCCAGAATCTGCTGACAGATCAATCTCTCAATGCCATCGATGCCACCTGCGCGGTGCTGGTGCATCCGTGTGCCGCGGCCCGTCTGGCCGCCGCCTGGTGCCTGCGCAGCTGTTGCATCGCGGTGCCCAGTCAGATAACGCCGCTCATCGATCGCTTCATCGAGGCCATTGAGCAGATGCGCTCCTCGCCAGAAGCCATCGCGGGCTACAGCTGCGCCTTGGCGGCCATTTTGGGTAGCGCACGCCACTCCCCCCTGGGCATACCGCACACCAAGGGCAAGGTGGTGTTCAACTGTGCCGAGGAGCTGCTGCGCTCCGCTTCCCAGAATAGCCGCATGTCGCTGCACCGCACCCAGGCGGGCTGGCTCTTGATTGGCGCCATCATGACGCTCGGCTCGCCGGTGGTGAAGGGCCTCTTGCCGCGCATGCTCCTCCTGTGGCGCAACTCCTTTCCGCGCTCCAACAAGGAACTCGAATCGGAGAAGGCACGCGGCGATGCGTTCACCTGGCAGGTGACTCTCGAGGGTCGCGCCGGCGCCCTCTCGGTCATGCACAGCTTTTTGCTTAATTGTCCCGATCTGGTCAGCGAGGACATCACGCGACGCCTGCTCACGCCCATCGAGAGCGCGCTGGCCATGCTGGTCAAGTGAGTACTCGAGCAGTTCTTCTCCTTGTCTCAATACTAAATCTCTCTCTGTCTCTCGCTCTCGCTCTCTCTTTTAGTTTGGCCTCTGTGCTCAAGAGCTACGGCACCCAGCTGAAGGCTCCAGCTGCTATGGTGCGCCTGCGTCTCTTTGAAACGTTGACCCTGCTGCCGCCCACAGCTCTGGAGGCTTCTTATACGCATCTGCTACGCATGCTCGTCTCGGAGTTTACGTTGTCGGATAACGCAGCCAATACGACGAACTCTCTGCTGCGCACTCTGTGCCATGGCGACGATTCCATCATATTGGGCACTTGGCTGCAGGAAACCAACCATCGCACCATCGAGGATCAGGTATGTGTCGAACTCATCACCGAGACTTGGGTGGTATCCGTTAGTTGTGTAAGTCTATAACCATAACCATCTCCACCTCTTAAACTATATCCCGAAAATCTGTATATGCCTTATTCATAACGATTCAATCGTTTAACCAGATGGAGCCCAATCGCAAAGTCGATGGCGAGCATGTAAGTGGATCCATTAAAGATGAAAAGCTGTTTCGTTCAACATTTTGGTTTGCATGATCCATAACTAGTTGGCACTAGGAGCGAGTAGCTCTTCAATATTTTACTCTTTGCTATTCGCTTTTCATTTTATTGATTTTCTTCAGCTAAATAATCGTTATCGATCATCAATTTTATAAAAAGTTAAAGCTGTTTCGTTGATGATTTTGGTTTGCATAATTAATATATAGTTGAAATTAGGAGCGAGTAGCTCTTTATTTATTTATTTATTTTATTGATTAATCTTATTCGCCAGTTAAATAATTGTTATCAATTATCAATTATCAATTATCAATTATATACACAGTTATATAATTGTTATCAATCATACATTTTTGCTAGCTTCTGTTTCTTCTTATAATTTGTATAAATGGAATTCTTCCCAATTCACTTTTCAACTTAATTGTTATCGATCATCAATTTTATTAACAGTAAAATGATTGATTGATAACAATAATCATCGATTTTCGTTAGCTAATTTTGCTGCTTATAATTTTTACTCGTTACAAATGCAATTCTTCCCATTGTACTTTCTCCTTACTTAATTTATTGCACGCTGCTCTTTGACTGTTCTACAACTAATCTAATCCCGCTCTCCTTTTGATGCACAGCTCCAGCCGAACAGCGCCGCCGGCTCCGGCGCCTTGGAGCACGATCACTGCTGCCTCTATCGACCCAGCTGGTCCGCCCAGCACTCGGGCAACGGCAGCTCCAATGCCAGCAGCAACAACAACATACAGCTGATTAACAAGGCACAGCAGTGTCCGGGACCCTTGCCGCTGGGCGTGGCCGTCATCGACATGTCCGTCACGCTCTATGGAACAATTTTCCCCAAGGTCGCGAACAAGCATCGCCTCCAAATGCTCGACCATTTCGCCGAGTGCATCAGACAGGCCAAGAGCAACCGCCAGGAGGCGATCCAGATGAATATTTTTACGGCTCTGCTGTACGCTCTCAAACAGCTGACGGATAGCAAGACCAGCCTCGGCCAGGAGGACGTCAAGAAGAGTGCCACCAGCTTGATTATCGCCTCACTGACCAGCGCCAACTCCACCATTCGCTGCGCCGCCGGCGAAGCACTCGGCCGCTTGGCCCAGGTGGTCGCCGACTCGCACTTCACGGCCGAATTGGCGCAGAACAGTTTCGACAAGCTGAAGTCGGCCCGGGATGTGGTCACGCGCACCGGACATTCCCATGCCCTGGGCTGTCTCCATCGCTACGTGGGCGGCATGGGCAGCTCCCAGCATTTGAGCACCAGCGTCTCCATACTGCTGGCCTTGGGTCAGGACAGCGCCTCGCCGGTGGTCCAGGTCTGGTCGCTCTACGCGCTGGCCCAGATTGCCGATTCCGGCGGTCCCATGTTCCGCGGCTATGTGGAGGCCACTCTGACGCTCTCCCTGAAGCTTCTGCTGAGCGTCCCTCACGCCCATGTGGATGTGCATCAGTGTGTGGGCCGCGTGGTCAATGCGCTGATCACCACCGTCGGACCGGAACTCCAAGGCAACAACACGGCAGTCGGCGCCATGCGGAGCTCCTTCCTCTGTGCTGCCGCCCTGCTGCAGGCCCATGCCGACCCCTTGGTGCAGGCCGAGGCCATCGGCTGCCTGCAGCAACTGCATCTGTTTGCCTGCAAGTCCCTGCAGCTGGACACGCTCGTCCCGACGCTGGTCAAGATGCTGGCCAGCAACTATTTCATACTGCGAAAAGCCGCAGTCGCCTGTCTGCGGCAGCTGGCGCATCGCGAGGCGCGCGAAGTGTGCGAACTGGCGCTTTCCATTACGCCGGAGCAGTGCCCGGACTTGGTCATCACGGAATACGGACTGCCCGGGCTGCTCTTCTCCATGCTCGACACGGAAACGGACGCGGAGATGCTGAAGAATATCCACGACACGTTGACTTCGATGCTGCAAATGCTGGCTGCGGACAATCTGAGCAACTGGCTCAGTCTCTGCAAGAAGGTGCTCACCGTGGCCGTCGAGAGCGGCAGCTCCAGCGAGGAGCAGGCCGCGCTGGCTGGCTCCGCCGATGCCGGCAGCAAGTCCGGCGCGGGCGATGCACAGCAAACGGACGACGACGATGACGACGAGGAGGAGTATGCCGACGATGTCACCGAGTACCGCGCCGAGGAGAACACTTCCACCCATCCGGCCGTGCAGCCGCGTTGGCCCACTCGCGTCTTCGCCGCCCAATGCGTGCGCCGGATCATCGCCAGCTGCGAGGCGGCCAACGCGCTGCACTTCGACCTGCTGCAGGCCAAGGAGCAGCAGCTGGTTAAGTCCCGCAGCGGCGACTTTCTGATCCTCCATCTGGCGGAGCTTATACGCATGTCCTTCATGGCCGCCACCTCGGACTCCGATCAGCTGCGCCTGGAGGGCTTGCGCACCTTGCAGGAGATCATAGATCGCTTTGCCAATGTGCCAGAGCCGGAGTTTCCGGGCCACTTGCTGCTGGAGCAGTACCAGGCACAGGTGGGCGCCGCCCTGCGGCCGGCTTTCGCGCCGGACACGCCCTCCCATGTGACCGCCGCCGCCTGCGAGGTGTGCTCCGCGTGGATCGGCTCGGGCGTCGCTCGGGACATCAGCGACTTGCGACGCGTGCATCAGCTGCTGGTGAGCTCGTTGAACAAGCTCTACACGAAGACGAACAGCACCCAGCTGTACAACGAATCGATGGCCACCCTGGAGAAGCTGAGCATACTCAAGGCCTGGGCGGAGGTCTACATTGTGGCCATGCTGGGCAATGGCAAGGCGCCCGCCTCGCTGCTGACCATGACGCCGTCTGGGCCAGCCACGGAATTGGTAACGGGCCTCGAACTGGACACGGACAATCGTGGCGAGAGCCTGCTTGGTCTGGTGCAGCCGGAGCTGCACAATCTGTCCAATCACTGGCTGGCCGCCATGAAGGATCATGCGCTGCTGCTGCTGCCCGTCGAATTTCAGTCGCAGTTGCCGCGGGACGGCGGCTCCTTCTACACCACAGACACGATCAACTCGTCGAAGCCGCACTACATGACCAGCTGGCCGCCCATTCTGTATGCCGCTGCCCTCTGGCTGCGGGACGAGGGCTTTGCCCGGCACCAGGAGACGCAAACCCAGTCGGAGGCGAGCGCCACACCTGAGCCGGAGTCCAATAATAATCACATCACGCACGGCTCCCTCTCGGCGGATCGCTTCCACATGATCTTCGGCATCTGCATGGAGGCCCTCTGCAGCATGCGCAGCTCGGACAAGCCGAAGAACATTGTCAGCTGTCTTCGTGCGCTGCACAGCATCTTCGATTCGGATTGGGCGCGCCGGCAGCTGATCAAGGATCGCGCCTTGACCATTGAGCTGTGCCACGTGCTCCATCGCCAGATACTGACGCGCGACGAGCTGCTCGTCCAGCTGCTGTGCGTGGAGATATTGAAGCAGACGATCCAAGCGGCACGCGAGGATCTCGAGCGACGACGCGATTCGCAACTGCAGCAGCCGGCGGACAACGCCAATGAGAATCAGAACGAGAATCTGGAGCTGGGCGAGGGCAGTGTCATGCAGCCGGGCAGCTCGCACGTCTACGCCGTCCTGGAGGTCTGTCTGTGTCTCTTTGTGCGCCAGATTCCCAGCCTGAATCCCAGCAAGCAATCCAATCTACAGCTGGACTACGCGTACTCGAGGAACGCCTCCTTCTTCTCGGTGCTGGGCGACGAGAATGGCCGCCTGGTGGCCATCGGGCTGCAGTGCGTCGAGCAGCTGCTGGAGCTGTGCACGCCCTGTGGCGCCTTGACCATACTGCCCACCATTCTGTATATGACCACCAGCATTATGCGGGAGATAGCCAACAAGTCGGCCATCGACAGCAGCATTCTGGCCAACACCTGTGCCGTCCAGGCAGCGCTCCAGTGCTTGCGCTCGGTCTGCGTCCATCGGTGGGCCCAGCTGCCGAGCGTCCAGGAGGATTGGCAGCAACTGCTGCAGAGCGCCTTGGCCACCATTATTGACATGACCAAAACGGCGGGCGATAATGAGGAGCGCAAGGTGGATGAGGTCACCATGTTGCTGGCCATTGCTGTATTCATACTCCACACCCCCGCCTCGGTGGTGGCCACGCCCTCGCTCCAATATCCGTGCATCAATCACTTCCGGCAGTGTCTGCAATCGGAGCACGTCTCTGTGAAGCTAAAGTGCATCGAGACGACGCGTTCCATATTCACCAAGGCGGACTTGAAGACAGCCACGCCCTACATCCACGCCCTGGCGCCGCGCATCATCGAATCCCTCTACGCGGAGTCCAGCAAGACGCCAACCAGCGAACTGGAGCTTCAGGTGACCCTCGAGAGCATTGTGACCGTGGAGCAGCTCATTGAGCTTGCCGAGCCGCAGCACCGTAAGTAGCAGCCCCATATAGATACATATAGATATATTTCAAATTTTGGGTCTGTCCTGAATGTAGATAGTAAATAGTTTAAGGTTAGGTTGAATGTTCTCTTTGATAAGGAAGAAGAAAATGCTTATCTTAAGTAGAAAAGTGCTTTGAAAGTCAAATATTTAATTTCAATTTTTAAGGATCTTAACGGGATAGTATTCATTTAGAAGAACTCTAAAATAAACAAATTTCTATTTATGTTATATATATAATAATATACAAGCTAGATTAGTAAGTAAATAATTAACAATAAGTTAATATATAGCCTAAAATATCAGTTTTCAGTATTCGGGACAGACCTGCATAATTCGCAACTAGTGCGCTCCTTTACCCTATTTAACTGCATATTCAAATATTTGCATAGAGCTGCCAACTTGGTGCACAGTTTATGAACGTCGTCAAATAGTACCGTTTCTTTTTTATTATATTCTGCTCTTTTCTCTTCGTCTCTTCTCTTTTAACTGCTTCACCCATTATTCACACATAAAACAAAAAACATAAATAAATAAATACGTTAGGAAACTTGCTACAAGGTAACTAGATGCGCCCATTCACCTGTTTCTCGTTTGCACTCTCAATGTTAAAGCACATTACTATATATTAATTAATTAAGCATATGTTGAATTTGAATTAAAGCGTTATAGTTATCGATAGTTATAACTATTCGCTGTAGCTGTAAAATTGCGCTTTCAATGTCGTTACACACTGCATGCGATTACAGTTGCTGTTATCGATATCGATATCGATAACGCATAGCAACAGTGCTTACACACCACCAAAATGCAACGTTAAATGTCCTTTCTATGAATATCGTTTAATAACCTTTTTATTTTTATAAATGTATTAATTGTTTGCACGCTTCACAGATATACAAATGTTAACACTGCTGGTGCCGGTGCTCATTGGCTACCTGGCCGATCCGAGCAAGCTGCGCACCTTGCCCAGGTTCCAGCGTCAACTGCATGAGCAATCGCTTAACTGGCTGCTGAAGATCGGACCCAAGTACCCGCAGGAGTTCAAGGCGCTGATGTGCCAAAAGCCGGAACTGCGCCAAAAACTGGAGGCAGCCATAAGGAACCAGCAGCAGTCAATTAATCTCGCCCAGAAGGCCAGCGAGGCGCAGCGGAACGGTTTGCTGGCCAAGCCGCAGAAACCGTCGATAAAGCTGAAAACGGACTTTAGCAACTTCCAATAAATAAACCCCTACCTACACACACACACACACACACTTACGTATACACATGTAATGCCGCTAATAGCGTGATTAATTAGAAATTGCTTTTATTGCTATAAACGTAATAAGTACCTAAAGAACTTAAACTACATAAATACGTATATATATATATATATTAAATTATAAGGGTCAGCCCACATATGATATTCAATTTTTGTTGGGAATGCAACATATTGTTAGCTATTATTATTATTATATATATATACACAAAAAGAAACGATATAAGTTATAAAAGCTATTTAAAAACAATTTCATATTTGTTAGCTTCTATTCAAACTCCTCCTTAACACCGGGCTCGTCCTTAAACTCCGATTTAAGGCTGTGCCGCGACGGTGTCATCCCATCCATCCGCTCCAATTCTTCGATTTGTCGGTGAGCAACTCGAGCGCCCAGACTATTCACATTTATGACTGGCTCTTGCTTCTGCTGCTGCGTTCCCTGCGCCGAGACATAAGTTGCAGTTGGACGCGGCATTGCTTTTAAGGCCGCTGGCAGCTGATCAAACGATGTCGGCTCCAGACGGCTCAGCAGCGTGGTCGAATAGAAAAGAGTCCGTAAACGTTGCCGGAACAATTGCACCGCTGGCTGAGATTCATCGTAGCTTATGGCAGGCTTCAGATCGGACGCAATCTTTGTGTGATTGCGATAATGCACCGACAAGATGCAGATTGCTCGGAAGCCCATCAGTGTGGACCAGTTAGGTGGCAGCAGCAGAGTCGGCGCAGCTGCTTCACTTGCCTCCAGCGCTGGCAACTGACGCAGCATCTTGCTGTAGCAGCGATTATGCTGCTTGCTCAGTGCAACGCACTGCATCAACTGGACAGAACTTTCTGTTGGCCTGAACCGCAGAGCATTGGACACCGCGTAAAGATTACGTTCGTTGCGTGGCAGCGGGATTGGAGCAGGCGGCCCATGCAACTGCAGATTGTAGGAATACTTGAAGTACTCGTAGATGTGCAATTCAATTCCTCGCAATGGCTCCAAGCAGTTGTCATTGACGGCCAACTCCAGTTTGGGCCTCTTTGGTCTCGGCTTGCTGCCGGGTTTGCTGAGCAGCGAATCCGGATCTGCTTGCCATTCCTGCAAGCGTTGAGCCCAATTCTCGGCGGTCACCACAGCATTCTTTGTGCACTTGCGACGCGGTATGTCGCTCACCGTGGCATGCGGATGCTGCTCGAGAAATCGTTTGATGACCAGAAAGCGGGTGCGGCAGCTGGTGCGAGTGTGATTGCCCAAATGGTTGGCACACTTCACCCACTGCGAGGTGCCGTGCTCGGTGACGAAGCCCATCAGCTTGGTGTCGTCCTCCATTGACCAGGGATCCGTCTTACTACGCTGCGCCAGCACATTGTTGTACCGCGTACGCAGCTGGGCCAGCGAACGGTTGGGAAAGAGCGTGCGCGGAATCAGATTAAATTTGCCACTGTACTCCTCAACAGCCGCGAACAGCATGAGATCCTCGCTGGGAGTGAATGGATCTGAAAGGGTCGCACATATAAATGGGAAATCGAACAATCGAGTCTGCTCATAAAATACCGTGACTGATGCTGGGATGCAGCACATACAAATACCTTCCAATTAACGTCGACCGTGATCTGCCCGGGAAATGTTCGGCCACCTGGGACCAGTTCGTCAGCCCGTTCACCGTATTCCGCAGCACAACGGCGCGCAATCGCTCGTTGTCCTCGTGCCGCCATCTGACACCGCTCGATGGCTCCATGTGAAAGCGGAGCGTTGTCTGCATGCGCACAAAGCACTGGTAGTCGGATCGTTGAGGCACTGCAGCCGCAATGGCTTGCCAATTTTGCAGCTTGTTCGCTTTGGCCGCGGCTAACAGGGCCAAATCCTCCTCCGACGTCCAATCATCGCGCTTCAGCCGCGGCTGCAAATACACCAGCCACATGGCCTCGCAGCTGTATGACGAGTGCCGATGCTCCAGGTCCAGCGTGCTTATTTGATTCCAGTCTATGCTGAAGCTTTTGTCGGCGGAGCCCAACAAAGTGGCCAACGTTTGGACATGCAGATCGATGGTCTTCCGCTTGCGTGCATTGCTGGACGTCTTACTCGCTGCGTCGGCCTGGTAGCTAGCATGGTCCAGCAGCTGTCAAGGTGAAACGATTAAGTAACCTGTATAATATCTGCTCTCTGCTTTACTTACCTGCTGCTTAACGCCCATGACCACGTTCTTCTTGTCCAGCACCGTCCAGACGTGCTTGGAGCGCATATCGAAATCCGTGGGAAACATTTCGGTGCCGCAGCGGCTCTCGTAGTCCTCATTGTTGGGGCAGCTACGTCCGTCCGCATCACGGAAATATAGATTCCCCTTAAAGCGAAAAGTTCCGCCGCGCAGCACGGCGCCACTTTGTCCAACGGTCTCTCCGCCGTTTGCTATGGAAGCCTGGGATCGTGGCTTTTGGCGTCGTATAAGTGTCTGCTCGTTGCGGCTGTAACGGGCGCGCACGATCTTCAGCAGCTTCAAGATACGTCGGCGCACCTGCTCCAGACGCCGCTGCAGCTCCTGATTTAGTTGCAAGGCGTTCGCATCGCTCGGTTCGGCGGTTGCGGCCAATATCGTTGATATTTCCTCGAGCAGCTGTTTGTGATTCAACGTTAAGTTGTCCACATCGCACATTTTGATGCCGATAAAGCCAAATCGTTATTTAAATTCATAAATATGCTCAATTACTTCAATAACTTTGTAAGTTCCTTTGCAAACAACAAAATGCATTGCGTTTGTCTATTTTTAGGCACAAACTAGACGATTTATTTACTTATCGAATTCCGATACGATTATATACGATTGGTGGAAATAGGGAAATAATGTATTTCCGTAGGACATCATTGGTCATCTGATTTAAAAACTGATTTAAATTTAAAAACAAATTAAATAAATAGTTAGATACGTAGAGTTTTGACATAACATATGCCACAATTTTTTTAACAGCCATCATCGATATATCTTACCAGTGTGCACACACATATTTTAAGTGGATAATATGAGTCAACGAACCTTTTATCGATTGCTGCTCGCCAATTATCGTTTTGCAAAAACAAAAGATAAGTGTAAGAAAGAAAAAAACAACAAGAGCAGAGTCGCAAAAAAGTGCGTAGGTAATAATTACTAATTTATCAAATTCGTCGTGTATGCGCCTATGTCTAGTGTCTAGTGCTGGCCAAATAATATGGATGATGTCCCCGTCAAAATAGTCGAACGCTATAAACCACCACCGCCAGTATATCAATTGCCCCCGACTATTGCAAACCGATTGGCCCAATACAGGCCCAACTACTATGCGGAGGAGCAGGCATTTCAGTATGACTACCAGCTGGAGCGTAGTGTGCTCGGCAAGTGCCAGCACTGGCGTCGCATGCGTCACCAGCAGAGCCAGGCGCGTCTCATGCGCCAGGAGCAACGAAAACAGGATCGCCAGCGTGCGCTGGAGGCAAAGCAAAAGGAAATGCTCGGCGCTGTCGAGTATCCCAGTGCAGCCGAGCTGTCCTTTGACAGCGATGACGATGAGGAGTCGACTGCCGAGTCGCCAACAACAACAGCAACAGCAACAACAGTAGAAGCAGGAACAACAACTACAACAACGACAACGACATCAATTAGCGCCGTTGAGTCACGTGAAAAACTGGAACCAAAGTCAATAAACTCGTGCAATTTCCATAATATACTGCAGCCTACCATAGTGAGCGGCGCTGCAGCAGCGCCGCCCGTGGTCACACTCCACAAACGGAACAGTTCATTGAACTATGCGGATTTTGAATACAATATGAACTCGACCCCGTTCGACAATATTGAAATGAAAACGATTAACGACTTGGATATACTGGCGCAGGTGCTGCACCAGACACAGTTGACCCAGGAGCCACAGGCTACCAAGGAGACGGAACAGGAAAGTGAGCCAGTGGATCAGGAAGAGCAGCCGGCTATGGAGCTGGCTGTTACAACGCTGGCCGAAACCAAAGCGACGCTAGACAGCGTTAATTTTCAAGTACACTGTGATGATGCCCAAGACATTCCAGCCATGTACCCAACGCCCCTGTATAGCACCCCAACTCAGCAGCAGCAGCAGCAGCAGCTGCAGCTGCAGCAACAGCCACTCGTCTATCCACACATGGTCTACAATCAGCAGTATTGTCCTCCTCATCAGCAGCAGCCGCAGCAGCAGCAACAGATTTATCATAATCACAATTATTTGCAGCACGGATATGTCAACGGTTATGGAACACCCACCCAACTACCACCGCTGCCAGCGCCGTCTGCTAACAATGTTGGCTTGCTGTTCGCGAACGAGCAGGAGGCGGATGCGAAGTCCAGGAGCGTGCCGGATATACTGCGAGAACTTAAAACGGAGCTGCAACAGGCGGAGAAGCGTCGCACCCGCCTGCACAGCCACAATGAGAACGAACAGCAGGCTTTAGCATTGGCCTCGACCGCCAGCCAGCCAACCAACGTGAACATATTCCAGGAGCTGGCTGTGCCGGCTCAGAAACTAGCGCAGCGCATTAGCACCATGGGTTTTCCACTGGAGCGTGTTGCCAAGGTGATTAACCTGTGCGGCATCGATGATAAGAAGGTGCGTGGATGCGAATTGGGGGGTATATCCTATATATCTGGTTAACTGTTTTCCGTGTGCTTCCTTTTAGATAATCGAGCACCTCATTCCACAGGGCGAGCTACTGGATCTCGGATTTGAAGAAGCAAAAATCTCGGCAGCGCTTTTAAAATTTAACAACAATAAGGAAAAAGCATTAGACTTTTTAATTAAGTAGTTCAATTCAATTAATTTGATATGACACCCGGCCCGGCGCTCCAAGCTGCTTGAGGCGCGGCTCCAATACAAGCGCCCCACATTATATACAATCATAATTATGTTTATTTCTATGAGTAGTTGTGGCTAATTGTCTTGATACATGCTGAAGTAGGCAACTACAAAACATAATGCTAACTCGCTTAAGTTTACATGAGTATATATATAGATATATACCTATATGTGTGTGTGTGTATATATATATATATGCATATAATTATATGGCAACAGCTGGCATAACCACCAGCAGCCGCAACCGCAGAATAAATACAAGTGCTCGCTCGCTCGGCACCTCCAGAGCTCAGTTCATGCCCAACATAAGCAGATTGATGGCGTGCTCCACATTGCCGTCGGCCAGCGTCAAGTAGTTAACGTTTTGGGTGTGATTGATAAAGCCCATGGCTGCCATGGTGCGCAGTTGCTCGGTGAAGCGATGCCGGCGATAGCAGCGCGGCAGCACATCGCTGTCGTCCCCAACGACAGCATCGTCCTCATCATCCTCAGGATCGTCAACAGCAGTCGGTGGTTCAGTGGCATCTGTTGCTGCTGCTGCTGCTGCGGCCTCCACGTCCATGTTTTCGACACCTGGCGTCGGCTGCTGCAGCGACTGAAAAGCGCGTGCCAGCTCGTGGCGCAACAGCTCCGAGGAGATGGCTGAAGCAGCAGAACCACTTCCGCCCGTGCCACTGCTAGCAGCAGCTGTGCTGGTGCGTGGCCTCTCGTCGCTGAGGGCTTCGTCCACATAGCGCTGCGCGATGTTCGACAATGAGTTAAAGGAGCTCATATCGACGCGCGCCAAGGCGTTCGCCAGCTGCTGGCGGCTTATCTGCCGTATGTTGGCCAGCTCGTCCCGACGATTGGCAGCCAAATTAGCAGCTGCTGTGCTACTGCTGCCGCCGCTGCTGCTGCTGCCGGCGCCCAAAGAGTTCTCCTCCTCCGACGAGGTTGTGGACTCCGAGGCCGCTTGCTCCTGAACTGCAAGCAAAGATCATGTTCAAGCATAAGCAAAGGCAAAGGGATTGAGATACTTACACTGAGTAGCGGAACTATTCCGCGCCAATTCCTTGCGTATGGTGTCGACTATGAATGAAGCCGCCTCACAAATTAGAGGATAATCGCGCACCAAATTCTGAACCACCTCCGGCTCGTGCAGCATATTGAAGAGAACCGAGTCGCGTATCAGGGCTTGTGCTCCCAAATTGCGACGAAATTCTGGATACTCGGCCAGAATTTTTTGCTGTATGTTAAAACGAGATGTGACGCTGATTTGCAAGTGCGATGTCAACGAGAAAAGCTCCTGTATGTGCTTGGTGTTGATGTCGCTCGGAGCAGGCGGTTCGTACGGCGTATATCCCTTCATTTTGCGAAAACAATGAACAATTGCGTTCGGCTTCATTGCGGTTGACAGTTTGGAATCATCGCTGAGCACTTTTCCCAAATAGCATATATCTGTTGAGAAGAGCGCACAATGACTTGGCATTATTGTTTATACTAGGTATATGTGTATATACATATGTGTGTTTACTATAACTATATACACACCGAGTTCGTTGGCATCGAACTGCAGCTGCAGCTGCTCTGCAATAATCTTTTTCAAGTACGCCACATCCTGTTCCATATCAATGTTGTGCACGGGATAAAAGTCGCTTAATTTGTTTTTAACATGCACACCAGCATATACAGTACTTGTAGTCATCTTTTTCGTTTTTTTTTTTATGTGTTTTGTATACTTTGATTTGAAATTAATTTTCAACTGCGTCTCGTTGTCTCGCAAACAAAGTGCGTAGCGATTAACGATTACCGATAGTCTTGTGCATTCTCATGCTGGCAAGGCAGTGTTGCTCTACTTGTTAAAAATTCGAAAATTGTCCAAGTCATAAGTACCCGGCTTCGAGAAAAATTTCAAATACTTTTTTTCTTTTTTTTTTTTTTCAATGGATTTGAGTAGCAAAGAAACCCAAACGGAACAATCGCGATTTCGAAAAGTACAGAAAAAGATAAAAAAGGAAAAGGAAAGGCAAGATCATCACGACAAATGCGTGGGAACGGAAAAAGAGGAAAACCTACCAATAAAGTCCTGTGAATTCGAAATATTTGGTATAGTGCACGGTACGGCATGACAACGTATGTATATCGAATGTAAAAAAACAAAATAAATTGTTGTTCAATTGCAGATGTTTCGTTTCGACATGTAAGAATTTCCAATCCGTTTATATTGTTAACTTTATTCTCATAGTTGATCTTATAATTAGTATACCCTGCGACGAGCTCAAAAACTAGGCGTTAATGGATGGTGCATGTACTCTAACAAGGGCACAATAAAAGGATTAATTCAAGGATATCCAATAGGCTTCGAGGCTATGTGAGTTGTCAGACAATAAACAAAAAAAAAATAAAATCGAAACATCAAAATTTATTTTTTAGGCGTATTTGGTTAATGTATACTGGAAGTCCGACTAGCCGCATTGACAAATGTGTGTTTAGTCCAACCGAAGAGTTGACAAGTTTTACATACACCAACTTTTCGATTATTAAATCTTCACAATAATGCAAATGTGCTTAACAATATAAATAAAGCCGGTTTATCATATTTAATTGTGCTGTGTGACCGTTTTATAATATTATCTATCGAAAAGTTTGATGGTGACATTGTTTTTCTAAAGTGCAACACTGCGTGGTACCCAATCAAGTACAACAAACGGCATTGCAGTCGAAATCTCACCGTGTTTCTCTCACAGTGGCCCGTGACCAAACAATAAAAACAACCAATATAATTTAGAATATTCGCCTGTACGAAGGAATAAAAGCGTTTAATGCTGCGTGGGCTGGAACGATAATTGCAGCACATGTGCGGGCTGGGGGCCAGTTTGAACAATCGCAAGACTTTCACTTTTTTGCAGAGACGATAAAAAACAACAACAATTACCAAACTATACATCGTCTCACGAAGAGAGCGCAGCAGCAAAGTGGAAAAAATGAAAAGCCGAGCGGACAGACAACAGCATAGCTAGACACCTAACTGGAAAAACGACATAGATAGATATATTGTTAAAAATAGTACATAATCCGTATAAACAAAAGAAATGCAGCCGCAGCAATACCGATAACAACAATAACAATACCAACACATGGCTGTGTGAGTGAGTAATTTGGCATGTGTGTACATGCGTGCGTGTGTGTGTGTCTGTACGTGTGCGCAAAGGGAAAAGAAATTAACCAAAAAACGGACTGTCTATTTGTCTCTGCCTGTCTGCCAGTGTGCGTGTGTTTGTGTATGTGTGCGTACGTGGAGTACAAATTTGGGTCAATTTAAAATTGTGAGTGAAAACGAAAACTGCGTTGCAATTGCGCGCTAAAACATAGCAAAACACAAAAGAAAAACATATAAAAACGCAACATGGACAGTAGAACACAAACGACACAACAACAGCAACAGCAACAAACGTCTCGCAACTCGCCGCTGATCGTTAATTTGGGCGGTCCAAATGCCACAAGCTCCACAGAAACCAGCGCACCACCAACCACAGACACTGGCAACAACGGCACGGCAGGTGTTAGCAACTCGAACACCAACACCAACACCAGCACCAGCAGCAGCAGCAATAACAACAATGGCAAACGCAATAGTGGCAAGAACAAGAACAACAATGGACACCAACGGAGCCACAGCATCACAAACGCAGCGGCGACATCCTTTGTGAATCTGTTCGATGGTTTCACCTCACGTGTCTCAACGGCTGTGAGCGTTGCCGGCAGCAGCAGCAACAGCAGCGCCATGGAACGCAGTCATAGTGCAGCCAGCACGCCCAGCTCCACGCATTCCGGAATGGGCGTGGGCGTGGGTGTGGGCGGCATTGGTGCCGGTTCGATAGCTAGTCTTACGAGCATGGGCTCGCTGGGTACCACAGCTAATGCATTTTACTCCTCAATAGGCAGCGCTCTCAATTCCCTAACGTCGCCAATAACGGCAGCTGCGGCGGCGGCGACCGCAACCACGACGGAGGTAGTGGCAGCCGCTGCGTCGGCCATCACAAATCATTTGAGTTCGCCCACCAGCGGCACACCGCCGCATGGCCTGGGCGCAAATGATGAGGACTGTGATGACAACGATGAGGAGGAGGACGAGGATGATGCTGTCGACAATGATGGGCACATAGCGGCGCCGACACCCTCCAAAACGTGGGCAGAGATCCGATGTGTGGTCCAAGACATACGCAAGGATCTATCCAATCTCTCGGCGATGGTGCCCACCAATGTGCAGTTCCGTCATCTATCCGATGGCCGTGTACGCTGCTATTTTCTGAGCACGCCGCCGCACAACTGGGAGACAACGCTGCTCTTCACGGACATCAATCTGCGACATCACGACGAGCAGCAGCAGCAGCACCAGATCGGAGGCAACGACATTGAAACAGCCACCGTTGGAAGTCCCGGCGGCACGGCATCACCCACAATAAACCTGCCCACGTTTCATTTTGGGACACCCCCCAAGCCCAGGTTAGAGTAGTTTTATTCTCCCACTGTCCCTAATTTGTAATGCTGTGGCTTTTCCTTATTTCCTATGTGCAGACTGACTTGGCAGTCCCTGCTCCAACAGCCCATACCTAGCAGCCAGGTGAGCACCGGGATTGGAGGCAATGGCAGTGCCTACCCATGTGCCCGAGAGTTTCAATTGCTGCAGGAACGCAAGCGCTTGTCCACATGGGGCATCACCTCCTACGAACTGCACAAACCCAGCGGCAAGCTGGTCTTTCCTTGCTTAAACGATCTGTATCAGTGCCAGGACACGGGCTACAATGTGAGCATGCACTGAGCAGCCTCTTTAATCGAATCCAATCTTAATTATAATTGCATCTCTCGGCAGTCTGGCTTGCTGTTTCCCACACAATTGCGCACATGCCCCGAGTGGACCGCCTTGGATCCGCAGATTTGTCCACAGAACTCCGACTTGATTGCTCATATCATTGACTGTGATATCTGGGTTACGCACACGCTGAGTGGCCATGAGAAGCGTTTAACGTATACGAGAACCAGCCGCCGAACGTTCGCGGATGATGCGTTGAGTGCGGGAGTGCCATCGTATGTAATGCAGGAGGAGTTTAGTCGATATCAGGGCTATTGGTGGCAGCCACACTCGGATGATGGCATCTATCGCATTGTGTACGAGGAGGTAGACGAATCGGATGTGTCGCTCTACACGTTCCCCTCATCGACGGCTGTGCCGGGCGAGGTGGACGAGTATCGTTTTCCACGCAGCGGCACGCCCAATGCCAAATCCAAGCTCAAGCTTGTACAATTTGTGCTCAACGAAGCGTTGCTTATTAGCGAGATTAGCATCAAGGACTTACCCTACTCCCTGACCGCTGTATTTCCCTGGCTGGAATACATTGTACGCGTCGGCTGGACCCCGGATGCTAATTAGTAAGTCACTAAACCAAACAAAACCAAATTAATTCAGCAATTAAGAATTTTACCCTGCCGCAGCGTTTGGATGCAGGGACTTAATCGCAAGCAGCAGCGCCTGGACGTTATGCTTATACCGCTGGACAACTTTTGCGAGTCGTACAGCAGTGAGGTGTCGACGCCGACGGATTCCATCGGGGATCACAGCTGGCGTAGTCCCTACAATCGGACAATAACGCCGCTGCAGGTCATCTACACGGAACAGTCGGAGAGCTGGCTAAACGTGCACGACATGCTGTATTTTCTAGAGATTGGCGACATGAGCGTCACCTATCTCTGGGCCTCTGAGGAGACGGGATTCAGGCATTTGTATCTGGTCACGTCCAGTTTGCTCCTGAGCCATGTCAATGGCTGTCAATCGGATGCCTCTGCCGCCGTCGCAGCTGCTCAACATCCCAGTTTTGTCGAGGCGGCAGCTCTGCAGCCACGTATCGTCAACAAAGTGGCGCTGACGAGCGGCGAATGGGAGGTGCTGGCGCGGAATCTGTGGGTGGACAAGCCCAATCAATTGGTTTACTTTGTGGGCCTGCGCGATACGCCGCTCGAGAAGCATCTCTATGTGGTTAGCTTGCAGCGGCCGGAGCACATACGTCTGCTCACCGAGCCGGGATATTCCTATCTGGTTGAGTTCGATGATGTAAGAATCACTCTCCTATGAATAATTGATTTGATCGACTGACTAATCTTTATGCATATTCATTGGCAGCAATGTCAGCTGATGCTGCTCGTCTATTGCAATATCCAACGGCTGCCCAGCTGCAAGGTGATGCGTGTGACGCAAACCTGCCAGAATGGCGGAGTCAATGGCATACAGATCTCGCTGGTTGGGTTTCTGCATGAGGGCGGCAAACCGGATCCACAATATTGCCCACAAATCTTTTGTCCGCAGCTGCCATCGGGAGATATAGTCTATGCAATGGTCTTCAAGCCGCACAATTTCCAGCTGGGCGTCAAGTATCCCACAGTGCTGAATGTCTACGGCGGACCGGAGGTGCAAACCGTAAACAATACGTTTAAGGTAAACAGAAATTATTTAAACCATTCCATGGATTAAATTTGAATATAATTTCTACTTTGTTTCAGGGCAAACATCAGCTCCGAATGCATATGCTGGCCGCCCAAGGATATTGCGTGATCTGCATTGATTCGCGCGGCTCCAGGCATCGTGGCATACGCTTCGAGAGTCACATACGCGGTCGCATGGGTCAGGTGGAGCTGACGGATCAGGTGGATGCACTGCGCATACTCTCCGATCAGCTGGGCTACATCGATATGGAACGCGTTGCCATACATGGCTGGTCCTATGGTTAGTCTCCTTTATAGACATATATATATATATATCTCAATTCGTTATTTATGTATATTTATTTTCAATCTGCAGGTGGTTATTTGAGCTTGATGGGCTTGGTGCAGTATCCGGAGATATTTAAGGTAGCCATTGCCGGCGCACCCGTCACAAACTGGGAAAATTACGATACGGGCTATACGGAGCGTTATATGGACTTGCCCAAGGCCAATGAGGCGGGCTACACAGCTGGATCGGTGCTCAACTATGTGCACGCGTTTCCCGATGAGTGAGTGCTGCGAATAATCGGTCATTTATTATGGAACTTATATACTCATTATGTTTGCTTTCGCTAGGGATAATCGACTTCTGCTCATTCATGGTCTGATCGATGAAAATGTTCACTTCAATCACACCTCACGACTGATCAGCGCACTGAACAAGGCCAACAAGCCGTATGCGTTGCACTTGTTTCCGGAGGAGCGGCATTCGTTGCGAAACTTGGAGTCGAATAAGAACTACGAAACGAAATTATTATCATTCTTGCAAAACTTATGAGATTCATAAAGCAGACACCATATACACACGCCCTCTACCAATTACACACCTTATCGTAATTGTTGTTAATGTTTTCCCCTTATATATATATTTTTTTTTTGTTTTGTTTTTAATCAAAGTCAATATTCAAACACTTTTGCAATATATTAAATACGAAACAACGTCAACTTTTGCCTGCCTCTGTTTAATGCTGCTCTACTCTCATTGTAAGTAATTTAAATTAACTATTTCTACATTTATCATATATATATATATTTTATTATTATTCTCATACTTTTACACACATACACTTTATACTCTTAATTAACATTTAATTGTGTTCTTTTGCACAACTGTACATTTAAAAAGAAAAAAACGACTAATTCGTAAGTTTCTTGTTTTTGTTTCTGAAATGCTCCACTACCCAATCCTATCCTTTACAAAAAGTATCTACAACTCGTCATGCTGGTCCTGCAAGCCATCAATTAATGATAGTTTCTACTATATATAGATATATATATATAGAATTGTATATCTCCTAATAATCGATAAACAACCTGCAATATATGTATATTTTTAATGAGTTCAGATAGATTGAAAACAAAAATAATAAAATAAAATATTTGGCTGAAACATAAATTTGAATGCCTTTCATTTCTTATATATATTGAATAATTCTTATATCTATATGTTAAATTTAAAAGACAGTTAAATTTTTCTTTTCAAATAAATTAATGTTTTATTCTATAATTTCTTGCTAGTTAGGAATAGTTTAACAATAATCTCTACTATGTAACTAAAATTCTTAATCAGTCCGTTAAACATAAAATTAAACTTAGAACTATAGAGATTGGGAATGGCTTTAGTCGACTTCCTCGACAGTGGGTCCTTTGTAGCCACCGGCACCGCCAAATCCTCCGGCCTGCTGGCCACAGTTGGCGTTACCCTGCGGCTGCCTCTGCTGGTGCATCTTGGTCATGAGGGGGAGCAGTGCTGGGTGAGCTCCTGCAGCCTGTGCTCGAACTCCTCCTTCTCGGCTGTGGTGTTGGCGTCCAGCCACTTGACAGTCTCGTTGCACTTCCCCAGCACCGAGGACTTCTCGCTGTCGCTCAGCTGGTCGGGACTGGCCTGCTCCACGGCCTGCTTGACGCCGAAGACGTAGCCCTCGAGGCTGTTCCGGGCCGAGATGCGCTGGCGCTGCTTCTCATCCTCGTCGGCGTAGCGCTCCGCCTCGTTCACCATGCGGTCGATCTCTGCCTGCGAGAGGCGGCCCTTGTCGTTCTTGATGGTGATGTTCTTGGCCTTGCCGGTGCTCATCTCCTTGGCCGACACGTTCAGGATGCCATTGGCGTCCATGTCGAAGGTGACCTCAATCTGGGGCACTCCACGCGGTGCGGGCGGGATTCCAGACAGATCGAACGTGCCCAGCGGATTGTTGTCCTTGGTGAGGGCGCGCTCACCCTCGTACACCTGGATGGCGACTCCGGGCTGGTTGTCCGCGTACGTGGAGAACGTCTTCGTCTGCTTGCAGGGGATGCGGCAGTTGCGCTCGATTAGCTTGGTCATGACGCCGCCTGCGGTCTCGATGCCCAGCGAAAGAGGCGCCACGTCCACCAGCAGCACGTCCTGGATCTTGCCGCTCTGGTCGCCGCTGAGAATGGCTGCTTGGACGGCTGCGCCGTAGGCCACCGCCTCGTCGGGGTTGATCGAAAGGTTGAGGCTCTTGCCGCCGAAGAACTGCTGCAGCAGGTGCTGCACCTTGGGAATGCGCGTCGAGCCGCCGACGAGCACAATGTCGTGGATCATCTGCTTGTCCATCTTGGCATCGTTCAGGGCCTTCTCCACTGGAGCCAGTGTGTTGCGGAACAGATCGGCGCACAGCTCCTCGAACCGGGCCCGACTCACCTTTGTGTAGAAGTCGTGGCCCTCGAACAGAGCGTCCACCTCAATAGTTGCCTCCGTGCTCGACGAGAGTGTCCTCTTGGCTCGCTCCGCCGCGGTGCGCAGGCGCCGCAAGGCGCGAGGATTCGAGCGCAGATCCTTCTTGTACTTGCGCTTGAACTCCTCCGCCAAGTGGGTGACCAGCCGGTTGTCGAAGTCCTCGCCGCCCAAATGTGTGTCTCCGGCCGTTGCCCGCACCTCGAACAGCGAGCCCTCGTCGATGGTCAGGATGGAGACGTCGAAGGTGCCGCCGCCCAGGTCGAAGATGAGCACATTGCGTTCCCCCTTCAGATCCTTGTCCAGGCCATAGGCCAGTGCGGCCGCCGTTGGCTCGTTGATGATCCTCAGCACGTTCAGCCCGGCTATGTGGCCGGCGTCCTTGGTAGCCTGTCTTTGGGAGTCGTTGAAGTAGGCCGGCACCGTGATGACCGCGTCTGTGATGCTCTGGCCCAGGTACGCCTCGGCCGTCTCCTTCATCTTCACCAGCACCATCGAGCTGATCTCCTCGGGGGCAAAGCGCTTCTGCTCCCCCTTGAACTCGACGCCGATCTTCGGCTTGCCCCCGTCGCTCACCACCTTGAAGGGCCAGTGCTTGATGTCCTCCGCTATCTTCGGGTCATCGTACTTGCGACCAATCAGACGCTTCGCATCGAACACCGTGTTCTTGGGGTTCATCGCCACCTGGTTCTTGGCCGCGTCGCCAATCAGACGCTCCGAATCTGTGAATGCCACGTAGCTGGGCGTCGTCCTGTTGCCCTGGTCATTGGCAATAATCTCCACCTTGCCGTGCTGGTAGACACCCACGCAGGAGAACGTGGTGCCAAGATCGATTCCAATAGCAGGCATTCTGTTAGCTTTGTTCGCTCTCTCTTTAACTTCTTTGATATGAATCGCTTTTGCTTGTTGTTGTTGTTGTAGGAGTTTTCCCTCTCTTTCTCACAGGTGTGATTTACTTGTGACTTGGTTTAACTTTACTTTGACTTTACTTTTATCTTTGATTTTACTATACTTTGTACTTTGATTTTACTTTGCTTCAGTTGAGATACTTTTTAATAGTTTACTTTGTATGTTTAGCTTGTTCAGCTAGTCGCTTGTTTGTTCTTGTGATGTTTTTACTTCGCTTGTTTGAATTGAATTGAGGCGAACTGCACATCGCGGCCGTATTTATACCCAGCCGCTCTCTTTTCGAAATTTCTCGACGCTCTTCTCTCGAAGCGTCTCGAACGACGAGTACATTCGGCGCGAGTGTAAGAGAGCGAGTAATCATTGCTTCGAACTTACTCGAAGGTTTTGTTATGAATTGTTGTTGTTCAAGAGAGGAAGTGCCGTGTTCGACGCGAGTGTTAGAGAGCGCGTAGTAATTGCTTCGAACTTACTCGAAGGTTTTGTTATGCATTGTTGTTGTTTGAGAGATAGATAGCGGGGTTGCTGCTTGACCTACCGCAACAATTGGCGCTCACCATTGAATTCTAGAAAATTCATTTGGAAGGGAAAATGCTTTAGAGAAAGTATTAATTTTTAAATTTAATAATTCGTTATTTATAAATAATTTTATTTATGCAAATGCTGAGTTAATTCGCTATTTTTGGATTCTAATGTGGGCGCAAAAAACAGAACTTTTACGCACGTGAATTGTTTTTTTATTTTTATTTTAGATTGAAAAGATGAATTTTTTTAAGATACTTCGCAACTTGCAAAAATAAAGAAAAGGTAATAAAAATAGTGTCAATAAGTCGTGTTTTATTTCAATTTGATTTAAGAGTGATAAGATTAGAAATTTAGTGAAAACTAGAAACTTACATATGTATGTATGTATGTATGTATATATGTATGTACATATGTATGCATGTATACGATTATATTATATCTTTATTTTTATTTATTTTATAGTTATTTCAGAAATCTGTAGAATAGAATAGACAACTTCGGCCTGGATATGAATCTGATCATTTCATCCTTACCCCCACCAGCCCTGGAGTAATCTGATATATACTCAGATAGACATTTAATTCCTATTTTTATACTTATACATACATCATATTTACTCATGTATGTATATGTATGGAACACTGAACACTGACTAAAACAATGTTTACAAATAAATCTCGATTGTTGCATATGTATGTATATCCGTTACTAGCATATCTCAATCCGTGCTACAATTAAGTATTTCTTATCTCTCCATTATTTCAATTTTTTTCATTTCAGATTTAAACAATTCAATTCTAACGATAAGGAATGCGTTATTGGAAAAAATAATGTTGGAGGCGAGAAGAAGAAATTTTAGCTTTGACTTATAGGAATCTCAACATTAATATAAGTTATAAACAAAAGAATGTACATAGAAATATCTTGACTTTTATTTATTTGAAGATTCGGTACTTGCTCAAACCTCAGCAAGAATTAAAATTCTAGTAAATATGTTAACTTCATATTTCATCTAAGTCATTGATTTATAGAGTAACTGTAAGCGGCAAGCAATGAACTTAAATAACAGAAATTTAAAAGCGTGACTAGCAAAAAACTATGTCATTAAGATTAGAATTCACGTGAATAAAACAAGTTTCTGAGCATTTTCAGACTTAAAATCGTGTTGTCCAAAATATAGAAAATGAGTAAGCATTCGCGTTTATTGGAACGCGTTTATTTATGTATAAAGAAAAAGAGCCATATGATTTGTATATTTATTGCTATTTTTATTTCTGCAAAATACAATGTTTAGGTCCAAATGAATTTTCTAGAATTCAGTGGTGAGCGCCAATTGTTGCGGTAGGTCAAGCAGCAACCCCGCTATCTATCTCTCAAACAACAACAATGCATAACAAAACCTTCGAGTAAGTTCGAAGCAATTACTACGCGCTCTCTAACACTCGCGTCGAACACAGCACTCCCTCTCTTGAACAACAACAATTCATAACAAAACCTTCGAGTTAGTTCGAAGCAATAACTACTCGCTCTCTTACACTCGCGCCGAATGTACTCGTCGTTCGAGACGCTTCGAGAGAAGAGCGTCGAGAAATTTCGAAAAGGGAGCGGCTGGGTATAAATACGGCCGCGATGTGCAGTTTGCCTCAATTCAATTCAAACAAGCGAAGTGAAAACATCACAAGAACAAGCAAGCGACTAGCTGAACAAGCTAAACATACAAAGTGAACCATTAAAAAGTATCTCAACTGAAGCAAAGTAAAATCAAAGTACAAAGTATAGTAAAATCAAAGATAAAAGTAAAGTCAAAGTAAAGTTAAACCAAGTCACAAGTATATCACACCTGTGAGAAAGAGAGGGAACTCCTACAACAACAACAACAAGCAAAAGCGATTCATATCAAAGAAGTTAAAGAGAGAGCGAACAAAGCTAACAGAATGCCTGCTATTGGAATCGATCTTGGCACCACGTTCTCCTGCGTGGGTGTCTACCAGCACGGCAAGGTGGAGATTATTGCCAATGACCAGGGCAACAGGACGACGCCCAGCTACGTGGCATTCACAGATTCGGAGCGTCTGATTGGCGACGCGGCCAAGAACCAGGTGGCGATGAACCCCAAGAACACGGTGTTCGATGCGAAGCGTCTGATTGGTCGCAAGTACGATGACCCGAAGATAGCGGAGGACATCAAGCACTGGCCCTTCAAGGTGGTGAGCGACGGGGGCAAGCCGAAGATCGGCGTCGAGTTCAAGGGGGAGCAGAAGCGCTTTGCCCCCGAGGAGATCAGCTCGATGGTGCTGGTGAAGATGAAGGAGACGGCCGAGGCGTACCTGGGCCAGAGCATCACAGACGCGGTCATCACGGTGCCGGCCTACTTCAACGACTCCCAAAGACAGGCTACCAAGGACGCCGGCCACATAGCCGGGCTGAACGTGCTGAGGATCATCAACGAGCCAACGGCGGCCGCACTGGCCTATGGCCTGGACAAGGATCTGAAGGGGGAACGCAATGTGCTCATCTTCGACCTGGGCGGCGGCACCTTTGACGTCTCCATCCTGACCATCGACGAGGGCTCGCTGTTCGAGGTGCGGGCAACGGCCGGAGACACACATTTGGGCGGCGAGGACTTCGACAACCGGCTGGTCACCCACTTGGCGGAGGAGTTCAAGCGCAAGTACAAGAAGGATCTGCGCTCGAATCCTCGCGCCTTGCGGCGCCTGCGCACCGCGGCGGAGCGAGCCAAGAGGACACTCTCGTCGAGCACGGAGGCAACTATTGAGGTGGACGCTCTGTTCGAGGGCCACGACTTCTACACAAAGGTGAGTCGGGCCCGGTTCGAGGAGCTGTGCGCCGATCTGTTCCGCAACACACTGGCTCCAGTGGAGAAGGCCCTGAACGATGCCAAGATGGACAAGCAGATGATCCACGACATTGTGCTCGTCGGCGGCTCGACGCGCATTCCCAAGGTGCAGCACCTGCTGCAGCAGTTCTTCGGCGGCAAGAGCCTCAACCTTTCGATCAACCCCGACGAGGCGGTGGCCTACGGCGCAGCCGTCCAAGCAGCCATTCTCAGCGGCGACCAGAGCGGCAAGATCCAGGACGTGCTGCTGGTGGACGTGGCGCCTCTTTCGCTGGGCATCGAGACCGCAGGCGGCGTCATGACCAAGCTAATCGAGCGCAACTGCCGCATCCCCTGCAAGCAGACGAAGACGTTCTCCACGTACGCGGACAACCAGCCCGGAGTCGCCATCCAGGTGTACGAGGGTGAGCGCGCCCTCACCAAGGACAACAATCCGCTGGGCACGTTCGATCTGTCTGGAATCCCGCCAGCACCGCGTGGAGTGCCCCAGATTGAGGTCACCTTCGACATGGACGCCAATGGCATCCTGAACGTGTCGGCCAAGGAGATGAGCACCGGCAAGGCCAAGAACATCACCATCAAGAACGACAAGGGCCGCCTCTCGCAGGCAGAGATCGACCGCATGGTGAACGAGGCGGAGCGCTACGCCGACGAGGATGAGAAGCAGCGCCAGCGCATCTCGGCCCGGAACAGCCTCGAGGGCTACGTCTTCGGCGTCAAGCAGGCCGTGGAGCAGGCCAGTCCCGACCAGCTGAGCGACAGCGAGAAGTCCTCGGTGCTGGAGAAGTGCAACGAGACTGTCAAGTGGCTGGACGCCAACACCACAGCCGAGAAGGAGGAGTTCGAGCACAGGCTGCAGGAGCTCACCCAGCACTGCTCCCCCCTCATGACCAAGATGCACCAGCAGAGGCAGCCGCAGGGTAACGCCAACTGTGGCCAGCAGGCCGGAGGATTTGGCGGTGCCGGTGGCTACAAAGGACCCACTGTCGAGGAAGTCGACTAAAGCCATTCCCAATCTCTATAGTTCTAAGTTTAATTTTATGTTTAACGGACTGATTAAGAATTTTAGTTGAATCATATCACTAATGATATTCCAAAGATAAGTTTACTGTTTAACTCTTTCTAAGTTAGTAAACAAATTATTAATAAATCATTATTTATTATTATGAAAACAAAAATCAAACTGTCTTTGCTTGAAAAGTCTCATATAAAAATTGATTTTAGTAAATAGGCAACATACATGAGTATAGAAAAAAATGAAGTACATCTTAAAACATAAATTTGTCTTATTATAAATTCAAACAGGATATTCATCAATTTTAATAAATCGTGCCCATGGCGACAGAAAAATTTCTGTTTGAATCTGAACGTATTTAAAATAATTGAATCGTGCTGCTTTTCAGGTTTATCGATAGCTAAAGTTGGCAGCGCCAACTGCGTTAGTATTTAGATATGCCGGCCGGCATAAAAATAAAAACAATTCTATCTTGCTTTGCTTACGTGCCGTATTATAAAAGCTGTGGAGTTTTACACAAGTAAATTTTGCTTTGTGCGAGCAACGTTTTAAAATTTATTTGAAATTTGTGCTATTTTAATCAAACCGATAACAGTGCTTGGTGTGTACCTATCGATAGGCCGAAGAACGTAGAGATAGTGAGTAGAAAAAAGACGCCGAAGACAATTTTATATTCGAAGGGATTTAAAAGCGTGTACCTATCGATAAAGAGAAGAACGTAGAGATAGTGAGCAGAAAAAAGACGCCGAAGCCAATTTTCGTTTTCGGGGGGATTTAGAAGCCTGCCTGCCATTCGCAAAAAGTAATTAATTTTTCAGTGCTAAATAAATTTGCAGAATTAATAGAAATTGTGAAATAAATGGGCAGCAAATCGTTTTAATCAATTTTGCCTCATCATTAATATAAATTGCTCTCTGCCAATTTTTCTTGTATTTTGACGCAGCGCAAATTGCAAATCGAGCACACAAAAATAAGAAGCCGAGTGAAAAGAAGAGCATAGAATAAGTGAAAACAAGAAGCGTACAATTTACTTGGAAAATAAAGGCAGCTAATTATACGGCGGATCTTAAAGCCGACGACGCGTCCCTTGCACAAAGCGCGCGAAATAAAAAAATAGACATATAATGGAGGAAATTGCAGTTGTGAAAAAGCGCGGTCGTCCGGCAAAGTCGACTTTGGCTGGCGCTGCTCCTGCAGCGGGCAGTCCTGTTGAAAGCATTCCAGTCATACCCAAGAAGCGCGGCCGCCCCGCCAAGGTCAAGGGTGGGCGTGGCAGGCCCCCAAAGCTGGCGGCAGTAGCTGCGGGCAGCGACATCGAGGATCTCGACCAGGACGAGCTGGTGGACGACAACGGCGAGATGGCGCCACTGAAGGTCAAGGGACGCGGTCGTCCACGCAAACTGCCGGTTCAGTCGCATGCGAACAGCGGCAACGATGACGACGATATCGATTCATCCGCCGATGAGAAGCCCCTGACGAAGGCACAAAAGTCGCCCTCGTCGGCGTCGAAGCGCCGCAAGCTGGGACGCCCACGAAAGCATCAGCCCAGTGCAGACGAAGATGGTTAGTTAGCTCGCATACACACTGTGGTAGACACATATATTTCATCCTCCTCTTATACAGATTACGATGATGACGATGAGGAGCCTCGTCCTGTGGGTCGTCCGTCCACCGGCGCCGTTAACTTGAACATTGTACGCACTGGACGCGGTCCGGGTCGTCCAAAGAAGAACCAAGGGGCTGCCAAGCGTTCCTCGCCGGGCGAGGATTCGAATGGCGATGAAGCACAGACTGTGCCAAAGAAGCGCGGACGCCCAGCGCTGTCCGTCAAGCCAATCCCGTATGTGCCATCTGGACGACCGCGCGGACGGCCAAAAGCTCAGCAGCCACTCGCTAAGACTGCCGCCTACAACGACGACGACGATGACAATGATGATGACGATGAGAACGATGATGAGCAGCCGCAGCAGATGGATAACGACTCAGAGGAGGACGCAGAGGCTGAAGACTCCACGGCAATGGTGGCCACAACCACGCCTAAGAAGCGCGGCCGACCCTCGCTGTCGGGCAAGTCGCGCGGTCGGCCAAAGGCTCAAAAGTCGCCCAACAATCAGCAGGACGATGACGACAATGACAAGGACTCGGCCGATGAACTGGATGAGTCCAATGGGAAGGTGCCCAAGAAGCGAGGACGTCCGCCTCACGCATCGGCAAGGGTGTCAAAACCCGCGGATGTGAACGGCGAGGACAGCGACGATGACAATGAGGACAGCAGCGGAGGCGGCGGTGCCGGTGGTGATGCTGGAGGTGATGATAATGGCGCCGATGACGATTCCGATGAGCCGTCAAAGCTGACGGACTCGAATCAATCCAAGTCGAAGCGCAAGGATGCAAATTCGTCAGAGAATGGCGATGGAGAGAATCCAGATTCCGTTGAGTGTATCTCCGACGAGCCGTCCTCGGCCGGAGCCTAATTTAAATAGCCACAACAAAAACATTACATTTTATGGGACATAACACATAAAATAAGAAATGGTAATCCCTATAATATACTACCTTGTATCCAATATCTGGAACTGGAGTACACTAGACAGTAATTTCATCGAAATCAGTGTCCCATAGAAAGAAGTAGAGAAGACGAAGAAGAAGAAGACCATCATAAACATACTATATGTTTTGTATTTTCTGTTAAATCCAACCCTCCCCCTCCTTATATGTAACTAAAACTATTTCATCTTATTCCATATAATATTAAATTGGTTTAAATTGTCTAATTTTGGCTTAAAATACATAATAGAAATACATTAAATATCATTGTAGTGACTTGTGAAAATACTTGCAAATCATTCATTTTATTCTAAATATATATATTAATAGATAGTAAATTATCGTAATTGTGTTTATATTTTTATAATTTCAAGCATTTGTATGGACCGCCATATCGATGTTTTTTATTTAATCGAATGATGCTAGTCGGTACATTTTTCATACTCTGTTAAGTTTGTTCGAATTACAGAAAATCCGATAACATATGTTAAGTCAATAAAGTTATCGCATTCTAGATATCGGTGCGAATATTCTATCGACAACGAATTTTTAGTCATTGTAAATCGTTTGTAAGAACAGCGTGTTTGTAATACATACATATGTACATTTTTCAAATAAGCTAAGGTGAATAATATTTAATAAAAACATCAAGCATAAATATATATTAGAGGTTTATCAAGTGCCCAAAGCACACAGTGTCCAAGTTGTGCACGTGCAAAATAAAAAAAATGTTCTGCTTGACTGTGTATGCGGCTTCCTAATTTATGTTTTGCGTAAATTTGCAAGCAAACAGTAGAAAAGACGTGAAAACTAAAAACAAATTAAATAGATTTGTAATTGCAGACGCATTTTTATGCCTAATGTTTGCTTTACAACAAAAATAGAAGCATAAAAACGCCGCAAAATTGATAAAAACAAATGCCGCTAACAAAAACAAAACAAAAACACAGGCAAACGGCGGCTGAAGCGCCTTGTGTGTGTATGTGTGTGTGTTTGTGGTTTGCGCTTAATCAAATTTGATACGGTCTCCAAAATCGATCGAGATAAATGTTTGTTTATGCAAACATGCTTTAATGAAACTATTAAAATGGCCCAAGCCTAACAAATGTAATTATTTCACAAGCAGGCGTGTGTGCACGCGTGTGCAAGTCAGCGTGAGTGCTTGACTTGCGTTTTTGTTCGTTTTGAATATGCCTAACAACTTCAATTGTTGCAACTTTATATGGATTCGATGTATTTTGCCCCAATACATTTTGTATCTATTTGTATTAATGACTTCTGTTTAATTTAAGCATTTGCAAATTTTCTAAATTGTGACAACCCTGTGGCCATGGGCAATGTTACTCGACCAGCTGTTTCAGTGCTGTTGTAGTTTCTGTTTATCGGGATATGTGATTGAGCGCGCATGTAAACAATTTAAATAATTAGCCTAATGCTACCGTTAGCAATAAAAGTAGATGATTTACTTAAATACCCTTAATATAAAGTTTGCAGCGTATTGTTTTTCTGTAAATGCTGGTTGCTTATGTTAGCGACAAATAATTGTTATTTCATATTTTAATTAACAGGATCAACTCTGTGCTCTTTTTATCGGCTCCATTGTTCTCTTTTCACTTGCTTTTTTTGACATTTTGAACATTAACCAAATACGGTCACACTACTTAGCGGCACATGCTCTCTCTGGTGCTCTCCCTCTCTCTCTCTCTCTCTGTCTGTCGCTCTGAGCGCAATCTCCTGCTGGTTTTGTGTGTTTTCGACGCTGGCGTTGTGTCTTTGCATTCGCATTCGCTTTATTATCGTTCTCGCGACGACGACGTCGAAGAATTCTTAGCCGTATTCTTCTTCATCCTGTGTAAATAATTGTAATTTAAATATTTTAAATTAAACACAAAACCACGCAAAACTAATAAGATAAGCAAGCTGAGGGCATTTCGCGCGTGTTTACCAAGTCATTAAGTGCATGTGTAAGTGCCGAAAAAATACATATTATATAGAAATATTCAATTCTATACATATTCAATTTTTCGTTTCGAGACACTTTTGCTTGCCTGCCTCTTTTTTTTACATTGTCATCGTCGTTTCCTTTTTGCTGCGACTGCGGCGGCGGCTGCAAAAATTTGTTATATATACAAACACATGTGTATATTTTGATGTTTGTGTGATTGTGTCTTATATATATAAATCCAGACGAGCAGCGGCTGCACTAACACACGCATATTTAGACGCACACGGCCGATTTATATGCATATACATATATTAAACTATATATATATAACAAGTATAAATAGTCGCAAAATTTGTAAGTTTTTGAGCGAATGCTAGTCGCGTGCGTCGCTGCATAAAATAAAAGGTAAAAATCAATTAAATGCTCCCTTTTATGCGTGTGTTTTTCCCTATATTTTGCGCTAATTTTTTTTAAGTTGCCTGCAAAAAAAATTATTTTTCCGATTGGCTCGCAAAATGCTTGGAGCATATACTTGTTTGTGTGCGTTTGTGTCGTGTGTGAGTGTGTGTGTGCGTGCGTGCGTGCGTTTGTCGTCTTCTGTCCGTGTGTCCATTATCCGCCCGTGCCTTCTTGTTTCTTTTTCTTCCTTGTCAGCGGCAGCCATTTGCTTCTTCTTTACATTTGCACGGCACGGTGTTTAAAATGTTTTTTTTTTTTTTTTTTTTCGCTAACACTCTCATACTATTCACTTACTCTCTCGCTCTCTTGCCGAGTGATTTGCAATTGTACATTGTACACAAGAATTTTCCCAATAAGACCGCCACCAACGCACGAAATAAACAAACTGACCACAAGTTTTGTTAAATATGTATGTTAATTTTCCAAATTATATTATTTTTCATTTTGTTGAATGTTTTGCTTTTATAAACGGCTGCGCTTGCCACACCCCCCTTTTTGTTACTCTGCGCATCGCTCGCTTCGGAGTTCCTTTTTATGCTGTTTGTTCTCGGGCTTTTGTTTTTCACATGTCTCTTTTTGGCGTTTATCTTTATGTTTGTTTTTGTATCGACAGCGTGCGTGTGTGCGTGTTTGTGTGAGAGAGTGTGTGTGTGTGTGGGGTTGTGTGCGTGAGTAAGGCCCCCGCTAGGCGCTGTGGTTTCGCACGCTGCACTTGTCTTTTGCCTCTGCTGCGATGGGCGCTCTCTTTGGGTGTTGTTGTAGGGGGGATGTATAGGGTGTGGGCAAACTGTCGCTGGCTCGCGCGCATATAAACAACAGAGAAACAGAGGACGGACGGTTGCTTACATATTTTGTAACTTAACCTCAAAACGTTGCAACCGCTGCTGCCGGCCGCCGTTCACTTTGTTTTGTTGTTGTTGCTGTTCTTGTTACTGTGTGTGAGAGTGTGTATGTTAATTTATATGTTTTTTTTTTCGTTCTTCTCCCCTTCGGCTGCTGGCGTTTTCTTTACGTACTTTTCGCGCATGATTCAGCGTCGTTGCCATCACGTTGTTCTTTGCAATTTCTTGCGATATTCGGCATTGCTTTCAGCTACTCCTGTTTCTATATATTCTTCTTCTTGTATGTTTTCTGCTTTGTTATTGTTTTCGTAAGTTCTCAGAGGAGCATTTATTTAGCTCATTTATAATGTTGAAGCTTTTGTTAAACATATTCTTGAGTTCTTTATCTGAATGCCCCTTGCGTTATCTTGGTTTCTCTACCATGACCAGCTCAAAGTAGGCACAGTGGTTAAAGTCTGATTGCATATGTATAGAAGTTTATGAATGAATTTTGATATGAATTTATGAAAAATTATAAAATATCTAATAACTTACGAAATGTGTTTTCTCTTTGCAGTTTGTGTATATTTTCATCATTAAAGCGTCGTGTAAATTAAAATCATCCTAATTATAATTAAAACAACGTCCCCAACAATAACAACAACTGCAAACATCAAGTCTTTAAATCTCAATAACAACAAATTTCAATTGATCTGTATAAAAATATATAAATATATGCAAATTTTAATTATTTAACCAGTTTCCACACATAATTGGTGAATGCATTGAAAAGCAAAAAAAAAGTTTATTTGGTTGGTTTCACTGTGTAAAGTATTATTCATAAATTGTGTTAAATAGTGTAAATTTTTGTAAAAAAAAAAAAACCAAACCAAACAAAACGTGCAAGTTTTTTTCGAGTGTATGCAAATAGCAAGCGACAAATGTAATTAAATCTATCAAATCACTGTAAATTAATATTTAAAATTAAGGAAGATCAAAGTGTGGTTTCTGTGCATGTATAAATAACAACCAGCAAAGTAAATATAAAAACAACGACTAATACAACAAACGCATACGAAAAAGAAAACGAAAAAGAAAGAAAAAATCAAGCAACAAAAGTTGAATTAACGGTATATTTAATTTAATGTGCTCTTGCCCCACTGTGCACGCGACGTGTTTGCAATTTTTGTTCAAATTGTAGCCGCAACGTGACGTAGTCCAGTTGCTTTTAAACTGTTGTTCTCGTTCCGTCAAATTTTTAGTACGTCTTTTTTTTTTTTTTTTTTTTTTTTTTAATTTTATTCGGCTGTTTTCTGTTGGTTTTTGCAATACGCGCCAATCCGTCAGCTGAGCGTGCAGCAAACAGCCTTCAAAATTGAGCTGTTAAGCGCGCCCACGATCTCGATATCGACGGTAGCGCCAACCACGTCGCCATCGCCGCAACATCATCTGCAAACGCAGCAACAGCAACAGCATCAGCAGCAGCAGCAGCCGCCGCCGCATCAGCAGGCGCCGTATCATCTACAGCAGCAGCAGCAGCAGCATTACGGACCGCCTCAATTGCCGCCGCCCTCGCCATACTTTCAGCACTTGCAACAACAACAACAACAGCAGCAGCAGCAACAACAACAGTTACAACACATGAAGTTTCTGGGCGGGAACGATGATCGCAACGGACGCGTCGGCGTTGGCAGCGATGCCATTGTCGTAGGCGGTACGCGCAGCGTCTCCAACACGCAGGATGTGGACGCAGCGAGCGCCGCGGCAGCCGCCGCTGCCGTTGGCTTCGTTTTTCAGCAGCGTCCCTCGCCCGGCGGCGGCGTCAACGTCGGCGCTGGCGTCGGTCCCGTTGGCTCCACTTTGCACGACGCTGCAGCCGCCGAATATGCGGCGCACTTTGCCCAAAAGCAGCAGCAAACGCGTTGGCCATGCGGCGACGAGCACGGCATCGATGTAAGTATATAAAAAACATACATATATATATATAAATATAGCCAGATTTGGCATTGCGCCAGCTGCACTCTAAAACAAGAGCAAAAAGCTAAAGGATTGCGGCTTGGAGTGAAGCATACGCAGGGAAATCTTGGGGTCCATTTCTCTATTTTGTTTTTGTCACTAAAATGTCTTAATTACACATATCCCATATATAACTGTACAGTGTTGCTCTTGGCTATTAAAAGTTATCGATTAACTTAAGCAAGTTATTTTGCTCATCTCTAAGGTAGCTCAGCATAAATTAAAGCATGCTTTCAACTGTAAATTTAAGGATAATTGTTTTTATTTTATTTTTTTTTTACCAGTTTTGGGAATCTCTTTCGTTATTTAGCTGTTCTCATTTTTAGTTAAATTTATTCTATAGACAACTTCCGCAGAAACAGAAAGTCTCTCCTCTTAGATTTAATTTCACTTCCTTAGTGATACCCTGTAGTTTGAGGGTGTGCGAGGGGTTTGAACGTCTAGCTTGGCACTTCAGACAAAAGTTTCAATTTAAAAAAAATGTATATATAAGCAATTCAATTAATTTAAATATGAGGGAATGTGCTAAAACTGATTCAAATATTAATTCCTTAAGTATTTGCTTATAGGGTATCTTCAAGTCTATATTTTATTTCCATTGGGGCAAGGCAAATGCCAAACAGAATCTCGAGCTGCGAATTTGTTGCGCTGTTTGCGGGTAATTTCTTTTTATTATGGCCAACTAGGAAGTGGGCGGGGCAGGGGCTGGGCTTAGGTTCGCGAGCGGAGTTGCAACAAACTTGGCAAAGATTTTCTTTCTGCTTTTTTGCGTTCTTCACAAGGTTCAAACGAATTCTTATCAATTTCTCTTCTTGATGTCCTGTTTTTCCAGAATCCGGATAAATGGAAATACAATCCGCCGATGAATCCAGCAAATGCCGCACCAGGCGCACCGCCCGGCAATGGTGGCAGCAATGGCGGACCAGGAGCCATTGGCACCATTGGCATGGGAGTCGGGGGCGGCGGATTGGGCGGCATGGGTGGCAATGGCAGCGGCACCAATGGCGGTCTCCATCATCCATCGATGGCAGCGGCGGCGGCCAATATGGCGGCCATGCAACAGGCCGCTGTAGCCAAGCATAATCACATGATGTCGCAGGCGGCCGCCGCAGTTGCTGCCCAACAGCAGCAGCAGCAGCAGCAACAACAGCAACAACAACAACAACAGCAGCAGCATCCACAGCAGCAACAACAAAACGCTCAAGGTCCACCGCATCATATGATGGGAGGCAATGGATTAGGCAATGGCAACGGACTCGGCGGCTTGGGTCAGCCACATCCTGGCCAGCAGCAGCAACAGCAGCAGCAGCAACAACAACAGCAGCAACAGCAGGGCCAAAACCCAGGCCAGGCACATCCCGGCCAGCATCAATACAACTCGAATCTGCTGAGTCACGTGATGAACAACCAGGTGGCCGCCGCCGTTGCCGCCGGCGCAGCAATGGGCCACATGACGCCCTATGCCCAATCGGCTGGGGCCGGTAACATGTACGATCACCATGCGGGTGCACTGCACCCGGGCATGAATGGCGGAATGCCGAAGCCGGCACCGCCACAACTGGGACCGCCGGGCGGACCGCAGGATTACGTCTATATGGGCGGGCAGCCGCATGCGGCTGCTGCCGCTGCCGCTGCTGCGGCAATGGGCGCTGCTCTGATGCCGCCACAGAATCAATATATGAACAATTCGGCCGCAGCCGCCGTCGCCGCCGCCAATCGGAATGCAGCAGTAAGTACTTCAGATTATACACGGATTAGTTTAAGATTTGGTTCACTCGGAACTCTTCTCAGTTCTACAATGGCTGAAGAACTAGTTCTTTACCATCGACCATCTAAAGGAATTTGTTCACTAATCGGGGCAAATCTCAATTAAGTCGCAAACTCTATGCTTAGTTCTTTTATTGAGCGGTTCATTTAAATGAACTACTGAACGAGCTTAGTGAACAGTGAATAACGTTCCTTGCCGAGTTATTTAATCGGTCATACACAATACTTTGTTTTGTTAAAATGTTCTTCTCATTACATGAACTACAAGTTCTATTGAACTTTTTAGTCGAATTCGATTCACCGATGACGTTTATGAATCATTTTATCTGGAGTACAGCTCAATAGAATTTATGTAAACAATTTAACTTATTCATCAAATGAATATACAAATATATATATATATATATATATATGTTATGTATATAGTTTTATCTAGTTTTAGCAGTGAGATAAGCTTCCAATTTGGGTTATCCAATTATTTGATTTGTGTTTCTCTTATCGTTGATATCATCCAATGATTGATGATGATTAAATTGACATGGGGGTTACATTTGACGCGTTTATGAGTTATGAATAAGCTTTAATATGAACCATATAGGCTTATTTAATATGTTAATTGATTTTATCAGTGTAAGCTGCAAATCACTTTCAAATAGAACTGGTTCATGACCGAAACTGTGCATTGGACAGTGGAAAATATATTTTAAACCAAGTATTAAGACTTTATTTTTGGATGAAGTATTACCATTTTATAGAACTCATTGATAAAAAATGGAATTATTCTCTATTTTAAACATACATTTCTCGAATATAAAATATTTATATATGGGTCTTTGGGTCCACATATACCTAAACCTAATCCTCAGCTAATTGGCTAAAAGCAGTTTCAAGTCTTGCCGAAAAACTAATTCTAATACTACTACTAATTCGTTATTATGACATCAAAGTGTTTTTATAGTCATTTTCTTCAAGTTTTCTAGAAGTTTTTCACCGAGTTTTGTTTTTGTTTTGCCCTACGACAGGGCAAAAAGCCTTCCACCGTTTGTTTTTATGTTAGCTAAACTTTAGTTTTGGCCATTTGCTCAGTTGAGTGTTTGGTTAATCAATAATTTGGCTTTTATGGCCCCCAATTATCACCCCTCACCCTCCCAGCCTTGCAAAGAAAAAGCCCGGCCAAAAAGTGTTGTAACTGTAAATTGCAAAGTTTTCTTTGTCTTGTTCTTTGTTTTTCTTGAATGTGAATTTGTTTTTAGTTTTTTTCGTTTTGTTTTTGGCTTTTCAAGTTTTTCCTCATAGACATATCATAAAATTGATGATTTTTATTGCTGTTTTTTCTATTTTCATTACATTTTCCATTTTCCGCCCGTACAAATTGATGTGCGAAATAATAAATTTCGTTTCTTTTCTTACCTTTTTTTTTTGTATGCGTGTCGAATAAAATGTTTTTCACATATCCGAATTTATTGTGTTTAGACTGGGCTATGAAAAACTTTAGAGCTCAATGCGCAAAAGTTGGAATAGTTGGATACTATATTCTATATACATACATACATATGTGTTAATTAAGTAGTCGGTTATTAGCTTTAGTTATGGGTCTAAACTAATAAAAGAAAACCTTAAATATAGATAGCTCTCTATCAAATAGTATAATTTAGCTAATGAAAATTTTGTTTGTTTAGCTTGTTTTTATACCCTGTACATAACAAAAATGAAAATGTTTGCTGTTCACAATATTATTAACAGCTTTTATGAATATAAGATCAATTCCCTATGACTTCTCTTCTAATTACAAAAGCTCTACAAATATTTTGCTTGAAATATCTGGAAATATAATAATTTCCAGACAATAAAACCATGATCTTTGCTCTTCCCTTCTTTGTCATGATTTGGTTCTTCTTCTTCATGGACAGCTGTTCGCTGTTTTTAGACTTGAGAAGCGTTTGAGGGCTTTGGCTTTGGCTTTGGCTGACTCTCGATTGCCTTGCACTTCTTTAACAGATCCCCTCCTATTTCTCTCTCTCCTCCATCAGTTTATAGTTCTCTGTTCTGTTTCGCTACCAAATGCATTCCGGTTGCAATTTTCTGCCTTATAAGCGTTGGACACACACACTTATACATAGGAGTCGGTTCTGTAGAGGCATTTGTTCGCAGAACCCAGAAACCACTCGCATTTATAAATAAAAGAATTTAATACTCGACTTGAACTTAATGAGCTCTCAGCTGGCTCCACTTGCAGTTTTTCCACCTCTAGTTTTACCTTTGTCTCTTACATATTCCACCTCTTCCTCGTCTAGTAGTTGTTCTTGTTGTTCTTGTGTCACAAACGTTTAGAGGAAAGCAATTTTAATTAAAGAATTTCTCTCGACGTGGTTTCTGCTTTACATTTGCGGCCAGTCCCTGCGATATGGCTGGACACCAGCTTAACAGGGAGAACAGGAAGAAGAGTAAACAGTGATTAGTGCTGAGTTCTCTTAGACTGTTAAATACTTGAATATTTGCAGTTGTTTTATTGAAGGTTTCCTTAGTTAATGCGTAATACTACGACATTTACATTGCTTGCTAGAAAGAGTATTCACTGGTCGCATCGAAGCTCTTCATAATTTCACTCTTTCGTAATTCGCGTCCCTTTTGCTCGTTATTGTTGCCTTCGCGCTACCTTTTTTTATTTCGCAACAACTTCCTTTTGCGCTTATTTCGCAATCTCTTTGGCTAGCAGCAGCAGCTCACAATACGAAGCACAAAACGAATTTATTGCAATTATGCCAGGACAGCAGCCGCAGGAGCAAAACGAACAAAAAACACAGACAAAATTTGTGTGAGTGTGAGCTTTTGTTTTGTTGCTGTCGCTGTTACTCCACTTTTTAGCTTGTTCGCCTTGTTTGTGTATGCTTGTGTGTATGTGTGTGTGTGTGTGAGTGTGTGTGACAGAGGCAGGCACCAGTCAGCAGTGGCAGCAGCAGCCAACATTTGCCATCTTTTCAACACTATGCTACGCTCTTGCTCTCACTCTCTCGGTGTCTCTCTTTTTGTCGTTGCCGCTGCGTTTACTCTCATTGTTGTTGATGTCGTAGGTCATTGATTTGCGCTTAACAGCGAGGCGCTGCCGGCAGAAGCCTCATCTATGGATGGGTGCTGTATTCCCCCAATGCCCGTGCGCAGCCCTTTGTTTCTGTTTCTTCTTCATTTTTTTTTTCGTACAGGTTTTCTGTTGTTGTTGTATCGTTGCATGTGGCGCATTCGCCGCTCTGTTTTTCTGGTTCTCTTCTGCATGTGTTCTTATTACTTTTTCTTGCATGCTGCTGTCTGCCGCCTCGCTGCTTCTGTTGTTGCTGTAATTGTCGTTTTCTTTTTGCACGCTATGCTTTGTACTTGTTTTATTTATTTATTTTTATTTTTATTTTTTTTGCGTGTGCTGTAATGATTTAAATGTGTGTCTGTGTGGTGTCTGATTTTGAGCGCAGCTTTTATTTTGTTGTCATTGTCTTTCTCGCTGCTTTTGTTGTTGCTTGCCCGCTGCGCTTTGACTGGCTAATGGACGACGGCAGCGGTTGCCGATTTAGGGCGTCTTTAGAAGCTTTTAAATTCACCACGAAAACTTTGTAATAATGTGTGTGTGCAGTGATTGCGAGATGTGTGTGCGTATAGAACTGTTAAACCCTCATTGTAATGACAAAGTTAACCCAGATTATGTATGAATTGCGCTTGCATTCAATTTAGAGTGACTTCTACTTTTCCTAATTAACTATCCAAAGTCTTGTTGAACTGGATGCCACTGTTTGTTCAATGGAAACTCACCACAAGCATTCCCCCTCCCCTCTTCAATTGCTTAGTTGTTTCGGTTAATAATTATCATCATTACACTTGTTAACTTTATCACTTCTGGACTTGAGTAAAACAATTAGCTGTTGTTGTGCTTGGTCTGCTACCGAGTATTCTTCTTCTACATGTTTGCTACCCCCTCTAATTTCACACACTTTGAACGCAGTGAACTTTTTTTTTTTGCTATGTTTGCCGCACCTCAGCTTCTCGTGCTCCTCCTCCTGCTCTTCTCTTGTTTGTGTTTCGCTTCTAATTGAACAAACGCCGCAGTTGCAGTCGCCGCTGGCAGCGCGTTTGTTGCCGTTTCTTTGGCCTCTGCCGCGCGGTTGCCAATTAGCGAAAATGTTTGCCTGTTGCCTGCAATTTTCCAGTAACAGCACGGGACAAGCGAATAATAACTATGAAAGCTCAAGGGGATGAGATACGGACTGAAATATACCTCGTAGTCAGTATCAAGTGCATTTTGCACTAGCTACCCATTAATTAGAAACCTTGCAATGGGTTTGTCCATAGGTAGTAATAGACTTTGTCATATGTTAAGTTTTGTGTCTTTGCCTTTTACATCAATGTATCGACATAAACATTAAAAATTTGTCACAGCAAAGTCTGTTTTTTGTTTTAATCTAACTGCACTTTTTTCAACTGGGGGTTACATGGCCTGTTGAAGATTTTCTAATAGAACATGGAAACTGAAGAGGTGATCGTTAGTTTCTTCAGTGCCTTAAGCACCTTCGCCGGTAAACTTATGAATCAACTGTTAATCTCAAATCCCGGCAAAAATCTGATATGCTCACCTCTATCCATACACTCCTGCCTGGGAATGGTGCGACTGGGCACCGAGGAGGGAACTGTGACGACCAAGGAGCTGGAAGAGGGAATTGGGTTTACTTCCAATCATGAGTCGGAAATAGCCGAGGATTTTCATAAGGCACTGGAACCATATCAGGAAGATAGCATACTGCACATGTCCTACAAGATGTACCTAAAGGAGGACTATCAAATACTTCCGGAATTTAACGATATACTGACGCAGAAATTTCACTCGGAACCCGAGAAAATAGATTTCGCCGATAGTGTAAGTGCTGCCGAAACGATTAACGAGTGGGTTGAGACCAAGATGGATCATCTAATAAAGGATCAGATCACTCCGGATATACTCAGCGAAACCACTCGAATGGTGCTTATCAGTGCGGCTCACTTCAAGGCCGAGTGGAGCATACGATTTGTGGAGAGAGCGACTCGCCGAGAGTTTTTCCATTTGGATGATACGAACAAAATCAAAATTCTTATGATGAACAATTTCCATGAGTACGACTATGCCGAGTTAAAACAATTCGACTCGAAAGTTTTGCGTCTATCCTTCAGTAATACACCTCTAAAAATGATTGTTATCCTGCCAAATAAGAAGATGGGCTTGCAAAATCTACTGAGAATGTTATCTACAACACCCCTGGAGAATATTTTAGTAATGCTCGCACGAAAACGAGTTAATTTGAAACTACCCAAATTTACGGCGGAATTCGACCAGGAATTAACGCCCATTTTGTCAGAGTTGGGTGTAAAAACACTTTTTCTAGAAAAAGCGGAATTAAGTAAAATTTTAGAGACAAATCAAATGATTAAGGTGTCAAACGTTCTGCACAAAGCTTCCATCGAATTTAGCGAAGCCGGAACTGAAGTAGAACCCCTTCCCGAACTGCCAGTTAAGATTGTCAGAGGCAAACCTCGAAAACCGCCACCACCCGCCGACTTTTTTGCAGATCATCCATTTTATTATGCCATCTATGATGTAAATCATGGCCCACTGGTTGTGGGTACCCTCCAAACACCGCTCCCAGCCGGTTGTATTGATAATCCAAGCAAGCCCTGCTATTGCGAGAGAGGTTAGAAAATCTATATCGAACCTATATATTCATCAGGAAAGTGTAAATGCCAGTAACCCTGTTAATACACTTGAAAAATTGAAATTTATCGTGAAATAAACAACCATAAGATACACTATGTATATTTTTAAGGAACCTCAAAATCTTTTTATAAACAAATTATGCCAATTATATATTTCTGCTTGATAATATACGAATAGCTATCTCTCAGATTAATAATATTTAAATAGCCACTAAAATAATATTGATGATTGTTCACATGGTATACGAAATTTGTTGTCCGATCATGCTACCCATCAAAAGTATTGACATGATTACGGGGTATACAAAACATTCACCTAATGATAACGCACCAGATGCGGACGATAGTAAATGCTTTGATTATTTGTCGTTGAGTTTAACGATCGTGCGAAAAAACGTTGAACGGCGCTGCCGATTTGCATTGATTTGTATTGCCGGCTAGGTTAACTCTCTTCTTAGCTCTCTCTCGCGCTCTCCTTTGATAAGCGTTTGTTGTACCGCTCCGCTGTTAGTGTGACATAAAGAGCACTTACTGTGAGCACAGCTGGTGTTTGTCTCTGTCTCTTTTCCTTTCTACTCTTTCAGCTGTCTTACTAAGCCCAATTATCTGCATTAATTAAATAAACATTTTAAGTGCAGCATCAAATTGCTACACAAATTAATTTGTTATTAGTTTTGCCGCCCGCTGGCAGAGTCAAATGATTTTAATTGCTATTACCCTAACAAAAGCAGCGACTATCAGCTAAGTCATTCAAAGTGCGCAATATGAATCAGTGTGATAAACGTCTTTTTGTTTTATCACATTTGACCTCACTTTCATCTTCTAATTTGTCTCTTTCTGTAAATAGCAAACAGCTGCTTGAGACTTGAGACAGCCGACGCGCTGTCAAATTATGATCACAGCTCACACGCAAATGAGCAAAATCGGTGTGAGCGGCGCGCTCTACCCACACAGCTAAAGCGCGAGCTAAGCTGCGCTCAATATATTTTTCTCTTTTCACTCAAATTACGTAAAACTATGCCAAAAGAGGCTTAACGCATACATGCACGCATTACAAATGTCACATACAAAGGGAAGGGAAGGCAAGCAGAATTAAAAAGAAAAGAGAGGGGGTGTTATAGAGCATAGGAGCCGGCTTGAAGCTTTTGGGGGTATGCTCTCATTAGCGTTCACGTTGACTTTGCTGCCTGTGCTGCAGCATAAATTTCCGCTGAATATTATGTGTGCATGAATGTGTGTGTTATGTATTATCGTTACGAGGCGCGAGCAACAGCTGCTATGCCGTTGCTCTCTCGCGCTTTGCACTCTTTGTTTTACGCTCTTTGCTGTTCGCAATTTGCCAGGTTTCGCTTTTGCCGCCAGAGCAGCAGACGGCACTGTAGAATTTTTAGTTTGGCCGCAACAGTTGACTCGTCTGCATGCTGTACAATTATTCGCCAGGCCCCCCATCCGTCCGTTTTGGTTTGTGGAGTTCTTCGGTGCGATCATTAAGCACGTTTTTTTTATATCGTGTTGGTGTGTGTGTATACATATATGTATGTATACTTGCATGTGCTTACACGCCGGTTGCGAGGCTAAAACAGAGTGCAAACAAACAATCGAGCGCGTGAAAAATTACCTCAAGCTTTTTTGCGTGAAATGAAATAAAAACGTAAATGCTGTAAATGGTTTTAACGTTTTGTATATTTTATTATACATATGTGTGTTTTATGTGTTGTATATGTATTGGTGTTTTATGTGAAAAGCGCAGCTGATGCTCGTCTATAATTGAAGCTGTTGAAAAGTCAAAATCAATAACGAAATTCATATATAAATCATAAATAATAAGGCTGTATAAATTTAGCACCAACAACAAGAAAAGAAGCCTGTGTAACGTGTTTTGTGTGTGTGTGTTTGTGTGTTCCATTACTTTGGCGTATTCTTTTCGTCTCGCCATCTCTCTCGCTCTCGCTCGGTGTCTAGTTCTCCTTCACGCACTGGAATCAGAAACTCTCGCTCTCCGGATCGTCTCGTTCGTCGTGTTTCGTTAATTCCAGCCTGCCTACTCATGATGAAACTACTGCACGACTTCATGTTGGATGCCCGCACTGCCGAGGATATTGCACTTACACAGGAAATGGTAAAGCAGCGTCTAAATACATAACTACTACGCTCTCTCACTGTCTCTCTCGCTCTTCTACTTTTGTATATCGTACACATTTATTGCGCTTGTTTCCTTTGATTGATTAGAAGAGCAAGTGTAACCGCTGCCGTTGTTGTTGTTGTTGCTATTTATATTGACTTTTAAGTATTTGATTTTGACATATTGCCTTACCGCATAGACAGCGCTTAATATTCCATTTGAAAGCACTTGATCAGAGTTTATTTTTGCTGTTCCTTTTTATCGATATCTCTCAATAATTACACGCTATTCGTAATTGCTTCGGTTTCTCGACTTTTAATCCGATTCTGAAAGCATTTGCTGTTAACAAACGTGTTAAATCGTCTTTAGCCATTCATTAAAATTAATTCAATCTAAAAATTGATTTTCTTAGTTCTTGATATATTTTAACTGTCTCTCATTGCTGTTGATTTGTAACGAATTTGTCTTAACGAACTCGAACGTGTGTTAATCACTCCTGAGTGCCTGTTACTCTCTTTCTCTCTCTTCTTCCCTTTCCATCATTACATGTAAGCAGGCACTCTTTGGCTTAGGGAATTCTAATGAATTCTTTGCTAATCCCTTAATCCGGCTTCCTTAACGCTCGTTATTTCCCAGCTTCAACTCGTTAGATATTATTCTTTAGATATCTGTACATATGTACATACATATATTATATTCAGTGACCTGTAGAGTTTTTGCCCATTAATTAAAAGTTAGAGAATCTTGTTCTCTAAACTACATATAATTATTTCACTCTCCTGCATTTTTTTTTTATGTACTTCTCGTTACTTTTAAGTGATCTTTCGTTACTTTCAATATTAACACATTTACATATCTACAGATACTTATATTTTTGCGTATATACAATCAACTAATTTATTATGACGAATCTGTCACTGTCAATTAAGCAACTCGCTTAATAGTTCACATTGATTTAGACAACTCGTAAAATAAGATTTGTTTAACAATAGCTTAAATTTCATACGTGCTTTTGCTTATGTGTTTGCATAAAATGTGATTTGCTGGGAAAAGTGTATGCAATATTTCAGTTAATGGTCGGAATGTTGAAACTGTTTTTCTTTATTTTTATTCGCTATTAGATAATAGCGCTCACTCGCAACCAAATCCGACCCCAAACAGTGGAACCACGAAAAATGGGCTTCAGTTCTTTTCAGTTCGTCTGGCCTGCGTTTTTCATAGATAAAAACATTTTGCGGTTCTTGCTATGCTCGAGCAATTGTTTTTGTATGCATTTCACGTAGTTTAACCCTAACTCAAAAAACAAAACATATATATATACTAATACTCGTATATATATATATATATATGAATCCGATGGGGCAACAGAGAATTCTAAAGAGCAAAGGGGTTGCGTATTGTACAAATTTTATGCTGTTTGCCCCTTTTTGCTTGGTACCCGGTTTCGCTTTTTTTTTCGAAGGAATTTACATGAAAATATATATTTTCCGGTTTCAATTATATGCAATCTGTATCTCAGCAAACGTGTGTGTGTATGTATGTGTGTGTGTGTATATGTGTTAGTGTTTGTGTGTATCGGGGTCTCCCTTGGTTTTTGTCTAGTCTATTTCACGGTTGATTACGTTGTTGTCATCGTTTGCCCGCTGCCTGATTAGGCTGAATGCCTCACAGATGGGCGTGGCCAGAAGTAATGATGATGACAACAACTACAAACGCGTAAAAAACAATTCAATCATTTACGTTATTTATGGCAATCCAAAATGTATGCTTGCAATTAATTGCATTAATCGCAATTGGCATAACTATTGAAATTTTGCGGTACAATTGTTGTTCCCTATATGACATTTGATCTGATATAAATACGTTTTAAGTAATGCTGCTTAATTGATATTTGAAATAAATTCTATTCCTCATTCCTGCTTATTCGCTACTTGTATTATAAAGTACTCGTTACTCGTAAATAAGAACTCGTTGCTTAGTATTCGATACTAATACTCGTTACTCGTTAAAAGCGAATCGATGCTTTGTATTCGATAGTTATTTTTGTTATTTACTACTCGGTAATAGCGGTTCGGTGCTTAGTATTCGATATTTATTTTCTCGTCATTAGTAACTCGTTACTTTGTTTTCGATACTAATAAGTGTGTACAAAATAAGCATTATTAGACACTTTCTTTAATAACTTCTCGGTACAAAATACTCGAAAAACTAATTTGTAATATTGAAACATAATGATAGGCTTCCATTTAACCGTTAGCAGCCACTCGTTACTCTCTACTCGTTCCTTCTCATTTGCTCATTGTCAATCAAAGAGAGCAATTATCCAATTAACTTACAAGTAACGAGTTGATTTAGTTTACAAAAATAGCTCGATCATTGTCAATCAAAGAGAGCAATTATGCAATTAACTTGTAACGAGTTGATTTAGTTTACAAAAATATTACACAAAGGACGCAAGAAGGAAGAATAAATCGAGGAAGACGACAGTTGGATACATTTTCAGTGCCAAAACAGAAGGAGGGAAGAACTGGCTCTTAAATTGGGGGCGGTGTGAGAGGAGGCGTGCCACAAATCCAATAAACACGACAACAAAATTGCAAATGTTGCAAGTGAACACTGCTAGAGGAGACGTCAAGAAGAGGGTGTGGCTTATCTCCCTCTCACTCAGTCACACTTGCTATCTCTGTCTCTTTCTCCATTCAGTTTTGCAGTATTGTCACGTGCCTGAGTTGAACATTAGAACTTTTCTTTTTTCTTCTTTTTTGTTGTTTTTTTGTTGCATTGCGGTTGCAGAAAGAAGCTCCATGAATTTGGCTGTCAACTTTTGGCACTGGAAACTTGTCGAGTGTCTCGCAAAAATTGCAGTAAAACTCGTATTGAGAAGAAATGCTAAAATTGATTGACTGTGACTAAAAGAGTAAACAAATTGAACTAGTTCTAAAGAACAAATTCAAAAATTCGAAAATAAGCACAAGTTGATATGAGAAATGTTAGCTTGTGCTTATTTTCTATCGCAAAATGAACCGGTAGTTCAATAAGTGGAACCAGATCATTTCAAATATTAATTATAAGTCCTGTAGCTAAGAACTTTTAAATTTAAATGAAAATTTGAAGAGATGAGAGATATAAATATCTCATTTTGAACAACGTTTACTATGGTCGAAAAAATGTAACTGTTTATTCCAGACAACTTTTCCGGTTGCAACGAAAAACATTGTGAAAGAGGGCGGAACTGTGTTTGGGGGCGGGCTCGTGCAAATAAATATGCAGAGCGACATCGATTGAAAAGCGCAATAAACGCATTTATCAGCGTTTACTTTTGTTGCCTTTTTGGCCAAGAACGAACGCAAATAAACACACACATACACATACATGGGATGAATATCGATTGCGAACCCCTCCCAAAAATGCATAAGCCTTCACAGTGATTAATCGCTAAAGTGAACTGTGCAATTTACATTGTTTGCGCATTCCAAATCGAATTTCTTTTGAGAGAGCTGAGATTGTAAGATAAATGAAAGTGGAGTTTTACAACACTGGGTACTGGTTTGAAATATATTTAACGAATTAATTATTATCGGAAGTATTTTATGGTATAACGTATAGAAATGATATAGATTTGAGTATTAAGTTGAAGTATAATGACGAAATAAATGAAAGAATACATTTCATGGGATAGGTCAGGAAAAGATGAAGATGGTATTGTCTAGAATTGACTTTGATACAAGATATAAACAAGGTTGGGATAGCTAGACTAGATAATATAGAATTTATAAATAATATTTGATTTAGATGGATAAATGTGTCAAGGAAACATTACTTTAGAAAGCCAACTGTAGGTATTCATTACATTATATTATATGGTCTGTACTTCCGAGTTTGTTGGATTATTCCCCCACCTCCTCATGCAATTCTGATTTCTTAGTTATCATTCATAAATTTGTTTTCTTGTTTCCTGTTCCGTGTTGCATGTGAGCCTCAACATTCGTTCAAAAATTATCAAGATTATGCTGTAGCATGCCACGCCCACTTACAGTACTCCCTAAACAGAGCGACTGTCAGCCATTTGTCACTTTTGTTTTTGTTGTTTTGCTGAGTAAAAGAATTTTCATTTGCTTTGCATTTATTGCTTTACTTTTATTCTTTCTCTTTCCCGGCTTTTTTTTACATTTTTTTTCTTTCAGTTTTTGGCGTATGACACGCAAAAGGTCTTTGCACCTGCTGCTGATGAAGGGTGTGGAAGGGGGTCGGGGAGCGGGGAGGTGAAAGGTGGCTACAAATATTCTCCAAAAAGTCTGAAGGCCCCCCTTAGGCTCTTTGCATGTGGCTTAAACCACTCTTGGCCGAGTTTTTAATGCCTTTTGCCATGAGCTTTATGATATATTTTATTGCAGCAAATAGTTACTCTGTGAGCTCTAATTTATATGTATGCTGGATACCCTGTAAAGTATTCGTGAAATACAATACTTTTAAAGCATGGGTACTGAGGTTATATTCAAGGTTAATGTACTTGGGCTATCGGTAAATATGTTATGCCTCTCACATAGAGCTATGGGAATTTAATTACAGGGTATTTCGCAGCTGTTACCTGTAGGTAATTCTTATGGCTATGTAATATAGGTATTGGTAGACCATACATACAAGGTTACAGGGTATGCTGTAGTTTGCATCAAGTATTATCTAGAATAATAAATCTAAAAGCAGATTTTAGCAATGTAAAGTATATCTTTGCCACAACTTTATCCACTTTATCCATATAAAGGCTCAACAATTTTTACAGGGTATTTTGCAGCTGCTACTCGCTGCATATTGTTTGGGCTGTGTATCATTTGTTACACTCCCAAAAACAATTCAAAGTCAACAGCTTTGCGTGCCCAAAATATGGCCACATTTTAATGTTTTTGGTCAGTCTATATGTTTATTATATTATTTATGTGTGTGTGTGTGTGTGTGTGTGTGTGTGTGTGTGTGTGTATTGACGTTGTTTTCTCATATATGTGTCAAGTGCATTGTTTGTTAGTTGCTAAATGTAAATGTATTAGTATTTGTGTTTGTAGTGACGCGTCTTCAATGCATTCTTCTCGTTAGAGTCTCTTCTTTTTCTGCTCATTAATTAAACTTAATTTTAGAGCTTTGAAGAGTTTTTTTGTTGGTTATAGCATGAAGGCCGTTAACACGGCTAAAACTTTGAACTGAAAGTCTGACAGTAAAATAAATTAAATGATTTATTTGTAGCTTGCCAAATTATGTATTAAATAATGATATATATTTATTAAAGTATATGCCAGATATAACGAATTAAGGCTTAGTACTTATTCGTTCGTCATAGCGCGTAAACACTGTAGTACTAAACATTTTTTAAAGCCGATTTATCTCAGGTTTACATTTCTCTTCTTTCGCACTATTTCACACACTTAAACAACTATTTTTGCACATTCTTTTTGCTAAAATACTTTTAACATTTTCTAAAGAACAATAAAAATAAAAACCGGCCTCAAAAACAATAACAATAAAACGCCAAAATTCCTAATTTAAATGAGAAAAAAAATCATAACAATTTTCTGCTTTTATTATCGACTGGTTTTCTTGTTAAGTTTTATGCTCTTGTTGTTGTTGTAGCTGTTGTTGTTGCTGTTATTATTGCTGACAAGCCTATGCCACCCCCTCTAGTAAATATCTTGTCTGCTGTGCTCTCACGTTCTCTCTCTCCTAGTTACTCTCTTTGCGCTCTTTTTGCCTTCTATTACTGTGGGTGTGTGTGTTTTCCTTCTCCTTTTTGTTGTCCGGCGCTTGTTCTTGACGTTTGCTTTGCTTTGCGCGCGTTCTTTGTCGTCTATTTTGTTGTCTTTTTTTATATTTCTTACGCATGTTTTTGGGGCCGGTTAGCTGTTCGCTCTCCTTCTCGCTCTCACTCACGTTCTCTTTGTTGTTTTTGTCTCTTCACAGTCAAGGACAAGTTAATGAACGATTTGGTTTATTTTTTTTTTTTTTAATTCTTTTGAGCAGTTTTTCTTTTCAACTGTTTTAGTCTTAAGCGTTTATAAAGTATGAGAGAGGGTGGGGGTGTAGCAAAAGAAGAAAAAGAGTTTTCTGTGTGTGAGTGAGGGGGTGGGGGGCTTACTTTATTTCTGATTTTTCTCTGCGCAGTTTGTTGACTCATTTTTGTTTGTCTTTCAATTTGTTGTTTCTCATTGCGTTGCTTATTCATTAAAAATTTATTATTTTTTCCGCTTTATTTATGCAAATTATTTTTTTGGTTTTTCGCGCTGTAGTGCTGAATGAAAGCCGCCAAAAATGCTTAAGTCGCGTATTTTTCTTCGCCAATACCCTGTAATATATTGCGGAAATATGAAGAGGATTTAAATCTGTGGTATAGATGAGATATATATTGTATATATTATATATATACAGGGTATCATACAGCTGATTACTATCGATTGCAATGTTTGTTCTTTGTTTTGTTTTGTTTTTTTTTGCTGTTTTGCGATTTTCACTTTCTTTTCATTTATTTACTTTTTGCCAAGCGCCGCACTTTTATTTATTGTTCTATTTTTCAAAAGAAAAAAAAAAACGGTGTACTTTGTTAAGTTCTTTTTTTTTTTTTGTAGATGGTGTTAAAGTTTATGAAATATAAAAATATTCAATTTTCATTCAATGTTTACGTGGGTGTGCGACAGTTATCTATGAAGATGACCCAGATTGCGCATTCGCTCCGTAAACGCTTTTTATTTTCAATTTTTATTTATTACGAATTGTTTTTTGTTGCGTTAAACTAGTTTAAATTGTTGTAAGTCATTGTTGCTTTTGTTTTTTAACACATTAGTTTTTGCTTTTGTTGTTATTGTTGTTTGTCTGGGCTATCTGTGCGACAGGCCCAGTTAGCGACCACAATTTTTTGTTGTTGACGCTTTCACACTTTCAGCCAAGCAGTTGATGCTTTGTATACCCTAAGTGCATACCATTGGGGTATACTAGTGCATTGTTTTGGCTCTACTTTTTAATTAATAAATGTAATTCTAATACACTACAGTAAAATGTTTCCTGTATTTATGACCGTGTTGCCTGTTTTACAGGGTATTCTCAGTGCGTTCATTACGCAGTTTATTTGTGTTTTTGGTCTGTTTTTGCATTGCTTCAGTTTTAGTTTTGGACTTCGCAAATATTGTCTAACAAACAATTTCTGCGCTTTTGTTTGTGTTGAAAAAGTTTTTCTTTTTGTCGCTTTTTGGGGTTTGGACCTTTGAATATTTATTGTGCAAGGTTGTCATTGGGCACTTAGAAAGGTAAAAAGAGTTGCCAAACAACCCTGAAATAGTTTGCATTGCCTGAAGATATCATCTTATGTGAAATTGAATAGGTTTCGCAATCTATAAAGAATTATTTGCATGCGATGTGTTTGCATAGTCAAGAAATAGAAAAGTGAATAAGGGAAAACTTTATATTCAACAAAGAATAAGAAATATATCTAAATTATTGCGTTGATATAAAGAAACACTTTCTCAACTAAATGATTCACATTTCACATTTCAAATTCAATTGCAATAAGTCATTTTTGATAGATCCAATGAAAACTGAAACGAACTTCCAAGGATTTTATGAAGAAAGGATTTGTACGGATGTGAGCGAGGAGCTTTGAATGTGTCCTTGCCACAGTCAACATTATTTATTGAAGTCGCGGCTACGCGAGCTCCTTTCGCCTTAACTGTTGCCTCGGCTACATATATTTGAGTGGACGGGTATATTAAATATTTAAAAAGGATGCTGCCACATGGATGGCAACTGTGTGGCACGCGTGGCACGTGTCTCGCATGTTGACGCATTATGACAACGCAAATGCCTCGGGAATGGGATTAAAGAAAAAAAGACAGAGAGAGAGAGAGAAAGGAAGAGGACACAATAATAAAAAGTCGGTTTTCATAAAAGTTAATTAGGTGAATTTTGATGTGGCGCATGTGGCAAAGATCCCAGAGGAAGGCGCCCATTCAGTTATGTATTTAACTCCCTCTCTTTCACTCTAAACGCGACGCTTTATCTCACTAACTTATATTTACACTGCAATAAATACTGTTGCAGTTCGAAAGAAAATGTTGCTACAAATGGCTTTCAGTTGCGGCAGCTGCTTGACTGATGAAGCAAACCCGTCAACTGTTTATCTGTATCTCTTTGTATCTATCTCCCTCCCTCTCTCTCTCTCTCTCTCTTTCACTCAGTCAGTTTGTCAACGGCAAAGCTTCTCATAAGTTGTCGCTTGATTTACAGCTGAGCAATGTAACTAACTGCTGTCTGGCGTCTGTCTTTGATGTGCTTCTGATTCACTGACCCCGCCCCCTTTTCCATTGTGTCCCCTTCGCTCCTGGGTGACACACTCCATCCAATCCGTTGGCTCTCCCCCCATATGATTTATAGCTTTGGAGCAAATGACGCCCAGTGTTCGCCACTTGGAGGTCAGTGGCCCAAACGCTGTGAATGTTCGCAAGAATCAAGTGAATGGCTAAATGTTTGCTGTTACATAAACCTTACGTAACTGTAAGTATTTTCAAGCGTATTGACAGAGCATAAACGTAACACTTGTACGTTACGTAAGTCAATTATTCTGCTTCACTTTGTCCTTAACATAGTATGCATCAATAGGTGCTTAAATACCGCCTTATATATTATAATTGTTGGTTACGTGATTGCGTTACGTAGTATTTTAAAATATATGTGACGTAGGAGTTAATCAATACACTGTTGAAAATTGTCGAATCCCTGAACTGTTTTCTTCAGTTCGAACTAATTATTAAGTTAGACAATTACGTAACGTAACGTAAATCCTCCTTTTCTTTCTATGCTATGCAAAATATTAGAGTAGAATTTACTAGAAGCATTTCCCAGCTAGGGGAACTTCTGTAAAATTCTCTTCTTACGTAATGCAAATACGTATTGAATGGACTCTTGGCCAGCTGCCTCACAAATGATTTCGTAATGAACTTCAATTCAAAAGCGATGCGATTGTCACGTAGTTTTCATTAGAAGCCCAACTGCAGCTAATTTGATTTCATTAGTTGACTTGCAGGATTGCAGGATTGCAGTTGAATTGTCAGAGAGGAAGTGGTCGAGGGACAAGAGCGGGAGGTTGGGCTTGCCATTAAAGTTGGGGACTATACAAACTTTGCAATGATGGACACCACGACTCGGATTCAGTGTGGGCTTAGCTGCAAAAGCCGTGCAAAACTTATCAGCTTAGCCGGCAGGATGCAGCAGCCGCTGCGGAAGCGAAGGACAAGCCTCCACAGGAAGCCAGCGAACGCCTGAAGAGTGAAAGGGCGGGGGCGGGAGTGAGGGTTTAGAATTTATGTGGAGACTTGTGCTGTAAATTATTGATGTTGTTAATAATTCAATTGCAACAGTCAAATGAAAAAGTTAGTTGTCCTCCCGTCGCTGATTCGTTAATGCTATTGAAAAGTTGAACATCTTGTCTCCGCCCTAACTAACTGTTTTTCCTTTCTTTCTCTCTTTTGTAGATTACCACATCGACAGCCAAGAAACTGTGGGAGAAATCGGATGGCAAGGGGGGCGCCACACCCGGTGGCCCATTGAATCCGCTGCAAATACCGGGCGTCGGGGATCACTCGTCCGTTTGGAAGGATCACACATGGTCCACACAGGGCGAGAATATATTGGCACCGCCGAGACCACGTGGTTATCCACATGGCGGCGCTTCCGATAACTCTAATAGCGGCAATGCGGGAATTTTAAGGTGAGTTTCATCCATTTTTTCATCAAAGTTATGTTACGCGCAGTTAAGTAATGTTTATTTACATCGAGTTACGATACGTAACGTAAGTTGTGTTCTTACGTAGTTTGTCGTATCGTTATAAGTTGTGTTACTCAGTAACAAACAGTATGTCAGAAGTTGTGTTACGTCTCGTAAGAAGTTACGTCACGTAGTTAGTTACATAAACGTATTATAAATACTGATTACCTATACTCTAGGTATGGATAAAGTTTATGATAAGTAAGATCAGTTTTTCCACATTATATATTTAATAGATATTCCTTAATTTTGATCATGTTGTAATCCCTCCCAATATCTATTTCTTTCCAACAGCCCCCGTGATTCGACATGCGTTAAGATGGTGGAATACGTTCTTGGAGGTTCGCCCACAAACAAGGAGAGTCCCTTGTCCAGCTTGGAGCCGCGTATGCGAAATTTAAAATTTGACGATAATGATAAGGTGAGGATGGATAATTATTTATGTATAGATATATATCAGCTAATATATAAATCGTATTGCAGTCACACGATGATAAGGAAAAGGCAAATTCTCCGTTTGATACAAACGGCTTAAAGAAGGACGATCAGGTCACAAACACAAATGGAGTCGTCAATGGCATTGACGATGACAAGGGATTCAAGTGAGTAGCTCCATTAAAACAGATCGGATCAAAGCAGATCAGTTCGGATCACACTGACTGATCAAGTTTTTCACTGTCTGTCTTTCTGTCTGTCTGTCTGTCTGTCTGTCAGTCAGTCTGTCGCAGTGTCTAGTTCAAGTCTGGCCAATGGCATTGACATTAGAATGGCTCTGGCTAGGCCTATGCCATGGCTTCGAAACTGGTTTCTTCAAGGTCCCTCCCAGAGACACGTTCTTGTATTGCCGCTGAGAAGTAGAAGTTGTAGTTGTTTAGATTTATTACATTGGTGTAGCAAGTATAGATATAAACTATATAAATATTTGGGGATAGTCTGTGATCTTGGAGTAAAAGAAAAACGGTTCGTAACAGATTTAAAATAGTAGATGCAAAAGTAAAGATATAAAGAGGAGTCGAGTTGTTCATTATCATAAATCATAAATCTTTTACTTTTATATTTGTTATATTACTTATAAAACTATTTCAATATTTCAAACTTTTCTTTTCCATTTATGCAACTTAATAATTTATATTTGTGATTAAAATAATTATAAAAAACTTTAATTGGCAGAGAGTGAGATATTTTATTATAGATTCGGTTAAAATAAAAATGTAAAAAAATATTTCTTTGACTGTCAGTTAAGATCCGTTGAGTCAACAAGAGCGACACCCACTTGTTAAATTTGCTGCCCACTTGGCCCACATTTTGTGCTGTTGTTGTTGAATTTTTATCGCTTTTGCTGTACTTATTTTCTTCGTCTCTTGTGTATCTTCCTCCTCTTGCTTGGGGTACTCGCATATCGAAAGATGATTCAGATATTTCAAGTGTTTTATATGCAGTCTTTCGAAACACTTTCTAAATGTTTTTTTTTTTCGCCTGAGAGCTGAAAGGAACTCTTTTGAATGGATTTCAGTTATCTTTAAGCAAAGTTTTGAATAGATATTTTCTCAATTGTGGAACGTAGAATATAGCTGTAAACTTTTACTCTTAGAATATTTATTTGTATATTTTATTGTATGTATAGATAAAATGTTATAATATTTGTATGTAAGCAAATAAAATCTTTCTTTCTCTGGCGATATGCTTCACTCTCCCTTCCTTTCGTTTTTGTCTAAATACTTGTCTTGCATTGTTCTCCTACTTGTTCTCTCACTTGTCATCTTCACATTTTTCTCTTTCTCTCTCTTCCTGTCTTTGTCTTGTTTATTCTCAATATATCTTTCTCTTTGTCTCTCTGAACTATTGAATATAGTGTCTTTCTCTCTCTCACTGTTTCTCTCTTTCATTTACAACATCTCTCTCTATTCTCTATGTATCTAAATCTTTGTATCTCTTCGTGTCTCTCGATCTCTCTCCCATTTGTGTGTTTCTCTCACTCTTGCTCTCTATCTCTCTTTCTCGCCCACTCACACTCTTTAATTATAGAGCATTCACAATTCGTTTTGCCTTGTAATCAATAGTCGGCTTACAACACACGAGCGCCGCACAGCTCAAAATTTTAGGCCTTAAAAAGTTTTGTGGCCAATTGCAAAGCCTAGCCACAAAAAAAAAAAAACAAAATGAAAACCAGTCTGTGGTCCAGGTTGTTGTTGTTTTTGTTGTTGCTCTTGCTTTTGTTGTTCTTATTGTGTGTTGCTCTGCTTTGCCGGGTTTCTCTTTCAATTGTTGTTGTTATTGCAATTTCATTGCCGGTGTCGGCGGCCAAAACGTGTTTCAATGCCAAACGTAATAACGGTTATGATGTAAGTAATCAACAGCAGCAAAAGCAACAGCAACAACAACAACAACAACTTTATGGCTCTATTGAGCAGCATTTTTTTTTGTAAAACATTTTGTTCGATTAGTTTTTACGTTTAGGTTTCGTTTTCTATTTTTATATTGATTTTTTTGTTTTTCATGCATTAAATTTTGTTTAATTTGTTGTATTTGTTTGTGTTGTATTTTATTTTTTATTTTTTTTGTTGCTCACGTTTTGTTGTGCGGCGTGTAATGAAATTTTAGTTGCGAAAATTGTTAAACACGGCTTCAAATTGTGGCAACAGCCGCGTCCAACTTTGGGCTTGAGTTCGAGTTGTTGCCTTTGTTGTAGTTGTTGTTGTTGTTGTTGTTTTATTTGTTGCTGTTTGTGGTTTCAGTTACTACACCTAAACACCTGTCCAGCGACCTACTCTCGACATAGACTTGTCCAGAAGCAGCAGCAGCAGCATTTGTTGTTGTTGTTGCTGTTGTTGTCTGCCTGCCTGGTAACTTGGTCAACTTGCGCTGCTGACCTTTTTATCTACTTTTTGGCTGCTCGCACTTTCTTTTTGCTGAAAGCGAAACATTTTTATATCTTTCTTTCTTTCTTTTTTTTGTGGCTTGTTGCATAAGCACGATTAGAACAAAGAAGAAGCAGATTCTTGGCCAGCGAATGGGCTTGAAATGAATGTTGGCAGTGCAACTGACCTAGGCCAAAATGTGGGCGTGGCAAAGTGGGTGGGGCGCTTGTGTAGACCAATTTTTTTTAGCTTAAAGCAATGTTGCATAACTGAAAAACTATTTTGTGTGTAAACATTGCAATGCTTGACTTTTACATTTGAGGCATAAACGATTCTGTAATTAAAATATATAAAAAAAAAGAATACTAACACTTAAAATTCTTTTGTTTAAACAATAAAATATGAAACTCAATTGAATAAGTTGAAATACAGTTCGTACGAAGATTAATTTAAAAAGGAGAAGCTCAAATTTCAAAATACTTTTTGCTTAGAGAAAGAAAAATCTAATTTTAGCAAAAACATTAAATTTTATTTTAAATTTGAAAGATAAAAAATCAGTTTCAAGAAATTTAAATGCAACATTTCATAACTTTTTATGTTCTGCAAACAATTCCAATTATAATTCGTATTCTAAAAAAAAACTTGTTTTTAAAATGCAAAAATATATTTTAGCAAAAAATGAATTAAAATATTCATTAATAATACAAAATTAAAGTAATTAAAATATAAATCAATTAATAAATAACCAGTTTAGGAGACGTAACGTTTATGCGAATTATTATTATTATTATTTGTGGATTCTTCACATTTTATGATTCAAAATTGTTTTTTACTCTATTTAGTCGATTATTAAAAGTTCTTAATAATATTCTAGTTATTAAAACTCGTATTTATTGATAAAATAACTAAAATACTTGCTTAATCAACAAGATAATTTGCATTTTGGCCAGGTTTATAAGCACGTGCTTATATATTTTACCAGCTACATTACAGTTTGAGCAGAATTGTGTGCTTAAGCAATGCGCATTGGCGATTACAATTAGTCACAATCATCACAGTTGTGCATTCACTGCATTAGTTGTTGTTGCTTTTGCTGTTGCCGTGTGCTTGGTGTTAATGACCCGACGGCTAAATTATGGCCAATTTGCGCTGAGTGCATGTGCTAGAGCGAGATGGCAGATAAGACATGTGAGTCAACAACAGCTAAAAGCAAACACAGTTGCAGAGCCACTGGCGGAGTGTTAAACGCGAGACATGAATGAAACGAATCGTGCTACAAAGCAGACAAATGCAATAGCACACATGCAAACGCTTATTTGTTTTTGTATATAACCATATAAACATATATTATATATATGTATATACAAATTTGCATTTAAAGCGCCATCCGTTAAAAATAGTCTGCATAAATTGTTGTTTATTTGATTTAATTTATGGCCATTGCCAGCTGCTATTTGGCGACAGACTTTGTGCTGACGTCATGGACTGCAAAGACCCGCCCCCTTCAGCCCACAACCCGTTTTGTTAGCTCAATTCGTCTTGAACAAGTTTGCTGCTTAAGTCTTTTGTATGGCCGCACAGTTGGCGAGTCATTGCCAGTGACTTGCGAACTGTAGACAGATTCATTAAAATTGTGATTTATTTTCGCTGAAATGAGGTCAAATTTCCTTTTAATTTGTCATTAGTAGTGTTTAATTCGTTTTTAATTATTGCGACGAAATTTAAAATTTTGCTCACAGTTTGAAGATTCATGTGCTAAATGTGTTTTTAGTACGGAGTTGGTGTGTGTCATAGCTGAGTTGCTCTGCGGTTGTTGTCTGTGCTGAGCAGCTGATACAGTGGCTGCAAAACATTCTGAATGCGTTTCAAACTGTTAAACAGTTGAATGAAATTGTAGGCTGGTGTAGGGATGTGTTCAGTGCGTGTAAAACTATTGATGGAACAGGTTCTACAGCGCTATTCCAACTGTGAAGGAATGCGTTCCTTTGTTCCAATGCTTCGGAAAACTTGGTTTGCCTTATGAATTTACTCCAGTGGCTGCACAACTGTCGAATATATTGTAATTAAATTAAAATTTTCGTTTATATATATATTGTTGTTTTTGTATTTACAGTCGTACTCCTGGATCCCGTCAGCCCTCGCCCGCTGAAGAGTCACTGCCACGCCCACCCACACTGCTAGATCCGACACATCATGGCGGCTTTCCACAAATGCCGCACTTTAATCACATGCTCATGGATCACGGCCAGGGACACGGCATGGGCGCTGCCGGCGCATTGGGTGGCAACAACTCGGTGGGTGTGGGAGTGGGTGGAGGTGCCGCTGCAGCTTATGCCCATCAGCAGATGGCGGCACAGATGAGTCAATTGCAGCCGCCGATGATGAATGGAGTTGGTGGTGGAATGCCAATGGCCGCACAGGTGAGCAATGGCTTATTATTAGCCAGTTTGACAGCCATTGCAAGTATACATTTCTCTCTCTCTTTCTCTTTCGCTCTCGTGTGTGGCAGTCACCCATGTTGAATCATCAGGGCGCACAGGCAGGCGGACCCAATCACATGGAATCTCCAGGCAATCTTCTACAGCAGCAGCAGCAACAGCAGCAGCAAAATTTTGATGTACAGGTGAGTCTTAAACTTTAACGATGTTTAGTGGTATATGCCAGCAAGAGAGTTACCCTGTAAAAAACGTAAAACAAGGGTATCTCTAACTGTTGAAATAAGTAAAATGGAAAGTTTCAGAAAATCAAAATAGTTCAAATCCCTAGAAAATTGTCTTATAGATGATGTAAGATAAAAAAAATAGATTGTTTGCTTTTCATAAGCTTATTTTTTGGTTTCATTGCCTACTTTTAGGCGCAAGCTGCACAATTTGTTTTGCTATTTTTTTGCAGGGTATCTCATAAACATTTGAGTGCTGTTCCCTTAGCTGCACTTGGAAAAACGAGGTCATGTGTGCCGTTTGTTGTTGTTTTTCTGGGTGTGTGTGTGTGTGTGTATGGGTGTGTATGGGTGTGTGTGGCTTGTGTGTTGTACATTTGAAGTGCCCATTGCAGCTGCTAATTTGCCACATCCGGCTAAAAGCAGCAGCTGCTGTTGCTGCCACATTGCGTTGCAAGTTGATGTCGCCCGAGAGCCATTTCCGGCGTACAAAATCCCCAAAAGAGAAAAACAACAACAGCAACAACAATAATAATAAAAACAACAACAACAGTAGAAGTTCTCGCATGCAATTTATTTCGAAACAAAACGGAAATCGGATTTATTAGCCGCAAAATTGCTTTTAAGCTTGTGGACCGTTCATTTACGCAGTGGCTCTCAAACTAATACTCCTGCCTCACTTTCTCTTCCTCTCACTATCTCTTTCTCTTCTTCCTTTCTTGCCGTAATGTCATTTCTCTTGGCTTTTTATCTTACGGCGTCAAATTGAAAATCAATAAATGTTGTTGCAGCTGCAGTTGCATGTTGCTGTTGCTTATGATGCTGTTGTTGTTGCTGTTGCTGTAGCTGTTGCTGTTGCTGCAGTTGCTGTTGCCAATCTTCCGGTGCGGCCACGCCCACCTCCTTCCCTTGGCTTGCTCGCCCATTGAGCAAATTGACATTTCCACACTTTTAGTCCTTGCTTCTGGCCATGGCTGTTGCTGTTGCTGTTGCTTTTGCTTTTGTTGCTGCCGCTGTTGGCCAATCTGCACTTCCGCTTTTCAACGCACAAACCTTGCCCCTTGTGCCGCAGTTTTTGTGACGCTTTTGTCTTTTAAGTTGCAAGTTGCAAGTTGCTGGCTGCTGGCTGCTGCAACTTTTACGTTGCACTTTCTGCCTTTTGGCCTGCCCTGTGGTTCGCTTCTTGGCTGCCAGTGCCACATGCCACTTGCGCCTCAATGTATGCTACAAAGAGCGCCACAAACAACAACAACAACAACAACAACAATAATAATAAGAAAAGTAGCAACAGGACACAGGCGGCAACTCTGATGTCATTACGCTTAAAGTTTAAAGTTTGCCTTTTTGTCGTGCGGCATGTTGCAAGACTCTTTGCCTCAGGGGCACGCTTGAGGCATGGCATCTTGTGTGCCTGTGTGTGTGTGTGAGTGTGTGTTGCAAACAGTTTGCTGTTGCTGCATGCTCCAATTGAAGCACACACAAGCGTGTTTATAAGTCCAATATTTGAGCGGGTTCCATTGATGTACATATTTGTAATTAGGAAGATATTTAACTAGAAGTTATAATTGGGTTTCTTAAACACAAATTTCTACATTCAAGCAGAGAAAAGTTAAGAACTTAATACTTATTAAAAGTGCATCCGAGTTCTTAATTCTAGATCTCGTTCAATATCAAAATATCGCTTAGATCTAATCGTCATCTGTAAATCTTGTAATGCAAATTCTTCTTAAATTCAGTAAAAGTTTAAATTATCTGTCCTTTAGTTAAGGTTTAAACATTTGTCTGCCAGTTTAATTGATTTATTTATTATAGTTTCGTATAAGTTGCAGCTCCTGGAAGTTGGCTTCCTTTTGATTGTGCATTTTTCTTTGTTGGCTAATGGCAAATATGTTTTTTGGTCATATATTGAAATTTATATTGATGGTCTCTGCAGGTCGTCTGTCTTGGCAACAGTTTGCATTCATTTCCAATTGTCCTGTCTCTCTCACACTTCCTCTCTCTCCCTCCCTCTCCCTTTCTCTGCTTGTCTGGCAGTTGATCTGCGGTTCTGTGTGCTCCACCCGTTGCCTATAAATAATGATTTCTTTGCCATTTGTGTGAGCAGCTGTTCAAGCCAACATGCAGCTTGGCTAAAAGAGTGCCTTCTCTCTCTCTCTTCCTCTCTTTCTATAGCTGCACATGCGGGTATTCCCACAAAATGCATATGTAATGGCATTTGGCCATAAGGAATGTAATTCAAAGAGAAATCTATGTATATATTTCTATAAGTTTATAAACTTGAATATAATCGAACTTAAAGCGAAACTTTTTAAATTTAAGAAGTATACAAATTTACTACAGATTGGAGAGAACTTAAATTAATTTATTATTATTATTTTTATTTTTTTTTTGAGGTGTTGCATCAAAGATCTATCTTATACAACTTAAAAAGTCAAGTACTTTTTATATATTTACCCATTTAAAATATAAGAAATTATTTTTTTCTTTGCTTAAATTTAAATGACAAAGTCTTCCGTTGAGTGGCTTTTCTTATAAGTATATTCACGTACATATATACTTTATATATATATATTTTTTATATTGCATATTGATGTCGAAGTCGTTGCATTGTGTTGCCACACAATGCCGCACGTACTCACCCCGCCACGCCCCTCTTTTAGTACGCCTTCGGCTGCTTCTTTCGCTTTGCATGCAATTCGTCAACTTTTGTGGGGTGTTAATATCGACGACATTAATAAGTAATATGCATGAAATTCGCCAATGAAAAAATATGTAAAGAAAGCGTAAGGGATGAGGGTTGCTGTAGTTGCAGGGTAGCCGTTAAATCGAGGTGCATTATCCATTATCATGAACATATTGTCGCCTATAGACGCCAATTTCAACAAGAATTTTTTTGTTTCTTTTTATTTCACTCTTTATACGTGTTTTATTTATGGCTTACAGTCCTTTATGCTTTGCATTCCCTTCTTCTTCGCACATATGTATATAGTATATATAATAGTGAAATAAAATATAAAAAATGCCTCATGTGGGGTGAGTTTCGTTATCGATGCGGCACAAGTCAGGGCTATAAGGCAAATCAAGGGGAAATTGAAATTGTATTTAAATTTAAAAAAATTGTATTTTTAACTTCTTATAATTATAATTTTCTATAATGTTTTTATAAATGCAATTTAATATTAAAATTATCTTTTAGCTGTTTCTTTTAAACTTTTTAATGCAATTTTCCCGGTTGTTTGCTTTCGGAACTGATCCCCTAACTGCGCCTAACTATCAACTAATCGCTGCAAAGTTTTTTATACTATATATATATAAATGTGTATATATATAAATAAACATGACAGCTTTGGACAAGTTTTCCTTCAGTTCAGGGAAAAACTTTGTTCATTTCGCGGCGTCGAATCTTGCAAAGTGTGAAAATGCAGCCAAGAGGAGACGCCTCCGAAGTTTTCACTCAATAAAAGTAATTATAAATGTGGCTGAGTTTTCCAGGCTAACGAAACTTGGCTGGCTGTATGGCATATGCGATTACTTTTTGCCCATTGACTATGGATAAGCAGGGTATATAGGGGATATAGGTTGTTGCTCGAAGCAATACAATATATTTATTCTTGATCAAGATTGCGTTTCTCATAGACTACCATAGGGTATCTCTTAGTCTTAGTCTACCTTTTCCTCATTCAAGCTTTAATTTTGGCTTTTTCTTTCGATACGCTTCATTTGATAGCGTTTGTGTGTTAATCAGTCAATGGGGATTTTGTTGGACTACGAAAGAAAGAAAGAGAGAGGGGAAATAGGGAGAGGGAGATGCGGAGATGGGGAGAGAGCTTACAGTTTTACGTGGAATTGTCTGTTTTTTGGCGGATTTGCTTTGATCTGAAAGTGGGACTAATTGATTTCATGTTGAAGATTGTTTTTATACCCTCTGTACATAGAAATGGGAGAGTGGGTAAATTGTTTTTTGGTTAATCTGTGTACCAGGCAGAAGGAGGTGTGATTGGCATCATAAATAAAATATATTGCAATTCGGAACAACCAACAGTATGATATGTAGTCTAGGGTATTCCTTAGTCGGGCACATCCGCCTTGAGTTTTCTTACTTACTTAAGCTTAAAATGTTTGCATGTAAGCTGTTAATAAGCGGGTCTTTCGTTCAACTTGGCTAATAGATGAGCTAAGCAAATAGCTAAGTGAAATTCTGAAGGATTTTATAGGAATAAAGTAAAAATGTTGCTGATTGGTCAGCTAAAGTATCTGCTGTAATTTATTAAATTAATAAATTATATCAACTTTGCATTAGCTAAACAAAATTAAAATCAATTATAATATATTTTATCACACGTGTCTTGTGACAAGCACGAAATAAAAAATAATATTTGCATAAAATTTGCATAATACTGAATTTAAATCAATAAAGCGGAGTTCGAGTTGATATTATTTAACAGCTGCTGCGCGTTGTCTTTTGCCATATAAATTTGCAATTAATTAAGCGTTAATTAGCACGCAAATGTGTGCGTAATTAATTATGCATGTTCAGTGGCATGTGGCACGTGGCTCGTGGCACTTGCCACTTGCCACTTGCCACTTGCCAGTTGCCAGTTGCCAGTTGCCACTTGTGCAAATTCAATTGCAGCTATAAAATGCATTCAGCGCGTGTCACAATCAAACGAATTGCTTCTAATACTCAAGCGAATTGATTGCATTATCAGCGCATAAGCTGGCAACGCTGCTGGCAAAAAATAACAGTTCTCAAAAAGAAACTTTAATAAACAAAGTTATATAACTTTCACTTTATTTAAAATTCAATTATATAGAAATATATAAATCAGAAATTTATGTTCATTCGAACAATTAAAAATGAAGTCCCGAGTCAAATGTTAAATTCATAAATGAATAATTTCAATATTTATATAATATATACTTAAAATAATATGAATAAATCTAACGTTATAAATACGAATTGTAAGTTTCAGTTACTTTCTCCAGTTGGCGCTTCCTTTGCAATCACAACAAGTTGGCAACACTTTTCAAACTTTAATTTCATTTGAGGCATTTATTTATTTAATATCCATCCACAATAAATTAATTTAATGGTCAACAAGTTGGCAGTCCCCAAAAATTTGTCATTTTATTATTCACTGCATAAATTGTATAGCAGATGGTTGGCAAGTTTTGCCAATTGGTCGCGTTGCCTAATTAATAGCGACGCCTTTTCGCGTTGCCAACTATTTGCCACCTACTAATTAGCTTTTGGGTTTGGTTTGCACGAAAACTTACTTGAAAGATGACAGAGCTGAAAGCCGTTCAACGAATTACTCTGTATTTTCGCTAATTGGGCTTTATTGGTGGCAAATGTCAAGTGAAGCGCTCTGCACCACATCCAGCCCCTTAGTGGAGGCAGGGGCGTGGCATCTCTCTAACAGCACTTTTGATTATGGTTCACTGATAACAGAAACATTTGTCGCGTTGCCAGGACTTTGAGTTTGGCCCAAAGGCTCGTTCCTTACCAAATTTTGGTCGCGTGTGGGCAGCGAAGCGTAGCCCCCAAAATGCAATTTGTGACTCGACTCACTATATATATATATATGTTTTTATATATATAGTTGTGGTACTTGAGACTTTTGTGGGCGCCTCAAAGCTTGCCATTTTATTTTTGTGGCTTGACTACACTTGAACGCCTACCAGAAGCTGGCAACAATTTCTAATTTATGATGTAGTGAAAGTGGCCAGAAAACTTAAATCGATGCTTAAACTACACGGAGCGAAATTATTAAGCTATTTGTTACCTAACTAAAATATAAATTGTTATAAATTTCAATTAACTAATTCCCAAGTTTTTATTCGAATCAGTTTTGTTATTAATTTAATTGAATAATTTATGTACCATTTATACTAAATAAATTACTGTTAATTTCTTTCTGTGTAGCTTTTAGTATTAAAATTGCTGATATAAGCGATTTATGTGAGATGTTCCATCATTTTCTTAAGAGTGAAACGCAGCAGTTATAAAGTTTATGGTAGAAAATGTGGGAGAAGTTTCTATATGAGTCTATAGAGTTGGCAGCTTTATAGTTTTAATGAACAGTTATAGTCAAAGATTGGACACTACTGAACAGTTATTCAATATTATATGATTATATATAATTTAAAGGGTTGTTCAAGTAGACAACCACTTTAAGTAGATCCTTTGTTCTTTTATAACTTATTTGCAAGTTACTTAACACATTCATTGAGTAAGTTGGCAGCACTCAACACTCAATAGCGCTGCCAACCCGCCGAAGAGTTAGCCAAGTTCTCTGCGTTGGCCATTGCCTACTTATGAGCTAATCAAGCCTTCGCATGGAAAGGAACCCGGCAGCTTAATTTGATTAATTGCGTCATGCGGAGCAGCGTCGTCAAATGATTTCACACCATGGGGGCCAAACGCTGCCTTGAACCCTGCCACCCCCCACCCACTTGTCCTCCGCATGTCTGGCAACGCCTGCCAGCCAGCCAGAGAGCCAGCCAGCTCTCCCCTGGAGTGTGATAAGTGCGGCCCGGAGTGTTGTATTACATGACAACGCCTGGCCATGGAATTTACGACGTAGTTCTTTCTAATTTTTCTATTTAATTAGCACACACACACACACAGAAGTTTTTCGAAGGTTTGGTAAGAGGAGAGGGTGGGGGACACAAAGAAATATCCTGTCAATATGGCAGAGAAAAGAGAACTTCGGTCTGTTGATATTATTGAGGGTTGTTCCATAGACAAATGGGCCGACAGTCTGACAAACTGTTGCCATTTGCTTGCCTGCCGCTTAATGATGTCAGCATGTTAATTAAAGCCAAATTATTTACTAAAGTTACCCAAAAGGCATGAAAAAGGGCCAAAATGACCTCTCCCTGATCGGCCACGCCCCCTACCTAACCACCTTCTTTCTCTCTTTCTCTTTGACGAGGTGTTTAATTGTATTCAGTGTTGGGCCAAATGCTCTTTTAAAGTTCGTAAGTGTTGGCCATATTAAAAGTTTGACTTTCCATGTGAGGGTTAAACTTTGACTGTTGAACTTTGCCGAAGAAGTTAATGGGGTTAAGTGCTGGCTTCATCTGGAATAAGAGTTGATTCTCCGAATAGGATATCCATTAGCATGTTCAGTTTTCTATAATTAAATATTTTCTTTACTCAAGAAACTTTTGGCTTAATTGATTTTTTGTGTGTGAAAGGGATACGATGTATTTCTATATAATGTCCTAAACATATATATTCTTGAGTAATTCAACTTATGCTATGAAACTTTACTTAACCCATAACAATTTCCCATTAATCCCAATTTTCTACCTGACTTAACTAAAAATATTTTTGGGAACCACTTAAGAAAATGCCTTCCTGCGTTTTCCACGCTTTTCTAACTTTCCTTCGACTTATCTGATTAATTTCAATGCTGATCTGTTGTTTATGAAAATGTCTGCACCTAAATATTTATTTTTGTCCCTTCCACTAAAATTCCTTCGGTGCCTTATCCCAAATCTTGAGAATAAGGACTTAGTTCCTACGACTCCTTTGGGTTGCTTGTCAACTTTTGTCTTTTATATTATTTTTTATATATACAACATATATAAACTTATATATATATATATATTTGTTAGTTATTTTTTTCCTGGTTTACAACAAGTTTTTCATTAATAGTTAACAAGCTTCATAATTAAGCGCCCAGACGCAGGAACTTTCTTTTGGTTTTTTCTTCCTTCCTTTGCTGCTTTTCCTATGATTTTCTTGTTGCCTTTCCCTTGGCAATAACTTGACAACTTTTTACTGTAGCTGTCTCTCTTTCTCCACAGCCTAGCATGCTGCTTCTCTATCTCTCTTCTGCTTTTGGCCACTTTCTCAGTCTGTCAATGACTTGGCTCTTGGTTCTTGTTAGCCATTTGTTTGTTTGTTTCGGGTCGGTGTCATGAGATTTTCTTAAGCAGCTGCAAAAGCACGCCGCACCTTTTCCTCATCTACGGACGAGGGAGTTGCCGCATTTGTTGTTGCACATTTTCCGGGCCACTTGACTCGGCGCTTTTCCTTTTGATAAGTTGCGACAGATCTGTCGCAGGAATGAATATTAAAATTATAGAAAAGAATGTACATTTTATATGTACGGAAGCCATTGTCAGTTAGACATAACTTTAAGAAATTCCGGCTCCAAGAGTTGGGTTCAGCACGCTAGATGGCGCCACTGAGCCGTTAATTTAAATTGGCTCATTAGCAAACGGTTAACCGCAACAGCCCAAAGAAAATTGACACACCCCTTGGCGACGCAACAAATTTGTTGCTTTGCTTGAAGTGGGAGGGGGGGACATGTGGGAAAATCCACATCCCCCCTTTTCCTGTTGCTGTGGTAAAATGTAAAGCTGTGTGTAACTCATTTGTTGGTCAGAAAGCTTAACTAAAACTAAAAGCATGTAAAGTACTGACAGAAAAAAGCCACAGGACTTGGCTAAGAAGAGGAATACCCGCTGCACGTGTGTGTGATGTATGGATGTATGTATGTGAGTGGGAGTGTGTGTGTGTGTAAAAAGTGCTTACATGGTTACTTTAAATATGTGTGCTAAAGTTTTTCATTGAATTTTAGATAGCAGCGCAACCCAAGCAAAGATTGCATAACCGCACACACACATACACACACACCATACACACGCACATAGCTAGACAGTTGATAAAATGTTGACAGTTTTGGGTGAGTTGTTGGATTGTTTGTTGGGGTGTATTTTATGCTTCTTGAAAGTTGGCAAAGGCAAAAGTTAAAAGCGTTGCAAAAGTTGACATTTGTTAAGCTGCAAGAAGAAGAAGAAATCAATAGTTGGACTCCTCGAGTGTGAATGGATCCTAATTGTATTTATTTGAGATATGCACTCGAGCCAATGTGGAAAACTCTCACGGAATACACAACAAAATAAATGTCTGGTTTTTTTTTTCTTTTTTTTTTTTTATAGCTTGAGCAAGTTTTTAGAGACGTGTGTATTGTTCTATAATTGCCTTTAGAGAGAGGTTAGGGTTTTGTTTATATGATATATATTTTGTTGCTTTAGAATTAGTTTCGGCTAAATAACAATTCTGTCTTAAAGTTTGCATATAAGTTAAGTTCCTACTCAAGAACTAGTTAAAGAAGGGAAGATAATATTATTTGACTTAAAACGTCGGTATTCTACAACTTTTTCTGTATTTCTTTAGTATATTCGCTTTGTATTTGGTCTCTTCTTATGGTAAAGAATTTTGATAGGTTTTCCAACAAATTGCGCCAAATACACGCACAAAACTCATTCATTGTGTCCAACAATCCAGTTTTGGCCCAGTTTTTCTTCGCGAAATTCAAAACCCTAATCAACATGCGAGCATTACAAAAAATAAAGGCTGAAAATAATGGGTTGGGTTAACAGAAAAAAAAACAATCACGGCAAATGCTAATTGCATACTTTTGTGCGCGACCAGTGCTGCCATATCTGCGCTGAAATCCTCGTTTCCCCCTCTGGCATATTATAAATAATTAATGCCGGCGCCTGGCAATCAACGTCCATTGCATTCAGTTGTCAAGCGACTTCATTTACTGCCGTATTTTTATGTTTGTTGTTGTATTTTTTTTATGTGTGTCGCTTTCGCTACTTCATGTTCAACTGGGCGTGGCTTTGCCCATAAAACCCGGCGACAGGCGGCCATAGATTGCAACGAGGGAACTCCACGCCCCAGCTCCAAAATATATCACTGCCTGATGGTTCAGCTACATTTGACAGCAACCTATCTGCCCCTATATAGAGGGGGTGCCATACGAGGCATACCCTGCACTCTCTCTATCTCGTCGTTTGCCTGTATTCCAGCTGAGTGCATTTAAATAGCGTTGCCATATTCTTCAATGCACCGCTGCACTGGCAACCCTCTCACAGATATATATTATTTATATATATATATAGTTTTTACTCTGCTTTCATGTGACACGCAATCAACTATCGCCAAATTTGTGGGCACACACACTCCATATCGCTATCATATTTCCCCGTCTGCACCCCCCACCCACCTGGCTAACCCCCCCTATCTGTTCTATCTGTTCACCTGGCCAACGTTCACGCCTCTTCATATTTACGCTACATTTAGCCAGAATTTGTGTCTGATAGTTTTTGTTTCGAATGAAAGAACACTTTTCCATCTATAAAAGAATATATAAAAATTTCAGCAGTTGGAAAAGTGATATTTAATGGTTCTTTATGACTGTCGTGCTTGTTCTTCTTGTTGTTGGTTTTTTTTTATGGAAAACAACAGCTATTAATGATCATAATCTAAGCAATTGATAGAGTTTCGAGTCATGGATATGGAACACGCCACAAAAGTTGGAAGCCGAAGTTATTTTCTTTATGGTGGGTGGAAAACCCTTTTGTTTTTGTTTTTGTTTTTTATTGTATTCTTATTCAATAGTTGAGGCGCAACCTTGATTTGGCATTGATTGCTGAAAACACTTTGGAATACAATTTACTGGGTGTTGTTTATTCTCGAGAATACACTTTTTTGATTTGGGGTACGTTGAGTGTGTGGAGAACTTTGCATATTGCATTACTTTTTAAATATTTGAGATATTAAAATCATTCTTAAGTGAGATATTGCAATTTATCCTAACCTAGGTACCAGATCGATTCCTAAATGAGATATAGGAAGAATTCTAATAGAGCAAAAGGCCGAGATATCTATATTATATATCAGAACGATTCGCATATAAGTAATGGAATTACTGTCAAGCAATTTGTATAAACTAAAATAAAAAAATAATTAGGTATTCAGTTACATAAATGTAAGCACTAAATTAGCTAAAAAGAGTAGTTTAAGCCCAGTTAACACTTTATTGATTTTCTATTTTATTTTTCCATGTTGGTTTACTTTGATTTTCTGTTTTGCTTATGCACTTCACTAGCTCTCGTTGTTGTTATTGATGTGCATTTTTTTGTTGCACTTTTGTTACTTTTTGTCTTTTGTTTTAATTCAATTTGTTTATAAACACGTTGCGCTTCATTGAGGCGTGAAAAGCTGGCGCAATGTTTGTAAATTAGCCAATGCGCTTGCATAATCAAAAAAATACAATAAAAAAAATCAATTCAAGCACAAACGTAATGCAAAAGTTGTTAACCAGTTAGTTTCCTTTGTTTTTGCTTAAATTAGTTTTTTATTTTTTTTTTATATTTGTTAGTTTTACATAAGCGTTAATTAAAACTGTGAATTTTTGCGCCTCGAGGCCAACAAATAGCCAAGTTTTGGGCTGTATTCAAGGACTTGGCAATTAATTTGGCTAGATTTTAAGAAGCTTTTGTTGTCAGTCTCTGTTAACAGGAGAATAATCATCATTAGCTGCGCTTGTGACATGCTTTTGTGTATGTGTAACTGTGTGTGTGTGTGTGTGGTCCTTCAAAGTGCATTTGAGAGGCGGCTTTGCTAATTTTCGCGATTCAAAATGGCAGCCACATAATTGTGGTGATTAGAAGAAGCTGTGACATCTTTTCAGCAGCATGTTATGCATCTCATTATTATGGTGGGGGTGCGTACCCACGCCCCCTCCCCCTCCTCCTCGCCACACCCTCTTCATTTCGTATTAACCCCTTAAGCCTGGCTGTCAACCATTTGTGTTGAATGCCTTCTAGGCTATACATTTCGCACAATGAGAGCTCATTAAATAAGAGCACGCGCTGCTATTCATGATACCCTACACTGAGAGCATTGCAATTTTGCAGGAGAAAGTGGGGTAGATAAGAGAACTATCTGTATTTATGTTCTACAGACCATAAATTATATATATCTTAAGTAAAAAGCTGTTCTATATATTGATAGATTGCATAGAGTAGAGTATATGATATTCTCTATCTCTTACCATCCATTTCTTGTATGACACATATCTTCATTCACAAAGCATTTCACATTCTCCATTCTGTATCATTCCTTTCTTATAAGCTAAAGCATTTTCCTTACTAAATGGCTGCGCCTTCTGTTCGTTTCATCCTTTGTTTCATACAAATGCTTTTCGCTGTTCCTCGGTCCTTTGTGTGTGTGCATAGGTTTATTCCTGAGTGCCTGAGAAACTGATGCATCAAGACTTCACATGTAGCTGCCATTTGACTGTCTATCATTGTGCGCCACTTGCGTGCCCTTCTCTGCGATTCTCAGTTTGATGTTGTCGTTTCCATGATTGATGTTTGTCAATCATAGATTATGTGGTTGGTATTTTTCTATTGTTTTGGCTTCCTTTCGTTGGAAGCCTTTCGAGTATTTCTAATTAGGCTGAGAGTTGCCACAGCTCAAGGCTGGCTGTCAGCCGGCGTTGCCATCTGTTGCCACAAATTGACATTTAGCTCGAACTGCTTCACTAAAATATGCAGTTAAATTGTAAAGTTTATATTGAGAAACATGATTGATAGCTTGTGAAGAGTTGGAAAAACAAATAGAGATCAGCTTTTCCTTTGAAATAGTGTCAGAAAAGAGAAATCTTTAATCGTTGTTGTCAGCTTCATTAACATTTAATCCTTGCATATCTCACATGCTGTCTCTCTCTGTGCTCTTTTCACACTTGACACCTGCCCGTAAAGGTGTGCTGTGTTAATGTTTTTTTTATTTGTGCTTGCTTTACGACATAATTACATTTTAATTCCCACAGACAAGAAGAGCAAATAACACGACAGCAACAGCAACAACAACAACAACAAGAACTTCTCTCTGCAATAATAATACAAACTTTGTCAAACTTTTTAAACATACACACACACACAGTCACATACAGTTGTACACCGCGAGAAAATCTGCATGAATTATAATTATATTTTTCATTAAAATTCACCTTGAGTTTGCACAAGTTTCAAGTTTTTGGTCGAGATTTGATGGCGAGACCCGCAAAACTTGCGGCATTGTGTCGCCATCTAGCGGCGGCGACGGCGGCGGGTGGCTGCTTGATTTACTTATTTTTGATCACCTTCAGCAATTTTAATGAGCTGCAATTCAAATGTAAAGGAACAAAAATTTCGTCGTGTATATTAATTGAATTTTGAGGCTTTTAATTAAGACGAAGATGAAAAAACATTCAATTCAATGAGCTCTGCGACACGGACTAAAAGCGAACAACCAGATTCAACGGTGGGCAATATGGGGAGGGGGAGGGGGTTTATGGAGAGAGAGATAGAGAGACTAGGAGTACTGGATTGCTGAGTGAATAGGTACGGCTACAGGTGAGGCATGAAACTGGAGAACGACACGAGAAAGTTTTGCAAAACTACAAATTTAATTTAACTTTGATATTCTTTGTTCTCCAGTGGCTGCCATCATATCATTTCGAACTTTTAAGTTGAGCATCATCATCATAATGATAATGATTATTATGCTGATGACGATGTTGGTTGTTGCATTTGCCTGTTTTAGCTCATGATTACGCATTGCTTTACTACTCACTCGTTCTCTTTATCTACCCTTTTCTTTTGATGCACTATATTGTATTCTATTTTTTTTTTTCATCTTTGTTTTTTTTTTTTGGTACAAGTTTATCTTTGAAAAGTTTGCTTCGAGTTTTGTTTGCGTTTGTCATCGCTTTCATTTGATTTCTCGATTTTTATTTTTATACCTTTTTGGGCGCAAATTTGGTTGTATTTTGAATAAAAAAAATAAAAAAATTTGCTGCTGTTCTCTTTTGTTCTGCAAAGTTTTCCATTTTCAAATTTAATTGCGTACTAAATATATTTAAAATTTAGATTATATTATTGGTCTTAAAATGGTTCTTAACTTGAGATATTTGAAGCTATATCAGGGAATGTTTCTCTTTTCTGTGTCTGCTAAAGATGCCAAACGTTTACGAATATTGCACAAAGGAGGAATTAAGAAGCACTCTTCAACTCTAACTTTTCATTAGCTTGAAAGTCCACAAAACAAAAAAATAACATACACAAAAATTAGTATCAAAACCCCTTTTTAAATAGCTTGGTAAGCGTTTGTCTAAAGCTTTGCCGGCAAAGTTTGAAAACCTTTGGAAAATCACAGGCCACAAAACTTTTGCCACAGGCCACGCAGCTCATTTGAACTCCTTTTGGAGGCGGGCGTGGCAGCTTTTCTATTTGCGGAAAATGCAGCCAAACACCAACAAGTTGTTTTTCCATTTTGTTTATTTTGAACACCTTTTGGCCACAAAAACCAACTTGGCCCAGACGAAAGTTATTGTAGAAAAACTCTGGCATAATTTGCAATTAAATTAAGTTCGTGTGTAGCTAAACAATAAATAAATGCATTTATTATTATCATAAATGAATTTAAATTGAATTTTGTTTGTGTGCGTGCATCATTTTCCACACATTTTCCAATACTTTTTTTTTTTTTTTTTTGTATGGGATGAAATGTCCCTTACTTCGCTGGCTTTCTTCAATATATTAATATTATGCACATGTTTCATTTATGAAATGCTAACGCTGCAACATTATGCAACAAATTGCAAATTCGCCTTCCCCTTTGCAAGATACTTTCTGAATTTAGAGTTGGGATAGCTACAAAGTTTGTCATTTTATCCTTTAGAATGGGAAAAACAGCTAAAGGAGCATACAAATTAGCCAAGTGTAAAGCTTTGAGCATCTGCTTATAATACAAAAAAGGCTTCAATGTGAGGATAAGCCTGGGAAATACGTTATATGTGTAATTATAAATTTGACTTTATTATTCCGTTTATTATTTACCCCAGTAATTTATTTTTTATTCAATTTTTGATGCAATGGGCCGTTTAATGCATTTACCTTTGACACTGGCTAACGATCATATTTTGTCTTCACAAAGTGTACTTGCATGAGTGTACATAATGTCCATGTGTGTGTGTGTGTGTGTCGATGCAAGTGTGTTGGTGTGCTTCGTGAAGCTGCAATAATGCCCTTTAATAATTCTCATTCGTTTGGAAAATAACTGCACAAAGCCTTGGACATTCGTTTACTACCTTTCTCTTTCTCTCATTCCCATTCACTGTCTCTATCTCTCTCACTCGCTGTGTCTATTTCTCCCTCTCTTTCATTCTTTTTGTTGACGCCCTGTTGCTGCTATTATTCTTGTTTCGCTTTTTTTTATGTTATTGCTGCTCCCTTTGAGCCTTCGCTCTGTTTGCCTCAACTCCGCCCCCTCTCCCGCTTTTCCGTCCATCGATACTGACCGCCCAATTCATGTCGAACATGAAAATTTGTGTAGCATGTTTTGCATTTTCCTTTTGTTGCTGTTGCTGCTGCTGATGTTGTTGTTGTTGTTGTAATTGTTGTTCCTTTTTGACACTTTATTTCGCTGGCGCTTTTAATCAGTTTCAGCTTTTAGTTTCCTCTTTCGTGTCGCTTGTTTTCCCGTGTTTTCCTTGGTTTTTCACTGAAACACAGTTTTTTTCTTTTCACCTCTCGCGGCTCGATTAATCGGAAGGCTTATAACTAGGCTTATCTTAACTATATAAATTTATATACGTAACTATGTGTTGATATATTAAACTAATTATTATTCTTACGCCTTTTTTATTTCAGGTAAGCTAAAGAAAATTGTGTATCCCCATAGTTAAACTAAAGGGTATGTTTATTGTTTAATGTTATAAATTTTTTACATTGCTCAACGTTTACTTTTTTACCTTTTTACATAATTTGTATTCGGAATTCGTATTTTGAAATCTGATTCAAATATAATAATAATAATAAATATAAATTTAGAAGCTTACGTCCCTTTCCAAATCAATTTTATATAAGTTCATTAGCCACGGTCCATTAAAGTGAGAGGAAAACTTAACTCTAGATAATTTTAATTATTTTTTTTATATTTATTCTATTTTTTAGCTAAAACACATGCCACAAAGTCAACAAAATTGAATTACGAAGCCAATTTGCGCAGTCTCTGCTCTATTATAGAAATGTGTGAGTGTGTGGGGGTGTGTTTGTGTTTGTTTGCGCTACAAAGTATGCAACAGTTTTTTTTATACTTGTGCAACGGCACATTTCCCAACAGAGGCAAAGCTAATTAAGTTAGGCAACAAAGGAGTGGGCTAAATGCTTGCCAAAGGATAGGCAGTACACAAGAGCAGCAACAACAACAGCAACAACCAGAACAAGTGCAACAACAATAATTGCAACATAATAAACGGAATATTTTCAGGCACGCTTGCGTCCCACCAGGCGAATTCGTAATATGATTTACAGCACATCAGAATGTGATTATCAGCAGATGCACACACATGTATATATATATATATATATATATTTGTATGTATATGTGTCCATACATCATGTGCATATGTGTATACCCTAGATACGGTTGAAGAGTATCAGCTATAAGGAGCTACCTCCTTGCGCCTGCACATTTGCTACTTTGTGGCATGTCCAGCAAGCGAGTGCAACCTGTCTTAATTCAATTTTCATGGAGCACAATGCCAAGTGCTGCCTCATAAGGTGAAGAGGGGTGGGAGAGGGTGTGGGTGGCTCGTAGACCTGTGTCGAATGGGAGGCAATGCAGCAGCTAAGTGAAAACATAATTAATTGAATTAAATTTTCTATTTGCTGCCCATTGCCTTGAAATGAAATGCTTGCCTGCTTAAATACCCTGTAAGTGAACATCTATGTAGGGTGTATTGCATTTTAGGTTATTGGGTATTATTTAATGTGGACATGTAGCATACAAACAGGCCACACTTGCAATGCCTGCATATAGATCATTGTAATAGGGTATTTTCTTATTAGAAGCTTTCAATCTGTTAGCTTTAAGACGTTGCCTGTCATTTAGCAAATAAATTAATGGTAGAAGGGCAGATTACAGGGTATTTTCATAGCCATATCAGCTATTTATAGCTTTAATTGGCAATCGAGGTGTTTGTTTGTTTGCTTAGCTTGGAAACCACTAAAATACAGTTCGATTACAATTTGACAATACCATCTTTCTCCCTGTCTCATTCTCCGTCCCCCTCCGTCTACCACTCCCTCTCTCTGCCCTGACCCTTGAGGCAATATGCTATTGATTTATATGTCGCTCTGTCTCTCGCATTGGCCACAAATTAACTGGCATTTTGGCAAATTTTCCAGCTGACTTGGCAATTATGCAATTAGGTGCAAATGGCAGACCAAAGCACTGGAGACAAAGAAGGCCACTTAGAAGAAACATTCTCCTCCTACACAGGATTCACCGCAATTGCAGCAGCCGTCGCAGCAGCAGGTGTAACAGGGAGGGGAAATCTATTCGCAAGCAACTTGTTGCAAGGCATGATTCAACAGTAGAGTTGCCGTACAAATGCCTTTTGTAGAGTTGTTACCCCTTCAGCTTAGCCAGTTAAGGAGTAAAGAGCGAAGAGAGTGTGTGAGAGAGTGACAGCGCGCATGCTCTCCAAAGAGAGCGCAGTTTATAAGAGTTGAGCAACGGTAAATGGAAGCCGGGTGTTGTCATTTGTGCATGACGTAACGTGTTTAAAAATACATTTTAAACCCCATTAAAAAAAAAACAATCGTAGGCGGCATAAATTTTTAGCTAACGAGTTAGTTTTTATTATTGATGTTTTTAATATTGTATTTAAAGTTATTTAAAATTTTCTTACTAAAAGTAAACAATTTGTTACTTTCAATTCAACAGTTAAATTCTACACTACGCAGTTAGCTGTTTCCTTTGTAGACTTTCTCGATAACTGTTGCTCTTTTGTGCACACTCTTGACTCTCTTAATTTACTTCATCGCTCTCTTTGCTTAAGGTCTACAACAATTGGTCTCAAAGTATGGCATAAAAAATGACGCTTTCGTTTTCAGCTTTTGTCAACGACTTTGCTGCTGAAAAAATGCTTTTTATATATAAATATATATATATGAGAGTGTAATATTATCCTAGCTTTGTCAAGCAGTCATTCAGTAAGTCAATCAAGCAGCTCGCCAAGCGTAAAACATTTTTTTAATTTTCAAATTGATGGTGGGGAAAACTTCGAGGACATGATGTGGCGTATTTCATTGTAAAGCATTTTTTTCACAAATTGTGAACTTAAGAAATGCCTCTGTGTTGAATTGACATGCTTGACCTATCGACAACAGTTAAAAATATGAACTTCATCCAGCTTAAACTGAGCTTATTTTAACTATGATTAACGATTATCATTACGGTTAATCGATAATAATTATGATGGCCTATCGATAACATTTATAAAATGATATTTCATAAATACTTGCTTTATTCAATTTCAATCTAAGCGTGTTATCGGTCACTTGATACTGGGCTAATCGATAAACAACAAAATATACTACAATTAAAATTGGAATATTCAACATACACTGGAAAAGCAAACTAACAATATGTTGGTTGTGGTATTAGGCTTAGAAAATTGCTATTTAACAAACCAAATTTCCTGAACAGTTATTGGGCTTAAGCATGAAGCCCACTTATCGAAATATCGCCTCAATATTGGCCAAAGAAATCAAAAAGAACAAATAGAAGCCAAAGTCGAAACCAAAGAAATGCTCGCAGGGAAGTTCAGTGGCCAAATAAAATCATGATAAATCAACAGAAAATGTCTGGGAATGGGGCACAAATATAAACAAAAATGCGAATAGAAACCGCAAGCGGCCAAAATGATTAAAAAAACATGCCGCAAAATGAAAATGAAGGAAAAACTCGCTGTGAAGGCAGCAAAAAGCAAAGGCAAACAGGAAAAGCGACATTTGCTTTTGTTACAACATTTTGCCAAGCCTCAAGCGACGTTTTTTTTTTTACCCCAAACGGAGAAGACTACTAGGTAAAGATGCCGAAAGATATGCCAAAGTCCTTGCTCTTTCACTCTAGCTTTGCCTCTCTCTCTCGCTTCTTCTATCTCTTTCTTTTGCTCTGGAGGAAAACGCGCTGCAATTTGCGGACAAGCGAGCAATTTGTAAATGTAAACAATGACGAGTCAAGTGGTCGCTCGGTCGTTCGAGTGGGGAATGGAGCGAGGACTATCGGGAGGAAGCCAACAAACAAGGACTGTTGGGCTACCGATAAGGAAACACCAGCCATCCGCTCAAGATGTCCTCCGTTTCAATCTGTTTCGCAAAACTGTGAACTGTGGGGAAAGTGAAAAGCGTTCGCGCTACAGAAAAGAAAAGTTAAACGAAGAAACGATTAAAAATTCAATTGAGTGGTAAACAAAAAGCAAGAGAGAAAGAAAAAAGACCTCAAAGATAGAATAAAGAAGAAAGAAACCTCTTCAAATGCAGGAAACGTTCGAATTGTGAACCACTCTGTTAGAAAATTTGTTAAATTGTAATCGAACCGTTGAATGTCGCGACGTCTTCAGAATTTCCTTCTATGTTTTTTTCCCCCTTGCCCACTTGTTTACTTTTCTCAGCTTTTCATTTTGTCGTTTGCTTTGTTTCATTCATGCCTTTGGCTTGGGCCGTCAATTGTATAAATTCATCTGGCCTCAAGTGTCCCTCGCTTAGTGCTTTATTTCATTTCATTTTCATTTTCATTATGATTTCCATTGCTCGGGGGTTGCCACACTGTCAGAGACATATTGTGTGGCAGTATATTGCACTAGGCAAAGGACTCGGGCATTAAATGAAGTGTTTGCATTGATTTCATATTTGATTTTTATTTAATGTGCGAGAAATTGAATGCTTGAATGTGTAATAAATGATATGGGGGTCAAATAACTGGGGGAAGAAATGCTGAAAAGAGCAGATAGTAAATGTTAAAGAGGGGAAAAATAATATGTGAGATAATGCAATGATAGATGGATATAAAAACAGGTTGATAGATCGATTTACTACATATAAATGGAGTATAGATTGATATTGTTTAGAATCTATTCTATTATTAATATAGTCTTAACTATAGATAGGTATTTGAAAATGTACACTATTATTTTATGTGTTGCAAATTTAGTTAGTGATTATAAATGCTCTCTCTTGTAGAGTATTAACAGATATTGCGACTCTTTCTGCATTATTTCATTTCGTCAGCTGTCAAGAGCTGATGCTACAGTTTTCCCAACACCTATCTGCAACTGAAGCTGGATGAAATTTCTACAATTGCACCGCAATTTTCCGCCACCCACCCCTGCATTCTACCCTCTGCTCAATCAAGCACTGACTGCTTAACAATCAATCAAATTGTCTTTATAAAGAAAGCAGCTTCCGTTCCTCAGACTTCAGACTATTGAGACGTGTGTCTGCCTGTCTTTTATATATTTCGAGCTGCGAGCTTTTTATATTTTACCTGTACACAACAGCAAGTGCTTCGACCCACATAAAACCTCTTCAGTGTACCGTGCTCCTCTTCTTCTTTTTATTATTCGCTGCGTAAGTTAACGTGTCTCTGGAGCTGTGCAACATTAAAACATTTTCTATCATTTCCGCCTTTTGTGCTGCGTTTATCGTCGCGAACTTCTTGTGCAATTTTAATTCTATTTCGAATACCGACTACAACTCGCTCTACCCCTATTGAGCAACCCCCTCTTCATTCCCTTTCCCTTTCCCTTTGTTGGAGCTCAAGAGGAAGTCAGCGGTATGTAGGAAACAGGAAATGCCAGGCGAAGTAGAAGAGTGTGAGAGAATAGCTTTTAAATGCATTGAGTACATAGAACGGGAATGGAAATTTGAAAAGTCGTTGCATATAGATGAAATATGTGAGAGAGAAGAAAAAAGAGGGGGCTTAGAGAGGGAAGTGTTGAAAGGGAGTCAAAGGAAATGCCAATGGACCACGTTTCAGTTAGTGCTTAATTGAGTTCCCATTATGTGGCTCTCGGATTCCTTCGAGAGTTGATGGAAGTAGGTGCAATAAACAGCAGGCACTTCAAATCTGTGTGAGTGTGGGTGTGTGTGTAGTTGTAGGTGTGTGGTATTATCTAACTTGATTTGCAATCCGTCTTTTGGTTTGTGATAATATCTTTAGTGGTGCTCAAATAGCTCAATCAGTTGCAGCCCAAATGAAATTCCAGAGTTGCACGAATACAATTTTTCAAATAGCTACCAGCTATGACACTCGCTAAGCCAAAATACATAGTTATAGATTTAGGTATGCAACATTTTCAGATGTTTTAAATCTACGTTTTGCAGCGGAATGTTAAATTATGTATTCTAATATGAATATGAAACTCATGCGATTTTCAAGTGCCTTCATCTGCGTGTCGTAGCAGCCTGCTATGATTTGTAGATAAATATGAATACGACACACATATGTGAAGCGTATCATATCAAAGACATTCCATATATGAAAGCATTTCCAAAGGGTTGGTCGGGAGGGGGAGGAGGCAAATAAGTAGCTTAAGCATCCTTTGAACTCTTAACACTCGCTACGCCGTCGAACTTCATATAAAACTTAACATTTATGGCACCTGCAGCTGCTGAAACCTGCGGCAGGCAGCAGTAAGCGTAGAGGCGAGAGAGTGGAAAGGAGAAAGGGACAGGGAAAGGGGAGGGAGAATAAGGACAAATATAGAAGGTAGGATCCACGTTAACCTTCAATCTTTTGAGCGGCAGTCAGAGCTCGAAAGATGAGGTTTAGGAAAGAGATAGAGCTAGAAAGGGAAGGCGAGAGAATGGAAGCAGCAGTAGCATCAGTTGCTGTCTTGTGGCCATTGCTCATACGCAACGTGTGCCGAGTGGCATTTGTGCAAGTGTTTGTGTGTGCGTGTGTTGTGTGTTGAGTGTTGTGCGCGCCGCATTATGAGGCAGCACTCGTAATATAAATGTTTATATTCTTGTATTGCGGTTATTATTAAAAACTTTTACAGCCGCACACACAGCGAGCGCCAAATGTACAACTTTTACAGCAATATCTTTAGTGTGCGAGTGTGTGTGTGTGTGTGTGAGAGTTGGAAGTTTAAGTTTGTTTGCAGCACTTAAGTGGGCGTGGTATATATAACCGTTGGGGTAGGGCTGGGGCCAGAAGATGTTGCAAAACAAGCAAAGCCAAAGCAACTTTTTATGGCAGCTAAGCAAAGCCGAACGTTGCACTATTAAAAAGTTTATCTCAAATAAAAAAAATGTTGTTTCATTCAATGGTAAAATCCGATTTATTAAAATCCCATACTCCAACATGAAGGTCGCAGTCGAAGCACCTGTCACAGGCTTGAAATTGAGTTGCAATTTCATTTCTAAAGCATACATAAGCAAACATTTTTCATATTTCTAATACCCTGTAATCAGTGAAAAGAAGGCGAAAGATGGGTTCAATGCAGGTGAACCTTAGATTAGGTTTTTGTTAGTGCTATAAATCGATCAATATAGAGTTGAAAGTTGATAAAAGTTTCCCACATCTTATCCTGATGAATGTGATACCAATTTGTAATTAGATACACAGTATCTTCTTTACTTTTAATCATGAAATTTTCTTTCTAATTTCCATTAAGGTTTCCATTTCTTGGTTTCACCTGTTTTGTAACTCTCCCATTTAAAGGCTTTGCAGAAAAGCCAATAGCTCTTAAATTAAAAGGCATTTAAGTCTTTTGGCTACGTTTCGATTTCGTATTTGTTTGCCTAATAGACCATGCGTTAAGACGTTTTAATGGATTTCTGCTGCTGCTCTCGATTAAGTTTCACTTTCGCTAGCTGTCATGGTAATATTTGACTCGCATCGTCTATGATTAGCACCTCGAGGGGGGTTCCGCTCTACATGATTTAGACAATAGTTAATGAGTTGTACAACACCACAAAAGCCTTTCACAGATGACACGTGCAGCAACTTCGAACAATTCCTTAAACTTGATTCATCGATATACCCTAACCCTTGGAGTCTGTAGAAATATGAATTGAATAGTTTAGTTAATAGCGATAACTTAAAAAGTTAATCGATTATTTATTTGTTACACTTCATCGATAGCATGCAGTTATAGGCTACATAACTAACCATAATTTGTGTAAATATTTGCTATCGATATGTTTGTTATATTAAAGTATCTTAAAGAGTATCTCAGCTGCGACTTGCCAAGCAGCATTTGCTTCACGCTTGCTTCTTGTCTTGATAATATCTTAATCTTTTGAATGAAAGGCTTTCAGGGACTCAGACACATGCACACACACACGCAGACACACCATTTTAGCTAGAATATGAGTGTGGCAACTATTCAGTTAGCACATCCTCTCAGTGACTATTGTTGTTTAATCCTTTTGTATAAAGTTGTGCTTACGACTCATTATTGTTTGCGGCCCTGTCTGAATGTCTGTCTGTCTTTTCGGTCTTGGTAACCCTTTGGCTGCCCCGCCCCCTTTCTAGCCGCCTTATTTGAGTTAACACATTTCGTAGCTACAGTTCCTGTTGTTGTTTTTCCGCTTCTGTGTGTGTGTGTGTGTGTGTGTGGTGGAAAAGTTTTTGGTTTTTCGGGGTAAAATCTTCATAGCAAAGTTTTCCATGTGATTTTCGTGTTGTTGCCTTTTTTGGCACTCGCTCGACTGCGTGCCCGAAGAGTAAACTTTAACGGGAATCTGCTTTTGTTTTCAATTTTACGCTTTAATTACCTTGATGAATATATACAGCGACAATGAAGTAGATGCAGGTGTGCTGGCCGGGGAGGGGGTTGCAGGACATTGCCTCGATTACAATTCATTGATTGGCAATTTTTGTATTGTTTAATAAACTGCAGCCGTTTGGTTTATTAAAAAGTTAAAACACAAGAAAACGAGAATAAAAAATGAACTGCTGATATAATTAATAATTTAATAATATATCGTCTGTGTTTGTGTGTGTGTGTGTGTGTGTGTGTGTGAGTGTCTGTGCATGTAAATGTATCATATTGGACTTTCAATTTAATTAACATTGAATTTATATTTTATGAGCTGATGAATAAATGAAGCGGCATATTGATTATGTTATGAAAATTGTTAAGCGGACTAAAGTGTAAAAATGTCTGACATATATTTTGTATATAAATTACATAATATTTGTTTATCCCTTGGGCACAATAAAAGTTCAAATTCTTAGTTACATTTACAAGCATATCAAATGTGCATAAAAGTTGTTTTTTAAAGCCTGCGGGGAATTCATATAAACCAGAATAATAGCCAATTACGAGCTTACATACTTGTTCATATGAATAATTAAACTAAATCATTTCGAGCTAGTTCCAACATTAATATTGACTTTAATTATATTTAATATAGACTAAAGTAGTTCTTTAGTGTATCAACATACCAGTTCTTTATCTCTGATTTTCAGACAGCTTCCGTTCAATTTTCCAATCAACTTTTTAAGTAGACTTTCCACACCTTTTTTTTCTTTTTGCATGTCATATTAAATTATGATTTCGATTATTGAAAAGCGCGATGAAGCCGGCAAATTATTATTGAATTTATTTAATTAATATTGTAATGAGATTTTGCAACTTGACAGTGGACAAAATTTAAATAAATTGTATGAATATTAATTTGTATTATTATATATGTATTATTAAATATTATTATAATCGACAGATTTTCAAACAAAAATATTGCTTATTTATTAAATTCTTAAATTCAGAATTAATTTTCTTTATAAGCTGGATTTAATTTTCTCTTGGTAATGCTTCTACATCTTCTTCTTCTTCTTCTATTGTCACTTGGCTGACAGTTATATTGTGTGAGTGTGCCACGCCCCTGCCCTTTTGTATGTTGACATTTTTATGATTGATTGATTTCGGTTTTTGTCATCAATTATGAATTACATTTTCCACGCTTGACAAGCATTTGTTCCCAGCTTCCCCTTCTATCCCTCTCTTCCTCTTTCTCCACATAATTATTTTAATGAAATTTTGACATTTTATTCGGTTAGCTTCCATTCTGATATATTGCATAAATTGCACTTTATACAGGTGAAATGTGATATATATGTATATTTAATTATTGATACGTGCATTCATTGAATTTATATAAAATTCATTTGTTTTCATTTCAACAACTACTGAAGCGTATTTAAATAATTATTTCTGTGCATTACATAGGTCGGAAAACCAAATAGATTAAGAGGTTAAAGGTGAAATGCTGCAATGCTTATTATTTTACCTATCTGTTCTGTGTGTGTGTGGGTGTGTGTGGGTGTGCGTGTGTACCTGCATATTTAATTGGCCTTAAATGATTTTATGATTTAAGAGTTCTTCGAATTAGGGCTTTGCGCATGACTGAGATTTAATTGTTATTAAAATGCATCGTGTTTGAATCATTAAACCTACTAAAGGATTTTCTTACGATTTGCTAAACAAGACTGTGGTTAAATCTATTATTTATATACTTTGCAGCCTTTAGCTTAGTTATTAAATATTTATTAGTATTTTACTATATTTCTAAAATGAATTATAAATGCGTTCCGTAATGTTTGATGCATAGAAGCAGACTTATTAAATATTATAATTAGAATGTGATATAGTTGAAAACTATGAACTTTTACTAACAAGGCTTAAGCTTTGATAATAAAACATAAATACTAGAATGGGACTCGAACCCAAATCAAGGTTCTACAACTTTTGAGCTATTCTAAAGTCAATTCATTTATTTTTATGACACCCACGCCTTGTCTTAGTCTAAAATATCTCAAATACAGAAGCTAAGGCATTGCTCATCATCTGGCTGACCGTTCGACTCTCTGACTGTCAGCCAGTTGGCTAAAAATTCGTCATTTCAATGTTGGTCAGATTTTCGAGGGGGATTGGGAAGTAGAATCGCGAGGTTTTGGCCCGCCAGATTGTCTGTTCGAGCACCTGTTTGGCTCTTTCCACCAATAATAATAAAACGCATAGCTAAAAATGTAATTAAAATGATTTTTCCTTGTTTTTCTTTGCATTGCGAGCGCTTTTTTTTAGTTTCGTTCATTTGTGTGTGTTTTTTCATCTCTGTTTTTCTTTCGCTCAGCCGCTGGCATTTTCCGCAGAAAATTGCTTCAAATGTTGTTACGTGTGTCTAATTAGCTGCCGTTCATGCTAATGATGTTCATCATCATTATGATACCTCATAATCATATATATAAAAAAATGTATATAGTATATATCTGTCTGATGATGACGGTGATTTTCCTTTTGTTGTTGTCAATTTGGAAATTCGCTTCGTATTTGCTAGCGGTGAAAATTTTCGTTGCACGATTAAATTTAATTTTAATTATTTCTGTATGTGTGGAAAGAGCAAAAGAACGAAACAGACAGACAGAGACAGAGAGAGAGGGAGATAGTGCTTGAGAATTTGCTCATTTGGAAAATATGTTAATAAAATTTGATGGCTCAAGGTTATGTCTAACAACAACAAAAACACACATATAAATATATGCATATACGTATATAAATGAGTGGATATTAAGGAGCAGACAGCTTTAGCTAATATTATTCATACGAGTTTAACGGTGAATTATTATACATATAAATAAACATTTTAGCTTGCATAGAAATTAAAATTGCATTTATTTATATTGCAGCTAAGTTTTAAGTAAATATTAGAATTTTATTTGGATGTACTAAAATACTGAAATGGTCTGCTCTAGTGTATATCAAAAAGTTAACAAATATTTATTTTCTTGTAGCATACCTTTCCACAAAACGAAATTATCCACTGTACTTGTTAATCAATGCGCATTTCTAAACAAATAAACTTTGGGATTAGTTTATACGAAATTTGCAGTTGAAAGTTTTAGAAACAAAGTTTTGTATTTTGAGTATACTTTTTAATTTTATATTTAACTAATTGTATTTATGTTAAAGGAGTTCACATACATACCCACAAACACACACACACACACACACTCGCATTTATGTATGCATCGATATGTCGTGCTTGGTTTCGAAACTTGGCATTGTGAACATTTCATGTCAAAACTGCAAACCCACAAAAGCCTTCAAAACAACATTTGATCGACCACTCAAAAGGACCCAACATACCCAGCCTTTGGCAGCACCTGCCGTTCCCCAACCCACTCTACTGCCACGCCCCCTCCCTAGTCGGTCCTTCGCTTATATATGACACTTGTTATTGTTGGTTTGGGTCAAAGGCAGCTGCTGTTGAATTTTTGGTTGGTTTGGTTGGCATCTACATCATCAACATCATCATTCATCATTATCATCATCATCAGCATTGTGACAATCATAATCATCGTTATGAGCATTCAATATACGCAAGCATGATTGCGCAACACTACACACACATACGCAATCGCAAAATAATTGATCCCATTGTGCATGCATTGTGGCTGCGTTGACAGCCCCAGCTCGAGGGGTTTGAAGGGGGGTGGGGTTGAGCTTAGGGATATGGATTGTGAAAGGTGTAGAGAGGGGGTGGGGGTTGATGCCAGGGCCAGGGCCATGGGCTGAAATGTGACTGAAGCCTCACTCAAACGCTCTGCCACTGACAGTTGCACTCATGTCCTTTGCCCAAACGCAGCTCCTGCGCCTCGTTATTGTCATTCGGCATCTTTTCCAAATTGGCTTTTGTGGACAGCAGCAGAAGCAGCAGCAGAAGCAGTAGCAGCAGCAGGCGCCGCCATTGAGTAGGCGTGGCACACATACACACTGACGCAATTTATGAGCGCTAACCGAAAAATCTAATGACTGACGTGCTTGTTGCTGACGTTTTTATTGATTTGTCAAGTGTGGGCCCAAAGACAAAACCTTTTTAAATCCCCAAATTTTAGCTGCAGTTCGTTGACTCAATGCAAACAACAACAACAACAACAGAAAGAAAATGGTACCCAAAGCGCTCGTTGAAATCCATAAAAATTACATTTACAAAAGGCCAAGTCTGTAAGCCAGACTAAAAATAATAAAATATAAATTCAACCTGTGCAAAAAGGGTTTATTTTTTCCTGTTTAGTTCCCTCAGCTGTGAGCTGTTGCACACATTCAGACGCCTCGATAAGCCCGCTTGCCAAAAATGTATCAATTGCTTGTGCATTGGGCGATACCCTGTAAATTTGTAATACGGTTTGTGAAACGTGAACAGTATGCATTGAGAAATGAAGCCGATTCTTTCTTATCTCTGATTGAACTGAAGGACTTTAGTTCGAAATGGTAGTTAGGTATATACCCTATAAAATTGTAGTGAGTATCAGATTTTGATTATCTATCTATGATTTGCATGATTTCTGTTTATCATAGTTTGACACAAGCTTAGACTCTTTTACAGGGTATCTCTAGGTGCTAGTCTACGTCTATTGTGTATGATGCGACTTTAATAGCCCGCATTTAGTGTCTAGCAGCTATGCCTGCTGCATCTGCATTTTATTAGCTGCCTCCGAGTCCATCTAAGCGCCTTTTATTTTTTGTCTGTCTGCTGTCTGCTGCTTAGGCGTAACTGTTACCCTTTTTCATTGTCTGGCCAAGAGACGCAGCTGCACTTGACTTGGTTTAATCTGCGCTCAGAGCATCGATAGAATTGTACAATACAATTGCGAACATGTGTTGTGTCTGAGTGCAGATAAAGGCAGCATTAAGCAAATATAATTGTATTATATAATGTAGTCAAAGGGTTGGCAGGTATGTAATATAAAAGAGAAGTAGCTGGTAGTAGGAGAAGTAGCAGATGAAAGCCAAAATAGTAGTAGTAGTAGTAGTGGATGCAGTGGAAGAGGAGAATCAGTATACAGTATATTTCAAATAGTATTAAAGGGTATCTTAAAGTCGAAACACACCACAGTATAAATTACAAAAGTGTAAAAACTGATTAAAATTAACACTCAAGTTAATCACAATGGAATACAATGAACTTCAGTTCGTCGATGGCCTCTTCAGCGTTCTACAAAGTTTGTAAAGGCAACCCTATAAAGTAATTGCATAAACCGAAACAAAAACAGAAATATAAAAGCGCTATTCAACTCATCAAAAATGCATAAATGTCAGCGCATAATAAAAATAAAGAGTAAAAAACGAAGCCAAATAAAAAAGGAGCGAAATATTGTTATATATACGGCTGCTCAATAATTCAGCGAACACCTCGCTCGCACTCTCGATTGGGCGACGCATTACAACACTGCGCTACAAAAGTGAGGACGAAAAATCTTTCAATAAAACAATTTACTCAATTGGCTCAATGACTCGACTCGAACCCCGCCTCCTTTCCATCTTCTCCACAGCACAAAGGACAAAATCTATTTAGTTGTGTGGCTGGTTCGTGGTATTACAGTTGCAGCAGCAGCAGAAGCCCACGGGAGTGCCTGGGAGAGAGGCGGAGGGGGCGTGGCAGTGTTAGTGCGCGGCTGAGTTGCAATTTTTATCGTTACACATTTTTATGTTCAACTCTCTTTCACACACCAACTTGCGTTTATACTCTATACCTACCTAATGCGTACACCCTGTTGAAATTGGCTTAAAAGGGTATATTAGTATTCGCAAAATGGAAAGTTAAGCATATTGGTGCAAAAATTATAAATTAATGCTTCAAATTGAAATTCGTTGCTGTGTTCGGGGTATCTCCTAGTCGTGCACACCCGAATAGAGGATTCTATTTTGTTTTTTTCTTTCTATTATTTGTTTCACTCTTTTTTTTTTCTTTTTTCAATTTTGCAAATATTTTCTAGAGCTTTTTTATGCTTTTTTCTACCTGGTCTCTGCTGGCGTCGCGTTGCATGTTGTATTGTGTCGTCGTTTGGCGCCACTGTGCGGGGTGGCATGTCCTTGTTGCTTGCACCACTTTCATATTCCCCCTCCCCCGCCGCCCTCACGCGTCTCGTCCCGCCCACTCGCTGTGTGGACTGTATCAATTTAGCGCATGTCGTCATAGCAGCCATTGATGCATAAATAATGGAGATGGGCGGTGGAAAAAAACTGTAAGGGGCCGAGGGGTTGGGGGAAAGGGCGTGGGCGGACATTTGTTGGACTAGCTTTAACTGTCAGTCAGACTGGCGCGTTGCGCTGTTTGTTCACAGCACTCTGTCTCGCTCTAACGCTAATGCGCCATCTCTTTTACACTTGGCCATTTCGCACTCTTTCGTGTGGCATTCATGTCCCTTGTGTCTGCTTCTAACTGAATTTGTAGGTATATATTTGTTTTGTGCAGTGTAACATTCATTCTACTCTTTGTGCCTTTCTTTCGCACTCCTTTCATTCTGTCTCTTTCTCTTTCTCTGCGCTTTGTGCGCGCTCAGCCATTCACAATTGTCGCTTTATTTGCTATTCAAAACTATTTTCATCGATTGTCGAGACGCCTTACTTAAAAAACAAACACACTCACAGACACACAAACTTTTGTTATGCATGACTAAATTTCAGTTGAAAGACAATAAAAAAAAAAAAATATAGTAAAATAGTGCATGGCAGAAAAAGAAAGCTCAAATATGTTTTTTGTTTGTTATCGATTTGGCGTGCAATTTATCTTTAATCGGGTTATCGAACTCGCATTACAATAATACATTTATAATTAGCTCAATTTCGTTTTAATATGTTGTAGTTTGTCTGCCTTAAACTGATCGATAATTATTTGTTCCGTGTATCTATTTTAAGTTGAAATGTAATTGTGGAGTTATTATGCAGGAACCCAAACTAATTATTTACAGATATACTATTTATTATTGTTTACTAGTTGTTTAAGCATATCTTGTATACGGATATAACTGTCTGGTAGTTATCGATAACAGTTGACAACTGCAATTTACCTTTTGTGGGGCTATTGAACTTGCAATATAATAATATATTTATAAATAGCACATGTGTAATTTACTATAGTATATAATTTAGTAATCGATTATTGGTTTAGATTATAAGATTATTCATCTTAAATGCTGAGAGCTATCGATAACGCTTTCGAGTGTCACCTGCTGAATTTCCGGTCTTAAAGCCCAGCAAAGAAACTGCTTGGCAGTCCACACTACGTATACGTGATGTTTTTTTTTTTGTTGTTGCGTCCTGGTTGGAGGAAGCAGCGACGCGTGGCTAAAACTGAGCCGCTTTCCACATTTTGACAACCCATTCTCCGCTGTGCACACATTTCGACCCCACCTGATGGCGTTCCGTGAGCCGCTTCGATAATGGAAGTAGCCAAAAGGTGCAGCCAAACGATAGGCAATCCAGTCGGCTCAAAAGACCCAATTAAACTGGCTGCCGCACAGAGCCTCGCATTGTGTGTTGAGCCAAGCTGCAGCTGCAGCTGCAACGGCAGCAACAACAGCAGTAGCAGCAGCAGCAGCAGCAGAAGCAGCAGCTGCTGTCCATGTAGATTCAGCCGTGGCAGCATTCAGTTTTCTGCCTGCCACATTTAGCCAATTAAATTTGCCATCAAGTTTACTTAGGCGTATATCGAATAGGTGCCAAAACCTATTAGCAAAAGGCAAAACTTAATTATGAATCGAGTGTGCAGGCAAAATACATTTTTGCCTTCTACTACGTGCTTGAACTTGTGCTTTAGCATTTTCATTAGTCAGAATACCACGCCCGAACACTAATAATAATAATAGTAGAAGCAACCAGACTCTATTTTAGCCGCACCCTCCGAAACAATTACCACAAATAATCGAAGGATATTTTTGTTGAATATTTTTGTATGTGTGCGTTCTGTGAATTGTGGTATATTTTGTTAAGGCAAACAAAGTTGTAATTCCCAAAAATAGTTGTTAAGGAAAAGCAGTTATCGATAAGTAAGTTATCGAAGTTTAGTATATTTTTTTAGAGCTTGGTCGAATTCTAAATTTATAATCTCACAAATAAACAGGAATCGATTCTTATGGAGAACAAAGAAAATTTGGTATAAATTCAAGTTTAAAATATATAAATCTAAAAATATCTTTAACATTATTTAATAGCCCTTTTAATGAAGATAAACATATTGAATAGCCGCAGTCTATATTGGCACTAAAAATTTTTATGCGACCTATCGATAAATGGAGATGATTTTCTACTAATCAAAATTGCAAACATGAAAGTCAGCACTAAAAAGTTGATGAGCACAGCTCGCTATTAACGCACTTATCGGCTACTTTAAACGCTTTGAGAATCGCAACGAAGGGCACTTGCGCTTGTCATAAACAAGCCAAAGTGATAAACTTTATCGATAGCCACTTTTCGATTATCCTTCAGCTGCCATGTGTAAGCATAAAGAGAGAGAGAGGGGATGAGGGGGGGCATGATGCTCAAGTCAAGAGGATTGCCGATTGCCAGTGGCACTTAATAAAACGTTGCTTTAACTGAACAACTGCAATGACAATAAATATTGAAATAAAGAAGCAAACCACAAACATACACACACACACACATACACAAAGCTCACATATACACATGGCACACACTTGGGGAATTGTTTTACAAATGTGCAAATGTTGTAGCCAATTAATTATTATAAATCCGGTTTACCAACTGGCCAAAAACTCTGAAGTGGCATTTGAGAAACATTGGAAAGCATAAGGAAAATTGTGCTTGTTAAAGAAAATTGCCAAAGTGCAAGTAAACAAATGTGGTGTATGGGTCTCTAAGTGTATGTGTGTGTATTTCATATTTGATTATATGAATATATACATATACATATGTGTATATACTTACATAGTTGTGCAGATATTTACTCGCCGAACAGCTGCCAAGTAGCAAGTGTTATATTTGCACTAGCAAAAGCTCTGCTGCACTTCCTTGAAGGAGCAGTGAAAGGATTTAATACTTCTCTCTCTTACTCGCTGCATGTGTGTGTCTGTATGTGTGTTTAACTTGTCCTTTACTTTTAATAAACAATCTAAATTTACTGTAAATAATTGTTTGGGATTTGTTTGTGAATTTATTATGCAACTCTTGCTTGGAAAGCAACTTCTTCTTATCGTCTTCTTCTACGTTTGCATTTTATTTACTGTCTTTTATCTGTGTTGCAATCTGAATCGGAGAATTTCAATAAATTTCACTTCATTCTCTATTTTATTTTTTTTAGTTTTTTTGTTGTTTCTTTTCTCTGTTACAACTTTTGATTGGCTGAGCCAAAGAAAATTGCAAATTTTGCTTGAAAAGTACATGAAATAAATTTCAACTGACAAACTGAACAAAAATAAACATTATTTAAGAATTGTCAACACGGCCTCGTAGAAAGGAGTTAATAAAAATGTTGGGTTGCAATTTTATTTAAATTGTTTATTTATTTATATTGTAAAATAAATTAATATTAATCATAAGATATATATATTAGCCGATACAAACATATATTTAAAATTATAAGGGATATTCCCTATGTATTTATGCTATATTTATTCCCTCTAGAGATTTAGTTATGGTTTTCCTCCAAAGATATTTAGAAACATTTTTCATAGAAAACGCAGAATTATGTAACATCAAGGTATACATTTTTTTGAACTTAAAATTTCTGCTATACGTTCAGAACTATTTTGTCGAGTCTAGTGGGCAGTGAGTAAATAAAGAAGAAGCAGCCATCGATTTAATGGCCTGGAGACAACTTTTGCTTTGTTGCTGATGGATGCAACAAAAGCCAAAAACGAACATTTTTTGTCGACCAAAAATTTGTCGACTCTTTTTGGTTTACTTTCATGCCTGTGTGTGTGTGTATGTGGTTGCGTTTCTGTGTTGTTGGTAAAACTCTTAATTAAATTGAATTGTTTGCAATTGTGTTTGTTAGACAGACGGCCAGACAACAACAACAACAACAACAACAGCACGAAAGTGCCACAAAAGTGACGCGAGTTTCTATATTCCAGACTTTTAAGTGACTAAAAAATTGGTTTGTTATGCTATGAAAGAGGGAGACAGAAAGAGAGCTAAGGCAGTTGCGCTATACCCTGTACAAATTTGATATGTTAAAAGTAAGCAGAGCTACGTTTGAAATATATATAAATACGTCGAATGGAGCTTTGGTAAAAAAAAGTGTTATAAATGTAGCTTATAATGCAAATCTAATAATAAATTATACCCTGTAATAATGAGGGATGCTGTAAATATACCCTATTCAAGCTCTTCCTCATTATCAAGACTGCTTTTTGGATTATTATTAACTTTCATATATCTACAAGGCTGCGCTTTATTCGTATCATTAAAAAAATTACAATTAAAAAAATTACTAAAAAATTGTAATTCCTTTAATTAAACAATTGTGATTTTTTTAATAGGGTTGCATTTTGAATTGTTGGATTGATCTTTTGATATTTCGTGGGTTTTTGCATGCGACGCAATTGTATCAAAATTGTCCACTTTGTCCTGCTTTTGTCAACTTTTGCGACTTCTGTTTGCCACTTGACTTTGGCCACAAAATGCTTTGTTGTGTTTATGCCAAAGTTTGTTTTGGTAACTGAACCGCAGGGGACGTTACGAGGTTACGGTTGCAAAGGTTAGGGGTTAGGCGGGGTCTCAAAGCAATTATCATGGCTCAACCGGAGGAAACTGTCAGCGAAACGCTGAGGCCGGGATTAGAACTCGTAATCCCCTTCAGACATCTTTGGACAGTTTGACAGAAGACAGAAGACAGAACAGGAAGCGGAATAGGAATAGGAAGAGGAAGAGAGGCTGGCAAGGAAACCGAAATCTCGCGAAAAATAAAACCGCAACAAACTACGGAAAATTCGGATGAGATTACTTTGCAGAAGGGGGGTGTGAAAAACGGGGGTTTTAGTTTTCTTTGTGTGTTCGTGGTTTAGACCTTGTCTAAGCCTTTGCCAACAAAGAGGCGAAAGAAGAAAACCGGCCCGGCCAGAGAAATTCGGTATAGTTTATGTTTTTTTTCTGTTTTTTTTTTCTTTCTTGTTGTTGTTGCTTTTGATAAATCATGGCACCCCTTTTTGTGTGCTGGCGCACGCCACTGTCGGCTTTCTTTAACGGCTTTCATGGAACTGACAAAATCCGCTTTTCTATTGTGTCGCCGTGCGGTCGCATAAATTAGCGTAACTTTAATCTGATTTTAATTGTGGGTGGGGCTGTGGAGGTGGCGCTCTCCGTTGTTTTGTCGTAGCTTAGACCGTGGACTGCCTCCGCTGCCACGCCCACTCGACTGCCTGCCCCTGTTGTGAAATATTAATGACAAGCCAGCAAAACAAGCCAAACAGACAGGCATAAAAAGCCAACTGGTTGCAAAATGGCTAAAAGGCTAAAATGGTCGCAGCTCATCCTCTGCTTCTTTCCTATCTCCTTTCACCCCTATCTCTCTCACTCTCTTCCTCTCTTTCTCTACTTTCTGGCTTATCTGTGGCCTAAGCAAACGAGTCAGTGACTATGTTTGTCCTTCTCCGCATTCAGTGTTATTTATTTATTTGCTTTTCCAGTTTTCAAAAAGTGCAATTTACGTTTTTTAATTTCATTTCATGTTTCATTTGTTTTACGGTCTGTTCTATTTGTACAGCCAGTCGAAATTTGTTGTTACTTGTAATTTATATGCACGAAAAGTTAACAATATATTTACATAGAAGTAATAAAATGTGAGTGTTATAGCTGAGAGCTATGTCAAATTTATAGATTACGACGATTTTTAAAGATTTTTCTGATCTCTTTAAGAAGGAATGAAACTTAATTAAGTAGAAATTTCTCCATATGAGATCCATAACAGTCAGGTATAGCACTCTTGTTATTAGTTTCGTATCACTCAGCTTTAAATTTGATAACTTTTAATTTATGGCTCATATTTTACGCACACTTCGAACCATCTCATCGATGACCTTTTATTGTTCGCAAAATATTTCAATATATATCCTCAGCTTCAGATGCAGCAGGCAAAAACAAACGAGAAAGGAAGAAAGCGGCACATGCTGCGTATGCGTAATGAAAAGCACATGGCAATGAATTAACAGTCGGCCAATGTGAAGGGGTGAGTGAGAAAGAGGGGATGGTGGAAGGGGGTACAGTCTGTGGTGCTATGTGATAGCCGGAATGAAGCCAGCTGTGGCATGCAACTATCTGCGTGTTTAAAGGCGAAATTTTTGTCGAAATAAAACCATAAAATGCTTGAAATGCCAAGCGAAAAATAGTTTTGACTCCCAGCCAGAGTGAAAGAGAAGGAGAGTGGAAGAGAGGGGAGTGTGAGTGGGATAGCAGGATGGCTGACTGGATGGCGTATGCGTTGTCAGCAAAGCGATGCCTGTGCCAGCATTCCTCGCAAACTTTGCCGCCTGCTGCGCTTGCCACGCCCACCTCCATCGAACGCGCCTCCCTTTTTGGGGTATCATAGTCAAACACAATGCGATGGCATGCGCAATTTTCATAGCCGTAATGACGATCAACGCTGCTCTGTGTAAGTGTGTGTGTGTGTACGTGAGTGTATGCGTGTGTATCTGGCTGTGTGTGTTATCAAAGCGCAAACAATGTCCTGCAAAGTAGCAGGATGTGCATATGTCTCTCTATCCTGTATGTGTGTGTGTGTGTGTGTGTGTGTGTGTGTGTGTGAGGCAGTTGTACGGCGTAAATGTTGCTGCTTTTGTATGCGCACCGTCGTGCGGAAGTGTTGATAAACCTCACAAAAAAAAAAAAAGAAAAACCTGATGGAAAAAAAACATTCTAAATGAGCTTCACTCCCCGTTGGCTGCATAGAAAAGTTTTCCTTTTTGGGCAGGTCTTCCGGCTATTTGTCAAGTGCGGACAGTTTTCGATGTCAGGCTTTTAGGGGGCAGCAGCTTGTTAGTCGGACAGGTGCGAAAGAAAAACAAACAGTAACAGAAGTGGAAATGAGGCAAGTTATGTAATTAGGTAATTATTGTGAAGTGGACGAAATGTTTGAGCTCTTGAGACTTGGAAAACAAAATAAGAGAGAAATTCTGTATAAGCGTGCTTCACTAATTGGGCAAATATTTATGCTAAATTACTAATCGATAAAATATCGATTAATTAAGAGCTCGATTCTATTAATATGGTTTTGTTCTTATGGATATACATACATATACTCCATATCTGAACTCTAGTTTATATATTCAAGCAGTTCATGTCGTATATCGCATATTTTAAGTTTCTCTCTCAAAATATGCAACTTGTAAATTTGCTTGAAATATTTCTGTTTGTTTTTTTTTTTTGCTCGTATTTAACCAAAAAATTGTTTAAATATTTAAGCTGCGAACAGTGGAAGCCGCAGCTGAAATTGTGTAGTTCTGCACTTGACACAGTTACGCCCACTTCCGCCCAGTTCTGGAAGAGTTGTAGGGTCCGTGCTCTATAAACTATACGAAACAACACACACACACACACACACACACACACGCACATACATACAATTTTGTACACTATCAGGAGAAACTTTTCAGTGCTTGCATATTTTCAATTTCTCTCGCTCTATGACAAAAGTTTTCCACACCAAGGACAAGTGTCCTCCTTGTCGTCCAAGTAGCAACCTTTATGTCGGGCTGTGTGTAGGTGTCTGTGTGTTTGTGCGTATTTTATTATGATATATGGTCAATGGGCACTCAAGAGAAAGACTGAGACAGAGACAGTAAGAGAGAGAGAGAGAGGGAGAGATGAACACGGCTAGTCGGGAACTTTTGCCTACCTATTGTCAAAGTGTGTGCAATATTCGAGTATGAAATGCATTTCCTTTATTTATTTCTTCTTTCTATTTGTTTGCCAGTGGATTTTACACTATTTTCCATGTGTCCCCGCCTCTTCTCTTATACAGTTTTTTTTTTCTGTTCATATTTTGCGTAAACAATACTTCAAGGCTTCAGTGTGTATCCTTCGATGGGATGTGGGTTACAAAAGTGGGCTGCAAAACAATTGCCATAGGTCAAGCGTCAGCATTTATGATATACATTGACAGTGAATATATATGTATATATGTATGTGTCACCAGCCAGACTCACAGCGAGAAAAACTCAATATTTATTTTTTTCTTCAGAAATTTGCCAAATTTGAGAAATATATTTTATTTATTGTATGTGAAAAGTGTTGCAATTAGAGATGAAATATTCTAAATAATATTTTGTTGCGTGCACTTTAGAAATCGAAATTTAAATTGTTATTTAATTTAACTAATAGATAAATCACACTTGAATTAAAGCAAAAATTCTAAACAAAAATCGTTGCGAAACTTTTTGTATGGACGATCGATCAATACATTTTTCTAATATTATTAAAATTGTATTAAATCTTTTTTTAAGAGTTTACCAACTTACTTTTATTCGTGCTCTCATACTAGACATTTCTGGAAAAACTTTCAGGTTATCCTTTCAATGCATTTAAATGTGTTGAATTTAAAGTGTTTCGTCCGGCGCAATATGCAACAATAATTTGAGTGTATCTAAAAGAATGGCTTGCCACATTGCGTTGACTGCTGTCTAATGCATCATGCACACACACACACACACACACATGTAGAGGGAGAAATGCATGCATGTATGTGTGGCACCCACATTTTTCTTCATCATAACTGTCAAAAACCGACAAAAACCCATGGCACACAATTACAAAACATAAACAGAAAAGTTGTAATCACAGCTGTCCAATCCGACGAGAATCCAAAACTCCCCTCCTCCGGAACATACACACGCATATACACACACACACTCACGCACACACACACATGTGGACACACACACTCCTTGCTGGCAATGACGTCTGTTGGGGGATAATCAGAAAACTGCCAGAGCCAAGCAAAACGAATGATGACGAACAAGAAGAACCGCATAGAAATGACAACCGGAGCTGGCGACGCACTGCATCATCATCCAGTGTTACGCATTTTATTTCATGCTTTCCGGGCCAAACAGACGTTGCCCGTCATTCCAGACTTCGTCATCGTTCTTCTCATCATCATCATCATCATTTTGTTGGGCAAAATCTCATCAACGTCAGTTGGTGGCTTGGCCGTCAGTTTTGTTAGCCAGCTTTTATAGTTTGTTGCCATATTGTGAATGCACTCATTCGTTTTAATTGTTTAAAATGTCAACTGAAATTTAGTTCTAATTGTAAGTTGTGTGAATTACTCTGAAAACAACAGTCGATGGAATCTACAATAGACATTATCTGTGTGTAGAGATTGCAGTAAATCGTGAATGATTTATTTAACTAAACTACAACTGAACAACAGATTAAAGCTTTAATGCAATGTAGAATGACAAGCTAGTAAAGTTTAGTTTATAAATATTATGGATTTTAAGATCTTATAAGTTTTAAGAATTCCTTCGAATATGTTGTATTAATTACTTTATTAGACAACACTTGAAAATATGTTAGTTTACTTGCCTTTAAAGTGTTTTTCAACACTGCAGTCACTGTAATTACAATCTTATGGATATATCAATATTAATTTGAGAATTGATATGGAATTGTCTTTGGTCAAGTGCAGTGTTGTAAAGGCCTGCCGCATTTTAAATTGTTCATGAGTTTGTGAGTGGGTGACGATGACAGCGATAGTCATCATCATTACAACAACAACAACAACAACAACAAGAATTTCGTCGACCGCATGTGACACACAAAAGTAATTTCACTTAATTGTCGCAAATAGACGCAAGAATTTGTAATTTTGCTGCTGTTGTTGTTGTACACAATGCACTTGAGACCAGTAGCAGCAACAACAACAACAACAACAACCCCCTCTTGTTAAGGCACACCCCTGTGCGCTGCACACAGGGGGGCGTGGCGGTAGAAGGGGGGCGTGAATGTGATTAGTGGCTCACATTTTGCGAGGCTTGGCCCAATTTCATGGCATTTAATTAGCATTTTGTAATACATTCGTAATACCCACGAGTATTTTGACTCGCCGCTGCCGTTGTTGTTGTTGTTGCAGTTGTTGTTGCAGTTGTACTTTTAATTTTAATTAAATTGTTCAGTTGCCGTCCAGTGTGATGGACTGCATGACAAAACGTCGCTGAGTGTGGGTTTATTTTTTATGCTTTCGGTTTACTTTTATATGCAAATGCCCTTCAGGCTAATCGTTTGGGGCCATGGGAGCCCAACCCCCCAATATGCATATATATATATATATATATGCATATAGGGATATATATATATATATAGGGACTACTGCGATTACACGAGTGTTCGACTTTAGAAAACTTTGAGCTCGCTTTCTAGGTTTGTTTGATAAAAGTAAGAATTTGAACTGCTTTAACTCCACTGCTACTTGAATTAGGTGTAAATTATAAATTCTTAAGTATTCTGTACTGTGCCGCTCTTATATATTATTATCTCATTCTCTCTTGCATCAAGTCTCTCACAAGAGAACATTTTACTTTGTCATTCCGCTTTGTCTATCATTCGTAAAGTTTTTCGTTCTCATTGTGAAGTCTAAACTTTTGTTTACAGACTAAATTACACAATAGCAATAATTATGAAAGGTATATCAGATGCTTTAACAGTTCTTCAAGAGCCAGTGTTTATGATAGCTTCAATTATAGGGTATTTGCCACTCAATAGCATCGGGCGGGCTCTTTAATCATGCCTCAAGCGATGGATGACAAGCAATTAAGAGAGTATCTGAAGTGTGTTGTATGATTGTTTAGTTGTCGTTCCTTTTCTACTTCATTTGTATGCCTTAACACCTGCCCCACCTTTGTGGAACACGTGGTAAATATCGCAGTTAAGTACCGCATTTCAACACCTTCTACAATGAGACCCATTTTGTTGGCTATCTGAACATGCAACATGCTTAACCCATTTCTGTGGCAGCAACAAAATGCGGGAGGCGCGTCCTGTGCAATTGATGGGCCCCCAGATGATGACCAGGTTAAAAAGAAAGAGGAAGAGTGGGAGTTACCTCTAGATATATGCGTATAAATAATGACTCGAGCGTTGAGTTGATGATGACTGTGCGGCTTTTCTAGTTGCCCCATGTGGCAGCAACAGGAACACATAGCGTTTATAAACGACCTGCTCTCACCCTCGATTACTCCCCCTCTTCTTCCTCTTTCTTACTCATTCTTTCTTGCCATTTAATTGCCACAAATTAATTAAATTAATGAATTGTTTGCCATTGCATTTTTATGCCACAGCCCTCTGGCATTTGCTGCTACTCATTTCTAATACAAAATCAGTCTGTGGGCGTGGCAGCTGCCATCCTCCCTCCCCCACTCCAAATGACAAATGATACGCAATTGCAGTGATAATGTTATATTTATTTATTCCTCTCATTTATTGCTGTCCCCGAGGAGGAGGACTTCGAAAAACAATACCCTGGATTCACAGCTGGAAAATTAATTTTGTATTGCGTAAACATGAAATGAAATGCATGAGCTGCATATATATAGTATACATATCTGTATATGTTTTACTGTCTTTTATGTAGCTTATAAATTTGTGGAGAGCTATAAAATACGAAATGTTCGGTTTTCAGTTTCCATTGATGAGGTTCGCCTCATCGCTCATCCGCAATAATGCGAATTTTATGACACTTTCATTAAACAAAAGGCAAATTGCGATCGAACACGATAAACGTTGCACTTAAGGGTGAAATTTGAGCATGTATATTTATATATAGCTACTTTAATGCCCGATATAATATCATTGAATGGAAGTTTTGCTACAGCATAAACTGCTGCTGTGCTGAAACTTGTAACAACGCTTTTTGATGTGCTTTAACAATGCTGCCCATTTGTTATAACTATTAAAAAAAAAAATAAATATCAGTTTTGGCAATAAAATATAAAGCAAGTGCTAAAGGCTTGACTTCCAAAGTTAAACAGATCTATGTATCTATGTGTGTCGTATATCTCTTAGTCCTAACTTATATTTCATCAAATAATCAGACGCATTAAAAAAAAAGGACCAATCCATTTAAAATAGCTCGTAGTTCATCTACAATAACCATTTGTAATCCTACCATATAAAATAACCATAGATCAAAGATTTTTTTTGAATATTTAAAAATTCGTTTATTTCCGCTATAAATCAAATATATGGAAAAAGGAGACCACAACAAACACAGCCGACAAACAAGCGGGTCAGCCAGCTCTTAAATCTCTACTACCATTCTCTTCCTTTTGTTGTAAACGCGGCGTTGCCACTTGTTGCGGCACGTTGACGCCATCTGGCGGCCATAATAAACGTTTGCAAACGAACATGAGAAAATTTCTTGTTCGCTAAAACAATAAATGTCATATGGCTGACACATCAACACTTTATGTGTCGCCTTGCCATATGCCACGCCCACACCACACACAGCGCACAGCCTCCAGAGGGACAAGTTTATAACTGCCTCACACACACACACACACACAAACATACACACAGCTTTACAAATGAGAATCTTGCACGCTTTTAATTTCGCCAGAAAGTATGCAGCAAATGTTTGGCAAGAGAGCAGGAGTGAGAGAGAGAAAGGCGGGGGAAGTCTCTCGGAGTTTTGTGTGTCACATTTTTATGAGCGAAAGCAAAATGAAATAAAAATTATTGCCAAAAACGAAAATAAAGGATGAGCCGTCCGACACATAAACAAAGCGTCAGAGGCAGAGGCAGAAGCTTCAGGGGCAAGCACTCCCTCGCCCCCTTAGCTTGACTTGTGCGATACCCTGTTTTCCCTCCCCTCTTATGACTGTGCTGCATGTGCTCGTCACTCACTTGGAATTTTTGCGTAATTTATATTTTGGCTGCTGTGCTTAGTGGAGTGACGTCAGAGTTTGGGGTTCGAGTTGGGATTCCTTCTGGTGCCTGTTTCTGATTCTGTGGGTCGGTCTCTCCCACTCTCTCTCTCTCTCTCTCTCTTTCTCTCTCCCCCTTTTCTCTGCTGTTTCTCCTCCACTCTGGATTTGTGCTTTGTAGTTTATGGCTTCAATTTGGCCAAATGAGTCGTTAATTTTGACTTTTCATGTGACACCCGCAACCCAACCCTCGTCCAGAGGACACATTGCTTGGAAGGGAGGCCAAGGATCCTGACCAGAGCGATGTAGGAAGAAGAAGAAGAAGCAGCAGAAGAAGACCCTTCGCTGAGTTAGTTTCCCAGCCACTTTTATTGTAATTTTGTGGCCTTTAATTGAATTTTATTAGCATTTGTACTTATTATTTGCTCTCGCTTTCCCTCGCTATGCACACTTAAGCGTATATTTTATTTACCAGGGAAATTTCAGGGGTTCAGGTTCGGGTATCCGGTGTCCTTTATAAGGGGGCGACAGAGTCCTCGGCCCCTTTGTGTGTGCTAATAGAATATGCTATTTGTTTTGGATGAGCAATTTCGCTGTGGGCTCGACACTAGATGAGAAAGGAATCCATGGAATTGTATTTAGTAATTACTATGATTATTTAAGTGCTGCTCCTCCAAATATTCCAAATATCCCAAATATTTTATTATAACTAACCTTTCTCTTACGTCTTTTATCTCTTTACAGGTAAGCGATTGTGTATGGAAATTTAAGTATCTGAGCCAAACGAACCGTGAAATAGCTGCAAAGTATGGGTAAGAAATACGCTTAGCCGTCTTAATCTCATCGATTTGTCGAGCTGTCATAATGTTTATATAGAAGGTCAATAATATTTAAGAGAAAGGGAATGCTTAACTTTATTATCCCAAAGCAAATTGCTTATTAACTTGTCCATTTGTTAATTATATAATTTTTTTGTGATCGTAGTGGCAACTCTGCTGTACAAAATGTTGTTATCTATCCTGAAATTCTCTGGCAACTCTTGATTAAAACAATAGTTGTTAGCATTTAGAAACTCGGAACTGGCAACTCTGCACAATCCATTCTAGTATTGCAAAACATTTTGAACGAACTTTAAATTTAAATTTAAAGCAAACAACTTTAACATAAGTTTTAAAATCTTTACTATAAAATATCAAAACGTAACAATTTGTGTATTAAAAACTAAGTTTGAGTTGAGAATTCGGCTCCGACTGAAGACCGCGTCCTAAAAGATAGGTTATCTATAAATCTTACGACTACAAGCGAAATCTTTTCGCTCTGATGCGATTCTTGCGTTTCTTGCGAGTTGTCAACTTGACATAGCGAACTTTTCCGGGACTTCCCGTAGTACTCGAAATCTGGGCGCTTGGTCGTCTTGGACGAGGTCTCGATCGAGTGGGCGTGGCTTTCGTAGGTCGCCCATAGCCATTGGTGGGCATGGCCTGCCAAGCAGAGTTGCCATTTTCATTATACATGCTGCCAGTGTTGTCGTATTCATTGTACATGCTCTCTGGATGGCCAGTGTTGCCGTACCCGTTGTGCATGCCGTCGGGATGGCCAGTGTTGCCATATCCGTTATACATGCTGCCATAGTATTGCGCATAGGGGTTGCCACCCACCTCATTGAGAAAGTCATCCACACTGGGCACCGAACTAAGTGCATTATTTTGTCCGCTAAACGCTGCTGCGCTGTCTTCCTCTTCATCTTCGCCGAGATCCGCCCAAGACTTGGCTGCATGCATGTAGTGTTCGTCGGGCTCCTCCGCCTCGGCATAGCCAGCGTCTGGCGCCTCCTCCTGGTAGTCATCGAACTGCTCCTCGCTGTTGGACAACAGCTGCTGCGGCAGCTTCTGCTTTGGCCTGCCGCGAGGTTTGACTTTTTTACGCTTGTGCTGCTTGCCTCCGAATTTGGACAGATATTCCCGCTGCAGTGCAGCCATAAAGTTGCCATTGAGCAGCTCATTGTTCTCCAGTTCCGGTTCCGGCGCGTCTTCGGGCTCCGCTTCCAAGTCCAGCTGCTGCTCCAAGCGCTGCTGGCGTGCGGCTGCAATGGAGGTTAAGAGTTGCTGCAACAGTTGCTGCTGCTGCAGATTGGAGCTGCTGCTGTCGCTGCTGGTAAACTTCACTGCAGCTGGCGCCAGCGTTGGCGTCGCTGCTGGCGGCTCTGCGTGCTGCTGATTGAAGCTGTCGAAGAGCGCGGGTCCATAGTTGGGCTTCAATGTGGGCATGGCCATGGGCGTGGCAGCTGTCGCCATCAGCTGCATCACACTGGGCGCCATGCCCCCGCTGCCGCTCGCTGTAGTCGTGTAGCCTAGCAGCGAGAGATGCGGCTTGCCCACTGGCGGCGCCGCAACGGGCAGCAGCGGAGGCGCCACTGGAAGTGGAACGTGCTTGTAGACCTTGTGGAAGTGCGTATGCTTCCGCACAACATCCGGCATGTGCAGACGTATGTGCACCCTAGACGAGAAAGTTGCAGACTACAAATACTCTGTTTGCAAAAGTAATACGGGTATATGCGGATTTGTTTTAAAGCAATGTTTCTTCAGCTACACGTTTGAACAGAGTAGAAACACCCGCTTCAGCACTCTGACATACCCCAATGTGAGCTACACGTTTGAACAGAGTATTCCGTGATTAGAATCACCCGCTTCAGCACTCTGACATACCTTTCGCCGCTGTTGGCCGCAGCTGCATCGTTGTCAAGCCTGGCCCAAATAAGCCAAAGAATGGCAATTGTCATGCGAGTCGACATAGCGAAGACCTCGTCCGGTTTTTTGGTCCTGCTCCTGGCGCGCTTCTGTTTAATCCTGGCGGTTGGACGCCTTTCGAGCTGCACAACTTCTGACAAAGGCCGCTGCGATGTTTCCCACTTTTATTGGCTTTTGCGTTAAAGAAAAACCAGCTGCAGAGCGATGAGGAAAAGCAAACTACGCACAGATCACATTTCGTTAGTTGGGTGGGTGTGCCAGAGGGGTTGCAGGAGGTGGGGGAGGGGAGCTTTTGAGGATTTTGTGGCAGCTGCTTCACCTCACGTTTCCAGCTGCTGCACTTTTGTGAATGCAATTTTCCATTTTACTTCGATGCGTTTGTCTATGCGCGGCATCAACTATTTTCCTTATGCTTTGTGTCATTCAATAGCATGGAAACAATCCCCCCGTTATTCCCCCTTACCCACAAATAAACCCCCTTTTACCCCATTGGTAGCCATTGAAAACGCATGCGTAACGTTTTCAATTTCATTTGCAAAGTAACGTATTTAGTTTTCCCCTCTGCTGCGCTTTTCTTCTCTTTATTTTTTCTGCCGTCTTGCATTTCGATTGGTGCTCAGCTGTCGCTTCGATAGATGCCATAAAAGTGAATAAAACCAGATGAAACCCAACGGCAGGTCCAGACCAAAGACCTTGACAATAATGGCGAATGGCAAGCGAAGAAGAGGAAGATACAACAATTGTTGGCAATAAAGTAAAGGTCAATAATGGAATTGTAGTTAATATTGAATTGTGAGAAAAAACTGAAGCTAAATAATTTATCTGTGAAGGAATAGAATCTATACTTTTTAAAGCCAATAAAAATGTAAATGCCATTCACAATTATATCAAAAATACACACAATTTTCTTTAATTTTCAATTGGCCTAAAGGACGACACCTTCAACTGTTAAATCTTCACGGTTTTAAGACTCCGCATAAAAACAGCTTTTTTCGACTTACTTAACCTTGGTTAAGTGCCAAAAAATAGCTTGAAAACAGTCAAAAAAAAAAAAAAAGAAGAAAAGCCGAAATTTCATGCGCTTTTCCAAGTCACTAAGCAGCGAAATGTAAAGGGAAGCATCAGGGAAAGAGGCGGAGGGAGGGGGAGTTAGCGAATCGTCTGCAAGCGACGCATTTCTGGCAACACCCACGATAAGGAAAATTCTGTCCAAGGTTGGTTTTTGGTTTTTATTTTTGTTATTTTGCTTTCCCACAAAGTAACAAAAAGTAATGCGACGAAGGCGCAATGAAAGTGTTTTTTTTTTCCTTGGCAAGGATAACCACAAGAAATGCTAAGGAAAACTTTAAAGGCTGCCGTTGCCATTGAAATGGAGTGGAAAAGGGTTTTCCCAGGAATTAAACTGCTTAAGAATAGGTGAACAAATTGTAAAAACCCACCAAATAGAATGAAAACTAAACGTTCCGATGGCTTTTTCCACTAATATCAGAAAGATGATGATGATGATGATGATGATAATGATGTTAAAGCCATAGTAATAATAATAATGATAATGATTATGATGATAATAATGCGTGAAAAAGATGCTTCCAACCAGTAGAAGACGAAGAAGAAGCAGAACACATACACCGTTAAATGCCAGCTTGTTGCTGCTTTCAGCTTAACTTATTTTTTTTTTCGTATTTGTTGCAAGCAGCTTACCAGACGTGACACGAAACAGATAAAAGAGGAAGCAGTGGCAGGAGATGGGAGGAAAAAGTGGCTGAGAAAATGTGCTTCGGCCAGATGGTAGCGACTGTGAAGGCAGAAGCGTAAAGATTAACAAGTCATGATTATTAGAGCTGATGTTGCCACGAAGAAGCAGTGGAGAAAGAAGAGCAGGGGGCGGGAGGCAAGTTGGAGCAGAATGTGTTGAAAATGATTATAAAGTTACGAGCAGAGGCCGTTGATTGGCTGCCTACCTCAGGCTGACCTTTAATTTCAAGTGGTTTTCCGGGCAACATGTCTGGCTGGTCACGTAAACATGTATGTATGCATGTTGCGTGCACAACATTTGACCTGCACAGCAAATGCAGTTTGTGAGTTGCTGCAGCTTGTTTCTCACAGAGCAGCAGCAGCATTAAGCGACACGCAACATTTGCGGTTGGCAACATGAGCGATTGCAACATCGCACGCTATATGCGCGCATGTAAGTGCATGTTGTCAACATGTTGCCAAGCTGACCTTGGCCTAGGCAGCAAGTAAGCAGTTGATCATGCGCTCTCTTCCGCTCGCTCTGTCAACATGTTGCCTGGGCAACTAGTTCAAGCTCACGTTAATGACTCTTCTTTAAATGTTGTTGCTTTTTTTACGCTCTTTCTCTGCTCTGGGTCATTGTCTTGTGGACTGTGTGTGTGCGTGCCTGTGTGTGTGTGTGTGTTCATATGTAACTTTACTCTCTTGTAAAGCCTCTGTTAGTTGTCAGTTTTAGTTTTTGTTGCTTTCTCACTTTTTGCAAGCTCCATTGCTGAATGTCGCACCGTTTCGCTCTGTTGTTGTTTCGTTACGCATTTGCGTTCAGTTTACATTGTAGTTTATTTAAGCATTTGGCTTTTTACTATTATTTTAAACGCTTTTATTGCGCCTCATCATCATCGCAATGTTTAATGGTAATGTTAATGTTGTTCGTAATGGTCATCATCAGTTACGCCCCTGGGTCATTGGCATCTGCCGGTCAGTTGGTTGCTTACTTAAGTCTATTTTTCTCTCTCTCTGTCTCTCTTTCTCTTTGTTTCGCTGTCCCTCTCTTTTGTAGTATATGTTTTGCCGTACGCCCTTTAATTGCAATCGTGAAAGCCAAGCGCGCAGCTTGGATTACCTCACAATTGAGTAGAATAGTTGTTGATACCCTGTAAACAGAGGTAAAAGGGGTATATATTGAATATTAATTGTTTGCTTCTATCACAATTTCTATTACATATTTATTTATTACGGATAAAAAAGTTATAGTTAAACACTGGGTATCTGATAGTTGTGCATTTCATTTAGTTATATTATTTTGATGATGTCACGTTGGGTGTAGCTGACAATGTTTCCTATGGCTTCCTGTCTTTGCCAACTTGTTGCTATTGTTCTTCCTCATGTTGCTAAGTTGTTGTTGTTGTTGTTGTTGTTATTTAGTGGCACATTTGTTGGTGCGTTTGTTGTTGCTGTTGTTGCTGTTGCTCTGTCATGTCCGGCGGCAAAAGTTTGTTCCCCTCTCTCTTTTGTGCTTGTTGCTTCTGACCAATTATTTTGTACAGGTCATTGGGAAAATGCCTACAGAAATTCTTTGTTGTCAGTGTGTTGTTCGCTTTGTTGCTGTTGTTGTAGTTGTCATTGTCGAGTTATTAGCCATCATTAAAAGAATACCGTTACACATAATCATTTAACAGTAAGATAACAACAACAACAATTATTTCTCTCATGTCTGATTTGCAGCACATTTTTTGCTCTTGTAGGAATTCCAGTTTTTCTTTCCATCTTGCATTTTCCACTTATTTTTTTTTCCAAAGCAATTTGCATAAGCAAGTAGTAAAGAAAAACTGGAAAAAAAATAGAACAAAACTTTGCCATTTGAATAATTACAATCGATAGCAATAAATTTTGCAGCAATTGCTAACTATAGCTCAGATCGATTTGTAATATTAAATGATTTTGGTTAAGAATACTCGATAAAAAGTTCTTTGGGTAATTTGTTTGAATTAAGTACTGAAAACCAGAAGGGCAGTAAATTATTTTTTTGACTGAATTTAAATAGGGTATTTAATCAGGATTTTCATAGATGATTGTTTTACTGTGAAACTTCTTTATATGACTATTGATAATCTAGAATAAACTAAAATGTTTGTCTGTCTGTCTTAGTTATATCCATTAAGACGCCAGCTCTCTAAAGTTATTTGCGCAACTTTCACCGCCTCTGTAAAACTGTGGCACGTTTGTCTTGCAACTTTGCAACTCTTGGCAACTGGTATTGCAACTGCCACAATTTCTGTTCTGTATTTGTGTTTCTTGTTTTCTTCCTGGTTCGGCTGCTCCGCTGAGATTTGCAATGCCAAACAGGCATCATGATCTCCATAAATACATTCAAATTGTCGTATATCTCGGGAACTGGTCTTCTTTCTAGACTTGAGTTCTTTTAAATGATGTCAGCTAACAAGATTTTCGTTTAGTTTTTTTTTCCTGCTTCTTAGCATTCTGGAATTCTGTTTTTCCATAGCTTCGACATTTTCTTTTTGAGTTAGTTCTCAATGTTTGCCAGCTTTATGTCTCTTATGAGTGTTCCATACTTAATCAGCAATGTATTATTATTAAGTCCGTAAGGCACATGTTTGTCTTTGGCTTAATGTGTGTTCCATTCCAGCCATTCCCCACCTTCAATCGGCAACATTCTCTTTCGGAGTGCGCAAATATTTGCATGATAGTTTTTATGTTAATCCATTCCATTTTATTAATGTTCCATTTCACTCATTCCACACTTCTCATTCGGCTTTTAATACGATTAGCATTTTAATTGGCGATTATTGATATTGCTTTGATTTGGCTTTTGCCATTTATTGTGGCAAGTTCATTGAACGAATGAAGAAATCATTGGCAATTTAATAAATGACGCTAATTCCGTAAACCCCCTCTCCCCAATACCCAATCCGCATTCTCTATTCTCTCTATACTTTCTGCCTGTTTGTTTTGGCCGCACTCTAATGACTTCCCTAAGTTATTTCAATCCGATTGGAGTGACCCAACGAACCGGGTTTGGCGGGTTTGGCGGGTTGTGCGTGCCGCTAATGTGAATTTGATTAATTTAATTAATAATAGAAAAATTTATGAATATCAATCAAGAGAGTGCGTATAGAAATTATACTAATCGTACGACTCAAACAAAGAAAGAGCATTCATACGAGCCCCGCAGCCATTTGTTTACCCGAGTGTTAAACTGTTGACATACTCTCTGGGATATGATATTGTCTGACCTCATCATAGAGAAGAATAGAATGTATGATTTTGGGTAGGAGAGAAATGTTGTGTGGACATTTAAAGCCGATTACGTCAGTCCTGGCATAATTTCTTGTTCTTTAATATGCGTGCATTATGTGCTGTTTAAATATTATTTAAGGCATTAACAGAACTGTGAGATAATATGAAAAAAGAAGGAAGCAAATAGAGGGTGTTTATGAACTTCAAATGGTTGTAACTCGGCTAAATATAGTCAGATTTTGAAAAATGATACCAATTCGGACTCAGCAAACCCGCTGGAATGAAATGGAATCATCATATTTAGATTTTAAAATCAAGCCCATTTTGACAAAAATTGTGATGATACCCCTTGCTATTTTTCGAAAAAATGGTCAAAATTTAGATTTTGCTTGTATGAATTCCAATCGATAGAGCTAATCAAAATGGTCTTAAAAATGCATAACTTTTGAAAATCGAAGGGAATTTGTCCAAGTTACAGCCGATAAAGCTACGAAAATGGGGTATTTAACGGGATTTTTATTGATATTAAGAAAATGCGAAAATATATTTGAAAGCAACGACTAGTCTACGTTGCGTCTGATTTTCTTTAATATACTGCTAAAAATTTTAAGTCTATAGCTGTTATAGTTCTCGAGATCGACATGTTTATACAAGCAAATGTCAGAGAAATAGACATTGTTCATCAACTTTAAACTGATGTAACTTGGCTAAATATAGTCCGATTTTGAAAAATGATACCATTTCGGACTCTGCGAACCTGGTAGAATGAAATGGAATCATCATATTTAGATTTTAAAATCAAGCCCATTTTGACAAAAATTGTGATGATACCCCTTGCTATTTTTCGCAAAAATGGTCAAAATTTAGATTTTGCTTGTATGAATTCCAATCGATAGAGCTAATCAAAAGGAGCTTAAAAATGCATAACTTTTGAAAATCGAAGGGAATTTGTCCAAGTTACAGCCGATAAAGCTACGAAAATGGGGTATTGAAGGGTATTTTTATTGATTTTCAGAAAATGAGAAAATATATTTGAAAGCAACGACTAGTCTACGCTGCGTCTGATTTTCTTTAATATACTGCTCCAAATTTTAAGTCTATAGCTGTTATAGTTCTCGAGATCGACAAATTCATACAACATGAAAACAGACAGATGGACGTTTTTATCAACTTTAAAATGGTATAAATCGGTTGAATACAGTCCGATTTTGAAAAATGACACCATTTCGGACTTTGCGAACCTGGTAGAATGAAATGGAATCATCATATTTAGATTTTAAAATCAAGCCCATTTCGACAAAAATTGTGATGATATACCCCTTGCTATTTTTCGCAAAAATCGTCAGATTTTTTATTTTGACAGTATGAACACCAATCGATAGTGCTAATCAATACGAGCTTAAAAATATATACATTTTTAAAATCAAAGGGAATTTGGCCAAGTTACAGCCAACTAAGTAACGGAAATGGGGTATTTAAGGGGATTTCTAATTATATAAAGAAAACCGCACAATATATTTAAAAAGAATAAACTGTCTGATTTGCGCCTTATGTTCTAGAGTATCAGTTCAAAAATTTAAGTTCGTAGCTATTAAAGTTTTCGAGATGGACTTGTTAATACAAACAGACAGGAGGATAAGGATTATTCATTTAAGAATGACTGCATCTATATTATTTTATATTATTTTATTTACAACCAACTACATCGCATTCTCTACTTGAATTGAAGCTTTTATCCTCATTTGCATTCCTAACCCATTCATGTGCTTAACACTTCATTCACCTTTATTTTATCTTAACTCTTTTTTCTTCATCTGCAATCTGCACACTTTTTATCGTTTTGCATTCCTATTCGCAGCTCTTTTATGCACTGATTGGCCCATTAACGCGCCATTTTCCTAATAGTCGTCGACATTATCTGCCGAAGCATTTCCACAAAACACGTGCAACATTTGCATTCAATGAACTAAACAACCCAGTCATTGGCAACGCTTAAATGTTAACCCATTATTGCCCCCTTGACTGATCAAACTTGACGCCCATGAGAGTTGTCAACGTCGTCGCACATTTTCCACGCTGTTGCGTCTCTCAGCCTGGACAAAAGTCACATTAGATAAGTTTAAAGCGATATCGTAATGAGGCGACAGTTTTTTTATACACCGGGAGTTACAGAAAGGAATTAAGATAGGAAGGAAAAACAACATATATGAAGAAGAGAAAGAGCTGTATATATAAATAAATGAATTGAAAAACAGTGGAATTGGAAGAAACAAAGAAAATAAATTAGTTGAAGGAAGTGTTTAATTTTCACCAAAGTGTAAATGGAATGGTAGAATTATAGTGTGATAATTGAATTTATTTATTGGAAGAGTATACAAAATCCGCCTTAAAAGCAAGCAATGAACTTCTCTCGCTTGGAACCCTTTAACGATAATTCTCAGATTCCCTAATGACAGGGCATGAAACCGCGTTAGATCTATGATAAGAAGTGCCACTTAAGATTGTGAGAAAGAGATAGAGACAGATGGAGATATACATATATTTATAGGCAGCATTTGTAATTATTCAGCACATCATCAATCAAATTATGGCATGAAAATGCGCACAAGTAATTGGAACTTGGAGAGGTTGAAAAACCAGTTAGTCCCGTGTCAATTCTCATCATCTCTTGATTTGTCACTTCAATACACACACACATTACTTTAGTTGCACACCTTCATGCCATTTTTCACACCTCTGCAATGCTCTCTTTTTTCTATGTACTTGGCTATATTTTTTTTTTTATATTTTGTATTATTTTGTTGGTGCCGTTTGTCGGCAAAGTTTTTGATATCATGAGCGTGGCTACACCTCACAGAGAGGGGGGTAAGGGGGCCAGCAAGTGTCACCGCATAAAAGTAGAATCTCTAGTGTGCTGTGCCTCCCCTTCGCTCATCGTCAGGTCCAGCTCTTGAGTGTGAGAACGTGAATGTGTCTGGACATGGAACCTTCACTGAACGCCATCCAAACCCCTCTCAACGCTCTCTATCTGGTGATCCCCCTTTTGCCTGCGACTCTGCTGTGTCATTCACACTGTGGCGGCGGCTTTTTGGATTCTTATTTTTTTCCAACCCTGCTTCTTCTCTCAGGTTTTTTGTGTCGTGTGTGTGTGTGTGTGTGTGTGTTTTGCGAGTTTTTAGCAAACTCATTTATGTAGTTTTCGCTACTTGTTTACTTAAAGTTCAAGTCGAGTGTTGTTTTTACAAATTGTTAGACATGTGTGCGCTGTCTCCCTTTCTGTGTTTGTGTGTTTGTGTGTGTGTGTGAGTGTGTTTGGTGTGTGTTACCCAAAAGCACAGCAGACTGCAGACAGGAAGCGAACAACCTGGTCAGACATCAGCCGCAGCTACAGTGACAATCACAATCACGGACAAAATGTTCACTCTCCTTTATTTCTCTTCTTCTTTTTAAATTTCTGTTGCCCCTTTGATGTTGACCTTAGTTTTAATGCTCTTCTTTTGTTTTAAGTTGGGTTCTGGTTGGGTTTTCCAACTGGATTATGGGAGAGTTTTGTAATTAAAGTGGAAGTAAGTGTTGACTGAGTCTGCATTAGAATAGAGAATTAGTTTGGCATTTGCACAGTGTCTGTGTGTGTGTGTGTGTGTGTGTGTGTGTGGTAAGCCGTATACATTTTAGCATTTACAGTGTATAAATATGTTAATAGAATGTTACATTTATTTATCTGAACAGAGTTAAAGCTGGAAGTTGGCTTTAATGGTTCTGCCAATTTGTATTCTATTGTGAACTACTTTAACAAATGTCACTTGCATTCAACTTCTTAACTTAACTACTTCTTGATGGTGTTGCCAACTTACTTAAAGAAGAGAACTTAACTAGTTTTGGCACTCAACAGAGCTGCCAATTTATCTTATCTTTCGGAGCTGCCATTTTCTTTCATAAATGAAAACGCTTTTTCGCTCTGCAGTTATTTAATTAAAACAAAAATTATGTGTGCTTTTATTTTGCTTTTCCTCACAATTTAACACAAGTTCCGGGCGTGTCCATCCTTTGCCCTGGAGTCGTCTGCTCCAATGGGTATATAGTTTTCTTTTCTCTCTTTTTTGCTTAATCATATCAAATACAATTATAAAACTATTAAAAGCAAATCTCAGTTAGTCAGTTTGTCACGCTGTCAGCTGCAAGCAGCAGGCGAATGACTGAAAGACATTGCCCAAAACTTAACCCCCGCATTTCTACCTCCTTCCCCTAAGTCTGAATGCGCCCTTCTCCCTCGACGCCTCTGTCCTTTCTACTGCTGTGTGTTTTTCCATTAAGCTGGTCATCAGACGTTACAAATTAATTACATTCGCAGTGAGCTGAAGAGTCGCTGTTCCACTCCATTCCGTTCCGTTTCGTTCCCGGTTTCTGTACGCTCCATTAAAACTAAAAAATGCAATTACATGTAACGCCTGGGGGTATGCAATGGAACAGCAGGAATGAAGCAGCAAGGACCAAGAAACAGGACGACGGCGTCGACGACGAGGACGAGGACGAGGACGATGTCAACGTCAGCCTTGCGCTTAATTTGCCGCCAGGCTATCGAAGCAAGGGGCATTGGATTTCGCCAACAAATGAGCGCAAGCAGGAGGCCACAAAGAAAAGGGAGGTGGGGATGGGGTTAGGGGTGGGTGAAAGGTGGGGGCGTGTGTATGACCACCAACTGGGAGCGGGGATAATTCGGCTTGAAAATGGCAATGAGATTGTGCGACACATTTTTAATTTCATTTGCGGCTTGTTGGCAACAGATTCTGGCAAGAAGGACAAGGCAGAGGGGAGGAGGAAAGTGAAACAAAGAAATCAGTGTGAAATAAGATTTCAAACAAAGTATTTGTAGTTCTAATAAGAGTATCCAAGACTTCTTAACAACTGCTTGCATTATAAGATAGAAAAGGAAATTCATCGACTTCATTAATTACACTTATATTCAGTATAAATATCGGACTAGAAAAGTGTTTAATATATTGCTACACTTAGCTCTTAACTTTTCTTCATTATATTTAATGGTAAACAATTTGCTTGACCTCTAATAAAATGCGACTGCAACAATTTAAGTCGCTTCTTGCGTCACCTTTGTTTTGGCTCACATAGTTTTTCCTATGGCACCTACTGCGACGTTTACCTTCTTTCCGACCCCCTTTAAACCCGCCTCTGCTACTGGCTCTGCCACTGCCATCTGCGGCATTTTCGCCTGCATCTTCATTCTGCTGCAAATTGAAAGAAAATAACTGGCTCTATCGCTTGGAATGAGGAGCTGCATGCCCTTCCCCTCCCTCCCCACCATCCCTGCCCTTACCTTCGACCACGTCTCTCGCCTCGTCCTTGTTGCAGATAAGACAAAATGACAGCGCGTCCGAAGCCGACAAAGTGACGACACTTGTGGCCCCTGTTTCGACCCCATAACCGTTACCCCCTGGCATGCCGGCCTGTTGCTCCCCCTGCCCCTCTCCCTACTCATTCCCTTTTTTCTCTGTTGGTTGCGAGTTTATCTTTTGGAGTTTATTATCATTACACGCTGCCATATGGCAAAATATTCAGCAAGAGGCTCTCGAGAGGGGGTGTGGCTATGGGTGGGGAAGGGGCATGAAGCTTGACGTCAGCCTCGTCAGACAGGCGCCAAAATTGTTGCGCTGCACGAGAGTCCTGTCGGCGAAATACACTTGCAGAAAAAGTGTGTTTTAAATACTGTTTTTAGTTTAATTATGTGCTCCACGTTCACATCTTACTTTGTCGAAACTTGTTTTATTTTCACGGAAATGTTGGTTAGAGTAACATTAAAGAGACCAAGAAGGATGTTCGACTAATGAAGTAGCCTGTTTTTTTTTTCAAGTGTAAGGCTATGTTTCGCTTGGCATCCCTGCTTAGAAAGCATTCCCGTTGACAGCTGCGCGCCATCCTTAACCTCATTATTATTATTCTCTTCATTACGAGCAACAACAACAGCATCATCATTATCGTCAACGTCATCGTCATCATCGTTATTATTATTATTACTGTTAGCGGTATCTGCATAAGTGTTGGGTCACACTGACTGTCGGGCTTAACTGCCAGCTCATATTTTGCATGTTTTTAAAAAGTGTGTGTGTGTGTGTGTTGTCTGCTAGGAGGAAGGAGGGGGTGGGGGTGGTCGGGTTCAAGTTGGAGGGTACTACAAAAGGGGGGAGGGGGATGCGGGGGCCTCTTCTAGCATCCGGCTGCGGCTTGTCATGTTGCGCACATTTTCTAAAACGTTTTTGTGCAAATGTGGCGCAAATTTCTCTGCGCTCAACCCCCCCTTTACCCTTTAGACCCCTTACCCTGTCCCCCGCTCCCCTTTTTCCAACATTTCTCTCGCTTTGGGAGTGTGTTTTCATAATGCGCCATAAAGTATGCAATGTTATTTTGCGCTTGATGAATTTTTCCACGTTGTACAGTTTAGATTGTTGCTGTTGTTGTTGCAGTTGTAGTTGTTGCAGTTGTAGTTGTTGCGGGTAATTCACATAGTGTTGTAAAGTGAATTTTCAGCCAGCACAAAGTGAATTAACGTGCAACACTTTTCGGTTGTGCATACGCCGAAAATCCTTTGAGTGGTATTTTGTAAAAAGGTGCTGATCCTGACATTTAAATGTCGCTCCTTAATGTTGTTAGCACTTTTAATTGTTTGCATAATTTGCGGTAAATGGTATTACATTAATGTTAAATCGTTCTAAGAAGATAAACCGCTTTGTTTTGAGCTCGAAAATCGGCTAAGGAAGTTCTATATATTCTTACTTTTCTTCTGTCATCGTCTGTCTGTGTTACAACTTGTTAGGATTAGCCAAATTTTACTTCATTTATTCTTGCGTCGCACTCGTCAATGTTTTAATGCTTGCAACCAACACAAACGAGTGCTTCTTCAATCTGTATTATAAAGTAGCTGCTAATGGTTTCATTGGAATTCCAAATTCAAGACCAAAAAAAAAAAAGAACAACAATCTTCAAGTAACACTTCAGATCCCGGGTTCCAGTTAATGTCAAGGCGGGTGCTACGTGTCATTTGCTAGTGTCGGGAAAAAAATTAGTTGCACAGGGCGACAATTTGCCAACCAACAAAAAAAAAAAAATGGAGGAAAGGAAAACGAGTGAAAAGTAAAGGAGAAAAGCCAAAAATAAAGTCAATGTTTAATGGCGCACAAAACACGGAGTAATGAAAATGGCGAGAATGCAAGAGAAACCAAGGCGAATCACAGTGACAGAGAAAGAGAGAGAGAGAAAGAGAAGAGCAGTAAATGGAGTAGTTCGGTTGGCAATGCAAAGTTATTTGATTAAGTCACTTACAAGCTGTGGATCCCTGTTGTGGAGGAGGGAAAGTAATGCCACTCAGGAGTGGCCAAACGGCATGTAATATTGACATATTGAACAAACGTGCGGCAAGTGCAACAAAGCATCGAGAGAAGCGAGTGAAGGCAGTTACCCTTGGCTGTCTGGCAGGCAGGACTTAAAGGACTAAATTCATATTAAAAGTACGCGCAGACATGACAGCGCCAAAAGCCAGCTACAAAACCAAAAAACTGTGAAACACCGAAAACCCTCGGAACTCGGAAAACTCGAAAAACTCGGAGAAAAGCTCGGAACACCGCAGCAGCCAAACGGCAGCCGACTGCAAGTGCAAAAATTCTAAAATATATTGCACAGGCAGCAGCCACACACACACACACACACACACACTCACTCCCTCTCCCCTTCACCCTCACCCACTCGCTCACTCCTTGCAACATAGACGCACGTACAACAGGCAGTCACCCATTCGCCTCTCGCCCCCTTGCCTCCTTGCCGCTATTTGCTGAGTGCCCTTCGTGGCAAGTCGAGACACATTTTCTAATAATGTTCCAGCGTCACGTATTAATGCGTTTGTTTGTATCTTCATTTTACCCGCTGGCATTTTAATGTATTTATTTTTTCTCTCTATAACGCCCCTCCATTGCCTCCTCTATCTATCCCAGCTAGGGGTATTCCTTCTCTCTCTTTCTCTCTGGGGAAGTTTGTCATGTTTGTGCATGCGACACACTCGCCGGGTTAATAATGAAGTACGTTTACGTGTAAACTCTATTCTAATATGTATGCTAAAAGCTTTGAACGGAGGGACATCCTACTCTTTATTCCCAACCTTTCTACAGTTTTTCCTTTGCTTTGTTTTTTTCGTTATATATTTTCCAATTTTCATTTTTTCTATTACTGTTTTTCCTTTGGGGTTTGCTTTGTGTGCGGTTTTATATGTGGGGGAAAGTATGTTGTTAAAATTAATTATTACTGAGGCTTTGCTTTTTTTTTGCTGTAAAGTTGGTTATTGCACTTGTTATAAATGTTACGCAAATATCTCGCTAATGGGGTATTACCAGAGCATACATCATTAAGTATTTAGCAAGTTTTAAATGGCAAATATCCATGTTTTCTAGCTGAAACTTGTCAGCTAAATTGTTGTAATCTGAAGGTTTTTCTTCATCGTTATTCTTCTACTATGTGTTTATTTATTACTCGATTTTATAGATCTCTTCATTTTAAATTTCGAAATAATTTTGCTGGCTTTTAAGTTATTTTTTTTTTGCACTTTAATTACTCTCTCACTCTCGAAAGTGTAGATTTTTCCTCGATTCTTCTTTTGCAGCATTCGTAAACGTTGAACAGAAAACTCAGTTGCCTTAAAGGCCTATAAATAGTAATGGAACTATATAGCATGCTTCTTTGCTTTTTATGGCATCTCTAAGCAATGGAGTCCATATGCTAAATTATCGCAGATGCCACACATTTTGCATCCTTTATTGACTTTGCTTCAGAGCGCACTTAACTCAAGCATAGCAACTTTTGTGGCTTGTTGACTTAACTGCTGCTCCTGCTGCTGCTTCTGCTGCTTCTGCTCCTGTTGCTGCCGGCACTTGTTTAACCATTCATAAAAAACCACTCTGAGCCACTCTTGACCCACTTCACCCACTCTATTACGCCAGGAGGAGGAGAAACTAGGAAGAGAAAGGAAACCCCGCTGCCTACTTTTAGGCATCTAATCATGAAAGCTCAGTTTACCAATTCTATTAAAATTCTTCTCAAAAGTCACACGCAAGCAGAAAGAGACGGGACGAACCAAACAGAGAGAGAATGAGAGGGAGAGGGAGAGCTGTAAAGGGACAGTTAGAAGACAACTACATATTAGAAAAGTATTAAATTACAACGTCCATGCAGAATACACGCCTCTGTTTGCACAATGTCCTTGCAGCTCTCTCTCACTCGGCCTCCCCCTTATTTTCGCTCTCTGTGTGTCCTGTGGCTATCCTTTTTCTATTTCTAGATGTCCTCTTTTTTGCAGCATGAAAATTATAGGTTCTGCGTCCTTGTTCGGTTTGTCCTGTCCGTTCGGCAATGTGTGAAGTCATCGCTTTATAATCAAGTTTTCCTTTCAAGTTTCCTTTTTCTATTTTACCTCCCATGCTAGCCATCTCTTTCCCTCTCTCTGTTTTTCACTCGGTCCATATGCTCGCACAAATTGTCGCCCGGCCGGCAGGATATGTGACTCGATGTGTTTTTGTATGTGTGTGTGTGTATGTGTTTATATTTTACTCCTTTTGCCGTTTACTTACTGCTGCTGACTGTCCTCCTTGTCCTGGATGTCCTGCATTTCCCGGACTGTGTCCTGTCTCTGCGCTGTGCATCTGCCATGAAAATTAAATTGACCGTAGCTGCTTAAAGTTATTAAAGTCGAAAGGCATCCGCTTTTCCTTTTAAGATAATGTTTAGAAAAGGCCGGAAAACATCTTGAAAACACGATATGCACACAATTGCATACCCTGGGATTACAAGACGAGATAAATTATAATACATGGATTACATTTTAAAGTAATTATTGGTCAGAATTTAAGATATTACACAGCATATCCCTTGACTATTTAATATAGAGATAATATAAGTATTACATATGTATATGCTCATTCTATCTCACAGAGTTGAATATTAATTACATTTTTAAACAGGGTATATTTGGTCGCATAATTCATGGAACTTGTGGTGCTTGACTTGATTGGTTGAGTCAGCTAAATATGTGAAATGTTCGCACAGTTTTTGGACCTTCTCTCTATTATCATGGCCCAATGGAAGTTTGTGTATCTGTGCGTGTGTGAGTCAATGGTTTGTGACGGTTCAGTTGAAAGGACTTGCATGACATCAGCAGGTTCCTTGAGATTGTTTGCTGCTAATCAGATTCTAATAAAACACGTACTTCAATCTATCAAATTAAATAGATACTCATAGGGTACTTTTCCGATAAATATCGAAATATGTTGACACTTAACAGTGCTTAAGGAAAAACCATTTAGTAACTTACATTCATTTAGAAAATTGGATGAGTTTTAATAAAGCTGTTAAAATTTTTAAGTCTAGTAGGGGTATTAACTATATGCACCTTTATATACATTCAATTTTATACAATCCATCATTACTATATTTTATTAAGTTTTTGGATTCAACTCGCGAAGTGTTGCCATATCTCTTTAATACTACGTATATTTTTTTATATCATGCTGTACATCAATCTTCGTATCGACTTCATCATCGACAATCATCATTACCGTTATCCACATTATATTTTTAACATTTTTGTGCGTGTCACTTTCGCTTTTTTCCTTTTTTTCCTCCTTTTACCCGTTTTCATAATTTTTCCCATTGCATACTTTTTGCGGTTGTGTAATTTTTTTTCGTGCCGCCTTCGTTTGCTGATTAAATCTCCACACACACACACACACACACACACACACACACACACTCAGAGAGACACTCACACACTTACGCACAAACACAGACAGAGATTTTCTTTGTTCTCTGCGTTTTTCTCTTAACATTCTCGAAGGTAATTTTCGCCTCGTGTTTACTTTTAATTTGGTTAAATGAGGCATAAGTGAGCAAATTTTTTAAGTGCGTTGTAATTTTTAATGAACTTAAAGTACAGCTAACAAAAAAATATATAAAGAAGAAGAAGAAGAATTTATAATAAAGAAAAGGCAGGAAAAAATGTAATATAATGAGACAGATAATAAGTGAGAATACAGGAGCTTTTCTTGTGTGCACTTTGCGAGTTATTTCTTTTACCTGTTCGTAAGCTCTTTCGACTGTGTAAAATTAAACAGAATTTTATAACCAGAAATTTTATAATTCGCATAATTGATATAATATTTATGTGATAAAAATAATATAGTTTAATTAATTTATATATTGTATTTCTATCTTTGCAGGTACGTTCCATCATTTTTGTAAAGTCTAAGAAAATGTATTTGAGATTCATTTTTGCTTCAGTCGGTATGTTTTAGAGAAATATCCTTCTAATATATTAAACAAAATATATTTTACATAATATTGGGTGTAAGAAAGAAGTTGAAGAAATATGACTTACTTGACTATACTTAGTCTAGCTATCGGTGACTGTACTTTTTTAAAAAACAGCTGTGTATTTGGTTAATAGCTAGCAAAAGTTTACTTAATTAAATTAAAGAAACAGCTGAGCCTTGATTTTGTAGAAAGTTTTGACAACCCTTTAACAGTCATTTATTCAACTTTATTTACTTCAAAGAAAGAAATTGTATTTTTGTTTAAACTTCTCTGAATTATTTAGTATACAAATTTATGAAGGTGTGGCAACTCTTGAGATATGCATGTTATTTCTTTTTTATATTTTCTATGTTTTTAATATTCGCATCGCGTTGATTTTGACTTAATTTTATGTGTGTCAATTGAACTTAAGGTTTTTCACTGCGACGCGACTTTTCATTGTCAGCTTCTCGGCCATACATATATATATATGTATATATAACTGTAACAATTTTGCCTTGTCATTCAATTTATCCATTTGCATTGCTGACATTGATCCGTTGGCTGCCTTCCAGTTTGCCAAATAAAAAGCAATTCGCGACGTGTTTTGGCAACCCTATTAGCCATCGGGCGCCATTGAGAAATGCATGTATGCCAGAGTTGCCAGCAGGCAGCAAAGTTTTTAATATGTTTCAGCTGCTAATTTTATTTGCAAAATGCAAAATGCAAAATGAAGGAAAAGAGCGAATGAGACGCCAATTGAATTCAATTGAATTATAAAATAAATAAATAAATATTCAATTCGATATTCAGAAGTGAATTTATTTATTCTCCACATAAATCAATTATAAATTTTGTTTTTATTTTTTGCTGCCAAGCAAATGACAACAGATGAAATCAACGGCAATGTTTTAAGCATAATTGAAAATCATAAAAAATAAACAAACATAAACAAATAGCAAATAAAAAAGGTAAATGGGAAAATGGAGGAAAAAAATTGCATGTGATTCAGTTTGGCGGGTTTTAATTCAAACAGCTGAAAAACAGCTGCATGAAAAGCAACAACAAAAAATGTCAATTAACTTTCGACGACAAAGACACAAATAGTAAACGAATATGTCGATATATACACACACATATGTGTGTGTGTGTAAATATGCAAGATCTGAAGAGGTTGTTGTGGGCGGGGTTTGAGAATCGGTCAACAATCAAATTCAAATTGATTTTTAATTAATTTTCGTCACATTTTTGTGCCCTCTGAAAATGAATGAAAATTGCTGCCAATTGCTGTTGGCCTTTTATTCTCTTCAGCTACGAATCCAATTGACTTTGAATGGTTGTGCGAGTGTGTGTATGGGTGTGGGGTGAGGGGGTTGTGTTGTCAACTATTATAAATTCAATTTAGATATGTGACGGATGTACGAGAGAAGTCAAACAAAAAAAGAAATGGGAAAAAATAAATAGAAGACAACATGAGAATTGTGTTTAGCTTGCGGTATTGTTGAGCGGGGTGGCAACCCTGGTGGGAGGCAAGGACTCTAGCAGCGTGAGGCACATGCCATATGCATGTGTCATAAATAACTGTGAAGCTGTTGACAAGTTATATGAATGGGGTTTGAATTGATTAAAAGTATCGGATGCATTTGAGCTTAATGTAATTAAAAAAGAGGGTCAAAAGGGAGTTAATATTTAAGGCGAAAGTTGCAACGAAATATATATATATATATATGACTGTAGGGTAAAAACTTAAATATATGTAGGTTAACATAATTTTTGAGAGCTGACGGGGAATATCTGATAGATTCACATTCAAGTTTGGTTTAAGCCAATATTTTACTTTAAGCCTTGGCTGTAGTAGGGTATATCAGCAGTCTATAAAGCCGAGCATTCAACAATTTCAATTCAATTCCCATTCCCAGTGAGGGTTTTCCGTACACACAACGGATAAAAAATAGTTTGATGCAACGTGTATGACAGCATCATTCAAGTGCTTGACAACCCTGCGCCAGATCTGCATACATGTACAACTGCACACACACACACACACAAACTCTGACACATACTTGAAACTTCATTGCCTCATGTCTGGTTGAGCACTTCACACATCTGTTTTGTGAAAAAAAAGAATTGAAAATTGAAATGGGCAAAAAATGAAAAATGCAGATAAATTGTATGAATACCGCATGCTGCAGTTATCGTTATCGATAAAAAAAAAAAAACTCACTGTTGAATGTACTATGAAAAAAAAAAAAAAAATTAATAGCACCGTGGTGCAAGATAAATGAGTACGCGACAAATTGACAAGGACCTGGGCTAATTTTTAATTAATTCGATCAGGGCTCCAGCTAATTGCAAGGTCTGGAAAGTGGGAGGGGGGGGGGTGGGAGGGATGGCTGTCGCTGCATGTAACGAGCGCTGCTAACGAGCGCGTCTCTGCGGCAGCGAGATTAACATCTTGACTTGATCGTTACAAGCGCTCTCCCTCTGGCTGTCTCTGTCACGCTCTCGCGCTGCCGAGTCAAACTTGTTGTGCAGTTAGGCAGGTCGTGGCCGGCACTGAAAAATTTTAGGCCAAGCACACACACATACATGCATGCCTGTACGCTTGTACGCTTGTACGCTTGTATACTCGCGAACAGCGAGCTGCTCGTCGCGTGCGGTGAACGAACTCAAAGCTGTTTGACGGGAACACAATTCGCATGGCCTAAGCAACAGCAGCGGGTTAGAGCGAGATGGGCTGCGCTTAGCTCTAGCTGCCGCTCCCGCCCTCTAAGCTTGACTTGCAGCTTTTTTGAATGTCATTGTCGAGGTAAGCTGAGAGAGCGACGGCAGTGGCAGCGGCAGCGGCAGCGACGCTCTCTATTTCTTATGCTTAGCGTTGTCTTAGTTTGCATAAGCTTCAGTCGTCGCTGCTGCTGTTCTTCTTGTTGTGGTTGTTGTTGTTCCTTGTTGTTGGCTGTTGCTTTTGTGCTAATTTCTCATGTGCGATTGGCGAGCATTGAACTTGTGCGCTAAAAACGAAACACAGAGACACACATACAGATGCGCCACCTTAGCAACACGTGAGCAGCAGCATTAATTACTGCTGCAATGTTGCTGCAACATGTTTATGGCAACTTGTTGAACAACGCGAGCGGCTGTTCCGCTGTTACCGTTAGAAGTTAGTGAACTCCGTCTCCCTTACTCTTGTAATGCATTCCTGATGATCTTATGGTCGTTGTTGTTGTTGTTGTTGTTGTTGTTGCTGATGATTTTCCATCATTTTGTTGGCTGCGCGCACAAACAATTTTCCAGCTTATGAGATTGCAAGACTCCACTTCAATTTCATGTTCTCGTGCATGAAATCGTCCGAAGTAGTTGTTGTTGTTGCTGCTTTTATTATCTGTCTTCTTTTGACACTCCTCTGGGATATGTATGTAGCCCAGGTGGAGCTCAGGCCTAATATGTAATTTAACGCTTTGTTCTTGTTGTTGCTTTTCATTTTTTTTTTTTTTTTTTTCATTTGGTGCCTTATAAGGTTTTGGTCTTGCTTTGCTTACGTTTCGCGCTCTCGTTTTAGTTTCAGTTCTTATATATGTATATGTATATATAATTTTTTTTTGTTATATTTCTTTGCCCGCCTAGTTCTCGGCTTAATTTGTTTAGTCACACTTTGTTGCCAGAAGTCAACAAACTCCACATGGGTTCAACGTTACCTAATAATAATCATACCGACCGTAGCCGGCAGATATCTTGAGGTTTTAAGTTTTATTTCATTTATTATCGTTATTAAAATACTTAGAAGGCGTGCGCGGACTTGTCGTCTAGTTTCGTATAATTAATGAGCTATCGAAATAACAATCAGGTGCTAAAAATGCTGATGGACTGTGAAAAATGAAGAAATATTACCATGTGAAATATATGTAAGCCGCCATATTAGAACATTATTATTATTATTTAATTTCACATTTTGCTTTCCACTTACAACTGATTAAATCATCAAGTCAATCAACGCTTAGTTTCCAGCTGGGTTACAAATTTCTATTGCTTGTTCCCCAACTGTACATATTTGGGCAACCTGTTAACTTTAGCAACATATGGCGGAAGCAGCCACGAACATTGCGTTTGGTGCATAACAAATACAAACACTAACACAGACATACACTGACATATACATATATATGCACATTGCATGCCCAAAAACTGCCAAGATATTCTACAAAAGATAACTGCGCTTTTCCTAACATTCAACTGGCAATGCCGTCCGCACTGGCCAGTATAAGAGTCGGATAACGCGCAACAGTTTTCTCTCGCTCTCTCACTCTCTAACACACGCTGTTTGGTTTTTTGGGGTGTGCTCGGCTCGGCTTTACCGCCTCATAGAACGTCAACAACAAGTGTTTGTCGTATACGCTGAGCAAACTCTACAAAAGTTGCGCGTTCGACCGCTCGCTCGCTCGCTCTTCTACTCAGCAGCACAGTAGAGCCAGCGTAAATGAGTGCTTGACAATGTTTGAATAGCGAAGTTTACAGATTAAATTGTAAAGATTTTGTTGTAATCTATTATAATCTTAATAGTTAGTATAAATAAGATCTTTCTACTGAATTTGATTGCTTTTACTGTTCATGTAGTCTTATCATACTTCTATTTTGCTTGCACTCTACACTCTTTGTGCCCACTGTCCCAAATTGACCGCCTCGTTTGCGCTGCATTCGTGCGGCAGACGAACTCTCCTCTTCGCTCATTCGCTCGCACGCTTTGAGCTGTCGGTTTCTTTGGCTCGGCACAAATCGTATCGCAGACAGGAAAATCAGTTCGCGATGGAACTTTGAACACTACGGTTCGTTCTACCGTATTTCCGTTTCGTACTCGTCAGCTAACTCGCATATCCGTTAAACGTAAACGTTTTGTCGTGAAAACCAGAGATAAATAAATAGAAGAAAAGAAAAACCCACAAATATTATTGTGTTTATATTATTAAATTATTAATATTCTTATTATTATACTAAATTCTAATTGTGTAAAAATTTTCAAAATTATTTATGTGCAATAGTAATAGTAACAAATAGATTGTTGCAATATTGTACAAAACAAATCTAAAATTTTAGTGCCTAACAACAACAAAATTTTAATATATACCAATATTCAAATCTTGAAGAAATATAAAGAGATTCCCACATTTATTGTTGTTGCTTTCTGTGGTGCGTGTCATTTAATTGATTTCAAGGATTCGAACAACGTCGTGAACATCAACGTGTGAGGATTAAGGTTGCATATAGATACAGATACATATAGTATATATATAAATATACAGAGATACATCTCGGCTCATATATCGCTATTGCGGCCATCGAGGCACGTCTCTGAATGCGGCTTAAAATTTAATTGAAACGCGACCCAAAAAACCAACATAAAAAAACGAAATTTCGATTTCGTCAAAATAAAAAATTATAAAAAAAACTGCGTCAACAGTTTTTGTGCATTAAAAATGTTAAATACATCACAATATATACAGTAAACAGAAATCAGAAACCGAAGTTCCAACTTAATTTCTTCAAACTCAGCTCAAAGTTGATAAAAAAGAAAACCACATATAAATATTTTTTTTTTTGCGTTGTTCCGAAACATAAAGATAAAGAATTTAAAAATAATATCAATATATATAAAAAATATATAATATAGGGGCCCTAACGCTTATCAGCCCGGATAAATTGTGTACGTGTGTTTGTGTTTGTGTGTGAGTGTAAAAACAACATAAACAACAACAACTAAAATAATCGACACCACAAGCGATTTTAACAAAATGGTGGTTTTAGAAACCGCCAGCGCCCTGTTGGGCGGACCCTACGCCCAGGGCGCTCCCGCCCTGAAAATGGTGCAAAAACGGTACATTGGATTACATCAATGGCTGGGACCAATACGCAAAGAGCTAAAGGAGCATATTGTAAGTGCTGCCCAAAGACTTAATCCAAATCGCAAAATACTTAATTTAAAAGTATTTAGTTAGACAAAATAATCAACTTATTCTATAAAAGCAAATGAAAATTCATAAGTCCAGCTACTAAAACTTCTTAGTAATCCCTTCATACAATATGATATAATTCTTCTCTCAAAGGTTACACTATATTATAAAGTATGAATATTGCAATATGCGCGTATTTCTATTTCTGAACATATTTTTGACTCATAAGTGTGGAAAAAATAAGTTGTGATAAGATTTGTGATTAAGTAAATACCCTATTTACGTTTTTTCCTATTCCCATTCCCTACTTGAGAATTCCTTTTAAAGGCAAATATTTGCTTATTAGTTCTGAATAACTCTAAAAAGGGGTTTTATGAAAACTTTATTTTTAAATGCAAATTCTTGTCTTTTACGACTTTATTTGTAGGTCTGGTGAAAAATTGTTCTTTTTTAACAGGTTTTCCACTGGAACTTGTTGAACAATAATTTAAATATTTGCAACCTGTTTATTTGAAATTATTTTAACTAATTTTATTTATAAGTTTGATTTTCCTTAGCTTCATAAAAAATTTTTTTAAATACTTGTACTTAATACTAATATATAGCGTGTTTTTAAATTGAATATTTTATTTATTTTTTTTCTTGAAGTATTTAATTTTTTATTAGATAAATTTTAAATAAATAAAATAACAAAGTTTGGAAGAGAAAAAAGTTTTTATTTTTAAGACAGACTTAAAGCTTTGTTTTATGCATTTTGTATTCCAAACCTTATTTGGATTTATTTATTTATTTATGTTGTTTACTGTTTGTTTTTCTTTCAAAGTTTTTCCTTTCAGTTTTGGCTATTTTTATTGTTCGTTTGAATTGTGTTTTAAGGTTTTTATACATATTCCTAATTCCTTTTGTTTTTCACAACGTATATTTCTAATTATATCCGTTCATTGTTGTTGTTGTTGTTTGCACTTGTCCCCTTTGTGCATGTACCTCTATTTCTCCCCTTATTTACTCCCCTCTCCTTCCTACTCTGCTGCCCCACAATTTTGTTGTCCATTTCAATTTCGTTTTCAAACATTTTCACATTGATTGCGTGTGCTTTTGTTAGTGTCTCTCGGTCTTGTTGTTAGTTTGCATTGATTGATTGACAATTTGATTGATTATATGCCAAAATCCCTTTTATTTATCGTATATATACATATACCACTTACAGATCAGGCCAGGCTATAATTGTTGTTCAGTTTTTGGACAAAAACAAACTCGATTTCGACGAATATCGAAAGCTCTCTCTTTGCATCCAGCCAACTAGTTGGCCGGTTGGCCTGTTTGGCTGATTCGGCTTAAAGCATTTCGCGTGGTATTTACGAGTGGGTTCCCCCCCATTTGCTGGCCAAGACTAATGAGCATCCATTACTCATCTGGCCGGGATGTGCAACCAGAAACGGAGCATCAGAGCCCAGACCTGTGGCTGGAGTCTCCCCTGAAGGCTGTTCTATTAGAAGAGTTGCCAGCCACAAGGAAGAAGAAGAAGTAGGAGGGGGCTATCATGGGAGTAGTTGAAAGGGGGGTTAAGTGAAAGGTGGATAAAGGTAGGTAGGAGTATCTTTAGGGATGTGGCGGCGGCCTAATTAATGTGTGTGCAGTAAATTTATGACCAGAGGCTTAAGCAGCTTATGAATTATGCCTTCAAGAGGGGTGAGGGGGAGGGAATGTGTGTGTGTGTATGTATGTGTGTGTGTGCTTGTACGTGTGCAGTTTCCAATTGAGTGATTTATGCGCTTGAAAAATGCATGTAAAATGCGGCTGCAACTGGCGGTGCATAAAGCAACAGCTAATAGAAAGAGATAGAATGAGTGAGAATGAGCGAGAGAGAGAGAGATGCCTGGTGAGAGCAAAAGAGGAAAGAGATAGGAATAGATACAGGGACACAGACGCACAGCTCATTAAGCTGTAACAAAGGCAAACGCATTAATGCAGCCTGCAATGCGAGAGAGAAAGAAAGAGAGAGAGGGAGAGATAGTGCGAGTGAATAAGGTAGATAGTTTGATATTAAAGGATTGCTTTATGTTCAACGGGGATTCGAAAGATATGCGAAGAAGAGCCTGTAAAATTTGTGAAATAAATGTTAACAATTTGTTAAAGAGCTGTGTGAATGTGTGTGTGTGTGTAAGAGCAGCTCTTACTGTAGCGGTAACCAGAACAAAGCGCTTAACAGCGGCAGACAATACACTCAGAGAAACGGCTTGTCATATGTTAATTTAATGCAAAATATTAAAATTTCAATATTATTTAGTATAAATAAATAAATAAAATAATATTTCTAAATTAATTTTTATTCTGATGTAAGCTTTCTGCTTGTCTTTTCTCTAAGTGTAGCAACATTACAGCAATTGCAACTGCATTACGTATACGTTATGTGTGCGCCGACTGCCGCTCAGATTACACACACAAACACACTCACACTCACACTCACACACACTCTCGCACACACTGCAAAATGTGACCTGACATCGATGCGACTCGATGCTGCGGCAAATGCCATTGTTAAATCGAGGTATCGCATTTCATTTTGTTGACATTGTTGTTGTTGTTGTTGTCAGTAGTTGATATCTATAAATATCTGTTGAATAAGTCTAGATGAGAACTGTCACATGAAAGCTTTGAATAGTCAAAGAATTACTAAGAAATATTCATTAAATTAAAAAGAGGAAAAAAGAAAATGCAGAGGAAAGTAGGAAAAACTTATTTAAACATTTCTATGAATTGAAACTGAAGTAAACAAGTAATAAAATAAAATCTTAGTTAATTAAAGCACACATTATAAAAGATTGTATAGTTTGACCTTGTGACAAAATGAATTCGTAGCTCAGTAAAGTTTGTAAACAAATGTTCGCTCGATTAGCTTCAACTTTTATCTATATTTTTTTTGCAAATGATTGAAGTTCAAAACAATTTGCAATTATATTATTTATAGTTTCTTTCGTAGTTTCTCCAAAAATAAACCACATGTCTGCAGATATTTGGAAAACTAACCATATGTTTTCTCCCCCTCTCCTTCCTCTCACTCCGTTTTAAAGTTGTTCCACTTTCTCAGTTGATTATTGCCTTAAACTTCGAAAAGTTGTAAAATAGCATTTGGCATTGCTTTAGCCATTTGTAGTGTTTACTAGTGCTTTCTCTTTCTCTCTCTCTCTCTCTCTCTCTCTCTCTCTGTCTGTCTGCCACTCTGTTCAGTTGACCCGTTTTTTAAAGCTGTAAAAGACCGCAATATGAAGACCGACAGCTGTCACGAGACATTGGGCCAACAGCTTCGCCCGTTTCAATGACTCGTCTATTTGACTAACTGACTGACTGAGTGACTGACTGACTGGGTGATTGACTGATTGACTGCTTGAGCGTCTGGCTGACCAACCAGTTGTACAACTCGACAACTTGTTAAACTTTACACAAGTTAAACACTGAAAAGCGCTTCAGGCGACTTACAAGAGGCTTTTCAAAATAATAATAAAAGAAAACTGTGTATGTGTGTGTGTGTAGAAAATAGATGAAAATGCATAAACTAAAAGAAAAATCTGACTAAAACCAGCCACGATTTGTGCTTAAGCTGTAAAGGAGGGGATCTACATTTCTCATGCTAGTTTTTGCCTGCTTATTTTTTTATTTTCTTCTTAATGTCGTTGAGGAAATTTGTTGCTGTTCTTGCTGTTGTTGTGTTGCTTGTGTCTCTGCTTTTAAGTGTGTCTTGCCCTGCAACTGCCGCTAGTTGTGTGGTCTTCACTTGGTTACAGCGCTGCGCTTTTTGCCTACCAAGTCCTTAGCCTTGCCCCCTACTCCTTGCCCCTAACTCCAGGCTTCCATTTAAATTGTCTCATGGGCCTCTCTTGAGTCTTTTACATTGCCTTCCCTATCTCACCCACCTTTACAGCTGGCCTATCTTCTTCTTCCACTTCTCTTCTGCAACTTGCCGCCGACTCGGCTTCTTCTTTCTGCTCCACTGACGCAACTCGAGTGTCGCCTCTTGGGCGGATATGCTTTATGCAACTGCAACTGCACAGCTAGGGTGTCTCCTCTTCCTCTTCCTCTGCTTTGACTATGGGCTTTTGATTTTAGCCAACTCTTGACTCCCACTTTCTGCCATGCATCGCTGCAAATGCATTGTTTTTCTCTTCTTCTCCTTCTAGATAGAGCCTGAAGTCTATCTTCCATCAATTAAACCACGCAACTTTCTATGAAATAAGCGCAACCCATGTTCATGCTTTTAATTGCGAACGAGGCCAATGACAAAGTCAAAATGTTGCCCTTTCAATGTGTTGACCTTCGCCTCAGAGAGTAGAAAATTGTTTGTTTCTTAGAATATCATGAATGTAATAGAACTTTCAACTAATTTCTATTTTACATCTCATCATCTTGTGCTTGAGCTCTTTTCTTTGCAGTCTTCTTTGAGCTGCATTCGTAAACGTTTCACTGACTGCGAGAGCAAGCTTTGAACTGCATTCGTAAACTCCATAAAATTGACTTTTTTAATGACATTTCTTGCATATTTAGAATTCTGTAACAATCTTTTCTCTTTATAGGGGGTTTTCCCTATACTGTTTGCTTTTTCCGAGTATTCAATTTATGTTCTTCAAACGTAATTTCAATTACCTGAAGTGTAGTTCAATTCAAGCAGGTGTATCGTATTTGTGTGTGTGTGTCTTTAAAGCCAAATGTATCTCTATCTATGTCGCTTTTAGTATGCAGCTCACAACTTCTTGCTTCTTCTTTTTCTTGTTGAGCTTTCTGCAATGTTGTCTGTTTTTTCCGCGTATGCTGCAGTTTATTTTTTATTTTTTGTGTCTTTCGTTTTGCTGATTTCTTTCGCATTGGCGTCCGCATTCGTGTGAGGTTTTTCGCGCAGCTGTGAGTTTTTCCTGCGCTTTTCATAAATTAAAAGTTAATAAAAGCCGCAGGTAGCTCTAATTTATTTTTAATATTTATTTTTATGTTCGCGCTGCGTGCAAAATTGCAGAATTTCCCCATCGAGGGTGAGAGAAAAAAGAAAAAGAGTTCGAGGGGTGCTTCATTTATTTCCCCACTCTCATTTTTATTCATTTTTAATATGGGGTGGAGAGAAAATTCTTGTGTTTATTTTTTTCTGCTGCTGCCGTTGGATGCGGTGAAAATTGCTGCAAATTAGGTAGCACAACATACTAGCACGTGTGTGTGTGTGTGTCTGAGTGTGTGTGGAAAATGTGATTTCTTTCCTTGTGGCTTTAACGAGTTCATGCTTAGCTGAATGCGCAGCTATGTTTGGGATTTGCAAAAGAATGAGTTACAGCGAATAACTTGCAGATACTTTTTTATGTAGTTTTTTATCTCGAGTTCGAGCTTGAGTTTTTTTTTATTGGCCAGGTGAAAACTGGAGCAGGAGGTGAGCAACAAATTTCGCCAAGACGAGTCTGAGGGAGGGGGAGGCAGAGAGAAAGGGAATGGAGCAGAAGTGCATCGAATTTGAGCTTAAATACAAATAAATCGGGAAACGTTACAGAAATATTGATAAATCAGATAGGATTTAATATGTATAATATATATTTCTAATATATTTACTATTAATCTCAACATATTTTCAATTCTGTCTCACGTTTGCATTGCAAATGAATTATCACTTCATTTATATCTATATACACGTTCTATAACCCTTAGCTATTATTTTAGCCCACTTGGGTATCGTTTTGGCAATAAACTTTTTGCAAAACTAGCTTAAATCCAATTAAATTCACTTGCCAAATGCATTTTGCTGCAGACACACACACTTGCACCTGGCTGGTAATTATGTCCAAATCTTGGTGTCTGTTGCCTGGACTTTGGGCCAACTTTAATGAACTTAACTCAATCGCAAACGCAAACGCAATCGCAATCGCAATCGTAATTCCGATTCGCAGTTGCAATTTTCACTTTTTCAATTAATTTTCTGTCAACGCTTGCGAAAATCCAAACTTTTGCCTTTTAATTATGACTTGCTTAGGGGCGTGGCACGTGCTGTAATTGCCTTGTGATAAGACGAAAGAAAAGGCGAGTGGGGGCTTAAACTGTGAAGCGTTATTAACAACATGTGTTACAGCCAGCAAAGTGTCCAGAACGAATTGAATAGCGAAATGTTGGGGAGGGGGAAACGAAACAGCTTGAGTTTATGGCCCTTAAAGCTGGCCATGAAACTTGCAACGTGCAACTAGCAACTGGCAACTTGCAACTTGATTATCTTCTGCTCTCAATTATAAAAAAGAGCAACAAAGTTTGTCTCTCCAGTCTTTCAGTCTTGAACTTAAACACAATTTGTGAGTTGCTCAAGAAAAACTAAAAACCAGGGCTGGGGAATCGGGAAGGGGTCGTCATATTGATGGGCAGTGCTTCATGTGCCTCAAAGGGCATAAGTTATGTGGCATGGAACGGAATGGCAATGGAATTGAAGAAAAATTGACGCTAAGTGGCACAAACAGAAGTCAACTGTAAATCGGAACCAACAGACCAAGTCGCAAGTTAACTAAAAGCCAGGCAACAAATTCTCTAGAGAGCAACACAAGTGTTTTTTTTATACAAGAATGAACAAGAAGTGCGAAAAGAAAATATAGATTGAGAAAAAGGCATGTTATGTAACATAAAATTCTGTTTTTAAACTAACTATTCAACTTTTCTATACAACTTTTGAGAAACTCGAAAATATATTTCTTTCTAATTTTATTCAATTTATTTGCTTTACAAGCTTGTATTCAGACATTCTCAAATATAATCATTCAGCCTGCATTGCGTTACGTTTTCAAGCAACAGCTGAAATATTCATACCCCTTTGCATGTGCTTTCTCAGCAGCTTCTCCTGTTCAACTTGATTTAATATGACCCTGAAAACAAGGTGTCAAGTCAAGACTTTTGCAAGGTGACACCTGAAAGATTTAAACTGACAACCAAACACTTACCTTACACAAAAAAGAAGCGAGAGGGAGGGAGACAGAGAGATAGAGAGAGAGAGAGAGAGAGAGAGAGAGAGAGAGAGAGTGAGGTTGAGGGTAACTCTGCCTAAGAAGGAGGGAGTGTGAGCGAGAGAGTTTCAAAATAAATAATGAGGCAAAAGTTGGGAGCTCAGTTGCAAATTAGGTTAATTAAAAACCGCTCGAGGACTCTCTTACTCACACTTTCTCTCTCTCCAACTCTCACGTAAGTCACATTTGAAATCTCTTCCCCACCACCAAAAAAAAAAAAAAAAAACAAAATGAAAATTGGCAAACAAAATATAAAAAGCGAAGGAAACTGAATTAAAAAAAAAAAAAAAAAAAAAAAAAAAACGACTACGAAAAGTGCGTCACAAACTTTTTCAATTAAAGTTAATTTTTTTGTTGGCTCGCTTCGCTTTTTTCCTTTTGAGCGTTTTCCCTGCTTTAAACGTTGTCAAAAAAGCGGCACAAATTGAATTTTGATCGATATATAATGCATGGCTGGTGCGAGGGGGATGGAAGATGGAGAATGAAGAAGCGACGCACACAGCAAAATGACAGCAAATTAGCAGGCAAAAAGGTCAAACTGAAGTGACAATTGAAGCGACGACAAACAGGTGGGGGATACGAGAGAGTGAGAAAGAGAGGGGGAGAGACTTATGCAAAAGAAAATATAAAAGATGAAAGCTTGCTTTCAATACTGTAAAGTAAAGAAATGACTAAGAAAAAATGTTCAATGAAGATAAAAGCTGGAAGTTCATTGACGTGGAAGTATGTGAAAAATATGTTCTAGGAATATTTAAAATTGGTGGGTGGGAAGTTCCGTTTAAAATTGGCTTAGAAATATGATTTGATAGGTAACAAAATTAGCTCTACCAAATTACCAATTCCCTCATTTGTGTGCTTTTTAAATTAGTATAACAGGTAAATATGGCACAGTTATTGGCAATACTAAGTCGACGACTTTTCGGCTCATCTTCAAGTTCACAGTTGTAAGAATAACAAAAAAAAAAGTGTTATTCAATGTAAATTCGTTATGGACTGCGACCTAGAGCACTCGCAAATATGCTGGCAACGTTTGCATTTTAACAATCTATCAGCTATTCACCCAAAACACACACACGCACACCCACCTGCCCCGCTCACGCATACACAGTTAGAAAGGTATATATATATATATCGAGCGGCAGCGCACTTCAAAACAAAACCAAAAAAAAAAGAAAGAAAAACGCAAAAATTCCGCTGGGAAACAGACAGCATGTTTCATATGCCTCGTTGCTTCGCCTGCCACGCCCACCCGACGCTGCTGCCCCTTTTACCTTGCCGCTCTTTAGCGCCCACTTCACTTTACAGAATGTTTGACACATAAAACGCAGCGCCACGCCCCTTGTGCAGCGTGCCGCCCGCCCCTTGTGCCTTGGCCCTAGCCAATCGCACATTTGGGCGCAGTCCCCCCTTTTTTTTTTTGTTGCTGTTGCTGTTGCTGTCTTTGGCATATTGTAAAACATGTTGAACATTAAACGAAACGGTGATATAAAAAAAAATAGATGTTGGAGTGAGAAAAAATCAAGTAAAATAGAAAATTCACGCGCAAGTTTATTGAACCACTGTGAGATAGATGAGTGAGAGAGAGAGAGTGGGAGAAAGAGCTAGATGTGGACACCAAAAACGCCAGCAAATAACAATTTAACACCCCTGCCCCCACCCTTAACCCCTTTCGCCATTCCTTTAACAAGTTTCGCTGCGTTAAGTACACACATCAAAATATTTGAATGAAAAGTAAGCAAAGTGGCAGCCAGCCCCCTTTTTCAACCTTAGCTACGCCACTGCTCTTCTCTCACTTGCTCTCTCACTCTTTCACGCGCCTGTTGGGAATCTCCTGTGTGTGTGATTCGCTTGGCATCAGCATTTGAAAGCCCATTTAGCTGTAGACTATTTTTTGCCGCTTTCATCAAATGTTGGGCATCATTTCCAATCCAAAAACTGCTGTCTGACTGCCCCTGGCGCTCCCTTCCCCTCTCTCCTTCACTCGATTTTCTCCCTTGGTTCGATTCTGGTTCTGGTTCTGGTTCAGCCTGTGGCTCTCTATTTGCCAGTTGCTGTGTTGCATTCTGCATATAAAATCGATAATTTTCTGCTCAAATGTGCAGAAAATTACGTTCATGCTGCCCATATTTATTATATATACATATATATTCTTTTCCCACATATATATATATATATATATGTATAAAGCAGGGTATCAATCGTTCTTTTCGGGTTTTTTTGGCATATGCTAAAGCTTAAATTTAATTCTTGTTTGGCATCTCTTTTTTATGGGATAAATATTAAATAGATACTATGAAAACTATAAATGGAATTTTTATCATAAATATTCTGGATTGAAAAAAATTCCGTGTTGTAAGAATTGACTATCCGTCAGCACTTTTTTCGAATTCCGAATATGGGCAATTTTTTGCAGGTTTTATTAAAAGAATAAAATAGCTCATATTTATATTTATAAATTATATAAATAAAAGATAAGCTTTTATTAATAAAGTGAACTAATCACAAGCTTAACAAAAAGAATAATGATGTCATTATATCAATATTACACATATTCTATAGAATTTCGTCTTCTGATACATATGTTACATCATCGCGCACGGTTTATATAGCTAAATATATATCTGTATAAATTGAAAAACCATTAAGAATTTCTCTCAATGAAGTGTAACAAGAATTTTCTTTTAACTTGGCGCAAATATCAAACAGAATGAAAGAAAGAAAAACCTTATAAACAAATTGTTGCACAAACAGACAAAAAATAGGCCCAGATAAATGAAAAAAAGAGTGGATGTTGTCATAATTTCGTTTAAGTTTCCGATTTTCTGTGCCATTTAATTTATTTCATTTCGATTCTTCTTTTTGTTATTTTTGTTGTCATCTCGAATATCATTTTTATATATATTTTGTTCTTTTCTTTATAACTTATTTATAAGCATTTCGTGTGTGGTAGCCCACATGTCAATGACCGAGAGCAATGTGTGCCGAAATGGGCTTAAAAAATGTGGCCAAGAATAAAGTCAAGCCAACGGCGAAGGCGGTGGGCGCGGCCGACGTCTGAGGCAGCAGCAACAGCAACAGAAGCAGCAGAAGCAGCTGCTGGCTTAAAGTTCTTTGGCCCATATCATTTGAATATTTCTCCCACTCTCCCTCTCGCTCTCCCTCAAGCAACGCACTCTTAACCTTATGTCTATACAATATTCAAATGTGTGTGTGTGTCAATATTATGAGTTGTCCGAATACTTTTTGAAGCGCCTGTGGCAAAGAGTCAGTAAGTCAATTGTCGGCACTTGAAAAACATTTAAACTTGTTTTTTTTTTCGTTTCTTTTCCCTCTTTTTTTTGACAAATTTATAACTGGTTTTAGATACCTTTCTTATGAGTATTGTTTTTTTTTTCTTGGTAGCGGGGTCACATTTCTTTATTTTTTTTATAATTATGTGTCATTTAAAGTTGATTGCACTTAAAATAATTTTTTTTGCACTCTGCGACGAGGTCAAGAGTGCAATAAAGCGTTAAATATTTATGGATTCTGATTAAATTACAATAATATATAACTTAAATTTAAATGAGGAGATATATGACAAGTGCAGGAATAAAGTAAAGTAAAATAAAGTGCAGATTAAAGATGAAATATGGAGCTAAGCAAAGTGGATTTAAATATTTATATTTTAAGCAGGACTTTATTTATGATTACGATAATGATGAATATAAATATAATATATAAAAGGAAATGGAACTAATAGAGGTTCAATTTTACTCAGTAAAAATACATTTAAGCTCAAACATGAACTGAAATATTTTTCCTCATTTTTTGCTTTGAAATCAATCTGAGGCACAATTTGAATGTCATTTTTAGAACAATGCCAGAGCCCTAATGAAGTACCTTGACAACAGTTCCCTTCCACCCTCCCCACCTCCCTCCCTCTCCACCCCTAATAAACCCCTAGAAAGCTGCTTTCAATTTAACCAGCACTCGACCTCATTATGCTAAATGATGAGACGACTGTCAACTGCAGTCGCAGTTCCTCTCGACCACGCCCACCCGTACCCATGACTCAAAGCCCAAATAATCTTTGTCCAAATTACCCAGTAAAGCATTGGGTCATATCGTAATCCCCCAGATACACCAAAAATGGGCAAAATAAGAGAGAAGAGTGAAATATAAAAAACATTGTAAATAATTACAAATATTGTATTTTCCATTATTTTAATTAGTGGAATATGTAATGCACTTTGTACATTGCGGTGTGGAATGCTGAAAACTCTTTATCCGCATAGAGTGAGGGAGACAGGGAGTAGCAGCGAAAGAGAAAGAGAAAGATAAGAGAGAAAGGGATAGAGCAGCAGATACAAAAGAGAAATAAGAATGAGCCACAATAAAGTGGAAGTGGAAACATTTCCGGCTGCCGCAAAACTGTTTCCTGGCCAACGATAAAATGCATGTGTGTGTGAGTGAGTGTGTGTGTGTGTGAATGAGTGAGTGTATAAGTGGGTGGCTGGGTAGTTGAGGGTCGCTTGAAACGGAGCCGTTAATTTGCGCTTCGGAGTTGAAAAATGCCGCGAGCTGCGTGCCTAAAAAGCCGCAGTATTTGCAGATATACATATAAATATATATATATATATATAATATATATATAAATATACGAATATGTATAAAAATAAAATTGTCTACACTTAAATTGAAATTAACGAGGCGTAAATTTTACTGGGTTAGACCCGAACACAAATAAAAAGGATTCGTAACAAAAAATGAAATGAAACTTTTGCTTTAATTGGGCGCTAAGTGCAAAGAAAGGCGAAATGGAAACAGAAAAAAGCATGAGATGAAAAATAAAAGTTTAACGACACTTAAATACTCTTCATAATCTGTAATGCACTGAAAGAAACTTACACTTCATTATATTAAGGTGAATATCGGATGCATATGTATGCAATATGCATTGTACTGCACATCAATCAGTCAATCAATCAGTTGGCAATCTATTAGCCAGGCAACATACATATTAGGCGAACGTAAATACCCTATGGTTAGGGCAAAAACAAATGTTGTGGGTTCTGTTAGATGAACGCCTTAAAAGAAGAGCCCGTATCGAGAGAGCAGTCGGTAACAGCTCGTCGCTGAGCTGTCAGTAAGAATTATTATGCTTGTAATGCAATGCCTCAGACTCAGAGGGGCGGGGGGCGTGGCTATGGAGCATGTCACACCCACACGAGAGGACGACGACGACTGCGAGGCCGCTGTGGAAATAAAAAGCCGCAAGGATTTATCACTCTGGCATCTTTGGTATCTGTGGCAAGGCGTGAGAGAGAGGAGAGAGAGAGGAGCAGATGAAGGAATTGGAGTCAAGGAGCAGGCAGATGTATAGACAGAGCAGGGGGTAGGGGATCAGGCAGATATAGAGACCGAGACCCAGACCGAGACTGAGACCAAAGCTGAGGCAGACACATTTCATGCTAACAAGCCGACCCAAAGAGCTGGTTGCATGCGTTGCATGCAACTTACTTACCTTGCCAGCAGAACAGCAGAGACTGAGAGAGAGATGCAGAGAGAGAATGACGAAGACAGGAGATAAAGAGGCTGCTCTGCCCCGGCGAGTGCTGTCGTAGCATATGTAAAAGGTATTATGGCTAAAAGCAAAAATATTGCATTCGACAGCGCAATTTGTTAGCCATTTGAATGATGTCGATGTGTGGTGCAATGTGCTGCTCCTCTTGCTGCTGGGTGGTGCAAAAGGCCAACTAAACTGATAACGACAGCCACCTAAAGTGAGTTTAGCATTTCTGTAATTCGATTGTGGTTGCCACTATACATACATTTATATACATATATATATATATGTATATCTGTCTGAATGTCCATAGATTGCGCTGCTCAAGTTAATTGCAACTTGTTGTTGCCGCTCAACCGACTGACAGCATATGCAAATACCTCAGCATAGTGTGGTGCAGCAGAGAGTGGTGCAGAGTTTCACTGGGTGGTAAGTGTGCATAATTGACAGCTACATGTGCCTCGCATTATGTGTGGAAGGTACGAAAAACTCTTAGCAAGTGCGTCTCAAGAAGTCTCGAGCTTCACTTGCTTGACTTTAAAACATTTTATGTTAATGTCAATTCTAATGTTAATGTTGAAGTTTCTGTTAAGTGCAGTTCTTGCTTCTCCGCTGTCCTTCTATAGAACTGATGCTGATGTTTAAGTTCTTAAATTCCCACAGCTTTAATTAAGTTAATAACATTCCAATAACATAACAAATTTTATTAACAGTCCTCCAGTTTATCAGACTTTAACAAGAAACCTCGCCAATGATTTTGATTTTGATTTTATTAGCAATTCATCTAATGTAAAGCAGACTTAATAAACTGCCAGGTTTGGCAACGCCTTTAACCACGCAAAACCCAGCCACGCCCCTTTTAAAATAAACCGCCCCTTTGGAGCCGCTGCGTCCACTAAATGCTTTATAATTTTAATTGTATACCAAGTTTTCGGTTTAGTGCCCAAAAAGTGTTCAAGTGCAACTGCTCAACTTGGATTACAATTTATGCCAAACGAAATTTTCAGCAAATTGCCAAAGTGGCACGCCCCCTACGCCTCCTTCATCCTCCTCAACATCCGCTGCAAACTGATATGCAAAGTTTTTCTTTTTCTTTATTTTTTGCTCATTTTGCGCCTTTTGCTCTTTAGGGATTATGAATGCGAATGAAAATTTAGCAGCCGTTCGAGCTAGGTGCACGCAGAGAGGGTTGGGGGTTGGGGGTTGATTATGTGGGTGGGTTGGGTTTTTGGCGTAGGGCGCTTGTTGGTCTACATTACACGGACTCTTGCTTTGGCTCTCTTATTACTTGAATGATGAAGTAGCTCTGCGCACAATTTGCTTAAATAATTTGCAAGTGCAGAGCGCTGCAGACAATTTGGCAGCATAAAAAATACCCTGTAACAATGGGAGGGTCATAACTAGATGGTTATTAAATGAATTGGTGGTAGATAAAAGTCAATCAGTGTATGAGAGCTGAGAAATTAGAGTAAGCAAAATGTAGTATGTGGGCTGGTTTATTCCCATTAATGCAAAGAATAAGAGAAGAGAGTAGTCTAAGAGTCTATTAGAAATCAGAAACAGAACTTTAAAAAATCTCGATTCCTTAAAACCATTTAAAGATCACATTTATAAAAGAATGAATATTTAAAAGATAAAACTGACAAACTTTAAGGATTAAAATAGGCAAAAATTTAATATGAAACAATTGAAAAAAAATTATGTATTACAATAAATATTTTCTTTAGATTTGCTGCTAGTTGTTAAATATTCTTACAGGGTAGCTGCGAGTCGATGTTTGTTTTAGTTCTGCGCTTTTATTTCAAATTCTGGCCTGGAAATGGAAATGGAAATGTTTTGTATGCGGCGGAAATGCGCTGTGCAATTTAACAGTTTCGCACGAGCAATTGCAATTGAAAATGTTAATTGTTGTTGCCGCCCTTTGTGACACACTCGCACAGTCAGACACACAGACACACACACGCAAGCAGAGAGTTGAGGAAATGGAAAATGTTGCTTAGAACTGCAATTGGGTTAAAAGTCCAATGATATGTTCATAATAATAATGAAGAATGGGAACGGCTAGCTGTAGCTCTCTGTATATAATAAATAAATAAAACGCATTGTCAGAGATGCACATTAAAGAGAGAAGGAACGATAAAGAGCGAGACGGGGAGGGAGAGACTTGTCACGCATTACCAAATGCTACTCGAATGTGGGTGAAAGTTGGCCATGGCTAATGCAATGAGCATTTGAATTTCATGGCATTGCGAGTCAGTTAACTTGGCTCATATAATAATTATGACAATTTCACCTGACTGACACACTTTTCTCCCTCTATGAGAGAGATATCTCTGTTGCGTGTCTCTGTCAGCTTATCTGGCTGTAAGATACATCTGTGACAATCAAGTGTCACAAGCTACTTAAATTTCTAATAAACTCTGCAGGTTTTCTTTGAATTTCTAAAAAGTTGGCTTTAACTATTTTTAAATTATAAGACAAATTGCTTAAGATTGGGGAGAGTGTGAAATATGGCGCACCGGACCGGTAGCTTATATTGTTCCAACTCCTATCTACCCCCTCCCTTCTCCTCCCTCCCCATCCCCATCCACAGCCTTAAGCAAACCCCTTTCGGCCATCAAGTTGATATGCATGGCAAATGAGCGGCTTTTGGCTGTGGCTGACAAGCGTGTAATCTCTGCATAAGTGAAAAAAAAGAAGTGCGGCGAGGGTTGCCGTCCTGTTGGGGCATGCCCCTCGAGTCTCTCACGTGGCTGCAACACGTGCCGCGCTATCAGCTGCCACACAGGCAGGCCTTGAAACTGCGGGGCGTTGCCTGTCAACATGTGTGACAGACGCCACATGTCATCAACAAAAGGGGGAAAGGGGCAGAGACAAAGAGAGAGAGATAGAGAGAGAGAGAGAGAAAGTGCGGGCGAGGGAGTTGCAGGAAATTGCTTTTGCCTTTTGGCAACCCTGGCTGTAAGTAAAAACTAACTAAAACGCAGTTCTCTACTTGTTGTATCCGTAAGATACACTCGCACGCACACACATATGCAAGTATCTGGCATTTGTCACGTGCCATTTTGCTGTTTGTTTGCTTAAATGCCTGGACAACCCTAAGCGCCACCCCCAGCATCGTCCTCCACCCCACACCCTCTTCGCAGACGCCTCTGCCTTAAACTTTGACAAATAGCTGAGCGTTGAGATACTTTTGCGCCTTGCTTTGGCATTTTGCTGTACACAGCTGTGAAACATTTCCTGTGGTCATGTTTGCGTTGACACACACACGCACGCACACCCCTATCTGCAGATTGTGTGCGTGTGTGTGTGTGTGTATGTGTGTAAAACATGTGTGTGAAATCACTTCAAGCTTCACACTCAACGCTCGCTACACACGTATCTGCTAGATACAAAACATATGATGCTGCGTTGTATGTTTCCTTTACTCTCAATTCAACCACACACGCACACACACACACGCAATTTATATAATGATGTCGCACTTTTGCTCTACACATTGGGGAATATCAATTTTGTATGTGTGTGTTGTTATTGTTGTTGTATTGGCAATAACTATTTATTAGATACATAGCTACAATGTATCTGCGCCTGCCTCCTCTTCTCTTCTCTTCTCTTCTCTTCTCTTCTCTTCTCTTCTTTTCTCTTCTTTTTTTTCTGCTTTTGTGGCCTTTTTTTGCGCTACTCTAAAATGCAATTTTATAGCTGTCAGGGGAATTTAACGCCAAGCGCGAAAATGCAGGCACTTGCCTTCCCTACCATGCCACGCCCCCCTCCCCTAGCCGTGTCACGTTGTGCCTGCCACGCCTTGTCCTGTGCTCTGCTTGTCTTTTGTTTAGCGCTACGTTGCGCTACTTTTTTGGCTAACGATGAAGTGTCAAGATACATTTTGTTGCCGCTGCTGCTTAGCCATTGTTTTCTTCTTTTCTTTTTTTTGTTGCAACATACCAGAAAGGGAAGAGTGTAAGGGTAAGGGGGAAGAGATGGGAGTAGCGGCTAGGGGTACAACAGCACTTGCATAGTGAAGCGATTTTTTGATATATATTCTCTATTCTTATATTTTTTGTCTCGCTTTTTATGCATTGCGTGCAAAGCGTAAACAAAAGGGCCAAAACGCCAAATAGGGAGAATGGCAGCAGCTTTTGCGCCTTCCTCGCCCCTAAAAAGTTCGGAAAGGGGTTTGTGGGGAATACTTCCCGCTGCGTGTGCACATAATAAAGCTAAGTAAATTGATGGTCTTTGCGCCCAAACTGACAAGTTGCAATAACAACAACAGCAACAACAAAAGTTTTCGATGGTCATATTAGATAGAAGCTACCAACTGGACAGAGACAAAGGAAGGCAGTGCCAGAGAGAGGGAAAAGTGAGAAAGAGTAAGTGTATTGAATAGACTCTATTGCCATATTTGCCATATTGTTGGCCACACAAAAAAAAAAGTATATACAAAAGGAGAACACAGCCAAAGTTAGATAGATAGATGGTTAGATAGATTCTGGGGTTAGATAGTTGCTACGAATAGATGAATGACTGCCTCGGTCATATATAGAATGCATACTAGTCATTTATCATGCCAATGGGAGAAAGGCGAAAAACTATATATATATTGTATATGTATATGGCAGACGAAGCAAATACACATCTATGATGCGGGCCGAAAGGTAAAGAGTGGAAAGTATTGCAAAGGTTCAAATGCCAAACCTGCATAATTTAAAATGAAACTTTAACTTCTAAAATTTGAACTTTAACTTTCAGTATGATTAAAAATGTACTCTTATTAATAATAAATGTTGTTTTAATTTGTTAAAGTTAGTAGAAAGGTTAAAAAGGTTTAGTACTATATTGATATATTGCATAAATATTGATATTATCTTTTATATCATATGACTTATATATGAGCCTTCTGTGTAAAACACAACTTTTAACGTTTAATTGATTGTTCTTTCTAGTTCTTAATTCGCTTTCGATATCTAAAGTTTCATAATGCATAATAAACTACCCCTGAAACCAAATACAACCCCCGTTTTGCCACCGCTACTATTTATCATTTCGATTTGTATTTGCTGCTTGTTGCGTTGCTCAAGGCCAAATGTTTTGGCCGTGGCCATTAGCTAAACATTAGCCAAGACACACCCACCCACCCACACACACACACACACACACCACACTCACGCACACAGCTGGTAACTTATGGCCAGCTAACGGTTATCTGCCCTTCCTTTCACCCTGTTGCTTTCGCATCAACATAAATCAACCGCATAAACGTAATTAAAACATAAACAAACCCGAGAAAACAAAAACCCAAAGTAAAAATTCGTTGAGAAAAACGCACAGATGTGCCATAAACTGTTGTTGTTGTTGTTGTTGTAGTCTGTTAATATATTTATATTTGTGCAGAGGTCTGCCCCAAAATAAACACAAGTAAAAAACACAAATTACAAATCGAAAATCTCTTTAAAAAAATGTGAAAACTGCACTTTGAAGTTTCAAAATAAAAATTACACAAATTTTTGATTGAAGAAAAAATAATAAGATTTAAAATGAAATTGTAAATTTAAACTGTTGCAAGTTAACGCACATTAAAATAAAAAAAAATATTGTTGGGGTGGATGAAAACTGCAGCATGAAAATTCAATTAAATTTAATTTACGCGTTAAATGCAACAAAAGTGAAATGCGAAAAATCAAAGGGTTCAAAGGGTTGCAATGAAAGCTGTAGAAGGGGCGGAGTTGTGGGCGTGGTGGGTGTTTGGGTCAGCCGACGAGGCATAAATAAATATAAAAAAAAGTAATACAAAAATGAATACATGAAAAAAAGTGAAAAAAAAACAGAATTGAGTTGGGAAAATAACCATTATGTTTTTTTTTAGTGCTATAAAAAATGTAAAATCTTCGCTCGAAGTCGGGGCAAAAGATGCGCCCAGGATATGTAAATGATATTTTTCGAGTGGCCGCCAGTCAAATGCAGGCAATGAAAATGGAACAGCCCAATGACCAGAAAAACTCCACGAAAAGCCGAAATTTTGCGCCCTTTGGCGCTCTTTGTGGTCAAAAGGCCAGAGGCCACGAAAATCTGTGTAAATGTGTGTGTGTGTGTATTTAAGCCGCTTTGCATTGCCCGTCAGCCAATTGGCTGGCTTTGTCTCCCTTTCTTGTCTTTTATAGACATTTTAAATATTTGATATTCCTGGATTTTCTGCATTTTACAAGCCATGAATTTTTTAATAACCCAACAAACCGGCAAAAAAAAAAAACCGCGCGCGACAATTTTCGGGCATACGAAAACGCGTCAATATTTATGAGGCTATGCGAACAGCGGAGTTGGAACCCCTTGACTACACCCCTCCTCGTTACCCTTTGACCCCCTGACCCCCACAGCTTGATGCCCTGTTTTTGGTTTCTGTGTCGCAGTTGGCCTTTGTTTTTGAAAAGAGGCCTCGTGATTTATGAGCAGCGCTTTTGATGCGGATTTTTCGGTTATCCCCTGTGGCTTAACTAGTTTGCCAGGCTCTCGGCCATACTCATAGTCATAGTCAAACCTATAGCCAAAGCCTTTGTTTGCCACACAGAGACCAGAGACCAGAGACTGTCTATCATCGAGGAACTGTTCACAATGGCTCCCAATTTAATAAGCCTGGCAGCCAGACGCGATTTATAACCCGCTTTAAAGTTTCACCTAGAAAAGGGCTCAGAAAAAGCGGATTATCAACATTAGATTGATTTTGATTAGATTGAAGTGAATTCCATCATAAAGAATCCATTTGCTGGCACATACATGTATATATGTATGTCTATACTTAAGTAGCCCAACTTAATAGAGATTCTTTATATATATTCTATACGTTCTAGTAAAGACCTCATACATAACAAACATAATTACATAATGAATAAACATATCATATAAACAAATACATTTCTAATTCATTTCCTTACATTCTGTGTATTTGCAGGTAGGTGACAATGTACGTAACTTATTTGAAAAAGACGTGAGAAGCAATAGAAATATATGTATTTATATATATACATATATATATATATGTCTACATATATGCGTCTATATAGATTTCCCCACTCTCGTCTGTCTAAACACACGCTATTAATGGAGGTTTTTGTTGATGGTAAATCGAGCGAATGAATTTTCGCACATGGCTCCGTGTTTTATTTATTAACCCCGCAAGCGAAAAGTTCTCAAAGTGCTGTGTTATATAATTATGGAATTGAAATTGGGCATTTAGAATACTAAACAAATCTCTAGATGGTCATCCGTTTGCGTCATTTGTTTAAAGTGGGGCCCCGTTCAGATAAAGTATTAGAAAAGCATTTGGATAAAGCTTTATTTTAACTGGCAGCCCATTAAAAATGCTCGAAACAAATAGAAGAAACAAAATGTGGGCCAAGTTTCTGGCAGGTGTATTAAAAGCAGAAGAAGATCGCAGATATATCAGATAGCTACTTGTTGTATCATAAATTGTTTGAGGCATTAATTAGTCACTCGCCTTGATTATTGAAACGAACAAATCAAGTCTATATATCTATTAGGTAGTATTTATTTATATGCTATACTATTCTATTTTCTGTGTTTTTCTTAGTCATTAGTTTTTTGGCTATTTTGGAATGCGTTTATTTCGAGCGCTACTAAACCGTGAAATTTATTAAATTAGACGGCTATTACGTTTTGGCTATGACTAAGATGTTGCATATAGATTCAATAATATACAATTGCATTACTAAGAGTCTGCATAAATATAATATATATTAGGGTTATTAATTTGCATAATAAAAAGCTGCAAGAGGAATTCCTAAAAAAATATATAACGAATGAGTTTAGGACAATAAAACAAGTTGCTAATTTAATTATAATATATATATTCACAATTTTGTTTCTTTTTGAAACAGGTCCGACAGGTCTATTGTCCAAGAACTTTTGTTGTTTTTGACATGCCCAAAATAAATATAGTATAGAAAAAAAATATATATATTTATATATTAAAAAAATGTGAGCGGCTGGGTGTGAAACTCATCAGAATGAAATTATTTTGACTTTTTGACAGCGTTAAATAATTAAATTAAAATGTCAAATGATTTGAACAGTGATTTTTTTGATTTTGTACATAGCAGAGTTTTGCTTTGTGTATTTATCAAAAGGGTGTTTATATAAAATAAGAAGAGCCCGTAGAAAACTAAAAACTCAGCCCAAAAGCTGGCATAAAAAGTCATAAAACAAAATAATTAGCTAGAGAACTGGTCTAGTCAGTCGGGTTGGATTGGATTGGATTGGATCTAGCCTCTATTCAAGTTCGAAATCTTTATTTCAATCTCTGTCTGCATAGCAAGTTCTACCAGTAAGGAAAATGTCAAGATCATAAACTAAAGCTCAAATACACCAAAAATAAAAGAAAAGCAAAAATGTGAATTGATAATTAGCGAAGAGGTGAGTTTTAGAGAATAGGAAGTTAAAATTAAATAAAACTAAAAGTGTTGAAAAGATTGCAATGTCAATCAATGATGAATTGAAAATATATGAATATAAATCGAACAATATAAGACTTTAAATTGTCAATCAGTATTATAACTATAATAATGAAAGTATTTGCATTCAATATAGAAAGAAAGTTGTCATTGTTGAATTGAAAAGAAATAATTAAAAAAAAAATGATTATACTGAAGGCGTCATTGAATTGAAGTTGAAAGAAAAAATCAATTGAATACAATTGATGAAAGTATAAAAAAGTTTAATAGGTAATTGAATTATAATCTGAAACACAATTGAAGCTGATGAGTTAAGTGTTGCAAAATGCGTCAAGTGTTATTTAGAAATGTTTTTTTGTTGTGGTCTTTAAAAAACTTTTGTTACGCCACTCGCCGATTTTATTATTATAAATTTTAATTAGTATCGAAATATTTTTTGTTGTTCTTTTTTTTTGTTTTGTGTTCGGTTTGAATCCAAAACTGTTGCTAATTTTGTTGCTCGTGCGCAAATCAAATGATTTAATTAACGTTGCGATCTAAACAAACCAAAAAAGAGTGAAATACCTGTCAGAAAGTAAGAAGAAGAACAAACTTAACTGCAACGAAATATTTAAAACATTTGTTTTAAGCAATCAAACGGAAGCGTTCAAGTTTGATTTTTGGTTTTGTTTTCATTATTTGTTTTTTTTTTTTGTGGATTTTGCAATTTCCTGTTTCTGGTTGCGGTTTCCTTTTCTCTTATTCTTTTTTTTTATGTATTGCAAAATAAAACAAAATATTATGCTAAATATTGAATTAAAACCACTTAAAGAGCGTTAATATTGGCTAATAACTGATTAAAGTTATTGTCTCAAATTGAAAGATTGACAGCTCATTGAACTAAATGTTCCATTTCAATGTTAAGTTGATAAGAATAAATAATGTGTCCACTTAAGCTGAGCTTTGAGTTGTTCGTTAGACCCATTTAGAATAGCTTAGAACTGGAATTGATAGATTGACAGCTCAGTCAACTAAATGTTCAATTTCAATTTGATAAATAATATTGAATAAATTGATTCGTCTAGCGGCTTTGAAATAATGTTTCCATTCAAGTAGCGCTTGGACTTGTGTTTTGTAAGATCCATCAAATTTGAACTGGGCTGCAAATTAGGAATTGTCTAAAAAAACACGTTTGTCTAAAATTGATAGATTGACAGCGTATTGAACTAAAGTTTCAATTTCAATTTAATACGATATAATAAAAATGTATTGATTTGGCTTTTGAATAATGGGTCCATTCAAGCTTAGCTCGGACTTGTTTTTTTTGTAAGACCCATTTAGTTCGAATGTCTCCGAATGGGGCTACAACTTAAGAACTGATTGAAAACCAGTTTCGGTTTTATGGAGTTCCATCAGAACCCAAGGGAAACGTCAAGACATCATTTTTGTTGCTGTTGCGAAATGCGTGTCAATGCTGACTGTTAAAGATGATGAAGAAGAAGAAGAAGAGAATTGTAACCGGTTTCGACGCCGCATGAGAGAAGTGAATGGTTGGGTGGGGGGTTAACGTTCTGCAGTAGTACCGTTAACTGTGGCGGTCAACATAACGGTGAAGCGAGCCAAAGAGTTGGCGCTATTTGTTCTTAACTTTCTTTTCATTTAAGCCACGTTCTCTCCCTCTCTCTCTCTTTCGGTCTTGGCCAATTATTTGCGTTGCACATTTCGTTGTGCCTGACCCAATTCTTGGATTCTCTTGCTTTACCGTTACTTGCCAATGTTCTCGGCCTGGCTTGTGGTTTATTTTTTTTGCTTATTTATTTTTTTCTTGCTGCTTTTTTTATGGCTTTGTGCTTTTTGCGGTTGCTGCTGATGCTGCTGCAAATCTGCTGCTGCTACTGCTGTTGCTGCTGCTGCCTGTTTGTATTACCTGTATTGTCGTTTGTTGTTTTGGTTTCGGTTTTGGTTTAACGCGTTTGACCTTAATACCTTAAGAAAGGCGTCACTTGGGCTTTTTGGTCTGCTCCTTCTTTCTTTTTGTTTATTTTTTTGTTGGTCGCAGCGCTTACATAAATTGTTTTTCTGCTCTTAACCCTTACCAAGGCCTCGCTCTACTTCTCTCCCTCTCTTTCTGTTTGACCTCTCGTTGAAGTTAGTGCAAATTGAAAATGTCATTCAAAGTGGCTTCTCACGCAACGGAAAATCGAGTTGCAATCAAGACTGCGACGTGGAAACTTAAGAATTAACTGCAAATTGTGTGAAAAGTCAAGAATTACAAGAACTAAAGAATGAAAGAGACTTCAAGAACTTTCCCATGTTTTCTAGCAAGTGACATCCATGAAAATGTATATGCAAGAATCTTCTCTTTGTAGCAATGATTAAATGTTGCTTTTTGTTAGATATTTCAATACATATTTCTAAATAAAAGCGTATATACAGTGTTTTAATACAATTCTGTTAATCTGTGTCTTACTAATGCCTTATTAGATTTTGTCGGTACTCTGTTTCATCTCATTATTAGTCACACGTGTCTTAAAGAATTACCAACAAATCCATTTGACATATGCCCAAGTATCGGGTCCCTCTCCACACTTTGAAACCCTCGCACGGAAAAGCAGAAAACAAATTTATCAACAAAGTGTCAACAGGCGAGTGTGAAAAGCAGCGCGACAGTGAAACGAAAAGAAAAACAAGAAAAGTTGAAAAAGATAAATGAAAAGCTACATAAATAAGTGCCGCTCATTTAGCAGACAATATTTTTTGCGCTGGCTTTTGGAATTTTCACCTGGTACAGATGTGACCCACACATTCGGTCCCACTCTTCTTCTCCCACTGTGTCTCTTTCTCTGTCTCTCTCTCTAAATGCGGTCAGTTGGTGGGCGTATTAGGCAACTTGTTTTTAGTTTTGGCCAAAAGCGAGCCGCCTTCTGAGGTGAGTTTTTGTGGGATCCGTCGAGACAGTCAATCAACTTGGCTTTTATTTGACAGATTGTTAAAGAAATGTTAAGACTAGAACGAAATATGAAAGAAATTCTTTAAAATATTACTTGAATTTAAGAAAATATTTTTCATAATTAAAATAAAATGTAAATTTTTGTATATGTTTCATTCGACGTGGCAATAATAAAAACTGGGTTAACGTTTGTTTATGTTTCTCTCTTGTCATTTATTCTGTTGTGTTGTAGTTTCTTCGCCCTTTTGTTGGCCAGATTGTGAATTTGTTTTATTTTATTTATTTATTTTTTTTTTTTCATCTCATATGCTTGCATTTTGTTGCTTTCTTCGTGAGTTTTGGGTTTTGGTAAGCGAAAAATGTGAGTCAGGTTTTTAGTTTAGTTTTTTTTTCCCATTAGAAACGTGAGGCTAATGAATGATGAGAACTATGCGAACTAATGAACAGAGTATTTTGTTATTTTTGTAAACTGAATGCTTGCCATGTCAAGGAAAGTACGTGTCTGCCGCCTAGCCTAGATTTAATGTTGAAAATATGCTGGGAGAAAATTAGAAACTAGACGAGTTAAAATAAAAGAAAAGCTAATCTAAATTGAATGTAATCGGAGTCTTTAATCTAAACGACGGTAATTAAATATAATGAGATGGAAAAGCTTACATTTGAAACCGCAAAATCTTCATTAGGAGGAATTGAAACGGAAATGGAAGAAAACACAACTGAAATAAATGTTTAAGATGGCAGAAATTAACTGGAAATAAAAATTAAAGGGTGGAACATTATTATTATAATATGGAACGTATTGGGAGTGAAACGAAATGCTTTTCCTGTCAAACTTAGTAAAAGGTAAATGTAAATGTACCTTCGGTGTAATTAGAAAACTTTTACAATCACCATTAAAAAGGTCACTCATTCACTTTTTTGCGAATCTCTATTAGGGTCAATAGTGCAAACCCCTTTCCAAAATAAAACTAAAGCTAATCACATGGGCTGCCTATCTCTTTAGAAAGGATTTCCAGCATAGCAAAAATATCATTCGGTAGGCAATTAATAAAATTTGGCAAACAAAAAACATAGCTACTAAATGAAAGTCAGAAATGCAGCACAGAAAATAAAAAACAGAACGCACAACAAGCCAAAGTCAATGAACTTGGCCAAGAAAGTCAATGTCCAATGCGAAAGAAAGGCTCAAAGAACAAAGCGAAGAAACAAAATACAGTGTAAACAAGAAATGTGGAAGTGGAAAGCATATTAATTAATGTGTTAATTACCACATGAGCTGCTCAAAATGTAAAATCCGAGAAGCCTTTCGAAGAGCGGTATACCAGATGGTAGAGCCCATCTACATATTTGTATTTTTTTCTTCTTTTTCTTGTTTTAATTCTCACCTCTTTGAACTTGGCACACGCTCTGGGTAGATTACATCATGACACCTTTTGCGTTACTTGCATATTTAAATTTATCCGATATGTTTTCTTCTCTTTTATTTATTTTGTTTTTCTTTGCCGCAACGTGAATTTAATTAACAAACTGAGTTACCGTTCCTTCGGCTTCTCCCCTCTTGAAGACCGCACTTTGAAAAGTTTTTGACTTCCAAAATAAAAATAAAAAAACTCTTCTTATAAACTTTGCGGCATTTTGAACCCTGTTCTCTGCCTCGCTCTCCCTCTCCATACACCACCCACTACTGTCTGCTATCTATCCATCTTTTAGCAGTGCTTCTTCTTCTTTGTCGTGACTTCTTGAATAGCAATTGACATACAAAATACTTGAAGTACTTGTCTCTCCTACCTTACCTGTCTGTCCCCTCTGGTTCTCCTACTCGTTTTTAGTGCGCCCTCTAGTGCCCGTTCTTTGTACTTCCCAGTCGCCCAATTCGTATCGTGTCTTGTTCTTTACCTTTTTTACTTTTTTGTGTTTTTCTTGGCTACAAATTTACAGTTACTGCATTTTGTGTTCTGTTTATTTATTTTTTGTTCGGTTTTCGTTTCGGTTACAAAACTTGATACAAACTTTTTGCACAGCAGCGCCACCTCTTGTGACTTTTTAATAGTTTATTGGAACAGTCGAGTAATATTTATAGTGTCTGCATATTATATATACCCTACATGTTGCATCATCAATCTTTTTGCCAGCTGGCAACTCTACAGCTGTAGCCTAAGTCGCAATAAACACCTATTCAGTATTATTTCGTTCCATATGCATGAATTGAATTTCAAAGTTGATTAGTACAACAAATCGAAGCTTAAAACGAAAAATACCTTTGAGCACCTTATCTGCTAATAAACACCCAGTAAAATCAAAGATCTCTTGTTGATCTCAAATGCTTAAGCTAAGGGTCAAGTTCAGTTAAAGCAAATGTGGTCTGATTCGTATTATTATTCAGTTAAACTCATGGTTCACTTGATATATTGAGACGTAATATATTATGTTGACAACGTGGAATTCATCGTATGGTTATAAATAAATTTTTTTTATTGAGTGGGTTGTTCATAAATGAGAGTTTAATGAGCTGCCTAATGTGTGTGTCCATAAAGCTAAGGGGGAAGCATAGAAACTGAACTGCGGAACATATTGCTGATAAAAAACCGGTTTAAAACAAAGTGTTTCTTACTATTTACAATGTTTATTAACTGCTTAGCTTAGCAAAGGTTAAACGAGAACTGTTTTGGCGACGCTATAAAAAGGGGAGTACTAAAGCAAACAGCTGTAAACGAGTTACTGTTACGATTTGCACTTAAAGTAGGGCCAACACGGTATCCAATACTGCTGATCGTGTTAAAACGTAATGGTCAGAGTTTTATCTGTTAATGCTATGTTAATAACAGCGTGCCACAACTGTTAATCAATCGTTGAAGTAATTGGCTTGCATCTTTTTTATGTATTTAAATTGAAACTATTCTTGTTCAGCGTCTTAAGAACTATTAAAGTGTCGCACAACCTTTCTTGCCACGCTTCCTCTTCTTATATTCATACCCTATACATTGTCTCAAGCTCGTCTGTTAGACTTGCCTCAGGGCGGAACTAGATGAGGAAAAAGCCTTTGATGATGATAATGGGACAGAGCAGAGTAAAAGGAGCAAAAGGAGCGGCCGCTGAAGCGGAACAAAGGGAGCTTCATAAACGATGCGTCGCCTCGACTTGCCGCATTTTTGATGGATGACATTGATTGATGATGATTAATAATGTTGCATTTTTATTGCTTTTCATCAGCCAGCGTCCGTCCAGGCCAACAAAGTGCGACAGCTTCCACTTCCCTACTCCTCGCGGCTCTTTTTCCCTCTCTTTCGTCCATCTGCTGTCTCAGCTACTTTTAGTTGCTTAAATACATTAGCGCCCGGTAACCCCCACTCCCTGTGGACACCCGCTCAATGTCCTTTATTGTGGGCCAGTTAATGTGCAGCATCAGCTGCACCATCAGCAGGTTAGCGTCGACTCAACTCCCGGTTCCAGGTTCTCCGCTTACTTTGTATTCATGTTGACGCTTGAATGCATCGCAAACTCATCAACTTGACGCCCAGCCGCAGCGCCACGCCCCCAACTGCCCGCAAAAACAAACACTCTTAACTCAACCGGTGGCATTCTATTCCCATCCCATTGCCACTCCATTCCATTCCATTCCATGCCATGCCACAATTCCACACCCTGCACATGTTACACGCGTATTCGCTCAATTAAAAAGCATAAAATTACATTTTCGCTTAAATAAACTTTGGCTCCCATTCCTAGCCGTGTCTAGTGTTTAATTCTCCCTGTTCCCTCTCTCACTCCTTCACTTTCTCTCTCTTTTGATGTCCTTGTGTATATCAGACAACCCTCAGCAGCTGCTGCTGTTGCTTTATTCTCGCCCTCGCGTCCTTTGTCTTAGCCAGACTTTAAATACACATTCCACTCAATGCTTGCTATTTGTTCCATTCCGGCATTCCGCAGTTATGAACATTAACATTATTGCGCTCATCATTTTTGCGCCTTTTCTTTTTTCATTCTTTACTTTTTCATTTTTCTCGCCATTTTTCTGTGTTTCTTGTTGAAGTGAAGGCGTTCCATTGAAGCGTCCACTTTTTCTTTTTTCATTATGTCGACAGGTCGAGGTTCGGTGAGCCTTGCAGTGGAAAATTGTTGTCGGACAGTCAGTTAAAGGTAAACGCTGCAAGGTTGATAATAAGTGATTTACGTGGAAGTTGCGGGAATACAGAGAAAATGGAAGGGAATGAAAGAGTGGAATTAATAATTATATAAGTATTCTGTTAAGTATTCTATTATTACTGACACAAAATACTATCTATGACTGTAATTTAGATTGCAAATCTTTCGTAGCTACTTAGTGCAGCTTCCTTTAGCTTAAAGTTTGCTCAGCAGAAAGTATGAAGTTATCGATAACAATAGCTTCCATGACGCACAACAAATCAGAAACCATAAAAGAAAATTTCATAAACCTGAGCAACTCAGCTCATTTGGGGTTTCAGTTTCAGCCTCCAAAAAGTTTCTCCCTGCCACTTATCAACTTGACGCACTTCAAATAGTAGCTAAACCACTTGATAAGACTAATGAAATGTTTTGCGGTTGGCTTTGTTTTAGACAACATCTTTTACAACTAACCGCAAACATTTCACTTGGCAGTGCACAACTTGCCCCCTGTTAACCGAACGCCTCTGACCCTAAAAATGTGAGAATGTAAATTTCATGGGCTTAATTTAATATTTATATAAAAAGTGAGGTTTATAATATGATAAAATGATGTGCACCACATGTCGTATACTTAATTGCATTTTGCTGGTGGATGTGGAAGAATGGGAGAGTAGGGGGAAAACATCGAGAAAATTTAACCCTAATTACAACACAAAATAACTATAAAAATGCGGCATGTGTCCCATTGTCCTAATTAGATTTTCAAATTCTTGAAAAGCCCAGAGCCGAGCGCTCTTAAGTATGCTAATAATTTCAACTTTAAAGGACGCACACAAACCGAGAAAGCAGGACAGAGATAGAATGATGGTTATAAAAGGGACAGCAAGAGCAACTAAAAATTTGCTGCCATAGTCACATATGAATTTTTAAGTGCAAACATAATAAGCAGCTTAATGAACACAACATTCACAGACCTTATCGAGAGGAGAGAAGAAGAGCGGCTATAGGTAGGTAGAGAGTGGAAGGAGAAGAGGAACAGAGCCACCCCATTGAGGAGCACGTGCCGCTCGCACTTTGGCTCTACCTTCGCTTGTGAGAGGGGTTGCCAAAGGAGAAGCAACCCTTTTTGTGCATGCAAAGCTTGTGTGATGAATTTAACACGTGTGTGTGTGTCAGTAACTGTGTGTGTGTGTGTCCAGGGCACAGCTGAAGAGTTGGGACTCATTTGCAGCGGGCATTGAGCGAAGCTTAGAGCGCTGCCATGTGATATATTTATTTTAGAAACTCTTTCATTCAAATTGGACACAAATGTGGAGACCTCAACTGTACATAACGCACAGATATACGTGTGTATATGCGTATGTATGTATGTGCTTGATCAGCATCAATAGACTAGTTGGTAACTTCTTTAACTTCAGTGTAAAAAAATCTTTCAACTTAAGTATGAAATTGAATATAGAAAGGTGTTCGTTCTGTTTGTAGCTCAAGGTATACTTACATAACATATGATTTCACAGCTAAATAAATATATATATATACATGCTATAAATTATGTAATGCATACATACATATATATTGTTATTTGTGTGGAAGCGTAAATACGCTTGATTAAATAATTTCTGGCATTTCGATTACCCTTTCTGCCATTGACTTGCCACACTTTGTTGCAACTGACAGCGTGAAATCAACGTCATTATCTTCTTCACCTTCATTATCAACAGCAGCATAATCGTTAACACTTAATGGCAACTGTTGCTGTTGTTATATGTGTTATTCTTATTGTTTTTGTTGTTGCTTCTTGCTCCCTCTTTATCAGGGATGAGACCACAAAGAACTGTCAAAGTCGTCGTCCTCAGCTGGAATTATCATCATTATGATCATCATCAGCCGCAGCAGCAGCAGCAGCAACAGCAGCAGAAGCAGCATGATTATTATTATATGAAGTTGTTGTTGTTTGCTGTTTGTTGTATGTTGTCATATCATTGGGCTTGTGGCTGTTGTCCTTTGTTGCTTTGTATCGTCCTTGCGTGTCATCGCCTGTCGCCAGCGTCTGCCATTTGTTTGTTGTTTTTTGCTTTTTGGTTTTTTTTTTGTGTGCTCACACAATTTGCATTTTAATTATTTAAGAGAATTTTGATTAAAAAATATATGTGTATGTACAATATTTATGCTATATGAAGTGCAAACATTGCCTTAACCAAGTTAAAGTATATCAGCTAAGCGGAGAAGCTTTCATTTGCACATATTTGACAAGATTGTACTTTAAGAAATGTTTAAAAATGTATTCCACATTCTTTTCTATGTACTTATTTTATCTTTTCTTTGTTGTCATAGGCTTTAACTTTCTCTTCACATCTATGCCCATTTTCTGATTACAATTTCCTTGTGATTAATTCTTTCGGGCTGATTTTTTCCTTTCACATTTTTATCATCTTTGATCTTAAGTCTTATCTTAAAATCCTTTTGCTGTTCGAGCTGTCGAGTTGGCATGCCTGCAACTTGAGTTGTCATCAACATTTGAAGGATTAAACCGGCCGTTGAGCTGCCTTTTCATTTGGCTTCATCCCGGCTTTTCCCCCTCTGCCTCAGCAGCTCTCACATTTTCCTTACTTTTTTATTACGGCTGTGGACGTGTTGCCATTTATTTATTTTTTTTTTTTGATACTTTCATCAAATGAAGGCTTGATTTTCATGAAAAGTGTTGAAAATTACGCGACCCTACAGCTGGCAGCTAATTAGAAACGAGTGGTAAAAAAAAGACAGGGTATTCGAATGGGAAAGAGAGAGTGGGGATGGGGGTAGGGCAAGGGACTACATTTCACACGCAAAACCAATTTATGAGGGGACGCATTATTCAAAGTGACAGCAAAAGTGGCGGCGGCTCCCCTCGGACTACCTGTCAAAAAAACTTGTAAAGCAGGATGTAGAGGAAGAGGGAGAGGGAGTGCGAGAAAGAGGAAGACGCATAGCTGTTGCTGCCACAAATTGTAGTGCTGCTTCTTCTACTCGTGTGCAGCGTAAAAGCACAAGCAATAAACATTTTTATAGCCATAAATTCTTGTACCACTTGTCTATCTACCCCGCAGCCCTCCCTGTTGCTCTGCCTCTTAACTTTCCCTGCGCCCTGTTTATTTCTTACTAAATTCTTCATAAATTTCTTGTTTTTATTACATTTTTCAACTTACGAAATATTGTGTATTTTTTTCTTTTCGGTTTTTGTTAAAACGTAAATTTTTAATATCTAATGTGCGTTTTTCCTTTTCTCTCTATTTTTGTTTTTCAGGTAAGTTTCCTCCAACTGCGACCCGAAAGCAAAAATAATCCCCATCTGCTGATTTTACCAGAAACTAAAGAATAAGTATTTTTACCTCAATTGTTAATGGAACTAGTTCCATTAACAACACAAAACTAGTTTATGAAAACATTTCCCTTTGCTTTTCAGTTTTTATGTTTTCTTTTTGGGGATTTTTAGTTTCTTTCTGACAGCTAATTTAGTTTGTTTGGTTTGTTTAAGCCATAACCCAGTTAAGTTAACTTAAAAGAAGTGCCGGCTGCCTTTTCGTACAGTTCCATTCTACTTTTAAAAGTAGAGTTTTTAACAATCGCCAGCCAAGTTAACTGACCTCTGAATAATTGGCAAATTTTCATTGCCATTTATTTAATTCCACTTTGTTTCTTAAACATAGTGCAAAAATGTATTTAAATAAACTAATGATAATTGTATGCTCAATATGTATATACATAAACAGCAAAATTGTAGATAGTTAATAAATAACATAAAGTTCTATCTTCTCATATTTCTGTAAAGGAAACAATTTTGTTGCAAATAATTTAAGAAACAAATTCAATTAAAGCAAGTCGGTAAATTTTGCCTTGAGCTAAATTGAGTGTGTGCAATATAATTATTAATAATTTTATAGCTATTTCTTCTTGTTTTTTTTTTTGTACTTCATAAAGCTCTTCCCTTCGATTGAATGAAGAGGTATATAATTAATGTCTAGTTAAGTGAAATGGCATTTCGTTCTGCACGCAGCTCTTTCAAGAACCTCTCGGCTAAGCCCCCTCCCCTTACCCCATTCCGTTAGCTTTTGCGGTTGTTTTTAGCCTTTTTGGCTTGTTAATTACTCACTAAACAGTCGAAACCGAGAATGAAGAAAGATACAAAAATATATTTTGCTATATTCGAAATTTCGATAGCCACAAACAAAATAAAAAAAAAAAATAGCAGGCGAGTGGTGCGCAGCATACCGACTGTGACGTCGACTGCGACGCCGACGGCTACGATGACTAAAAATATATTGGCGCACACCTGCACGCCGACAGCGCTGCCACCGTCGCTGCTGCTGCAAGCGCTGAGGTAAAAATGTATTTTTAAAATTTGGAAAAATCATTTTCCTAGTTTTTAACGAGAAAAAATATCGAATAAAATTTCTAGAGAGAGAAAAATGAAAATATGCATGGAAAGCAATTTACACATTGTTGAAAACGACTAGAGGCGAGACTAGCTTATATATCAGTATATATATATATATACATAGAGGTATTTCTTACCGACTAATATATAGATATAGCTAAAGATATAGATATAGATAATGCTGTGTATACAGTTGTATCCCGCATATTTGGCATGTGCTCGTCTTTTTGTGCCTCCTGTTTATTATTTTACAAAATATTTTAGTAGCTGGAATAGCCTAATTTGACAGCCACTTAAAACTAGAATAGAACAACAGCCACAAATGCTAGCCAATAGAAATAACAAGCTTAACCCCGCCCCCTCCTCCAGCATGCCCATTTCCTTTGCTCCATCAGTTGAGTAGCTGCCATAATTCAAAGGCCACTTGTTAGGGGTGTTCCTATTCGTATATATATATATATATATATGCTTGGTCCATAATCGCTTTACCCCCATTTGCATTCACAGCGCTTTGATTTGTACAAGTAACAAGTAAATTGACCTCTCCCCCTACCACACCCCCATTTACCACCCCTCGCTCTGCTCTGCGTCGCAGTTATCAACATCGTCATCAACATCCCTCAACATTGTGTACGGTAAATTAAATTAAGCAAACAAACAGATCCACAGACAGAGGCCAGCTTATTGTACTACATGACAGTGGAAATCAACCATTTATGATTGTATACATATATAGATGCTACACTGAGAGAAAATGTGTGTTAACTAACGTGTGAAGAAAGTAGAATACACAATTGCTTGGATATTTATCAAGGTTGAAGTGGAAAATTATTTTGGGAAATATTCTTATTACAGTTTTGTACGTTTATCAATTGAATACCCTGTTAAAATGCACTTAAAGAATTAAACAAATTATTTTGATATCTTTAGCCTCTTTGAGAGCCCATTTTTGTTGAGTGTATGCGCGTTTGTTTATGTAAAACTTTTGCATTGGCTGAGAAATCGTTTCGTTTATTGCAATTGTTGCAATTGTTAATTGAATTTTGCTTGGCGACCGAAAGCTAATCAGCTTTTGTCTGTCAACAGGTGCGGCTTGCCTGTATTTCAATTAATTTTTGCACTGTTTCTCTCGCTCTGTGAAGTGTTTTTGTCATTCGTTGTGCTTATGAAAATGTCAAAGCCAAAAAATAAAAATACTGAACAAAAAAAAAAAAAAAAGTAATCCTCCTCCCACCCCAACAAACAAATGACATCATTTTCATTTCCGTTTTTGTGCAGTTCACGATGTTAAAAGATCGCACTGCAAAATTCAATTAAAGCGGTCCACTTGCAAATGCACCCACAAGAGAAACAGTCATAATACCCCCATTCTCTCCCTCTCTCTCTCTCTCTCTCTCACACACAGTCTCTGTCTTCTCTGTCTCTCGACACCCACTTGCTTTGGGCATATATGAATAGGTCGGTCTGTTGGTTGGTTCGTTTGCTTTTTGTGTGCCTTAAATGGATTTTGATTGAGTTTAATTAAATTTTATTAGGTTTTGTCACCCTCACACTCAGTTATTCGTGCGTCCGGCCCAGAGTTCGACTCGAATCTGAAATTGAAATGAAAAACCTTCAATTTGCAGTCGCCTCTTGTTTGGAAATCAAAGCATTTGCTTTGGACTTATTATGCTTGAGACCAGATGCAGTTTCTGTCATATGCTAAATGGATTTACTAGATGATTGGGTTGTTCGCAAAAGAGGAAGGGGGGGAAGCTATCTAAAATTTCACTCTATTCAATCCACATTCGCATATTTCCATTTGACGTTGTGTTTATGGAGTCTAGTCTTAAATTTCTATAGCTTAGAAATAGAGTTGTCTTTTGACTCCTCCCTCATATTTTCCTCTTGTTCGTTCTCTCTATCTTTCCTTTTTTAGTCAAGTTCAATTGAATGAGACGTTGAACTGCTTTTTATGGCTTTTAAAAGGTTTTTTAAAAGTTTGATTCGATATCGATTCGAGTTTTTTGTTCATGTTGTGTTTGCTTTGTGTTTTGCTTCGACATGGCGCAGACATAGTTTTATTTCTCTCTTCTTCTTCCATTTTTTTCAAAAAAAAGCTGACGACACATATTAGCCAGATAAAGTTCTGTTTTGTGGTCTTGTCTGTCTGGCTGTATTTTCCAATAGTGCAAATTGTGGTGGCACAATTGATTGGAAATGGACTTTTGATAGAGCAAAAGGTTTTCTCCAATATAATGCAATGCCTTTTGTTTGAGTACTAAAAATTGCTCTCATACAATAGAACATTTAACAATTTGTGCACATACCAAATATTTCTAAAAATTTAATAACTATCTCTCATAGTTATGGAGTAGCAACAAATGTAGTTTCAATTTAGTAACTTCTTTAATTATGTAAATTTGTTGAGCTTCGATTCAATCTTGGTTGACAAAGAGCCTTCATTTAGCCTAATCGTAACTCTGCCTTTCACCATGTATTGACAGCTGTATGCCCTATTGACAATCGTAAGCTCTGAAACATATATTGCTGACACTTTCTCGTCGCAGAAGTTGGTGGAAAGAGGGGGAAATGTCAACTCTTTGAGTTTTATGATAACCCAAGAGCATTTATAATGCAATCCACTGAGAAGAGGTGAAGAGAATGAGCACTAAACCATGTGTTTATATTGTTATTATAAGCTATGACACCTTGCCAGGTTGTTGATAGAGAGAAGGCGGGGTGCGGGCGTTGCCAGACAGTGCGACACCTTTGTGTGGCGGCGGCTGCTTAGCTCAGCTTTTGGGTTTTATGGGTGGCAATTTTATACAAATTTAAGCTCTTAAAGACGACATTTTGATCTGTTTTGATTTCCCCAGAGAGCGAGAGAAAAGAGAGAATGGGATGGGGGAAGGGAGAGAGGAAGAGACGTGTCTCGTTTACAGGCCACCTCATCTATCTCTCTCTCTCTCTCTTTCTGTGTGATATGCGTTCTTCTCTTCGTTTGGTGTCACTTGACAGTGGTGTAACGTGATTTCTTGTTGCCACAACCGCTCCGTTCCCCGTTTCCCTTTCTTGCCGCACAGTATTTTTATATGCATGTAAGCGTGGGCGGCATTTTCTGTCCTGTCTGGCTGTGTGCAAAAGGGTCCTATAGCTGTCTCTCTTTCTCTTTCCTTCTCTGTCTCACTCTCTCGAATATCCTTAATACATAAAATATGTTTGATGCTTGCCAGCCAGCTCATATGTCAAAGGTTAACGCACGTGCCCATGGATTCAGTATCGGATTTGGGTTCCAGTTGAACCCGGACTCGAAGTCGGACTCGGAGTCGGAGTCGGAGCTGGTGGGAGTCGAGTGGTTCGGTTCGTTCAAATCGAAATTTAATATATTTGTGTAGTGAAGCGCAACTGTGTGAACTTTAGCGTTCGTTTATTTTGTGGCTTGTTTTCCTTCTCTTTCCCTTTCAAGTATTTTTTGTTGTTGTTGTTGTTGCATGTTTTGTTTTTGGAATCCCCTTCTTATACTTGTAATTCTTGTTTCCACCGAAAAGTATGCTGTAAAATTGAATTATTTATGATAGAGAGGGGAGGCAAAGTTTTTCATTACACGACCACAAACAAAAAAAAAAAAAAAAAAATGAAAACAGAAAAATGTAAAGGAAAAACATTTGATATGGGTACGATAACTACAGGAAATGGGAATACAGAGAGAAAGACAGATAGTCAGCAGCAAAATGAAGCGTTGGTTATCTGTAATATCGTACCGTACCGTACGGTACAACCAGAGCTCAACAACTTTCAATTAGCCGACCATACAATAATGGAAATTGATTGCCATTGTCAGTACAGTTGTTGCTCAGAGCTCTTCCGGCTACAAATCAATTATGGCCGACGACGATTCATTTCATTGACATCGAGGTGTTCTATTTTCAATTTACCTTTGCAAAACAAAATCAATAATTGAACCAACCAAAGTCAACAAATATTGTTGTTAAGGAAATCTCAACACTCGAACACCAAAAGTTAATTTCATTGCATTGTTCAATTGAACAAGTTTGAAAGTGGGAGAAGTTTTCCCTTCTCTCCCATCCCAGACAAATGACAAACATTCTTATCGCCACTTCACCGTGTCCTCTCCTCTATTTGAGAGTGCGGCCTTTTTTGTGCTTTTTCTATAGTTCGACTTTATCTTTATCTTTGCGGCAATGTCGCAGTTAATTGTGCTGTCAATATTGACTCTACGCCAATTATCTATTTATAGCCTAGAAAACTGAGAGCAAAATAACTTTAATATTTTTTATATTTGTAAATGTGAAACAAAGAACGATATTAGGAACTATATTTAGTTAACCTCCTCCTATCTGTAAATAATTAAAAATCATATGTTTTTGAAATGTAGGTTATCGATAATTGCTATTAATAGCAGATCGCCTCATTAAATGTAACAAAATTCTTTTACTACCCCAAGTTCTAGTACAACTGTATTTATATTGATTAATCATATAGAAATCTGCATAGAAACTGTTCAAATTGAAACCCTCTAAAACAACAAGAACTATCTCTATAAGGTTTATTTCGTAATCTCTTTCATCTGCGTTAAGAGGTGCTTAACTAATTGTTAAGCAAACACTGCGGTTGTCTCTTATCAAAAAGCTTTCTTTATTTGCGGTAGCTACCTGCTTTTACTGTTATAGCTCTAGCAACCGTTAGACACGTAACACTGTATAAATCTTGAGCATATGACGTGCAACTTAAAGTGGCAAAGCCCGAAACGCAGTCGCAGCAACCCCTTTGCCCTTCTACCGTATCAAGTGATACGCGACTCGCAAACAGCTCCACAGGGGTTAGATTTTTGGTTGTGCAAGGGTGTGTGTGTGTGTGGGTGTGTGGGTGGGTGGGTGGGTGGATGTCTGTAGCCTGCACAGATTTCAGCACCTTTTTTCCTCAGTTTTTCAGTTTTTTTTCGACAACCACAGACATGAACTGATTTTATTTTTATACCCTAACAGAGGATATTGTAATTCTTTGTCTAGTAATGAAACACTTGGGAGAACAATTGATATAAAGTATATAGAGAATATATAAAGAAAACACAGAATAATTTTAAACTTATCCCCATTCGAAATATTTTTTAAAATTGTTTCACAGCTTTATTAAATAACTTTTTAATTCTTATAATTATATACATATATCATATATCTATTCTGAAAGGGTATTTAATATTTGTCTCATCGCAGTAAGTAAGTCTTTCATTTTTTCTTGGCCTGTTCAACTCGTGATGTAATTTTCTGCAACTTTTTCTCGTGTTGAGCGCAAAGTCTCTGCCGTAACCCTTAGCACACCCACACGCAAACACACAAACACACAGAGCCGTACACCCTCTCCATAAACCCTCGTCACATTAATGTCTCTATAGCTGTCAGTTTAGCCAGGCAACTAGGTGGCTTCCTGTGTGGGCGAATGGGCGTGGTGCTTGTCTGCCCTTATCAGCCAAGCGAGAGCCGAAAAAAAAATGCAGAAGAGGAAAAACACATTCTGCGGCAGTTTAACGGGTTTCGCCAGGTGCAGGTGTGTAGGTGTGCGTAGCTTGTGGCACATGCTTTCAACAGCAGCTCGACGCTTGTCAAAAGCTTTAAACTTTGCCACTGCCTGCCAGCGAGCCTTTCAGTCTGCCACACGCGGCGTATGTGTAATTTTTGCTGCTCGCTTGATGGCAAAACTTTTGGCATCAAATTGGCGCCGCATTTGCTGCACTTTTACAACAATTAATCATCCCCACACCCCTCTACCCTTGTCGCCAACACGAACCTTTAGATAAACGTGAGTGTCTGCGCTTTTCTTGTGACGCCTGACTAATCGTTAAACAATTGTTTAACAATTTAAACGGCAACATAATCACATTAATTAGCATTTTCGTTGCGCCTCAGTTGCTCCTCTTTTAGTTTTAGTTTTAGTTTTAGTTTCATTTCTTGCTGTGACAATTGCCAAGAAAAACTTGTTCACAGCACATGGGTTTTCCTTGTTTACTTGTTGTTTGCCTGCATTTGTTATATTTTCTATATATTGCATATGCAATCTGTTCTAAATTTTAATTGTAAATTAAAAATATATATATTTTTGTAACAGCCGCAAAACAGCTGAAAAATTGAATATTCATAATTTTCTTTTCGGTCTGTTTGTGGCAATTGTTTAGCTCTGTTTTGTTCTCAATTTACCTATTCAAGGGGTTCAATAAACTTTTTTACATTCATTTTATAAAACATGTGTCCAGCTGTTTGTAAGGCGTTCTGTTTCTTATTGACCCACTCAAGTTATATGATGCTATATGTTTGTAATAATAATGATAGGTAGTTCGTTCAGTCATGAGAAGTAATTTATGCACATTTTGGGCCAGTTTTTATATTGCTATTTTAGTTGAACTTCATGTCTAGTGAACTAGTTCGTTTGGGTAAACAAACCGCATGAATTTGAGCGCCAGTCAGAGATGTTTAAACAATGTTGTCTGCTTTGTTTGCCAATTGGCAATTATTGTTGCTTATTTGTTTATGACTTTCATATGCATAATTACCAATATAATTTCCAGTTAATTGCAATTTAATTTTAGTGTAATTTGTGCGTCCGACAACAACGCTGAGGCAGGCGTATAAAAAACTAACAATAAACAAATATTTGCTTTGTTGTTTGGTTTGTTGCGGTACATCAAATCAACGCACAGCTCATTACCGTCTCTCCCCATCTCTCCTCTACTCTCTCACTGTATTTCCTTCTCACTCTTCCTCTCTGTTAGCCATCTATATCCAGTTATTTATCTGTCTAACCAACTGCCTGTCTATCTGCTCATTGCTCATCATTAGAGCCGAATAGGGAATTCATGTTTAATGCTGTTCTAAAATTCTCGTATAATTTGGCTTTTAATTTAATTTTGTTAATACCCTGTAACAAGTTGGGGAGTATTAAGTTATGGTAATCGTATATATATAGTCTTAGTAATTGCTGTATATGTATGTATAAAATAAGATATTTATCAATTGAAATCTGAAGAATTATGTTCATAATATATGCCTATTAACTACCCACAGATTGGATTTAGATAAAGTTATTTTATATACTGATTAGATAAGTGTAAACTAAGGTACAGTATATAGATTGTTTAGATCAGTTGCTTTTACAGAGTAACTACAACTCCATCAGTTTTCTGTCAATCACTAGTTTTCGGCAGCTTTGTTTTTATTTATGCTACACAAATGCCGTTGAAAGATAAATTATGCACAATTTGTTTATGGTCGGCGCAAATGGATCGATAGATAATCTGTGAGGAATCAAAAACTTGGGGTGGGGAGATTTGAGTGGTTTTTTTTTTTACCATTTTAAAGACTTCTTATTCCATGGAATTAACGTCAAGGGGAGGCACTTAATAAATCGCTGCTTATTAAAAGTTTTTAAGGCAATTTAATTTGCTGTGTACATGAAAAACACTGCAAAGAGTGGAAGGAGTGGAAAGAGTGACCCTATAAAAGAAGGAGCCTCAGCCTAACCCGCATAAAGTTGTCGCTTTTGCTTAGATCTAAAGCTTAATTAAAATGATTTATGTGTCAGATGAATGTGAGTTGTGTTTTATTTGCAAAACACTTTGTGCAACTTTCATATTGTAATTTGTAATTTGTAATTTGTAATTTATAATTGAATGTAATTAATGCGCAATAACCACAGAGCGGAGGAGCACGAGGAGGCAATATGGCAAGGCTTAGCTAACCACAACACACACACACACACACACACACACACACACACACACACACACACATACTCATAGTTGGGATTATAAATAATTGAAACATTTATTGCAGTCATGTGAAATTTTGTAGCTAATTATAATAAGCAACCGTGTGCCGTATGACTCGAGACTCTCTCGCTCGCTCCTCCACACAATCAATCTTTCTCTCTCCCTCTTATTATAGTTGTCATAATTTATATGAGCTTTGTGGATGTTGTTAGCTTGTCATTTGCTTTAGAAACAACACCCCACCCACCTATCATTAGCAACCTCTCTATTTATTCGCAAAACACATTCCTTACCTAATTTTTTCTCTTTCTCCCTTACGCTCTCTCTTTTTCTCTCTCTCTATGCAGCTGTCAGTTTTATCTTTGAAAACGCGTTGTCGATGCTCAAGAAATTTATTATTTATTGCGGTTGGACTAGGCACAAATCATATTCATATTAATAACGCTATAAGGAATTTCGTGTAGACGCAATTTTTGATATGCATATGCACAGCTGTCCAATTGCCAGAAGATGCATATTTTTGTTTCGTTTTTTCATATTTCACAAATCTTTCGTTTGTCTTAACGAACCCTACAAAACTTGATATAAGAACTTGTGTAAGACAATGTGTTTAATATATCACAAAAATTTCAGCCTTCTAACTCAAAAACCTCCTGAGTTATTTGCAAGGGAAAAAATAATATGTGGAATGCTTTTTACAGCTTCTGTTGTTTTCTTTTTGTTGTTGTTTTTGTGGCTCGCTACGTGCGCTGTTAATAATTAGCCCTGTTAATGATCTTTTATTATGTTGATTATGATGATAAAATTGCGAGTAAATAAAACATCTTCTTTTATTTTTTCTGCCTTGTTTTTCATCTGTCATGTTTATTTATTGAGCTTCTTGTTGTTGGGTATGTCTCTCCTTTGGATTCGGTTTTATTTTTGTTGGTCTTTCTTCTTCTTTTTGTGTATTTTTTGCCCATAACAAATGGCTCGTTGGGCCTATTAATAAGCTTTGAACGTGGCCGCATAAATTTCTTGATTTATTATGTTGCACTTAATTAAAAGCTCAGCCACTCAAGACGCTGCCTTAAAGCCATCTTTAACAGCTTAATGAAGTTAACAACATTTGGCTAAGCTCCAAATTGCTTGGTCAGAAAAACAAACTGCATTTGCACACCAGCAAAGAGGGAGAGAGAGAGTCAAAGGCCACAACCGTCTGATAAAACGTAACCAAAAATAAAGTTTCTGCCACTCGGCAAACTATGCAAGCGATATGAGTGTGTGTGTGTGTATGTGTGTGTGTATGTGTGTGTGGTGTGTGTTAACCTGACTAACGTTAGCAACAGTCCACTGCGTTTTTGGCTTTTAAAGTTGCCCACCCATCAACTCCACACATCGCCGAGTATTTAGGAAATGATAACGAGTATCGCATATGAGTACTCGTACACAGAGAAAAAAAGCAGTGAAAAACTTTTAAAGACCAAATTCAATGATTGACAATTAAGCTGATATTGCGTCTGTGCTGAATAAATTTCTTATCTTTACTTTAAAAGAAAAATAAATTAAGCATAGAACGAATAAAGATTGCAGCACAATTTTTTTTCGAGTGTATCCACAGTGTTGGATGTACTTGAACAAATATGAGTATCCACTCACAGAGATATTCGTGCCTGTTCGCCTTCCCCACCTCCTAGCCACCCACAGATATACTCGTGTCTGTCTCACACCCTCCACCCATCATCTATTTGTGGAGAGGCCCAAGAGAAGAGACTCGTATACCCCGTAATCTGCAAATAGGCTCCGAGACTTGTTTTTTGTAAGTTTTTTACTCTGTCGATTGCTTTGCAATTTGTTCTGGCCAATGCGCGCAACCTGGCAGCAAATTGCTGGGGCAACATTGCCACCAGAGGTGGGAGGAGGGGGTGTGGCAGCTAGGAAGAAGAGGAGGCGAAAGAGTAGACAGAGCATCGGTCAGCTAGCTGCTTCGATGTTGTCCGCCTGTTCATGTTCGACTGCAATTAATGTAGACACTTAATTAATCATAAAAATTGGCGAAATGTGCTTATGGCTCATTTAAATTGACAAATGTTGTGTGGGCTGCAACTATCAAGATCTTACATCTTAACAACAACAACAACAACAACAACAAAAACATAATAATCATCATTCCAATAATCATCATATCATGAATTGCATAATTTGCGAATCAAAATTCACAGTTGACCTGATTAACATTATTTTCTCTGACGCCTCCGATTTCTTGTACTTTTAATATTATTCATAAGAAGTGCCGCCCATCATTTTATGATTATGATAACAAACTCATTTATTTGTCGGCTCGCGTTAGTCAGTCTGTCAATCAGTCGGCTCATAACTTTACAGTAACAACATCTGTCTGTCTTTTGGTCTCCTGCATACTAATTTGTCTGACTGACTGATGTCTGTGCCACTTCTGGCTGAATGTGGCATGTGGCATGCGGCAGGCGGCAGGCGGCATGTTAAGCAGCTTTTGCCAAAATACGCACATTTACAACAGCTTTAATGCCTAGATGGTCTTCTAATGAGCTTGTCTGCCATACTATATCAAAAAGATCCCAAATTATTGACAGTTGCATAGATGTTGGCCATAATTTGTATGTTTGATGTACTTTTTAGCAGCTGGAACTCAACTTGGGATCTTGAGATATGTTAAGCAGCTCTCAAGCATATCAAAGCGTGGCTCTACTTCAGTTTCGGGGTCCGTTCCAATTGTCTCTTTAATCTTTTGATGCCCAACTGGAAGTTATAAGTCGTGCTCCGGCTCCCCTTATAACTAATTATGCGATTTATACATGATATCACAAATAAACAAATTTTCATCTTCAGCTGGGCTTGGTTTGCCTTAATGCTGCTCACGTACGCGGCCGCCACGCCCACACCGCCCACCCCGCCAACCCCGCCCAAATGCCCTTTATGCTGCACGCGGCCGCACTAATTTTATGGCTTAATATACTTCGGGTACTTCCAGTTCTTACAACCCACCCCCATACCCTCTCTCATCCCCCTTTTTCGTCTAGAAACTATGAGAGTTTCTTTAGTACAAAATTGGCACTCAACGACGTCCTCGTCGCTGTCGTGAGCTGTCAGTAATGCTTCACTCATTCACTGCCTGCCACGCCCCCTCGCCCTCGCAGCGCCGCCTGTCCATTTGCCATTCATTGCATACACACATACAAACATACATATATAGGTATATATGTATATAAGAAGAAGAATTTGTCACGGCAGCTTTGGAATTCTTAATTTTATTACACTTTTGGCGTGCGTAACGCGGCAAGAGACAAATAGAAAGACAGCTAGAAGAAGATATGGGGGGTACTTGACTTAGTTGAGCATAGGCCAGGCAGCTTCTTCTACTGCTTCTTCTTGTGCTTCTTCTTCGTATTTTTTATTATTATTTTTTTCTCGTTTGCTTTGCTTGTATTTCCCTTAACATTCCTGCATGCAAATTTTCGTACTTCGTGCCTTGTCGGAAATGACATTTTCATGCGTAAATTGAAATGTGAGCGACGTGTTTGGGGATTTGTTTTTCTATGTGTTAGTGTGAGTGTATGTGTGTGTGTGTGTGTGTGTGTGTGTGTGTGGCTGTGTGTATGCGGCTCCCCTATGGACACGATGTGAGAAAGTAAAACCAAGTTGTCATTGCTTTTAATTATTTTTCATCTAGCTGTCGCCCAAACGCAATTACAAGCTTAGCCACGCCTTCCAGAGAGGCAAGGCAGGGCTTTTAGGTAGGTCTTGTAAGCTCCATCAGCTGAGCAGCTCTTAACCCTAGACATTTGTTAAACTGATTAACTTTCTCTCGAACATTAGCTATGGGGTATGTACTTTGAAAAAAGTAAATCACTCATAAATGTGACAAAAATTTCATTTATTAAATTTCAGTTGAAATTCTCTCTGAAAATGAATTTAATTTTTCCAATAAAAAGTTCGTGTACAAAAGTCAGAGGTTATTTTGTAGGCTGTATTTGTTTATATAATACTTAGGCAGATATTTTTTTTGTTTGGTACATTAATATAAATAATATACATTAATTAAAATGGGAAGTTTTAAATAAAATAATCTTTCTTAGTGCTTATGTACTAAAGTTTGTTAGCTTAACTTTATTAATTATATATATTGAATACTTTGTGACAAACTTTGTTGTTGTATCTATTTTTTATAGCCTTAACTATTTGTATACTTCAGTTTTACAAAATTTCGAAAAAGTATTCTTCATTATTTGTTCTATTTTACATGGTAATTAATTACATTTTCTCTTTCCTTTTGCAGGTAAGTTTCAATGATGAACCAACAAATTTTCTGATTTAAACCGCACAATAAATTTAGTGCTATGCAGCTAAGTCGCAATTTAACTACAGCTTAACTTTTCCTTTATCCCATACATATACAAAAAAAAATATATAAATTTATATATATATATATATATATATATCATAGAGCAACTAGGCTGAGATTTAATTATAACAAAGCACAAAACTGCCAGCAAAAGTCGGTCAGAGGCCTCAGTAACAATTTTTTTCTGGTTCTCTGATAAGCACAAATTCTATAACATTTCCGGTGCGATAAAAAACTTTACTAGTTGTGTAAGCATCGCAAAAAAAAAAAAAAAAAAACAAAGCAAAACTGTCATGAACTATATACATATATATATTTATGTATATAAGCCTATATACGATTTTCCATCTACAGTTGTGTAAATTTTAATACAAGCTGGCAGCAGTTTTTATGCATTCACTGTTATACACTGCGCAAAAAAGAATGTGTCAAAGCGAATTGTAGAACTGAAATTAAATTGCGAAACAAATGCACAACAAGCCGCAGTTGGCGTTCGGCAAGTTGTGCTTCTTCTTTTCGATTTTTGGTCTTGTTTTCCGCTGCGAACATTCAATAAAAATTCAATTTGAAATCGAATTTGTTTTCACTCAACTCGCTTTCTTTCTCTCTTGTGCTCACTCGCTTAGTCCTTGTCTCTGTTTCGCTCTTTGACAGGCATTGCCAATTGTAAACATTGCAAAATTGGCAATAACATTACTATGCGTGGACCGCAAACTCTTCGATTGCCTAACCGAGGCATACATGAAGTGCTTGCATAGTGGAAAACTTCGGATGCATTCCATAAATATTAAAAAAAAAAGGGCGTGGCAATGCGTTCGGCACACATTTCATAAACAGTTAGCTGAGCCTAGACCCTAACGCTCAAGTGCATAGAGTGCACTAATTAATACCCTGGAGATGCTAAACTGTGTATGCGCAACTACAAGTAGAATTGTAGTAAAACAAAAAAAAAAACGCTAGTCATGAAATTAGCTTTCCTTTATACAGGATTGCAGTAGAGTTCTTGGCTGGGTATAAGCTAGTCGGTAATTAAAATCTGTACTTTTATGGAAATATCCGGTCTATAATTTAGATTTGGATAATAACAATACAAATTACGACTTTTAACTGCAGTTGGGGAAACAGAAGCACGCATTTTTGGACAAAAGGCAATAAGAAATTGGCAAGAGGAGGAAAGCCTCAAATTAGCCACAAAAACTGAAATTAATTAAAAGCCCAAGCGATTGTGGCTTTAAAAAGCCAATTAAACAGAAGAAGAAGCATGTGATACGCTCAGCATGGCTCAAAGACTGCATATATATGGCAAAAGGAATCTTAAACAAAAGGCCGGAGCAAAGGATTCGCTTTTCTTCTCTTTTAGTTTGCTTTCTCGTACTCTCTCTCTCTCGCTCTGTCCCTTTCCCCCTTGCTGTACTCTCGCCAACATGCAAATGAGAGAGACTCCGCCTGATGACAATGTTGTTGATGAGGCTGTGGCACCCGCTGCGCGGCCTGTTCACAAATTTTTCTTGCAAAAAGCAACTCGGACAGCGGTCCCGTTAAGCGGAAATGGCAATGTCTAGACCAAAAATAACAACAACAACAACAACAACAATAACAACAAGAACAAGAACAACAAAAATGGGACCCTAAAAATAACCGCAAACATTTGGAATGGCACAAAGGTTTTCTGTTTGCCTTTTGCTGCCTGCCAGCTGCAGAGCAAACCGCAAACAAATTCTGTAACCGAGCCCAGAGACCAGCCACTGTAGCCACGCCCCCCATCTACGCCTTTGGTGGTCTTTGCTGGAGTGGCCACATGAAAACCGCCAAAAACGATTCATTTTCAGGGCGTCTCCTGGACTTGAGTTGGGGGGCGGGTCTCCAACTTACCTAGCTTGTCGCCCACATAATGTGACCGACCAGCAGGAACTTCAGTTGGGTGTTAAAGAACTTGTTAGGGAACCCTTTTTGAAAACTGAATATATACTGCTTTAGTTCTGAAGAAGAACTGAAACGATTATTAATAGCAACATTTTTGGCCATCTTGACATTTAAGATTGGAAACAAACAGCGTATCGTGCAGTCAGTACCATTGCTCAGTAGGTTTTTGTTTTAGTATTTTATTTTGATTAAAATTCTGGGAATAGAATTTGTTTTTTGAATAATAAACGTTTTATTAACAACGTTTGTTCAGTATAACTTGCACATATTTAAATAAATAAATTCCTCGTTTTCGTACTAACAAACTATTCCAAATTCCGGTAAATTAAAATATAAATATATATTTTGAATTATATTTTTGCTTTTGTAAAAGAATTTCATTTCAAAAGTTTGGCCTGTTTTATTAAAATCAAATGCAATTCTAACTCCTCTTCTCTTGGCTATTTTGATAACATGTGTGTGTGTGTGTGAGTGTGCGTGGATGTGTATCTATCGCATTAAATATTTACGGAAGCAGCTGCTGATAAATGCGCCATTTTTGCATTTTGATTTCATTTCCGTTGTTGTTGTTGTTGTTGTTGTTGCCTTGTGCCAAAGCAAATGAAGAAAAGCATATTGGAATAAAAAGCAAAACAGCAATTTCCGCTTTAACAAGAGGGAAGACATTCAGACAGTCCGTGAGACAAACTCTGAGACAGAGAGAGAGAGAGACGGACAGGAGCAGGAGCAGCCACAATAATATGGCAACGCTTCACATGTTCGTCCTTTTTTCTCAAGGCCTTTGGCTGCGGCACGTTTTGTCTCAGGACTAAAAGGCTATGAAAATTTGCTGCTGCTACTGCTGTTGCTACTGCTGCTGCTGTGGCACATTTCTCAATTCGCATTTCGCATGTGTTGCACTTGTTCCATTTCATAAGCTGCACATTTCTCTTCATCTGTGGCAGGCGGCAACGCGCAACGTGCAACGTGCAACGTGCAACATGCAGCAGAAGTAGCAGGCAACTCCCTTGGCAACGACTATGCATGCAATTTATCCACCTGCGCGTGTTCCACTTCTCCTACTCTCCCTTTCCCGCACACTCTTTCTTTCTACATCTACTTCTGTCTCTCTCCCTCTGCTCGGGCAACATTTGTTACAGTTTTCTGCATGTCTGGCTGTCATATTTTCTCATCTCTTGCACATTTACCTCTGGCAATTGCTGCCTAGTCTCACGGTCTCATATGCACTCCACCCCTTCAACCCCTTGCTTTATTTTACCCCCCTTCGTCCAAAGCGGTGTTTGTTGTTGGCTCATAATTTCGCTTGTGCGCCATAAATGCCAACTAGTCAGCGAATTTTGTGTTTCCGTTCTTCACGACAAACATTTGCGTAAACATCAAAACTCAAACCTCGAAACCTGGAAACCTGAACCTGAAACCTGAACAAACAACGCCTCAGCAATAGCAACAGCAACAACAACAGCAGCAACAGCAACAACAAGTTGTGAGCTTTAAAGATATGATGTCCAGCCCCCATATGGACTGCAAACAGCAGACGAGCCACACGGATCCAATTGCCTTTCCTTTGCTCAGGTGTTGTTCTTATTTTTGTTGAGTTTTCCATTTCGTCTTTTATTCCCCATTCGTTTTTCAGTTTCTGTTTCGTTGCTTCCGCTGAGTAAACAGACGACAGACGACAGACGACGATGCTGGTCAGCAGCAGCAGCAGTAGCAGCAACAACAACAATGGCATCAGCATCAAGTCTGCCACCAGAGCAATGCAAACATTGTTCAATATCCGAATTCAAATATTAGATAAAGCCCTGATAGACTAGTCCATGCCCTGTAGAAGTAAATGAATGAAGGAGAGAGAGAGAGAGCTTATTTGAATAAATAAACTAGCTTAAAATTTCCCATCGATATTTCAATTGTTATCAATCAATTAACCAGCTATTGATTCACAGACTATATATAGATAAACACCTATCGGTTATTTTCTATTTAACTTAGATTAGCTATCAGATACGCCTCGGTCTCGCTTACGTGTTGTGTGTTGCAGGACGTTGGAACAACTGTTGCCTGGCAGCAATACGCCTTAAACTTCAGAAACACACACACACACACCTACTCACACACTCACAATTTAAATAGCCTTCATTGTTGCTATTGTTTTTCGCTGTTGGGCCACAATCCCAGCTTTGCTTTTGGCTAGAGACTTTGCATTCATCGCTTGGTTACACGAGGCGGTGTATAAAGTAGGCGTGGCAGGGCAGTTCAGGCGGAGAGTGCAGTTTTCGACCAGGTATTCCGTTTGTCAGTGTGAGGCTGTACGTGTGTTGTACATATATCTGCATTCGTGTGTCTAGCTTGTCTCATTGCTTGCATTAAAAATCCACGCACCAACACACACACACATGCTTATATATGTGTGTGAAGGCAAGACAAATGTGCGCCATTTTGTTGGCTCTTCCTGTTACTTCTTGGCATGTATGTGTGTATATTTTTTTTAGTTGTTATTACTGACTCGCGCATCGTTAAAGTGACTTCCGCTGCCCTCACACAGACACGCACAAAATGCGCTATTACCATAAAGTGTGTGTGTGTGTGTGTGTGTGTGTGTGTGTATGTTGTGCTTGTGTATAGCATACATTACGGGGCACACTCGTAGGGCTCAAACATGCCTCTGTCTGGCAGCTGCATGCGTTAAATTATGCACAGCGTTTGCCTTGACTACCTCTTAACTCTACCTTCTGTTCTTATACCTGACTCTTTTAGCTATGCCTGGCCAAAAGGTGACGAAATATTACAGCTTAACCTTATTTTATTTTTTTCTTGCAAATTTCCGCTAACAAAATGATGAAATTCTCACAGCTCTTCTTCTCAAGAGTTCTAGACAAAGTTTTTTCATATCTGGCTTTATATCTTCCTCGCTTCTTTGTTATGATAAACAGTCAGGGTTGTCGAGGTGCCCTTTATTTAATTTTAAAGTCTCGTACGCAGCTCATTTGTTTGTGTTTTGCCTGGCACTCGATGATAAGGCGCAGTACGCAGCAGCGGGTCATGATATATAGTATATGTAAGCGTAATATGGCAGATCATAAAATAAATTTTAAGATACATTCATATACATATATTGTATATGAATGGACAAATATCGCATAACAATTAATTGCCTTTGCACCCTTATGTCAACAGTAGCTCATGTCAGCTGCCATATTATCCATTTATGCAATATATAAATATAGATATATATTTATTCATTCTCATGTATATTCATATTTATTGAGAACACAATATATTTTTTAAATTATTTAACACAACCGCAGATATAACGGTACAGCGAGTGGCCACAAGCGATGACCAGATAAAAATGCCATTGAAGCAAAAATTTCGATTATTTACAAATAAATGATGTGAGTGGATTTTGCCAATCAAAATCCGTCCAAACGATTGGCGGGCAAATACGCAAACAAATGATAAACATAAAAAAGTCGATGAGATTTATCTATGAGATACCTTGAAAAAAAATTAAATGGATTATTTATTATGTGTATGTTTTAAAAATGAGTCTTAAGGGATTTTATTTTTAATTAACTTACGATAAATATTTAATAGGATTTCTTAACATGTCTATTTACATGCGTTAACTGTTAGAACACACTCTCAGACACACCTACTTATGTAGGTGTCTTTCTATTATTGGCTGTTCGTTCAGATATGTGCGATAATTACAAGATAAGTTACTAAGCGAGTTGCAACGATGCAGACAGAGACACAGCGAGAGTGACAGAGAAAGGCAGAGGAAACGGCATTCTAAATAAAAATGTGTTGCATACTTGAAGGCGTCGCCGGAAACAAATTGCACTACAAAACTGAGCGCAAAATAAAAAAAAGAGCAAAAGAAGAGACTGGAAACAATTAAAAGTGCGAGACGTAGGTGGGCGGAGAGTAAGGGAAAACTTAGCCAAGTGCAGGGCAAAAAAGTTGGCCGAAAACACGAAAAACAGCGAGCTAAAATGTGAACGAAAGAGACACAGGGAAGGAGAGAGACTAATTGAGAGAGGGAGCGGGCGAGAGGGAGGGGGAGGGGGAGAGGGAGAGAGGTACTCGCTGGTAACTGTAACTGCAACTGACTTGCTTCTGCAGATTTTCATTTTCCTTTTTGTTTTTTTGCTCTTGTGACAAAGCAGCAAAAGTCGTGAAACGGAAACGTGTAGGCGTGGCAGCGAACAAGGCAGCATGGCCAACACTTTACGCTGCAATTTGCACTTCATTGCCAGGGCAGGAAGTGAGAGAGGGGGTGCTGGAGATGGATGAGTGGATGAGTGGGGGTACGTTGCTGGGAGGGATGCTTGGCTACGCTGTGGGGCAGTCTGCTCAAAGCACTTTATAAATTTTTTAAGTGCCATGCAAAAAACTTTTGCCCTGACGCCCAGCACAAAGCGCCACAGAAGGAGTGAGAGAAATTGTCGCAATGGGCTTTAGTTCTTAGTGTTGTAAAGGACCATAAAAGGCGCCACAACAAAACAAAGCAACATAAACGCAGGGCCGAATTGTCAAAGTGCATGCGAATGCAACCATTTTAATGTCTCATTTTAATTAAATAAAAATGCAAAAAATTATTCAAAATAATACTAAAAAAAAATTGCTTAGTAACGGAAACAGGCAATTGCTGCGACATCTGGCGGTCAGTGTGGTAAACAATGTAATTGCATTTTGCAATTGAATTTGCAAACGCTTTTCATTAGTTTACAGTTTGTTTAAGATACGTGTGTGTGCCAGCGTGTATGTGTGCACGTACAAAACCGCATAATTTAATTTAACAAACAAAAACCGCAACATGTCCAACTTACAACTACAAAAAAAAAAAAAAACAAATAAAAGCAAAAAGCAAAATGGGAGCGCGTTAAAAAACGCTCGCAAACCACAAGGAAAACATGTCACAAACGCGACAGAAGCAAAAACAACAACAAACAAAAGTCAACAAACAACGAAATGAATTTTTAAATGCTACACCAAACAGTGCAGTCAAAAAACTGACAAACAGAGGGAGCAATAGAGATAGAGATATATTAGAAAGAAAGAGAAACAGAGAGTGAGCAAATATGCCATGAATTTATGCATTTGTTGTTTTTCGTGCCGCATTTATGGCCAAATCGCATCTACCAAATTGATATTCTAAGCGCGTAAAAATTTATATGTGCCGAATATGCATAAAACGGCAAAAGAAACAACAAACATTTTCTCCTGTTTTGCCTTCGTTTTTTATTTTTTTATTCTGGCATTAAAAATAAATGTTGCATACTTTGCGGGCGCAACATGGAAAATGCGATTTTTGAAACGGGGCTCGTTTTTATGAGCAGGCGACACGCCTCTTTGCCTGATTGCTGCGGATATTACCTATATAAATGCACATAAATGTATATCTTTATCTTTATCTTTATCTTGAACATGTGTTTTCGTTATTCGAAAGCGCGTCAAGAATGGCAGCTTTGTGACTTCATTTAACAAGCTTTTTGGCAAATGTGCGACACTTTATGTTTGCGGATTGTATTATTAAAGTACTTCAAAACATTGGGATTTCTTGTGAAAGTCATTAAAATTTGATAGGTATACCATCGGTATCTAGTTGGCATTTGAAAGTCTTTATGCTACTAATATCTAGAATGGAATATGAAGCTAATAGCAGTAGCAATGTATGGTGAAAAGGTAATATTACTACTCCAAGTACTCCTACTCCTATTACTACTACTATTCCTACTACTACTACTAATCTTATTAAGACTACTTCTAACTACTCCGAACTAGTGCTGCTTCTCCTGTTTCTACTACTGCTAAAAGCTTCTACTTCAACTGCTCATTTATCTCATTTATCCGTAATGTGAAACGTTACCAATGCTCGCTGTTAAATTCTATTTGCGTTTAGCTCGTTGGATAATTGGATACAAATTAAAAAGTTTTAAAGCGTTTAACTAAAGTATTGCTCACTAATTAAAGAGCTGTCATTAACTATTCCCCAAATCGTGAAATTAAAATAAAACAAATGCATTTCTCCCATTTGAAAATTGCAAACAGTTGTTGTTGAATTTCTGTAAATTGAATTTAAACGCAAAAGTTTGTTTGCGAGTTTTTTTTTTTTGTTTTTTTGGTTTTTAATTGGATTTAATTCTTGTTTTTCACTGTCGCTAGCTGTCTCTCTCCATCTCTCCCTCTCTCACTTTATCTGTCTGTCTGTCTGTCTATCTCTGTAAATGTGATTACACAAAAGGTTAGACAATTCGTTGCGCTTTAATTGGATGGATATTGTGGCTAATGCAGCCACATATAACGAGCAGATGCAGATGCAGATGCAGATGCGAATGCGAATGCAGATTTTAATAAATATCATAAATATACTCGTCTTTCTCTGCGTCTCTGTCTCTAACTGTTTCTCTATGTTTCTCTCTGTCTTAAATAAGGTCGAGATAAATGCGTTGCCAACAAATGCTGCCGCTTGCAGCTGCTGCTGCGCAATTGCAATTATGTCATTGCAAATGCAATTTTTTACGCTCTAATTAAAGTGCTGACAGTTATTCAATTATCCACACCCTCCTCCCCGCCCCAATCCCGCACCGTTCATCCAATCCATTCCGCTCGGCACACTCAATTAAATGCGCATTTCTCAAGGCGTTAGGCCATAACACCGAGAAAACAGTCAAAAGCCGCATCTAAAACTTGGCTTTTTCGCCCGACTCGTGTAATGGCCAACAATGAGCACTCAAAATCGCATTAGAGCCAACTTTCTATCGCTCTCTCTCTCACTCTCCACTCCTCTGCTTAACTTGGCCTAAAAGCAGACTACGCCAAGACTACGCAAAGTAACATCAATCAATTTTTGGCTTTCAAGTCGCGTACGCAGCAATTTGTTTGTATAGAAAATGCCCCAAAGTGTGCTCCCCCTGCTACCATATCTGGCCCCCTCCTCCCCCCGTTTGCTGTCTAACTTTTAATGTATTTCGAGCACGTCTAACCGCAGGCTAGGACGGAGAGAGTGTGAGAGAAGGGTCTGTGTGTGTGTGTGTGTGTGTGTTCCGGCTGTATTGATATGCCTATTGATATAGCCAGGCATCATCCACATCATCCACATCATCCCCATCATCAGGCCTCTGCCCCTCTCCGCTTTCCTCTCCGCCACTGGCATCAATTTCAACACCCTTTTCGGTCGTTCTGTCCCCCACAAAAATGTTGCTCCTTGTGCCTATTACTTGTAATAATATTTTAGCAATTTTTGTTGCCATGTCACATATGCGAGAAGCATTTCTTCTTCTTCTTCTCGTGTCAAGCTGAGGCAGTTGAGTTCCTTGTGCCTTCTGCCTGCTGACACGCCCCTCTGCGTGCCGCATCCATGTTCTCATGTCCTTTTTAAAGCCAACAGCAACAAAATTTGCATTTTTATGTCGCCAACGCCTAGGCCAAGGCAACAACACAGCAGAAGGGGGCGTGGCATCTGTCGAAGAGAAATTGATTTGATGCAAATTAATGACAGCTTCTTGTCAATTTCATGAGTTGCCCAAAAAATAAGAAAAACAACATAACAAAACCGAATTCAGGTCTACACTATAAAAGTTGGCCCTACATATATAGTATATCGAGATATTATTATGTCTAGTAAGTAATTTTTTTCGTTTATCATAAGTTTTTCAGACTTATACTTGCAATCAAGCCGCTCTTCATTTGTAGAGTATCTGCAGTTCGTTGGGCAACTCTTTCGTAATTTTTTACTCATTTGCTGTCCCTTTTTTATGGATTCATGCAAATTTTTAATGGATTTTTAAGCAGGTCCTTTAAAATTAGGCAAAAGAAAAGGCAATTTATTTGCAAGATTTTGACAGGACAACAATCTCGTCTATCTGGAGCATCTAGCTGCCACGCCCTCCGCCCACCCCGCTTGGGCTTATCCTGTCGTTTGTCTCGATTCGCAAATTCATGTTATTGTTGTTGAAATTAATTTAAATTTAATTTGTACTTTCCTTGTCTTCTCTTTTTAGGTAAGTTTCATGTCCTGCGAAAGGCATTCTCCTCTTGTTGCGTAAGTTAGCTTTAAGTTCGACCCGGGCGAAAGGACATTAGGCGTTTAATCGACCAATCTGTGGAGCGCATTAGAATAAAGTGGAAACCACTTGACAGCAGCCGCATAATTATTTTCATTTTCATTTTCATTTTCATTTTCTTAGCCATTTTCCCAATTCAATCAAAGAGCCTTTAAGCCCGGCCGCAAATGCGCTTAGCTCAATGTGTATCCTTCGTCCTGGCGGCTGCCTTGGCAGCTGAGCTGGATTAGGCGCTAACTGCTGCAATGTGCTCAAAGCCAACAGCCACGAAGTATCGTAATACAGGACCATAAATTAATCAACAAAACGTACCACAAAAAAAGTCCTGCTAACGCAACAAAAAAACGAAAAATTTAAAAGCTGGACAGCCGAAAACCATTTTTTTTTCACCGTAGAGTTTTTTAAGCCACATAAATGACGTTTAATTCACTTTCAACACAACGGAGGTGTCCTGTCCACCTTTCTGCCTTTCCACCTGTCCTGCTGGTCGTGTCCTGTGTCCTGTGTCCTGTGTGCTGTGTGCTGCTCCTCACGAAATGCATATTATTTACTTTATTAATTTAAGTGTGGACCCCGCCCACGAGATCCTTGTTAGCGAGGAGGGTGGCAAATAATTTTCGTTTTTTCCCTCCGCTTCTTCATCATTTAATTCTATTAAAGCCAAATATTTACGCAGAGCTTCTGGCCGGGCCAACAAACAAAATAAAAAGCCCGACAGACTGCTGAGAGTGCAAGCGGACTTCTGGGCCCGTCTGTAAATATGGCTAGAAAGAGCGGCCCATTGCCCGCGTTGGCCTGCGTAAGTGCGTGCTGGCCACACCCAGGACACACGCGCACAAGCCGCACAGGCCGCACAGGACATCCAGGACAATGGGCGCACATAGTGGCAGAGGCCTAGACTTTATTAAAAGTAATGACCCGCCGCTTGGCCAGGTGGGCAGCCAGAAATGTTGTTGCTGCGAGGATGGCTTGGCAAGCACAAGAAACTACAGTAAATTAAGCTTAACGTGAACAGCTATAGCGTGAAGATTTGTAGCTTTTGATATCAGATGCTCCAAAGATAAAGATAGTTTGTCTGTTAGAACGAAATACACAAACTTGTCTTACTTTATGTAGAAATATATGTATTTTTATATTTACATGACTTATCGTCAGATATATCTACAATTATCTCTTCTAACTTTCATGCACAGTCTTCTGAACTTCTTTCTGAAATTTATTTAATTCATTCTTAAACGTTTGTATTTAACTTTGTCTAGTTTTGTACAGAGAAACTTTGAATCGATTCTCCTGCTTTGTTTATTGCCTGTTTTGCTCTTCCTCTTCCTCTTCGCGCTTCAAACGTAAACGTTTTATGGCCGAAATTCAACTTGGCTATCACAACGCATTAAAAACGCAATTGAAATAAATTTTAATGAGTTACGCAAAAAGTTTTTTATGTAGCTTGTTTTCAAATTTGTTTGCTCAAGCCTTTTGATGTTAAATCCCTCCCATTCATCAAATGCATTTAATTGCCACGGATTTATATTTGACTCTCTCTCTCTCTCTCTCTCTCTCTCTCTCTCTTTCTCTTTCTATCTCCATCTGAAATGTCTTGTGTTTTAATTGTATTCTGTTGTTCGACTCGGCTTGAGGTAATAAGAGGCAAACTTGCTGCAAGTTGTTGCTGCGGGTCCTACATCAAACATGCCACGCCCCCAGCACTGTTGTACGCCCACATTAAACGCTTATAACAATGCTTGCTGTCACACTCGCAGGACGCGTCGACAAAAGGACATTCTGTTTGTCAAATGTTTGTCATTTGTAAATGTCAAATGGCGGTCGAGCATATTTTGCATGCGAGATGGAAGGAGAGAGGAGAGAGGAGAGAGAAGGGAAAGACACAGAGAAAATACCAAAGTCCTAATAAGTGCAAAGGAAGTGAGGTTAGGTTTTAATGGAGTGAGATGTGAGCAGTTATTTCCTTCCTTGCTTGTACCTTCAGCCACATGCAAAGTCAGTGCTCGAAATGTGCCTTCAACTCGAGGCCCGCATATCTGTGAGCTCCGCACTGCTCTGAACAAAGAGAGGGAAAGAGAGAAAGAAAGAGAGAGGGAGAGAGAGCAATCGAGGAGAATGACAGGCAGTCAGCAGGAATTTCGTCAGTTTTAGAATGAATCTTCTCCACAGCAGCCAAAATTATGGGACATATTTTCATCTTGCTTGGGGCTTTGTAGATGAAGAAGGAGAGTGTGGTCGCAAGCACGATGCTAGGGAAGGCTGAGGGGGCGTGGCAGTAAATGCTGTTTTGTCATATAGAAATCTGACATTTAAATATTTACTTGCGTCAACTTGTGACATTTTACTCATTATGAAAGCCAAAGCCAAAGCCAAAGCCAAAGCTAAAGGATCTGGCGATATGCGTTTCGCTTTCAGGTTTCAGTGGTTAGATGGAAGTCCTCTCTGAATGGTTCCTGGGGGTGTCCCGTTTAAGGATTCGGTTTTGTATAACTTTTTGTTATGCTTTAATTTGCCGTCTGAGCATTTCATATTCATAAGCTGACGCAATTTTGACAGTTTTTAGTGCCTTTTTGTCATTGTCTGAAGTCTCGCCAGATTCTTCCTCTTCCTCTTCTCTTCTCTTCTCAATTTTAATGTTTAGATTTATTTCCACGCTGTGGCTTGGAATTTGGGTTGGGGGTTTAAATTTGGGCATCATTTATCAAGACTTCCGGGCGGCAGAGTTTTTCCTGTTCTTTGTTCCTCTTGACTGACTGCTGTCTCCTTTCTTTCAATTGGAATTTCAGCTCTGTTGTTGCATCTCTCTTTCTCTTCAGTTCTGAAACGGTTTCTAGCCTTGGGCCAGGTATAAATGCTGTTGTAAATGTATTTTTAAATGTAATGAGATTATTACGCAATTAGCAAAAGTTTTCTGCGGGCAGAAGGAGAGGGAGAGGGAGAAGGAGAATGAGAAGTCGAGCCGGCTTACGAAAGTGAGCCCTGAGGTGGGTTTTTAACTGCTCGGATTTTATAGCTAATTTATTTTTGCGTGCGTCTCCGTTATTATGTGTTTTAGAGGGCTTTCCGTGGGCTTAAATTTGTGCTACCCTAGCGACAAACCCAATTTGATTTACAGTGAGATAACTCAATGTTGAATCACTAAGTGGCTTGTCTGTCGGTTGCCCTTTGAAATTTATATCAAAGGGGTAGCTAAATATGCAAATACCTACAAATATGTTTTGTTAGCAAACAATTGTACCTTTGCAATTTCCTTATTAATTTTACCTCACACACAAGCGCATTTAATATTCAGATCGATTAGCTGATAGCTGCGATATATGCCCTACACAATTTTGTAAGTCAACAGAAATGTGATTTTCATTAAAATGCTTCCACTTGTTATTCACTTAAGTTTATTAACTTGCAAATTGTGTGCAAGTTTTAAATTATATTCATGCCTGTTGCCCTTAGGCAATGTTCACTGTTGGTGTAGCATGAATTTTGTACATTTAGCTGTCTGCTCTTGGGGCAAAACTCTTAATTAATTAAAAATAGAGAGCACTTTGTAACGGTGTACCTGTGTGTAGAACTGAGTGTTGTAAGTATGTGTGTTTGTGTGTGCGTGTGTGCGTGTGTGGAATGTGTACATGTGGAGTGTGTAACATTTAAGGTCAAAAATATAAAATTTTTGCATAAACAACACAGACTCTGGACGAACATTTCATTAATGGCCCCGACCGAGGCGACCGCAAAAGCGAAACTCGACTCTGGCCCACACACACACACACACCTAGACTCCTTCTGTGTATGTGTTCTTTTACTACTGGTCCATCTCTCTCCCTTTCTTTGTAGCAGATATTGCCAGCTTTCTCGCTCCAGCAGCGACGATTGCCTACGTGCCACATGGTAAACGCTTAAGGGCTCAACAAACACAAGAAGTCAAGACATTTACACTGCACTTCATGCTTCAGCTGGAGAGCAACACAGCTGAGTAGAACTTTGCCTGCGACCAGGCAAATGAACCTTAAAAACAAATCATTATTAAGGACCCGTTCCTAACTCCTGGTAACGTTCCGTTCGTTTTGCTTATAAGGCTCCCAGGGCTTCATATTTCTAATTATGTAAAAAACTTTGCACCATGCTGCATGCTCTCGCCTAACTTACCTTTACCTATGGGTGTGTGTGCGTGCGAGTGCCCCAGCGGCAAATTGTAGTTAAACATAAGACTCAGTGACTCCTTCGTGCAGCCCTTATTGCTGTTCCTGTCCCTGGTCCTTAGCCTTTTGCCTCTTTGCTGAGGGAAAGTGAATTGCAGCGGGCGTGTCTGTGGCTGTTTGTCTTCGTGTAGTTGTCGTTGTCGTTGTCGTTGTCGTTCTCGTTATTGTTGTTGTCGTTATTGTTGACTCACCAGCGGCAATTTTCATGCTGTGCATTTGCTCACTCTCTTCCTTTCTCTATATTTCATTTGTTAGCCAAGTTGCACCCTCTGCCATCGCTAACTTGTTGCAGTCTGCCTTGAAACTTTATGCGTTTAGAGCGTGTGCTTGCATCGCCTTCACTGCCTGCGGCATGCAACTTGCCACAGAGCTGCGCTACCTCTAACCGTGCCACATAATATATTCGCAGCTCCGCTATAATGCTGCTCATAAGCAGCTTTGAAAATTTGTTTTTGATTGAAATTTAAACAAAAGCTGCAACGTTGCTGCCACCAGCAACAGCAAAAAAAGGAAACAACTTGCTGCTAAACGCCTCTAAACATTGTCCCTGGAAAATATAACAGAAAATGTAGAGTATAGAGCAAATATGGATGTGACTCACGACTGTGTGATACACAAGCAGAAATTTACGTATGGTATGAAACGCATATAATAGAAAACCCTGTTGAAATGCGAGTATTACATACTATAATATTCAAAAATAATTGTGGTCTAGGTAAATATATATTATCAAATACAAACAGGTTTGCAGAATAGAAATGCTCAGTTGTGTCTGTGTAGAGCATATTTAAAAAATCATAGCATACTTTGCCGCGCATTGGCTTGAGCTTATACGACGACGTACCTTTGTTTGGTTCAGGTTTATGTGTAGTACATACACACACATGTAGCAGTGAGTGTGAGTGTGAGTGTGTGTGGGTGTAAAGTGGCAAGCAAAGTTTTTGCATTGAAGGCGCAAAGCAAGAAAAAGGAGGCAGCGTCCCCAGCGGCGCGCAACATGAAAGCGAAATTCCTTTTATTACACTTTGCTCTTGTTGTTGCTGCCTGTTTATTGTTTGTTCTTGTTTTGTTGTTATTATTATTGTTGTTGTAGCTGCTGTTAAGCATCTGCTTCAAATGAAATTGTTTATCAAGTTTGAACTTTTTGAGTAGAATTATGTAAAATATGTTTACGTGGCTTTGAGTCGGGCAATGTTCGTCTTTTGTCTTTTGGTATTTTGCAAAATGCTTTACATAAAAATTAATTTTCTCCTTAAGTTATGAAACATTTATGTGCCATGTCCTATGGCCGATTCGCTGTCTCTGTCCGTCTGTCTGTCTGTCTGTCTGTCTGCATTTTCTGCTGCCCATGCAGTCATCCTGTTCAACAATGATTCAGTCGTAATCCCTACCAACTGTATTCCTCTTCTCTCTGTTCTGTTGTCTCTCGCACTGCTTAGTTTCAATTGCAAACTCGGGACTAAAATCACTCGGTTAGCTGCTCAGTTGCTCTAAACTTCCGCTGAAAAACCCCTTTCCGTTCCTCTTGTTCTTCCTATGCAGCTCCCACCCTTGGGTTAGAGTGTAATGCGCATTACATTTGCGGAATGCAGCGCAGCCAACTGGTAAAGCGCTTAAAACTGAAAGCTCATCATTGGACAGGGCCAGCGGGATTTGGTTTTTGCTCTTTGCCAGCTGCCAACTTGTAAATGATGGCCCTCAACGTGCATATTTCTAACTATGATTATGATTAGCTCATAAGCAGCTGTGCCCAGAGGAAACCAAACAAAATATGTAATATATTGCAAAAGTAATAAGTAAATTGTGTATACATTATATATATTGTCAAGATTCAAATGAAAGAGTGAGAGGAGTTCGCGCATATCCTTTTCCCTGACTTCCTCCTTATAGCCAGACACATTTATCGATAAATTGGTGGTCTAATCTGTTGGCCAATTGTGTCGCAACGTTTGGTTCGCGCTTTGGTTCCTTTGTTCGATTGTGGAATACTTTCGCTGCCAAATGAACAGTTTTTGCCATTGAAATCAAATGAGTCATGAACCAAGTTCAGCCACGCGTCTAAATTTCACTGAAATGTGAAACAATGAAAGCAAAAATATAAAAAAAAGAGGGAAAGAGGACCCGCCCACAGCTCGCGCGGCTGCGACCCTGACCAGGACTCTCGCAGCTCCTTTCTGGTCAACTGAGCAGCAGCGCACTGAAGGTCATCATCATCATCATCAGCAGGAGCAGCAACAGCAACAGCAACAGCAAAAGCCGCATCAGTAGCATCAGTCTCTTTCGCTCTTTATCATTTGCCGTCTCACTCACTCTCTCTCAGCTCCAGCTTCATCATTGCATTCGCCGCTCGCCGGAAGTTGGCAGCCGTTTGCATTGTTTTTGGCATTTCATTTGGCGTCATTCCCCATTGTTGCTCTGCTGGTCAGTGAAAACCCACAGCGCCCCTCCACCCCTTGTTGGCATGCAGCAGCCTGTTCTCCATCCTTCCCTTCCCTCCGCCCTAACCATGATTCGTGTTCAGCCATTGAGTTGATGATTTCCGTATGCATAGCCCATTTTATGCACAACTTCCGGAAATTTCATTGCGGTTTTTTTGCAGCGGATGTTGAATTGTTGTTGGGGTTCCTTGTTCGAGTCCCTTTCAGTCCTGCACAACCTTATGAGCATACCAAACAACCCCAACCCCTACCCCCCTACAACAAAAAGCCAAACTTTTAAATGCTTTTGTTTTTAACAGCTTTGCCTTGGTGTTCGGTTTCAGTTTTGTTTTTCTTTAAATATACATGTATGCGTAAATATATTTGTGGAAATATTTTCGGGGATTTCGATTGAATGATGCACATTTATAAATATTCATAACAAAAAAATTTGAAATATTTACACCGCAACGATTTTCCATTTTCCAATAGGCTGGTCGAAATGTGCGTGGCACGAAAATTCTGGCGTATTTCGCAATGGATCAAAATTAACCATGTGCCAAGAAGTAGGCTCCAGTTTTTGACTGCCCTCTGATGTGGCTGTCTCTTTCACTAACTACTTCCCTGCCTCTCTCTCTCTCTCTCTCTCTCTTTCATTCATTCTGTCTGCCCACTGTACATGTAGATTATGTAACCACATTTCCGGCAGCTTTGACTTTGGCTGCAACTGACATTTATGTGCTTGTGCTTGTGCTTGTGCTTGTGCTAGTGGGCGTGTGTGTGTGTGCGTGCGCTAGTGTGCCTCGCAACATGTGCCCTTTCTTTCGCTCTTTCTTTTTGTATCTCCCTCTCTGTCGCTCTCCCCCGACACTTTATCAGCTGCACGCATTTCAATTGCTTTGCGGTCGACTCGGTTTACACTCAACGAGCTTTCGTGGCTTTTTGCCTGATGAGAATGAGCGAGGGGGAGAGCGAAAGAAAAACTAACTGTTAACTGCATGACCGTTAACCGTTCTCATATACGTTTCGAACGTTAGTAAACTCGAATGCTCCGCTCTCGTAAAAGAGGCAACTGATAGCTCGATGATGATTTGTGTGCCTAATGAAGCGTTCGAGGGGTTGAATTCTCGTATGGGATGGTTTGATATTGATATTCTAATAGGAATAGATGTTACAGGTAGCTCACGTTTGTTAAATGAAGGCACGTTAATCACGACTAGGCATGAAATCCCGCCCAGAAGAGAGTGTTGGAAATACTTTTTATTGCTTGAATGGAAGAAATATATGATACAGAAATTTCAAGGAATGTGACTAGAAGAAACAAATACCAATCAATGAATTAAAAAATAAGCTTCTTATAAGATTCCTGTTTATTCCACGGAATATCATCATCTAATGTCACATCCTATCTTAACTAAACAATCTTCAATTTTACAATTTGCCATTTTCGACAATAATTCCATTGCCTAGTCTTAAAGGATTTTAGCCAAATAGTCATATATATATGCTATATGTAAGCTTAACCACACTTGGCTTTCAATAAACTGGGAATCATTCACAATGTAATCCCGCCTGCATATAATCGGAATATCCGTCTAATCTCTGGTCTTTTAGCGCTTATCTATACTTTTATTTTTGCTGCCTATTTCTTTATCTTGGGCTTTCAATCTTTGGGCGACTTTTCTTTTCTTTAGCTTTAGTTTATTGTCGTTTCACCTTTTCTGTTTGCTCCTTGTCACATGGCATACACGCCCCGCTCCCCCTCATCCCTCTCGCCCTATTTCCTTCTATGTGAACAATAGAGCTGCGCAAGATGTTTGGTAAACCCCTCAGCAGCCCCTTCACTCCTATTGTTGTTATTGTTATTATTATCATCAAGTTGTCATGTTAAATGACATTTGCCATATTTCATTCATGCAGCAGATTTATATATGTGTGCGTGCGTATATGTGGTGTGTGGCCCAAAAGACGCAAAGCATAAAAAAATGCTCTGGCATATCCTGCTGTTGCTGTTGTATATATCCTGAATATCCTGCTTCCTTTGACCGTTGAAAATGAGCCATGTGAACTGTTGCGGCTGCTGCTGCCAACAATGGTAATAGTCCACAACTCTTCACCCAACTCTGTCTCTCTCTCTCTGTCACTCTCTCTCGCTCTCTCTTTTACTCTTTCTATTGTTGTCGCCTTTGTGTCGACTGCGGAGTCCTGTGTTTGTGTGTGGCATGTGTCAGCAACTGGCAACTGGTTATCAACTTTTCATTCTCATCTTTATTTTCATTTACATGCATTTTCATAATTTCCACTACTCACATATTTTCTTTCTCATTTTCTTTCGGGTCGTTGGCTGCTTAAAAGTTTAATTGTGCTCGTCTTCTACAATTTGTTTAGCTTCAGCTCCATCCGTTCCACTCCAGGTGGTATTCCCCTTGCTCTATTTCTGTTTATCTTGCTATAACTATCTATTCTCTTTCTTATCACTCATATTTTCTATAGCTGTCATCAGCAGCTGACGTCACTCCCGACACCCCCGACTTGGCTTTTGTCCACTTTAGTCCTTTGTCAAGCAGAAGGCAATTGTATATACATAGAAGTATTGTTGTACACACCCACATATATGCATAGTGTATATATACATCTGGTCGCAAAAAGCAATTAAACTATGCATATGTGTGTGGGTGGCTCTTTCTTCATTTTTCTCATCATTCGTTTCTTGGCATTTCCATCAACTTTTCGCATATTACATTTTAAGCCGGATATTACAAAATGGCCGCTCAATTGAGCCACACATAATTGCCTGCACGCCCACATTGCCTCAGTGACGCCCCGCCCCCTAACTATATACCATATATGATTAAAAAGCTTATGAAAAGAAGCTGCGTACTTTCACGAAATTTGTCTACAGTCAGCGCCAGAATAAAGTGCACACATCACATTTCAAGTCAAAAGCTGCTGGATGAAACATCAAACAGGTAGTCAAGGAAATAAAGAAATGAAATTGACAGTTGAACTGCCTTCCTTTATATACTCTTTAGAGTGGGCTAACTAGAGCCTTATATGAAATATGTTACACAAATAATAAGTCTTGATCTGTAGTCTTTGTTTGATTTTGGCAAATCCTTCACTTAATGTAGAGTTTTAACTGCATCGTTTGTCTTAAAGGGTATTGTATCTTCGGCTATGCTTTCATTTAACAGTTTCCTTCAGATTCTTTTTATATTTTGTTGTAGTATACTTTTGACTTAGCTGCCAAAGCAACAGCCGCCGCCGCCAAATGTAATTATCCAAAAGTTTTTACTACAAAAAAAAATGTATGATAAATAAAATATATAAAAAGGCAGCTGGAAAACGGCTAAAGGAAATTTGTGTGCGTCAGCCGCAGGCGTCTCTTGGCGGCTTTTGCGGCTTGTTTCTATTTGTCTGGCAGCCGCCAAAAAGTAGAAAATTAAATTTGTTTCAACTGCAGACTTTGCTTCAGGTTTGCTTTGCGCTCTTAACTTGGCCGGGACGCAGCATAAAAAGGCGCCGGAAGCTGATTTTCCACTTGTCAAAAATGGAAAAAAAAAAATAAAAAAAATAAGGAAAGCGGAAAACGGCTGCGTCTGACGGTGACTTTATTTTATTTTTTTTTTCGCTGTATGTTTGTTGTCTTCCGTTACTTTGGCTCGTCGCCATTTTACGGCGAATTGAAAACGATGCAAAGGAAAGGAAAAAGCCAAAATATAAAAAGAACAAAATTATTGTCAAGCCATTTACAAAAGTTTAATGCCAATTTTTGGATCCGCTAATCGCATGGAAATGACTGAGACGTGCCTCAGACCCAACAGCAACAGCAACAACAACAGAAACAAATACAAACACAAACAAATAAAATATATTTTATTGTTTTTCCTGGAATGTGTCAAAAATGTGACACGGAGAACAATGAAAATTTACACCCGAAATGTCATGAATAATTTGAACCGAATATGTCGGGGAAATCCCTCCGAATTGATGGCTGATTATGCCTAATTTGTCCCATTTCACAATGTGAAACGACGTAAATGAAACGTGACACATTTACAAATCAAGTGGAACATGTAAACAAGGCTATACAATTAGTTAATTCCATATGTTTTTTGAGAAATGGGGCTTAGATTAGATATTACATGTGTTGGAACAGTTTGAATGAAACGCGTCATTAAAATTTACAGATATCCAGTGGAACTTTAACAATGGAACAAACGTTTTTGCATTTTATTTAGGGAATATATGTAGTACTCATTTAGTAAACTTCTTACTGGATATTACAAGAGGTTTACTCGACTACTACAGAATGAAGTCAAATTTTCGTGCAACATAAGAATCGAAATACAAAAGAATTTATTATAAATTACAAACTCTTGCAGAGGGATTTTACTAATGCCAATAGAGATGAATCTTTAATAAACTTAAGATCATTTCATATAACATATATCGGGATAAAAAGAAAAAAAAACCAGAATTATAATTGAAATGAATATTTTGTGCAATTTATTTTCACTGCAGCTGAAATATTCATGCGTATGCCAGAGTCTGAATATATATAGAGGGTGTATATATGTACATAGTTATGAGCCTAAAGTCTCCCGAGGCATACACACATGTACACATATGCATACATGACATGCATGAAATTGAAGCGGTGTATGTGTGTGTGTGTGCATATTTAATAGGCCCACCATCTAAAAACGGAAGTCGTTGAACTGCTGCTGCGTGCCTGAAAATCTTTACATTTCATTCTTATTTGCCTTCCATTTTCTTCTCTTTTTCTGTCGAAAAAAATATTACCTCGAGTTTCGAGGCTCGCTTTCAAGGTTCGTTGGGGCTCGAAAGCTCCTACAAGCATGATTTTTAAATATTTTATAACAATTTGTGTGAAAAGTAAATAGCAAAAGCTCAGACCAAAAGCCCCAGACCAAGAGACCTCTAGCAAATTTCCAGAATTTCCTAACTGGGGAAAAGCTATTAGCGATGAATTGTGTGCTGATTGAAATTGAAAGGCAGCTGTTTGAACAGGTTTTCTTTTTGGCAGAGTTGAGAACCGACCGACCGAGTTAAATGATGTGTGCCAAAAGCACTTGAAACCTTTATGAATACCAAAGTAAGCTTCAAAATGTTACGTATTAAAAGAGACGAATTTCCATTGTACGACAGTTTGATTTATAGCTCCTTATTGACAATTTAAGTCAAGGCAATTTATAAAAAGGTATTCAATTAGGGCGAAACACGTATCAACATATTTGCTTAGGGATATGTTTTATCCCTCATGAAGAACGGTAATTAGATCTTCTATTAGCTTTAAACTGAAAGGCACCCCAAAAGCATGCAACAGTTTTTTTTCTTCCAAAATTCACTTAGTCGCTGCAACACCTGCTTTTAGCCATGGCAACTGACAGAGGTTAAAGCAAGCTCTCTCAAGGGTTGCCGCTGCCTACCCTTCTTAAAGTGAGGGGTTGGCTGCTCACATATACCGTTAGCAACCGCCCAAAAAATGCTTGTTATCGCTTATGTTGTCTCTTACGGTCTGCTGCATTCTCCAACACGCACACACACACACACGCACACTGAACATTTTTGGGTCTATCGATGCGCTGGGTAACAAAGTTTATAAGGGACGGTAAGAAGGGGGGTGAAAAAAGAAAAGAAATGTGTTTCTAATTCTCTGGCTGCAATCACTTTCGCTTAATGGTTAATGCTCTCCGGCTTGATTTGGGTTCAAGTTTGGGTTTTCCATCTCTTGAACTAAATATTTGTAATTTGGCAGGATTTTCTTTTTGGTTTCGGGATAAGCCCGGCGGGCACATCAGGCAAAGTCCTCAATAAAAATTACCAATATTTACTTTACAAAATGACAGTTCCACTTGGATCTACTCGAGAACGTGGGCGGGTCGTGGGTGTGGAAGGGGGCAGGCCTCAAATCCCCTGTCAACTTTGCTACTTAATAAAATATGAGTGCCAAAGTGGAAGATACAAACAGGCCAGGACTCGGGGACAGCAGAAACAACAAACAACGTGCCGTAGTCTAGGAGAGGGCGAAGTCTAGGAAGAGGAGGGAAGGGGAGACGGACAGGGACAGGGACAGGGACAAGGACAAGGACGTGCCACTAATGGCTGCCAAACTCAAGTGCCGTCGATTCGGCTTGCCAAAGGGATAAAGAAATAAATAGAAAATGCAAATAGATGGCAAGACATTTGGCAAGGACCTGCGATGCAAACCAGACGACAAGTTTTGCCATGTCCTGCGGGACTGATTGACAGTCCTGTTGTAGGTGGAAGCTATGTGGGAGCGTCTAGAGTTAACCTCAGCAGCTCTGCTTCCTGGCTGCCACTTTTGCCACTCAAGGACATGCGTTGGTCATAAACTGTTGATTTTTATGTAAGTTCGTGCCGCGACGGTAGCCAACAGGATCTGCTGCCCTACTCCAGCTACCTTTCTCTCATTCTCTCTTTCTCTCTGTTACCGCTAGCAGGTGTGTGGCGTCTAAGAGCTTTTGTCTGGCTCTTCACGTTCTGTTCTTTGTTGCCCTCTTTGACATGTGTCAAACTTTGTGCGACTGTTATTCCATCCAAGGTCGCAGGGAACAGCTTTTGTGGCTGTGCCATTAGTCTTGAAATTATGGTATACATACATACATATATACTATAGTACAGCTCTATGCTGCGTCTCACACTGCCAAGCAGCTGTTTATAAAGCAATTTCAATAGTTTTATGTGCCACTCCGAGTGTGTGTGTGTGTGTGTGTGTGTGTGTGTGTGTGTGTGTGTGTGTGTGTGTGTGTGTGTGTGAGTGTGTTAAGCGTGCGTTTTACGACTTAATACATATGTATGTATATATTGAGCACCTGCTGCTGTGCTACAATTTCTTATTCTCGCCACACATTTCATTATGTCCTCTGTTGACTGTTTTCCATGTATGTGTGTGTGACATTTGGTATTCTTATTTTATATTGAATTTCGTGCTGCTGCTACGACATTGAAAGCAACTACGGTTAGCAAACCATTAAAATAAACCCTTATGCTACATTATCTTAAACCATTGGCATTTTATACTTGTATAAATATTAAAAATCTTGTACTCTGGAATTCTACGCATTGGCCTTAATCGTATAAGTATGTGAGATATATTACCATTTTATTTTGCAATCTTTAGTTTATATCTTTGTTTGTATCCATTAATGTTTTATTTTTTATTTATTTTCTTTTAGGTAAGTGACGACGTGCTTTCGCTTGCTTTGAGCCAGAATCAAGTAAGGAACTTTTTATTTTGCATCTACATAGTTTAAACTTTTATTTGCTATTATTACTTTTATGTCTGTTTGGCTTTAAGTTTGAAAAGTATTTTTGTTTATTCATACCCGTATATCAATGTTCTAACACCTTTGGGGCTCAACGCTCACAACGTTGTCTGGCTTCATAAATCAATCAGAGCGTGCATCGAGTTTGGCTTCTGTTTGAGTTGCAGTAGGGTGAACGGGCTTGGGGGCTGTTGCTGTCGAATGCTGCAACAACATTTCCGTCGCAAAGCAGTTAATTTGTCAAATGTCTGCACTTTATCACCATATCGTCAGATGTGGCAACAACAACCACCCACCCATCCACCCATCCACCCACTCCTCTCCACCCAGTCTCCAGTGCCGGAAAACGCATTACGCACTCAGGCATTTTGGGGCTTGGCTCTGTGAAATTTTGAAGCGATGCGCAATCAGAGCACTGATGCGATTCCCACAGGAACGAGAAAAGAGAGCAGAGAAGAGACAAGTCGGAGCTCATCTGCATTGTCCGCATCCTGCAGGAATCGAGAGTGTATGAGAGAGGAGAGGTTAGGCAAGGAGAGTTGGGAGTGCTGTTAGAAAAACTCACTGGCAAAGCAATTTAAAGTTGCATCCATAACAGAAGCAACAGCAAAAACAGCAACAGCAACAACAAACAGCAAAAGCAACAACAACAACAAGGAAAACAACATTCAGCCTTTGGCCTGCAGGGAAATCTGTCCGAGCTAATGTTGTCCTAGCTCCAGTCCATCCTGTCTGGCGCTCTCCCCTCAACACAAACAGCTCCAGAGTCTGAGAGAGGGAGAGAGAAGCAACACCCAAAATCGTAATTAGAAAAGTGCTTGCATGATAACTCACTTTTTGAGCTGTGGCAACCCTGCCGATCCACAACCCACATTCCAGCTCGAACATTTAATAGCTTTGAAAATCTCGCTATTAAATGGGAAAGCGAATGGTCACTCTTACCCATCGAATTACCAAAATCTATTTACATGTTCACCCTAATTGCCAGGATAATTGAGAGCTAAGCGTTGGCCAGGGTTGCCTGCTGCTGTCAATATGCCATAAAATATGTGCAACATTTGCTGAATGCAAAAAATGTCATCAAAATGTCATTACGCAAGGGAAAGGACTAGGTGGTCCAATACATGCCTAAAATGTACAAATAGTTTTCAATTCGAATTTGAATAAAAGGCCGGCAATTTTTTCCACAATATGCAAATCATTAGAGTTGACAGGATATTTAATTTCGATTAAAGATGACCAAAATAACAGTTGAAACAGAAAAGTTTCACAAATTGAAGCCTTAAAGTTGATCTTACGGTAAAAATTAGAGAAATTCAAAAAGAATTATTAATAACAGCGACACTCTGGCAACGCCCTTTCAACGCCTAAAACCTAATGTAATTATGTGCACGCATTGGCTCGGTCGGTAGCTGTTGGCAACCCTTTTAATAGACCCATAGTTATATTTTATGGAAATAAACTCGTTTCGCCACAATGTGCAACAGCCTGGTCATAATTTCAATGTTGCAACCTTCAATTAAAGCAGACGGGCCGACGCGTACATGAAATCAACGCCTAATAAAAGGTCGGACAACAGATTGGCCAGGGTTGTCGCCCATCATCCAACAACTGTACCACAAGCCTTACACTTTTGTGCATTGTTCATTGTTCGTTGTTGTGTATGCATTTTGGTCGCTGTGCGGTCTCCATTTTGTTCAGCCGCAGTAACGAATCGCAGCTACAATAATGACGACACCAACACCCAAAAGCAACAACCGACAGCGACAACCCATGCAAAACAACAGGAAGAACAGCGGTCAGCACTGCAAATGGGGTTTGCATAAGGGGCATTAGGCCTGACTTTATGAGAAGGGGCAGAGGGTTGTAAGTGGGTGGATGGGGCAGGCTGGCTGCTGGCTGGTGGCGCCACAGCAACGTCATCAACAGTCGGAGTCCGAGTCGGGGTCCGATTCCGACTCGCCTGCCAGCAGCCTTAATGACAACCGCACGTCATCAGCGTTGTCGTCATTGTTGTTGTTGCTGTTTCTGTTGCTGTTGCTGTTGTTGCTGTTGCTACTGTCAACGCCCACATTTGACACGCCCAGACAGCCCAACGCATGCATTATAAACATGCATATTCCTAAAGCGCTAGACACCAGTCGCACAGTGGCGCAAGAGCAATTGAAATGGAACTGAGAATTCATTAAATTATGCTTACGCAAAGAAAACTTTGCAAAGAAATGATGTGAAGCACGCTTCGCATTATTTTTATTACAGTGTGAAATTTCAATCAATAAAAATACAAATTGTACCACTGTGCCATGATACAATGTACCCTGTGTGTGCCTTGAAAAATTGCAGCTGTAGCCACCAGACGTTGGTTTTAGCCATGTTGTTGTTGTTGTTGTTGTTGTTAGTTGCCCATGTATCATTGGCATGCAAATTTTTTGCAGTCCTTCATTTTTTGTTAGTTTTTGCCAGTGGGTGATTCCTTTTGGCACAATAACAGGCATTGCAGGACGCCATGGCTGTGTCTCTCTCTTTCCCTTTCTCACTCTCTCTCTCTCTCCCGCCTTCTTGCATTTGCTCACGCTGCTTGCTGTCTGGCAACTCCAGCATCCAGCAGCGTTCATTTGCATTATCGCATCTAATGATTGTCATCATTAAACAATGTTGCTCGTTAGCTCTGCAATGCGTTGAAAATTTAACGCATTTCGGTGGCTCATTTGTACGCCAAACAAAAGTGTCTAACAAAGAAGTTGTTGGCGAACAGAAATGGTAACTGGGAAGGGGGAGGGGCACTGGGAGAGGGGTTGGCCGCTCTTGTCACTCACTATGAAACGAAATAGAGGCCCAACAAACCAGCAATAGCCCCCATAAAGTGCATATTTCCCAAATGCAGTTTGCAAAAGTGTGAGCGTATATGTGTGTGTGTGTGCGTGTGTATGTTGTCGTTAAATGCGATTTCGTTTTTGGCTAGGGCTATTTTAATTTGTTGCCAATTGGCATGCAAATGCTGGCTACAACAGCAACAACAACAACAGCAACAGCCATGAAATTTGCAATTAAAATGCATTTGGCCAAATTTGTTGCTGTTTTTTTGCTGCAGCCTTAGAAATTGTCACTTTTTGCAAATGTGTGTGTGACTGTGTGAGTATTTCTTTTTTTGCGACTAATTTGCGCAATTTGTCAGCGCATTTAATTAGTGGATCCAAAATAAAAGCGACTGCAACTAAATCATTCGAAAACGGCTTTAATAAATGCCAAATGTAGTTAGCTTAAATATAGCATACTTTTAAGGCCTGCGAATGACAAAGAAAACAGTTCAAATTTATTGATCTTTTATAGACCTATTTATATTCCATATCTACTATTGTCCATGACCATGAATACATCTAAAATTAAAGTACTTAGAGAATTATTTAAAACTAAAATTGAACTTTTATCATTTTATTAAATTTCGTGCATCAACAAATAAATAAATCAAACATAAAATTTAAATAAATTCTGCGTTGAGAAAGTGGGTAAAAATTAAGGTCAAGTAAATACGCGATAAGAAATATTAAAAAAAAAACGAATAACACCGTAACTGAAGAGCTTTGGCTTAATGTCGATCCAATTAACTGTAAAAATTCCAGAAGGAAATTATGAAAATAGAAAAATTCCTAACCAAAAGAAAAAGAAAAAAGAGAGAAAAGAACAAGCTCCGAAGCAAAGCTTGAAATGGGAGAAGTGCAAACTGAAGCAGGATTTACATAAGCAGGGTCTACGTAATGCCACTTAATTAGCGCAGTGCAGCGACAACAACAACAACAACAACGAGAACATGGGGGATAATAAAAACAATAACATGAAGCACATGTTTTTTATGCACATTAAGACCAGGGATTCAGATGCAACGCGAAATCGCCGCAAAACCAGAAAGTGAAGAAGAAGAAGAGGATATGGTGGGGCACATAGATTTACGGGTAATGAGAGCGAAAGAGAGGGCAAATGTGGGTCAAATGCGTTGCTCATTGTGAAGAATGTGAGGCGCAAAGGCAGAGAAATGTGTGTATGAGTGTGTGTGTGTGTGTGTGTGTGTTTATAGGGTAACTGAGCGGGACTAAAGTGGGGTTAAACGGCAAGAGGAAGAATCACAATCACATGTGCAGCTTTTTTTTGGCTCGCTTCGCATTTTGGTTTAAATGTCATTTGCATTTTTATACAGCGCAGCTAAATGGGCAGCTGCTTAGTGTGTGTGTGCTTGTGTAAGTGTGTGAGTGTGTGTGTGCTCTAGCCATGGCTGCAAATTTATTCCTTTCCTTTTACTTGATTTAATTGTGCATAAATATTTTGCCTTTGCCCGCTGCATGTAAATTAGGCAGCACTTTTCGTATGTGTGTATGAATGTGTGTGTCGTTGTAAGTGCAAGCGTGTGCGAGTGGGTGTATGTGTGTATGTGTGCGTGCCACAAATGTTAATGATGTCAACTGCAATGAGATTTTGAGAGTTAAGTTGTTCAGTTTTTTCTTTTCAAAATAATTTAAAACAAATCGACGCGTGTTTTTTTAAGCCTGGAAAAAGAAGGCTGAAAGAGGAAGAGCAATGTGGAAAATGGATGTATAGAAAACAGATTATTAATGCTTTCATACTATATTATGCAATTTAATTATAGAGCAATTTATTTTAAAATATTTGCTTAGGACAATGTTGAACATTAAAAACATTTCGTGTTTTCATAATTTATTAAGCAATACATTAAACCAAATTGGCAGCCTTTAATATAAATATTATTAATATAAGTTATGTCTTTTGTTTATGGCTTCAATAATCGCTACGAACAATATGAAAAATGTTATCGCCAGGCACAATTTGTTATCATATGCAATTAGCAACAACAACAACAATTGTCGCTTATCCCTGCTTAATATGGATACAACAGCCCAGCCACGCCCCCTTTTTTTGGAATTGCAATAAAATTAGATTTTACATTCTCGCGCAATTTGTGAACATTTTCATTGATAGTCGCATTTAATATTTAATTAACATAAATGATTTTTATTGCATTTATCAAAACTAGCAACAAATTGGTTTAGCGGTGTTGTTGTTGTTAATGAACTTTTGTCACAATCTGTATATATACATACAGATGTAAAAAAAATTAAATTGCGCAAATCCCCCTCGTATTTGTGTACTGCACAGTATATCTGGACGCATGTGTCAGCTGCCAAAGCTGCCAAATGCCAAAGCTCAAACAAATTTCAAATTTATTTTACAGCAATTCAAACATGCAACCCACATACACATATACAGGCGCAATCCATTTACATACGTATAAACTCATCTCTGGCATAAATTGCATTTTATAATCGACAACAATACAAAATGGCGATTGTATTTGTTGTGTGCAGCAACAACAAAGTCTGGCCTTAATGTACTCAATGCCAAGCTCCACATATATGTATGTACATATTTGTATGTGTGCTATATATTTTAGAAAATTATATTAAATAAATTAAACGGGCACAACTAAACTCTTAATTTATGAGAGACAATAAATTATAGCAGAGAAACTCCTATCAACAAAAATATTGTTCGCTCATTCTTAAAGCTCAGCTACTAAAAATTAGTAAAATAATTCAATGATAATTTCTTTCTTTCTATCTGAATTGTAAATTATGTTTTCTTATAGCTTAGCTGCATATTTAGCCGACGGCAAAATAATTTGTACTTAGATTTAGTTTTTAAATTAATTTCATCTTTGACTTGGCCGATTGAAATTAAAATATTATGTTATGTATAGCCTTAATATTCTTGTTTATTTATACATATTGTAATTGCTCTACCTATTTCTCTTTTATTATTGTAGATTGCTTTGATTAGAAGCAATTCAAAAACTGTCCTTGGGCAACTAATTTATTCTTGAATTCATTTCACTTCATTCGATTTTGGAAACGAGTTTCACTCGAACTCAATCGTTTATTTGCTGGCTAGATTGGAGAGAAAACCCTTAAAGGCATTGCAGCTGGAATGTTATGCAAATTATATAATGCTCTTAACTCTGACCAACTTCTCTGCTCCAGATTAATTGCTCAAGTTTGAACTTTGATTAAAAACTGATATGCATCGAAGTTCAACGTAAGGCTCATTGTTTATTTGCCTTTTGGATTTTGTGGCCTGCAGTCAAACAGCTGCAAAAATTTCCAAAAGGAAGAAGCGGAGCTCTTTTGATTTGATTCCGAAATGTTTTGATACTAACTGCAATTAGTGTGTGCAGCTGTTGAGCCCAGCCCAGCCCAGCCCAGGCTCAGGACGAGGTCCTTGGGAACAATCTGTCTGCCTGCCTGCCTGGCTGGTTGTGCCTCTGTCTCTGTCTCTGTCTCAGACTCTGCTGTTGCATGCAACATATTTTAGGTTGTGCAACGTTTGGCATATTGACAGGCGCATAATTAACACTATTATCAACACAGCAGCAAAGGAGAGAGAGAGACAGAGAGAGATGGGGAGATAGAGAGAGTTGGCCAATGCCAGAATGTATTTTGTTGGCCATTAAAATTGAACGAGCTGACCAAAGCTGAACCTAGCTGACCAGAGACATAAGTTTTGATTACGCTGCGGCCTGTGCCACATGCCACATGCTGCGCACACACATAAGCCTAGGGCTTTGTCTACGTGGTCTTTGCATGTATTAGTGTTGATTGCATTTGGGCCATCTAAGCCTTCGGCCGCATATGATTATTGCCTGTGAGAAGAGAGATCTGTTAGAGGACTTGCAACAAATCAAATTAAGTGCATAATCAATGCAATAATTATTATAACTATAAATGAAACAAAAAGTGTACAAATAAATTTCCTACTTTCACAATCTAATGCGGTTCGTTGACTTTAACAACAACGCTAATAACAATTATAGCGCAAAATATAATTATTAAACATTAAACAAAAGTAAACATGGCAAATTATAAACTCAGCTCTCAACAAGCGACGTGCATTTATTGCTAAGCGTTGCGGCACACGCGGCGTATGCGCAATTTTATGCTTGGCTAAACAATTCGACAGTTAAGTCAGTGTGTGTGCATGTTTGTTTGTACACATATGGCACATAATCACCGCTAGGTGTCAAATTTTTATAAACTTCATAATTCACTGGCAAAAATCGTGGAATTGCAACGTGGATCTCGGCTGCTGTTTCTGCTTCTGCTTTTTATGGTTATTTGCAACACTCATTTGTCTGCCAAAAATTTGTTGACTTAGTGCCACAAATTTGTTGCATGTCTGTGGCTCCAGCTTTTTGTCGCAATTTGTTGCATTTTCTTGGCTTATTTTAAGAAATACTATTGCCAAATATATCAACAACAACTTAAACACTGACTAAGTTCGTCTCTGGATTTATTGTATACTGAATATGTTATTAGGAGATATATTTAGTATTTAAAATTTTATGAGATTTGCGGTCTTATATAATATTTGAACTATATTTTCCTTTAGTTTATTCCATTTTAGTTAACTAATTTGTATGATATCAAACAACATTATATTAAAACAAAATTTTAAATTTCTTTCTCTTTTTAGGTAAGTTCATGCCCCGATGTAGAAAAATTGTAAATGTACATGTTGTAAGTACTGCTAACGGTATTCATTTGCATAACTGTGAGCCTGAAATTCTGCAAAGCTTTGCATATTGTTGATGAATTAAAAATGTAACAAGCTTTGCAGCTTCTGGGCTGTAAAACCGCACGAAAATCCATGAAAATTCTATTCGAAAAAAAAAATTGCATTCGCATATGAAATGTAGGTAGTGATGGGTAGGAGGGGAGGGCAGGGTATGGACACTTTTTGGGAGTCCCTGCTTTGTTTTGTTGCACAAGGGTCTATTCGAAAAACATGAAAATTCCATCATATGCCTGAGCCAGGCATTTAATAGATATTTTTATGCCTCCCATTTGTTGTAGTTTTATTTGTTGCAGTCGACATTTTATTTCTCGCATTTTGCAACATTTTTCAACGCTCTAAACCGATGCGGGCCATAAAAAATAGATTTCCTTTTTAGTTTTTCACTTCAGTGAAATGTGAAATGTGTTATTTTTTGTTTTGTTGTTTTGTTTTTTTTTCTTTCTCTTTCTTCCTTTTTTGTGTGTGGGCATTTTATAAATTAAATAGTAGTCGCAGTCGATTTAGACAGCCATTTGGACGACCTTCCTCCGGTCCGATGGCGCATTTGGTTCATGCGAATCGTGCGTGTTAGCCGCACATAAAATTTGTGGCTGGAACCGGGCTTTAACCGTTATAACTGCAACTGTAACTGCTGTGGCCGCCATTTTTCGTGTCGTTCTATTCCGACGCGGCAGGAAATCAAAGTTTATGACATTCACTCGCCATAATTTCCAACTACATTTTGCGCTATCCGCCAGATTACAATGCGCCGACAAAAATGTTATATATCACATATATGTGTATATATACATGTATACAATGTCTGGTGGAATGGGATTTTTAAGTGGTAGTTCGTACTCCCCCGCCATTCATAATGTGTGCCATTGTGAATGGGCTTCGCAGGAAAAATAAACAAATTATACCAAAATTAAAGCAGGCAGCAGATTGAACAGATAAAAGCTGTTAAATTATACAGCTGACATATGAGATGTTTTTAAGCACGAACCACAAAATTATAGAAAACACACAAGATTTTATCAGAAATATCGAAAGATATTATGAAAGTGATATGAGAGATATATTAAAAGTAAAGCAACAAAATGGGAAATACTAAGAAAAAAGATATTTCAATTTACTTTCTTTCAGTTCGCCAATTATAAAATACCAAGAATTGAGTGTTACAAATTCTGTGAAATATATACTAAATATTTAGTACGCATTCCCGTTAAATTTGTCATTGAACTGAAGCATAGTCTGAATTCCATCTCTTCTTTTTCCTTGACCTTTTCAAATTTCCCAAACTTTTCCCTAGTGAATTAATTTGTTTTTTTTTCTCTCTCTCTCTATTGCGTGCACACCACAATTATCATCATAACGGTACGCGCGACCTTTACGACACAATCACAACAAACTTCAAATAAAATGCTCTCCCTTCCTTCCTTCCTTCTGCCCCTACCCTTAACCCACAACCCCCGCCGCCTGTCAGTTGCCAATCATATAGATAGAAAGCATTTCAATATTCATCGATTAACTGTCACGTTATCTGCGCAAACATGTTCAATACGGCGCTAACTACCCCCCAGACAACCCCCAATCCGCAGCGTTACACCCTCTTGGCCATAAATGTCACAAACTTATCAAAGGTGACGCATAAATCATCATAGAAAACTAACTGAACTAAACTAAACTAAACACTAAACAGTGCGCTGCCAATCATAAAAGTGAGCATTACGACCCCCAGCGACCCCCTTCGACTCTTTTTACCCCCCTTCAGCCTGACCCCTGACCCCAGACTGTCGGGGAAATATATTAAAAACAATTTAACCAGCTCAAAAAGTTGCCAGCAAGAAGTGAAAAGTGAGCTAAATAGTGCCAAAAAGCAGGTGCAAATGTCAACGACAATTGCCAACGCCAGGTGGCGCTGCAGCAACAACAACCGCCACCTAGGGGCTGCTAGCAGCTAAGAATGAGAACAACCAACACATTTGCATAAATTTCAAAGGCAGCTCGCAGCGTGAGGGAGGGGGTAGGGGGTAGGAGGAGGGGTGCAAAAAGTTGCGCGCCAAGCGCTGAAAGTGATTTACATGAACACCACAAACAGCCCCACACTCCCGCTCGTTCACTGTTAGTCCCACTCTATCTCGCTCTGGCTACCTCTGTCGCTCTCTTTCCCTCTCAGAGCATTTGGCTGCCTCGTTTGTTGCTTAAGTTCTGTTTAACTTTTCATAAACTTGCAACACGCCCCAGTGAGCAACTCCCTCCCTCCCCCCTTCCACGTTCGCTCGACTCCTGAACGTTCGCACTTTGCAGCTTTTTTGCTACTTATTTTTTGGCTTTTATTTTGGGCTCGAAGCCTGTGAAAAGGGCGGGGGAGGCATTTTATTAACCACATTAGTTGATTTTTGTCACGCGAAACTTTTGCCTTAGCCGCTAAAAATGTGATTTATGGACAAATTTCAACACACTCTCCTGTAGGTAACAATTTCTATTGTTGTTGTTGTTGTTTTTTGTTTTGTTGCATATATTAACAATTTATTTATTTAGCAACTAGGCAAGTTGTATATATAATAAATATATGTATTTAGACTTTATTCCTATAAATACTTTTATTTATGTATTTTTTATGTTCGTCTATTTAGTTGGTGTCGCTGCTGCCACGCCCACTCCTTACACACAGCCCCTGTTTTGCATTTAGTTATGGTAATTCCATTGGATCCACAAGGAGCGGGGGTTGTCCACAGTTAACTGTGCGTGTGCTTGATTTAATGGTCTGGGCTGCTTTTTATTTATTTATTTCTCTGGAATTTAGTCAACAATTTGTTTGATTTGATTGCTCTGCATGCTAAGGGAGGGGGCGGGGCACAGCCCACGTAATTGGCCTGCAAACAGTAGAGTCAGAGGAAAAAAGGACACATCTGTCAAACTACTAAGGCAAATTTGTATTTGCCCGGAAATGAGAGTAAAGGAAATTTAAAAGTGTAGAAAGTAAATATTCAAGATTTAAACGAAGGTAAAAAGTTGCAGACTGAACACTGACCAAAAAATAGTCGAAATATTTCAGTTGAATCTTAAGGCATTCCAATAATTTTACATTTTTTTGAAAATTACTTAAACTGAAGATTTTTCTAAGAATTCAAAGACAACTTTGTCTGGGTGTGTCTATGAAAATAATTCAATTGATCTCTCAATTATTGTTGAATTCGTATGAGACTCGAGGTTTAGCTACAATATATGGATATATTTATATTGATTTGTATTCACTTATCATACTATAACCGCGTGCATGTCTCTGTTTCTTATATCAACAATTATGAAGAGTATTTAATATACATTTATGAATGCTCTCAAGGCTATATACCATGCAAATAACCATGAATCCAATTGCTTTCCAATAGGATTATTTCTTTTGATTATTTCTCGCTTGGCCAATATCTTCGTCTCGCATTTCAATTGGTTTACAATTGATTAAATTAACTGTCAATCTCCTGATTCGGATATTGGTGAACTGTTGATTGTAGTCCTTACTTAATTGACAGTTTATTCATTTGATTTGCCAATTTCGATGCTTTTGTGGCTGTTGTTGTTGTAGCTACGTGCTGGGCATATATCAATTTGAACTGTTGTTTCAATTAAGTTTTCAAATTAGCTGAAATTATTAATTACAAATTCAGTAGCAATACGGCTGCGGATCTTTGTTTGCCTATATGCCACTCTCTGTCTCTCTCTCGCTATCTCTTTGAATCTCTGTTTGGGAGTTTGTCTGTACTTTTATGGGCACACACACTAATTGCTCGTAAATTAGTTACTCAACGCAAATTAAATACTCTGACCATTAGATTGTTTAAGACAGTCTGTCAGAGAATTGAGTGACAGGCGGTCGCGGACATTGTCAGAGGCAGAATTTGCATATAAGGACGATGCGATGGCCAGGACGTTGACAGTTTTCAATTTGGCCAACCGTCGCTGAGCTCTTGGCTTTAAGAAGGTCCTTGTGGCAAGGACATGGCAGCTGCCTACAACATTTTATGTGTATTTTTTTATTATGCGCCCCTCGGGTGTGCGAGTGTGAGTGCGTCTGTATGTGTTGGTGTGTATGTGTGTGTGTGTGTGTGTGTGTATGTTTAGTGCTAAACAAACAGCAGCAAATGCGCAAAGCGGCAAAAATCGATAACCTGATTTCTTCAGCGACAAACAAAAGGCAACAACAACAAAAACAACGACCGACACACGTTTCCTTTAGTTGTCAACATTCTGGCCTCTATGTATGGGAGTATGGGTGTGTGTTTGGTTGCGTACGCCCGCAAAAGTAGGCAACATTTTTTTCGCCCAGCTCGCCGCACATACATTTTTAATGCATGGCTCTTTAGATTGCAGCTCATGTGTGTGTGTGTGTCTACTACATAATAAGTGGCATACAGAGAAGTGGCAACTGTGACTGCAACTCGCGTTTGCCATTTGCCGGCGTTTTGTCTGTGCGACGCGCCGTCTCCTGCCGTTAAGTGAGGTCCTTGGCCACAGCTCTGCAATGTATAAAATAAAAATAAAAGGATGGAGGAGCACACAAAATTTAAAATGAAATTACGTATACGCCTCGTATATGCTTGACTGCCAGCCTCATACAAGGACTAGAACATTGCCGTTTATGTCCCTCTCCATATATGTAGCCCAGTTTAGTTGCCTTGTTTTAAATTGGCCAACAAATGGGCAAATAGTCAACTAATTGCAGCTGCTGCTACAGTCGGTTGACCATTTTGTGAGGCCCGCCATTCGGTTAGCTAATTAAGTGTGGCAAGAATGTGCCATAAATATTTAAAATGAACTAGTTTCATAACAAATTCAAATTTAATAACTTTATTAAAGGAGCTCAAACTAATTGATATGTTGGTTAGGGTCTAACTGTGGTAAATGACTAAATGGAAAAAAATATTTTAATAATTGAATTTTTGCATAGTTTTACGGATGTTCCACTTCAATAACGCTCGTGTGTTCGACCCATTAACTCAACTGTTTGCACAGGTATTCTAAAACCTTCAACTTTAAGCATTATACAAATTTGTTCAGCTTTGCAACTAGTCCAAACTTCTATTAACTCATAATATTTGTAGTTTGTTCAATAGGTAATACTTTTGACCCAATACTTTCGCACCTGAAAGTTCACCTACATAACATAAAAAGAAAGAAGTATGTGAAAAATGCGTGTTTACCATTTGCCATTGCTGGTGGTGCTGGGTGGAGACATCATTTGGACTGCATTAAGTTTACGAGTTATGTGCAGTAAAAAGCGAAAGACTGTAAAAAAAAAAAAAAACATGACTTTGTCAGCAAGTTGTAAAAAGTTTCGAGTGCGAACCAAATGGCGACCGAGTTATGAAAAATGTGGCAAAGTTGAGGCGCAAATAGAGAAAACTGCAAGCAACAAATGTATGAGTTAAATATAAAGCCACAAATCTCTCGCTCACACTCATTCATTCTTTCTCTCTCTTCCTTTCGCTCGGGTGAGTCATGTCTAAGTAACGGGCAAAATTAAAAAGCAATATACAAACAGCAATCACGCACAGAGAGCCATAAAGCAGGCCAAGTAAAGCCCAAACTCAAATTAAAGAAAGCTGACCGCCGCCTCATCTATATGAATGTGTGTGTGAGTGTGTTGGTGGGTGTGGCAGCGCCTAAAAGTAGGCATCAAAAGCACACGCGTGTGGTCATTAAGTAATTCGCTTTAATGCTCAACAAACAGCAGCGATAGCCAAGTTCCGAGCCCTGAGCCCCGAGTTTCAAGTTCCAAGTGCTGAGTGTTGAGTGGTTGAGCGGTTCGGCTGTTGGTTCGATGGTTCGGAGTTCCTTTTTGGCGTTCTGCTGGCCACGCCTAATGAGCCACGCAATGCGGCTGGAAAAGTGCGCTAATGCTTGTTGTTTTGTGGCATTAATTTTGTTTACAAGTCGTTTGTGCAACCGTCCATACCACTTGTCCACTGTCCACCGTCCACTGTCCACTGTCCACTGTCCACTGTCCTTTGTTTGCCAACGCCATGTGCCGTTCATTAACGGATTGCCTGAAGGGTATTGGCAGTTCGGCGGGTTGGACTCTTTGTCATATTTAATTTGCCTGCGCCTTGGCGTCGACAATAAATATTTGCACTGCACTCTCGCCTTTTTATTCGAATTGATAGACAGCGAGTAAATAGCGATGGGAGAGGCAGCAAATAATGATGGAAGGGGGGCAGGGAGAGAGGATTGCTGAGTGGACACAACTAAGCATACTTAATTGATTGCTTTTCAGCTGTGGAGCAGCGGAGAGTTTAGCTGACTGCGTAATTGATATTTAATTAAAGCGCAGCTGAAGTAGTTGCCGAGTCACCGACGAGTGGCTCCACTCCAAACTTGGCCAAGTGCTCCAAAGGATGGCCAACTGAATTGAATGAGTTGCCATTGGACTGCCATTGCTTGGCAAATGCTACCCAAACGAATGAAAGAAAATAATAGCTTAAATTGAATTTAGGAAAAACAAAGCTTAATACTGTTAAGAATTCTTAAACTAGTGCAAAAGCGCAAAGACATAACAGTAAAAACTAATCTTTAATAGCTTGAGGGAAACTACTTTGCAGTCCCTAAAGCATTTACTCTAATAAAGTCTTTTGTCAACTGAAATGAATTTAACGAAATAGGGATTTACAGCAGGAGAACTAGTTCAAAGTACAAGTCTTACACATTTGTCTCTTTCTTTAATACAGCCATTTAAGAGTCAATTTTTGTAAAGGCATTAGTTCACAGGCACAACTATAAAAAAGTTACTTAACTGTTGTTTTTTATACTTTCTGAGCATATTTTGTTTACCTCTGGAGTTCATTAAGATTCCGACACTTGTAGTTCATTTCAACCCATAAAAAAAGTCGTTCAGCTTGGAAACAGTTTAAAATTTAATGAACCATTCGAGGAGTCTGCGTTCTATAATTGATTTTAAGTGCCGCAGTGTTTCAGTTTTCAGTTTTCAGTTACAGCTGAAAAAGGACGACGAGTTGCAATTTAACCGTTACGTCTGCTTTCCTTATTTCATTTCTGCATTTTATTTTATTAATAAAATTAATCAGTTTTTAAGCATTTCAACTCATTTTCCATATTATTTGCCTGCTGCTCCGTTTGTGGACTTATTAAATGAATGTTGAGGCAGAGGAACGCAGAATGGAGAGCGTTAAAGTAAATGTGACCTTAATTTTGCGCTCTCTTATTCTACAAGTGTGCGTGTATGTGTGTGTGTGTGGTATGTAAATACCCATTTGATATATGGACTATAGAAATTGGAAGCAGAATCTACCAGGTACTGAGAGAGACAGAGACTGAGAGAGAGTGAGAGTGAGAGGCAAGGGGCGTGAGAGAGGGGGAGAGTGTGGGAGAGGAGAGCAGCCACATCATTTACATGAACAGGACATTTAAGTAAAATATGGCCGTCGCTGTGGGTAGCTGAGAGTGCGATAAGCGCGGGTTCAAAGCACGCTGCAAATTACCCAAAAAAAAAATAAAAATCTGCTGCTGCTGCTCCTGCTTCTGGTACTAGTGCTACCCCTAACCACCCACCCCCGCCCCTTGCAGCTTTTTACAAAAGAAAGCCCATAAAAATGCTTTAAATGAAGCCATAAATGCGCAATCACGAAATTACAAAGTAGCTCCGCTCCGTATTCAACCGTTGTAGGTGGGCGGTTAAAAGTGGTGGGGGCGTGGCCTGGTTGAATATGTTTATTTATGCAGTTTCTTCTGTTTTGTTACAAACACTGCGCGCCAAAAAGCAGTCAAATTTAATTGGCTTGCAAATTGCCGAGGAGGAGTTTTACCACACTCCGCACACAGAGAGTGAGAGAGAGAATGAGAAGGAGAAGGAGAGCAACTGACCTCCTCTCTCTTTCTCTTTTGGCATTTCGTAACAAATTGCCGCAAATTGAGGCTGTCTGAAATTGTCTTCACGCCGATTCCGGCAAAGTTGGCGTTAAAAACCGCCGCCCATTAAAACTATTTGCCGTAACAAACAAGTTGCCAACTGTGGGCGGGAGCTTCGTGTTCGGATGCGGATGCGGATGCGGATACGGATGCGGATTGCAAAAGTTGCGCCCCACAAAAATTTTTGGGAAGACAGAGGAAAAACTTGTGCGTTAAGATTTGTGTGCGTTGCCTCCCACTAAAAAAAAAAGAGAAAAACTTTCGATTGTCTCGACTGATGCTCAGCGAATTCTCAGAGCAAACTATTTGTGCAACTATTAGAAAGTCAATTAGTTGGCCTCGATTCCCTCTCTCTCTCTTTCTCTCTTTCTCTTTGGCTTTTACTCTGAGTGTGCACGTGAGTTTTATTTGCCTAGAACAGCTTTTTAAATGCTTTCACTGGTTGGGCAGAGATTGAAGAGTGAAAAAAGAGAAATTAAGACGGGGAGAAAAAACGGCTCGGGCTACGTCTGGCACAGCTGATTGAATTACCTTTGCGCCACAAATTGAATTAAAGGGCATGTGCCACGCCCGCATTTGCACTTGCCAACTGTGCAGTCAGCCAATAAAAATCACGCAATTTGTAAAACATATTTTGTATTCGGTAAAAAAAATGGCTGTTGTTGGTTTATCTGACGCAGCAAAATGCTGAAAAAATTGCCTTAAATGAGGTTATGTGAGAAATAATAATAGAAATTGTATTTTTCTATTAAGCCTAACAAAACAAACAGCAAATCAATAAAAACAATTAGAAATGTAACCTTAGCTGATATCCCAAAATTGTAATACGTAAGTAAAAACCGTGTCAATTAGGCACAAGGGAAAAAAAGAATGCAATGAATGTGGCTGAGAGAAGTTTTTGTGGCACACTTGAAACTTGAAAGGGAAATGCAAATGGAAATGACAGTTGTAGTTGTGTTTTCCAGTTGTGGTTGGAGTTGGAGTTGGAGTTGGTTTCGTTGTCGTCGTCGTCGTCGTCGTCTCTGTGCCATAATTATAAATCAACTAGCTGCCGCCCACTCCACCTCCAGTGGAGCCTCGAGCAACAACAACAACGGCAATAATAACAAGAACTAATCCACTCAGGCAAATAGTAGGAAAAAACAACATTAAGAGACTTCAAAGTTGTGTTGTTGTTGTTGCTGTTGCTGTTGCTGTTGCTGTTGTTATGCGACCCACTTGCAACAAGTAAAAGTGGGAAGGAAACGCTAAGGGTTGCAGTGGGTGGGGCCGGAGTTCCCCTGTGTATGACATCAGCTATAATTTCCATTACGAGTCGAGCGACTCGCTGAAAATTGTACACCTGGGAGCTTATTAAGTCAAGACCCGCTCGCAACTGGGCAAATGTAATGTAATGCGCAAATGAAATGAAATAAAAAATGTCCAACTAGGGGTGGTCGTAGACTACTGAGGGGATAATGGATGGATGGGTAGGTAGGCAACAAATTTTCAAGGACATGCCATAAAGCAGCCACGCGAATGGAAAACAAGGAACTTGTTGATATTTCGCTGGGCAGAGTTGGCAGCACTGAGTAGCAAAAACTAACCTCAAATGGTGCAAATATTTACATAAGATGAGAAATAGTTTATATAGGAATACAAGTTGAGCGCTGCCTTAACCACAACTTATTGCAAGCCGAACTGCTTAAAGGCTTTATAAAAGAGTTTGCCCAATAATATGGACGCCACTGTAAGCATGCTATATGATAGCATATTTGCCATATATTGCTCTCGCAATCCGATAAATGTGATGCGTTTCGTGATGTGTTTGTGCATTGTAAATTACGCACTGGACGACCATTTGCATAAATCACAAGAAAGAGATAGCTGTAGAGCTGTAGAGATGTAGAGATGAGAGATGAGAGAGGGAGCTGGAGCTGGAGATATAATTTGTTAGTGACATTAGCTGAAAGAGAGATGTAGAAAGGGGAGCATGTAGCGGGCTAACAGCTTCACATAATCAGCCATAATGTATCTGGTCACACTGTGCAGGCTGACAGCCGTTGTTAGGCGCAACAATAGCAGAAAGAGGAGTGGTGTGAGGCAGATGGCGTTGCCAGAGTGCTGCCAATTTGCGTCACTTGGCAACACTGCCATCAAAAAGCAATGCGCATGAAATTATATAATATTTTTACTTGACTTTCTCTGGGCCTTTTCTTTTTTTTTTTTCCTTTTGCAATTTCGCTTTTAATAATGGCGTCAAAGTGGGGGTGGCGGCGAAGGCCAGAGGCAGGGTGAGAGGTCAGAGTTCAGATTTCAGCGTTTATTTGGTTTCTGATTATTATTTTATGCCACGGAAGAGAGTTTCGCGTCACGCGCCTCAAAGTATGCAGCATGATATTTGCTTTTATCGCTGCGTGCCTCAATATGTATGTGTGTGTGTGTGTGTTTATGTATATGTGCGTGTGTGTATTATTATTTCAGTTTTGCAATCTTTTGCCACGTTTCGTTTTGTTTCGTTTCGTTCCGTTCGTTTTTATTCTGCGACTGCCGCTGCGGCATTCATCAATAATTCACATTGATTTCATTTTTCTGCTGCTTTCGGCTGCGCATTTTGCTGTTGTTAGCCGCAGCAGCTGCTCCCCCCACTGCTCCCCACTACTCTCCACAACTCCCCAATGTGCCTGCTGTTGGTTGAAACAAATTGTTGTGTGTATTTTGCTCTTTGTTTTACCTCAATTCGCAGAATGCTCGCATGTAAACAATTGACAGGAGTCCCCAGTGCAAGAAAATGCTGAAAGTGCCACTTTGTGAGGTTATGGACGAACATCTAAAGGTGTAGTCGTCGTAATGCCAAACGTTGAAATTGAGCTTATGAATTTTTAAACAAAATGATATTTGTTTCGAGTCCTTTCAATGGCATAGTTGAAGCAGCTCTTCAGCTTTTCCTAAAGCTCAACTGCTTTCGCTGTTTGCTGTTTGCTTTTTGCTTTTTGCTTTTTGCTGTGTGCTGTTTGCAGTACAGTCTGCGCACTTTGGAGCACTTTTAAAGTGCATTCCACTGCGCTTACCAACACTGTATTTATTTTTTTATTTGTTGCTTTGTCTGGCTTTGATGGGCTGTTCGATTTGAAGTGCTGTCGGCGATTGGGCATGCCAACTTGTCAAGTGGCTTTTCATTAGTTGCAATCGCTGAGCCGCTGCCCCAATTTAAATAGCTCCACTTAAAGCCACTGCCAACCGTACACACACACACACACACACACACTCACGCACTGGAGGGCATCACTTTTTTCCAGCTTTTACGCACAACAATTTCCATTTCTTTTTAAGCTACGAATGGGTGTTGCTGTTGCTCCTGGCAATGATATGACAACAACAACAAAAATAAAAAAGAAAAGAAAACACAGATAAAGAAAAGTGAAAAACAGAAAAGCAGTCACTCATGCGTTGTCATGTTGTTTTTCTCCTTTCTCGCTTAAACCTAACTTTTTTCTGCTCGTTATGTAAAGGTATCCCGTATCCCGTATCCTGTATCCTGTGCGTATGCGTGCTTGCAAGTGGATGATATCACATGCTGATTTGATTGGATTTGATTTAATTTTCCAATTGAAAACACTTGATCATGTTTCCACTGCTAGAACAACAAGCACGAACAACAGCATTCGCACCGGCTTAGTTTTACCAGCAAGGACCAGGACCTCTTAGATATATAGCAGGATATGTAATATGACACGACTGTTGCGCCTTATTACGCGACACAGATTTCCAGCTAAAAACGAAGACAAATTGACATTGGGGAACTCTGTGAAGTGCTTTACATGGCTCGCAGCACAAAGCCAACGAGTGGGAGCACAAAATAATCTTCTCTGAGAAAATAAAGCAGACTTTAAAGACTGAAATTTGAACAGTTGTCACATAACTGAAATGAAGCTGGCAAACTCTTAAATTACCCTTGTGAAATATGGTCATACCTATAAAAAAAAGATGCCTTCTTACACAATTTGTAATTATGCGAAAATATAATAATTTGGTTTTTAAAATGATTTACAGCAGTACCTACAGCATTACATTTACCTTTCAATTAACGGGCTTAAACGATTAGCTAACCACAACTCTATCCCGCTCTCTGTCTCTCTTTTGCAGCAACTCTTTCGCTCACAGAATCCGGGCTTAGCGGCTGCGGCCGCTGCGGCCTCATCGGCAGCGAGTGCAGCGGCCGCAGCCGGCGCCGCACCACCTGGCGCACCCAACGGTACAATGCAGGCAACACAGCAGCAGCAGCAACAGATGCAAATGGCAGCTGCCTCACAACAGTTTTTGGCGCAACAGAATGCGGCATATGCCGCACAGCAGGCGGCACCGTATGTCATCAATCCCGGACAGGAGGCGACGCCGTATCTGGGCATGATTGCCGCCGCCCAAATGCAGCCGTACTACAATGTCGCCCCCTGGGGCATGTATCCGGGCAATCTGATACCGCAGCAAGGCACACAGCCCCGCCGGCCCCTCACGCCCTCGCAGCAGGGTGCAGAGAATCAACCCTACCAGGTGAGCAAAAGCGAGGGCGTAGGCTAAAGATCGAAGGGGGGGTCAATTGTATATATTGTACTGCATAGCCAGAGGGGCATTCTGTAAAATTCTGTGTAAATTGTTTGTACACATTTAACGCATTTCACAATCAGTATTTACCACATATAAAAATACATATATACATGCATATATATATATATATATAACTATGTATATATATATACATTTATATATATTTGTATAGTTAACCTACAACTTGACCTAAAACGTTGTATTTTTCTCTCTTCTTTTCTTTTTCTACATCAAAAACCAAAAACAAATGCTTCATAACCTCAAAACGAAAACCAATATCAAATGCTAACCCTGTAAAAAAACAAAAACACTGTAAAATAATCGAAATCGATATTGCTATCGATGACTCCTAAAGGTCATACCGGCCTTCTTCGATCAGAGCGGCTCGCTTGTGATGGGACCACGCACCGGCACGCCAATGCGTCTGGTTAGCCCCGCCCCCGTGATGGCGGTGCCTCCGGGCGCGGCACGTGCCGGTCCCCCGCCGCCGCAAGGCCCCCAACTGTATCCACCACAGCCGCAGACGGCCCAACAGAATCTCTACTCCCAGCAGAACGGTTCCAGTGTCGGAGGTAAGTGAAGTGAACCCTTCCGATAATCCCCGCTCCAACGAAATTCCAACGAAAGTCAGTTGTAAATGATATGTAAAGTCGTATACGTAATGTGTATATAGATGCTTTAATACAGTTATATATTTGATTCACATAAGCAAATTATCACTCCGGTGCGGCCATTACTTAATCTAACATTCCTAACCATAACCTACATCCAACCAACCTTAATTCCTACTCATAAAAATAGCTAGACAACAGTTATAAACATAAGTACATAACTTTTATTTTATATATATAGCAATTATATCGACTTTCACTTGTCGTGCCTCCCCCTATTTCCACCATTTGGACTGGCATATTATTCATGCTATAGCAATCTAATGCAATTTCTAATTTCAAATTTCGTTTCTATTATTTTGCGTGCCTGCGTGTGCGCTACATATGCTACTGTAAGGCATATAAGTTCTGCTTCATGTGAGAGAAGAGTTGAGTAGACTTCTATACTTATGTGAATGCTTAAAGAAAAGTTGTACTATTTAGTTTATTGCTCCACTATGACTGTAATCTTTAGTAAAGCGTGCCTTACAGGGTATTAGCAACGGTTTAGGTTGTCCCACAGACCAAATAAGCGAAACGAAACTCGTTGTTGTCAGTAAATTTTGTTGGTTTTCATAAATATCTAATGCACAAAGAAAGTAAGAAAAACAATAAACGAAAAGGAAAAAACAGTAGTTGAAAAACACACTGAAGGCAATTGCATGCAGGCACGCAAAATATTATTACAGCTCAAATGCAGCAACGACAACAACAAGAACACTAGTAACTGAAGTTGCAACAACTGTGTTATCCTTGCCTTGCAACGAATTCTGTCAGCCGTCGACTGAATGCAATAGTAGTAGGTGTGCATGTGTGTGTTCAGGTGTGTGTGCAGGTGCTTGACTGCTTGGCTGCAAAACGAAAATACAGAATAAGCACTCGTTTATGCGTGCATATAACGTGTTTAAGCTAATTGCGATTAGCAATACTTGGCTGCATATTATTGTCAATTAGTAATTATTAACATTTATAAAAGTCACCAATTTGAAAAGTCGATTATGCTGAGAATGAGTGGAGATTACAGAAGTTAATCGGCTTATTTAAATACTGGCATATTAAGCATCTGAGCACAGCATAAAAGTCACTAACTTTACTTTCAACACGTTAAGATTGCTTTGCTGCTAATCAGGGCTAATAGAAAAAAGAAAAGCAAGTGGACAGCGCTGAGCTATTGGATTAATAAAGTTTTTGATCAAATAAGCTGGCAGCCTCTTGAACTAACGAACTAACGAACTACCGAACAGGCTGCCAACTTTTGCTAAAGCAGCTTTAATAATGTATTCCGTTTCAAGGATTTCAACAACGCATAAACCCAACACGCGCTCCTCAATATGTGTGTGTGTGTGCGAGTGCTGAGTGTATTTTCTGTTTAGTTTTTGTGCTCAAAAATAACATTTTGCAATATGAGCTGAAGGAATTGGGTCTGTTGGCGAAGGGCGTGCTGGGTGGGCGGGAGGCGTGGCTTGGTAACCAGAAGCTTCAAAACTTAGCAGGGCGAAATGTTGACGGGTGTTGCAAAAAGCTATATTTGTGTTTGTGTTGTTGTCGTTGTTGCTGTTGCTGTTGCTGGCAATTGTTGTAAATTTATAGAATTTCAAATTATAATTAATAACGGCAGTCAGGCAATGAAAGTTTACACTTTCGTTGGAGTTTACTTGTATAGCGCTTTGTACATAGACCCCACACAACCAACCCGTCACGCCCCCTGCCTCCGGCCCGCCCGCTTTTTGGTGACTGTCTAGGGCCCAGTCCAACTGCTCCTCAGGCATTTTCTATTATCCAAAAGCTGCTACGGAAAATGTTGTGAGGCAATGAAAAGTTATAATTTTCTAGCTTTAAAATAGTTTTCGCCCGGAAAATGTTGCTGGGCATTTTGGCGCCCGCAAATATAGTTGCAACATTTGTGTGGCACAGACATGAGAGGCGCGTCATTTAAGCGCATATTGAATTATTTGTGAAAAATCAATTTGACCACACGAAATCCCACTTAATGGACCGAAAATATATGTGAAAACTCCATTTGCATTTCTCAATTCCCGTGACTCGATTTTTCCGGTTGCCACAAACACATTTCCCGACAGCATTTTCCAACGTTAACTCTCTTAACTCGTTAATGGCTCAACTTTCACATTATTTCGTTAATTAATTTTCCTTCATGCAGGACGTTTAATGAGGATTTTTCGTCATTTCTCCACGAATTGTTCTTTTCCACGTATTTTGCTGACGCATCTTCCCTGACATGTTGCAACACTTTGTGCGACATACCCTGTAATACGAAGCAATGTGAAGTGGTTGTAGGAGAGAAAATCCATTAGGAATATATATAAGAAAAAATGAGGTCCGAATGGTTATTCAAACAAATTTCTACGCTCTGATTCTTGTCGGTCGAACTTTAATCGCTTTCTAAACGCTCGCTTAGTAGCATTATTTATAATCCTGTTAAAAATCGCATCGACTTTAACTAATGCAAACGTCTAATCAATTGTGTTTCGAGCGTGTCGCTTACATAAGAGCGTTACGCATACGCCATGTTGTACACGTCATTGGGAATTTCATTAAGCGCAAAGTGCACCACTTGCCAAGTCTATCCCTCTCACTCTTACTCTTTCTCCCTCTCACTCTCCTTGCTGTCTCGCTATGTGTAAGTCTCCCTCTGACACCTTTGCACACACACACTGAAGCTGCGCTCGCCTTTGCGGCAAGTGTCAAACAAGTTGCTGCTGCTGCTGTTGCTGCTGCATGTGGCACAAAATCATTCACAAGCTGCCATCTGCTTCAGCCGCCCCACCCCCTGCCCCATTCCAATCCTCTTCTGTTGCTGCTGTTGCAGCTCGTCTGTGGCCCAGCAGCAATTGACATTTTACAAAATAAACGAATTCATTTGCACAAAAGCCAGCAGCAGGCGGTTGCACCGAACAACGAGGATAACAATAACAACAACAACAATGTGCGCCGCCTTGTGCAACAGAGCAAGACAGAGATAAAGAGAGAGTGAGCGAGGACGAGAGTACATGTAAAGTGGTTTTGGCATTGGCTTTGTCTTTTGTATTGTTGTTGTTCTTATTGTTGTTGCTGTTGCTGTTGCTGTTGCTGTTTGCTGGCTTTCACTTTCCCCCAAATGCAATCACATGTTGCCAACATGTGAAAGGTGTACATAATAATTTGTGGGCATGGCCAGGACGCTGCACAGAGGCAAAGCCAAAGGCAAATCCAAAGGTTGCCTGGGAAAAGCCTTCCGTCTGATCTGCTCAGTGGAAACCGAGCTCGAGTCCCTCCTTCACAATGTTGCAAGGCACGGCCAAACGGTTTGGCGGTTGCAAAGTCAAGTTTGTGTGCGTTACAGCAAATACACTCGCACACACATACACGCGCATAGACTGAGACATGCTCTGGTCCTCCTCTCGTATGTGTGTGTGTGTGTGTGTGTGCGCATTAACGTTTGTAATTGCAGCTTGTCTGGAGCACAGGCCCAGAAGGGGATTCAAGTGGTGCAGAGTGGGTGCAGGAGAGCTGTGCAGCCACTTAAAACAATATAATCTCCATTAAAAAGCTTTTTGACATTGCACGCAGGCCCAAAGGATTCGAGTCCTGGCTCAAATGAGAATGGAAATGGGATTGGGAAGGGTGGGTTGGAATTGTGCCTGTGCCTGTGCCTGTGCCTGTGCCTGTGCCTTCGACTCGTGACTTGGTTATGGGGCTTACAATTGTTGTCTTGGCGCATCGATTGCTGCACTACAATAATGAGTGGAGGGTCGGTAAATGAGCCTGCCATTCAGCCAGAGAGGGGGTGCAAGAGGAAGGGTGGCTATGAAATTCAGAAGCGACTCACTTCCCTAAGTGCTAATTGCAATTGAGCTGTGTGTGCTAGTCTGTAAGTGTAAGTGTGTGTGTATGCGGGATACTCTAGACACACGCTGAGATACAATTCGCAATCAGCTGGATAGAGCTTGAATTGCATTGGACTGAATTGAACGGTACCCCGGACGATGTCAAGAAGAGCGCAATGACAAATGCACTTAATTGATTTCTGACTGATTGTCAGGCGCCAAGGAGTGACACACGACAGAGGGAGGGGGTGGGGCAGACAACGTGTGGCATACTTAAGCTAGTTGCGTCTAGCACAAAAAATAGATTGCAAAAGTCAGATAAAAACATAATTATGCTTAATAGAATATCGAAATTGAGGAATATAAATGTGTCTCGTGTAGGATATACATATATAAACTATTTATCAATATAACAATCTTATAATTCCTTTACTAGATGTTGCCAGTTGCCATGGAGAACATCCAAAAGGTAACTCCACAGCATTCATTTGTAAGTGTAAAAGCGCTCTCTTGCTCTTCCATTAAGCAACGCTCGAGTGGCGCATCTTAAAGATACAAAAGTATCTCTCGAGTAGCACTTAAATTGCTGTCTTACAGCTTCACATGCCCACAGCTCAGTTTAAAAGCTTACTTTTATGCTATTTTTTTTCCAACACTAATTACATTTTTGTGCATTGGGCTCTCAACACTGTTTTTTCATAGCCTACTTAACGGCTTTTACAAACTTGCCGAGGCTCCTTAGTCCTACTTACTTGCAATAGTTTCCGGGCATTTAAATAACTCGAAACATTTTATTTAATGCATTTTCTTTTTTACTGCCCGCCTATTTGCGAGCGTGTGTGTGTGTGGATGTGTGTGTCAGTGTGGGTGTGCATAATGCGCACGTGTGTGCATTTATAATTCATAAAATGATTACATTAGGCTGAGCTGGCTACGAGGCGTGGCAGGGGCTTGTCTACGAGGTGGCATCTGCTTCTGCTCATATGTGGAACGTGTGCATAAACCACAAAATGTCGCCTGCAATAAACGGGGGCATCTTTAATGCCCCACACTCACACGCATAGGTGTGTGTGTGGGTGTGTTTAGGGCATGCTGCAGTTTCATTTGGCAAAGTGTCCTTCCAAAGGCAGCACACATGCTCGCCAGAGAGATAGAGAGAGCGAGAGAGAGAGAGAAAGGGACAATCAGACAGACAGACAGACAGACAAAGAGAGTGATGGAGAGAGAGGGGAGCAGGTGGCAGCGAGTCCTGTCAGACATAGCCGCCAGCATTAGAAGGGACGCAAAGTGATGCGAATATAGAAGTTCGGTAGTTCCCGCTCTTAATTATTACGACTGTTTTCGACTACCGATACTTGGATACAACACCTCACTCTCTCTCGTTGTCGCTTTCTCTATGCCACACACAAATTGCATGAATAATTCCCTTTTAAATTGTTGCAACTACCACGCGGCACATCAAATGCTAAGCAGGGGGCGGGGCGGGGCGGGGCGTAGGGATGCAGAAGCAGCAAATAAAATAAACAAACTGGCAAACATCCAAACCAGAAGAGGTGTGCGAGTATTTAGATTCAACCCCAACCCCTGTCTGTTGCACTCTCTTTCAGGCCACCCACTCGACACTTTCATTGACGCAAATTGTTTGTACTACATAATCCATTCCACCCGGCCGTTAACAACCCCTCTCCCCACCCCCCACCGTTCCCCTCCTCCTCTTGGTGTTCATTGCCTGCATTTGAAATGGAATTTTGCAGTCGCGTCTCTGAAGTGCGTCAAATTAGTTGCAATTTAAATGCAGAAATTAAAAGTTTTTCCCAGTTGTTGTTGTTGTCATTTAAAACGCATTGTATTTTACAACACTGCCTGTCGGCAATTTACATTTTCAGCACTTGCTTCTGATTGTTGCAATCAAATTTTGTATTGAAATGCAGAAAATACCAGAATAGAAATAAAGAGAGAGATCAGATGACGCTTCTATTTAAATAAAACTTAATGTTCATTTAAAGTTTTACAACGCAGGTTTTATAGGTTTGTTATTATTGGAGCTATGAGTTGCATTTAAAATAAATTATAATTTAGTTGGAATTCATGAACATACATAATTGGAACATAGACTTTCGTTTCCATTGGCATTTTGGAGTTTTACAAAACACAAAACTTTTAACTTATTCCCCAACCAAATTAGTTTTATAACACTTTCAAAACAAAATATAAAACAAATTGAATTATATTTGTGGCTTCTAATGACCTTTTCATTAACTCTTACAACGCAAGCTCCCAAGCTTCGGCAATTTTCACGCCATTTTAGATACAATCTTTGGAACTTAGTAAACTTTATAACTTAATATATATAACACAATGGGCACACACACTCACACATGGACCACGCCCCTCATTCGGAGGCGGCAATGGCTGGCGCCTGGTATTTATGGCACAGTTGAAGAGGAAATTTATAGAAATTTGTGCAATTAATTTTCGCAGTAGCTGTTGCCCCCACCCCTCTTTTTCCATTGCTGGCCACCAGTTGGTGAAGTTGCGTGTTGCATGGCTTGCCGCAAGCATTTACTGCTGCATTCTTCTTTGTGGGGCACATGCAACAACCAGCAAGGAGCAGGCAATGAATTCATTAGGGCGCAAAGTTGCCTGCGCCGTGGCTCAAGTTGTAAAATGTCGGTTGTAAATGGCATTGCATATTCGCAGGCGCAAAACTTACACTGTTTTCCGTCTTTTTATTCATCTGCTTTAGCGTGTCCTGTCAGGCAGTAAATTCAACTCCCCGCTTCTTCTATCTGCTCTGCTGCTCTGCTGCACTGCTGCTCGGTGCAAATCAATGCCAGAGACATATTACAGCATCCATCAAGCTGGCAGCGACCAACTTCCCCCTCTCCCTCACCATCTCATTTTCTCTGTCTATCGCTGCTGTTGTTATTTGTGCTCACAGCGTTCTCCCCTGTGGGTGTCTTCACCTCCCCCCTTGTCTACGCTCTCCACTCTCTACATCCTTTTACATATCCCTAGAGCTTTGCTGTGTGACTCTTGGAGCGCATATGTGCGTCCTTAATGGGTGACATTACGAGTACTACACTCACTCCCAGCCAGTTAAATGTGTAAGTGGGCACTCCCTCTCTCTCTCTCTCTGCCCCTCTCTTTCTTCTCTCTCGCTCTCGCAGCTGAGCCGCATCAAACAGAAACTAACGGAGGGCCACAGCTGCGCCTTAAAAGTAGGCAATTAAGTTTACGAGTGTCCTACACTAGGCCTTTAGCTCAGCGCAGTAACTCGATTAATTACAAAATAGCGCTTACCCAGTTATATGTGCCATATCTCCCTCTCTCTCTCTCTCTCTCTCGCTCCACTTCTCTGCCACTTTCTTATGACCCACTTGGCTTTACTCGTCCAGTAAATTGTGACTCGCCACGGACACTCGAGTTACTTAAGCTGAAGGGAATATGGTCCATTACAGCACTTGTCTAACGGTTATTTACTCTTTGAATATCACAGTTTAGGTGTAAATAATTGGATTATGTGTGTTTTACAACACTAGACAGCTTGCAAAGGAGTGGTTTATTACTGAACTACAATGAAGGTTTAATTAAAATTGTTTCTTTATGTATTAAAATTGTTGTTTAATTATGTTTCTATGTCTAATGTTTATACTTTAACTGTATATGATCATTTAATCGGTATCTACTCGACTTTAGCGTGAGCTCTGTTATAATTCGCTCTCCCTCTTCCGTCTCTCTTTCATACAATACTAAAATTCGTTTCCTCTCTTTCGCACAGGCCTCGCATTAAACACAAACTCGTTGACCGGTCGTCGCGACTCGTTCGACCGCACCACATCCGCCTTCAGCCCCTCGGCCATGGACTACACCACGAGCAGCGTGGCAGCCGCCAACGCGGTCAACAGCAGTGTGGCACAAGCCGCAGCAGCCGCTGCGGCCGCCGCAAGGGCCAAGTGGCCCGGCGCCATGTCGAATGCCGGCGCGTATGGAGCGCTGGGCGCAGCAGGGGTGAATGCCTCGGCCAGTCCGTTGGGCGCACCACTGACACCGCCGCCGTCGGCACAGTCCTGTTTGATGGGCGGTAATCGGGCGCCGGGCGCTGAATCGCGCCAGCGCCAGCAGCTGGCGGTGGGTCTGCCGACGACAGCGGCAGCGGCCGTTGCGGCGGCGGCCAACAATATGTTTGGCTCGAACAGTTCACTCTTCTCGAATCACTTGGCGCTGCCGGGCACCACGCCCGCCGCCGTCGCCGCTGCCGTGGCGAATTCGCGTCAGGTGGCCGCCGCTGCTGCGGTGGCAGCTGCCGCTGCAGGTGCGGCCGGCGCTCCGCAGCCGGGCAGGTCGCGACTGCTGGAGGATTTTAGGAATCAGCGGTACCCGAACTTGCAGCTCCGGGATCTGACCAACCACATTGTCGAGTTCTCTCAAGATCAGCACGGCTCGCGGTTCATCCAACAGAAACTGGAACGGGCCACAGCCGCCGAGAAGCAGATGGTCTTCAATGAAATACTGGGCGCCGCCTACAGCCTGATGACGGACGTGTTTGGCAATTATGTCATCCAGAAGTTCTTCGAGTTCGGCACTCCCGAGCAGAAGAACACGCTGGGCATGCAGGTCAAGGGTCATGTGCTGCAGCTGGCGCTCCAGATGTACGGCTGTCGCGTGATCCAGAAGGCGCTGGAGAGCATCTCGCCCGAGCAGCAGCAGGAGATCGTTCACGAACTGGACGGACATGTCCTCAAGTGTGTGAAGGACCAAAACGGCAATCATGTCGTACAGAAGTGCATCGAATGTGTCGATCCCGTTGCCCTGCAATTTGTGATTAACGCATTCAAGGGCCAGGTCTACTCCCTAAGCACACATCCCTACGGCTGTCGCGTAATACAGCGCATTCTCGAGCACTGCACTGCTGAGCAGACCACGCCCATTTTGGATGAACTGCACGAGCACACAGAGAACTTGATCCAAGACCAATATGGCAACTACGTCATACAGCATGTTCTAGGTGAGTTACGGGTAGACTCTTCGAGGCGGGACAAGTCCTCCATGTGGATAGCGTTTAGGCTATTAACTTAAGTGCTGTGCACTTATTGTAGTTAGTCATTAAATATGAATAGTAGTAATAGAATAAATATACATACAAATGTATATATATATATATATGATTATGTGTGTCGATGACTATTTCAGAGCATGGCAAGCAGGAGGACAAATCGATACTGATTAACAGCGTGCGGGGCAAGGTGCTGGTGCTGTCGCAGCACAAGTTCGCCTCGAATGTGGTGGAGAAGTGTGTGACACATGCCACACGTGGCGAGCGCACAGGCCTCATCGATGAGGTGTGCACATTCAATGACAAGTAAGTGTCTGCATATAGTATGGTAGCATACCCTACATCATCTAAATCACATAAACTCATTAATGACCATCTTGTAGCGCCTTGCACGTCATGATGAAGGATCAGTATGCCAACTATGTGGTGCAGAAGATGATTGACGTGTCGGAGCCGACGCAGCTGAAGAAGCTGATGACCAAAATACGGCCACACATGGCCGCCTTGCGCAAGTACACCTACGGCAAGCACATCAACGCCAAGCTGGAGAAATACTACATGAAGATAACCAATCCCATAACCGCTGTTGCCGCCAGCGTCGGCGTTGCTAGCAGTGCCAGCACAGCAACCACAACAGTTGCCGCCGCCGCCAACAACAGCAGCAGCAGCACCGCATCCGGAGTCGGAGTCGGAGTCGGAGTAGGAGCCGGAGCTGGTTCCACGCCTCCCTCTACATCGATGGTGGGTGGAAGCGCAGTGACCACAACAACCAGCAGCAGCATCGCATCGCCGAGCATCTGTGCCGTGCAAGAGAATGGCAGCATCTCGATGGCTGAACCCACATCCCCGGCAAGCTCGGAGTCGTCCGGTACGGTGGGTGTCAACTCGGGCCTGGGTCCCATTGGACCGCCCACAACAGCCAATGGAGTGTTGTAAAGTGACGAAATGCAGCGCGTTATCGAATTTTAGTTTTTAGTCTCTGGATGAGGAAGGAAATGGAGATGGAGATGCAGATGGAGATGCAGATGGAGATGGAGCAGGACGAAGATGAAGTTGAGAGCAAAGCGAAAAGCGAACAGCAAAGCGAATGCATACTATAAATATTATAAAAAATATACATATATATATATATAAAATAATAAATATAATACAAATTAATGTAATGTAATTTATTTGTAAACACAACGCAGAAGAACAAAACTGCAGACAAAACAAAACAAAAACAAAAACAAAAACAACAACTCAAAACAAAGATTCAAAACTCAGCCTGAGAGCGAGTTATAAAGAAATCGACTCCCAACTGTGGAGCAATCGATTATTTGTAAAAACAAACAATAAATATGAAAGCAACAAGTACGCAAAATGTTGCGTGTTCCATTTTTTTTAATGTGTTGCAATCACAGAAATATGTGAAAAACAAAATTAAAAAAGCTGTCGAAATGAAAACAAATCGAGTAAAGAAAAAGAAAAATAAAAAAAATGTCTGCGTACATTTTCGTTGTAACAACTTTGTATAAAAGAATCGAGAGAAAAATCTCAAGAAAAATTGAAAAAAAAAATAACAATTTGTAAATGTTTAAGCAAAAGAATCGACTGTAAATTTGATTAGTTAAACAAAAGCGCGTGACGTTCAGTTGCGAAACAGAGCAGATAAAGAGAAAAAAGAAAAGAGATAGATGAGAAGAATGAGTTAACGAAAAGGGCAAGTAAGAAAGAGCATGATTATTAGCATAGAATTTAACTGCAACCATTTCAAATATATATATATATATAAATATTATAAAGTAAAAAAAAAAAAAACAAAACAAAACAAAATAACGAACAACTTAAATGTAGAATGTAGGCTAAAGAGCAAACAAATTCAATATGTGTAAAGAACACTTCATTATATAAAATGCCAGCAGCATACACAACCACACACACACACACACAACACACACTCACCCAGAGTAACACACACACACAATCGAGAACTCTTTAGCGTTGCGTTTTGCAACAAATTTCACGTCGCTTTTGCGCTATGTAAAATTTTGTACAAATAAAAAAACACACAAACCAACAACAACAAAAACCATGTAAAACAATGTAATAATTATTAAATTTATATATATATATTTGTTTTGTCAATTTGTTGTTCACATGTAAAATTCAAAACTGTTTTGTAAAATTCTCATTAATTTAATTCGAACTTGTTTGTAAATTGCTTGTAAACACAACAAAATAATGTTAAAGAAAACCCACACACACATACAAGACTCACACGCATACATATACATATATATATATATAATGAAAATACGCATGCACTGTAACAAATTTAGCATGTGATCCCCACTATAAACCGGCTCTATACATACGTCTATATACATACTATACATATATATACATATATATATTTACATTCATATTTGTATTTTGTAAATTGTTCGTTTTTAAGCACCCAACTACACACATACACAAACACACACACACACACACTCATACACACATTTTTGTATTTATATATATATATATATGTAGATTTGTAGAAACTCGCTTCTTTTCTGTTTAGCCATTAAGATTTAACTGATTACCGATTACCGATTTATGATTTCTGTTTTAAGTTTCTTTTAGCTATGATTTTTCAAAGATATATATATATATTTTTAACAACCAACAACTCACAACCACGAATGTAAAATCAATCAATTAAAAACATAAATGCAATTATAAATTTGAAGACCACTCTTAAGTCATTGTTAGTTAGCCCACCTTTTATAATGCGTACACATAATTATAATGATAATAGAAATAATTTGGTTTTTGTAAAGAAATGTCACGCGCCGTCAAGCAGTTGCAGCTGCAGTGCACCAAGCAGTGCGGAAAGCAGTGCAAACGCGAAGCACTGCTTGGGAGAGGTTCGGCCTACAGTTGTGGAGCCACTGGCCGCAGCTGCCAAGTCGACGCTTGTTTTTTTAATTAAATGTATTTTAATTTTTTTGATATATAAACAATTACTGCGCACCTTGGAATGCGACACACTCTCACTCATGTACATTTCTAACACCTGATTGTAAGCACACACACACACACACACACACACACACACAAGCCCACACATTGTAAAAAGCAGAATTTTTGTACATTTTGATAAACATATTGGGATTGAAAACTAAACACTAAAAATCGAATTTAAATTACTAATTTATGCATTAATTTTATATATTTTAATTTGTTTAGTTTTTGTTGGTTTTTGCTCTTCAAATTGAATGTAAACTGTAAAATTTGTTGATTTTTATGCACTTGCAATGTATATAAAAAAATTCATCATTGAGCATATGTAATATTTGTGTAAATTTCAGACTAAACCCTCCCATACACACACTCTCACACACACACATTCGCAAACATCCGCACAGTTCCAAACGCCTCGAGCGCATTTCAAGCGTTTGCGTAGCAATAATTTTCGTATTATAGTTGTGTATTTTGTTTGGGTATATACATACATATATTTAATTAATTCGTTAGTTATTGACTAATCAACTGCCTGTCTACAGAGCGCAATGCACTGATTAATTTTAATTTGCATTAATCATAGACAACAAATAATAATAAACTCTGTATTTAGATTCTCAAGTTTTGCATACAAAACAATAACATTGTAAAACACACACACATACACACACACACACACACACACACACACACACACGCTGCTAAGCTGTAATAATTAAGCTCTTATACACACGCTCTCACACTCACACACACACACACACACACAATATATATTTGTATTAGACTCGATTGTGAAACGCAATTCAGGCAAAGATTTTAAATACTTATATATATGATAAATGGCGATATACATATGTCGAATTTGTACATGTGTTTGTATATGTAACATAAATTGTGTATTGTGTGTAGTGAGTAGAAAACAAAATGAAGAAGAAGAACCAGCAGCACAGTGAAATTAAAGACGCAACTTGCGCTATCTACATTAATAATTATATATACATATATATAGAAAAATATTGCTAGTTTTTACAGTAAAAACATTTTGCACGCATGTGAAACTCTTTCGAGTAAACCTACAAAAAAAGAAAAAAACAAAAAACATTTAAAAAATTAAAAAAAAAACCAATGTAAACAATTGTAACTTAACTTATATGAAAAAGAAAACGTATGACATAAGCAAAAAGTAGTTTAAAAATGCATATTAAACGGACTTTTATGAAGTTGGTTTATAGAAACATTTCGTTGATCCAAAAGGAATGCAAAAATCAATTTCGAAGCTGCCAAAGTAGGCGAAGAAATAAACAAATTTTCAAATTGTACATTTTATTTTGCCAATTAATTTGTAAAAATTAAAATCGAAACAAGTGCATAAACTAAAAAAAAAAAAGCGACGTTAATAAAATCCATGTTTAAACTTAATCCTAAAAATAAATATAAATATATACACACATACGAGCAGCAGAAATTTGTAAAATTTTTCGACAGCAAAAGATTGTAAACTAAGGCTAAGGCATACACTGAAAAAAAAAACCATTTGTAATTTGTTGTAAAAAGCTTAGAACGTTAGCAATGATGTAAGCAAGATGGATGGACAGGCAAACGTTAAAAAGTAAAACCTTTAAATTATATATATATATATAAATATATATTATACATACACCTACATACTTATAAAGCATAAATAATTATATTTTGTAGTTACACACACACACACACTCACTCACACACCGAGGAACCTTTAGTTTTGTAAACAGCGCGCAATCGGCACAAGTTACGTACGAGTCTATATATAAAGAAAACACACACACACACACACACACATATATAAAAAAAACTTATATAAAATTCGTAAATAGCATTCGAGCTTTCGAGCCTTTGATTTAACTATGCATTAAAAATAAAAAGAACAACTCTTATGTTTATTTTACAAATTATATTTAATGCTAATTTCATTGTGAGTAAAAATAAAAAACAAAAAAAAAACACAGTTTATTATGTAGAAAAAAAATTCGAAACTTTTTATTATCACACTTGCAATTATTCAGTTTCATAAATTCTGATTCAAGTTCCAACCAATTGGCTTCAATAGAAGGCTGCGATGATAACAAATCTGAAATCAAAATTCATATTAATATGACATACAACTAATGGATAGCATACTATATATAGTATATATATACAACATATATATATATAAAAATCTAACCTATAACCATTCCAACAAAACCAAATCGAAAACAAAAGAAAGCCGAAACACAGCGCAAAGCTTGAGGCATTTTATACGGCGCATTTTTTATATAAACAGGCTAGCTGTCTATGACATACATCTATATATACATATATATAATGATATATACCCAAGAATGATCAACTTTTATATGAGCCAGTAAGTAAACGGACATATTTTTTTATAAGCCTTGGCAAGCTGCTCTTTTTCCAGGCCGAACATTTTAACAAAATTAATAATTACCAAAATTCACTAAACAAATAATAATAATGAAAAAAAGCAAAAAGTTAATGAAAAGAAAAAACAAATTTAAAACTAAAACTAAAACTAAATGCAAAAATAAATACATAACAAAATTAACAAATAACACCCAAGAAAATAATTTCAAATAGTAGAATTTTTCCATTGTAGAAATGAAATGAAATGAAATGTATGTAAAACTATATAGATTTTTACTTGATGAGCAAATCTCGATATGTAATAGGCATATATGCTATGCAATGCAATGCAATGCAATGCATTATGTTGTTCGACTTTGAATAAAAACAAAAACAGCGACATTTAAAACTTGTAGAAAAAACAACAACAACAACAACAAACACGACCCTTTACAAAATAACTGTATATACAGAGTACTCGTACAAGGCATATTAGTTTGCAACTTGGGGGTAAGTGAAAGGCACAATTGCAAATTTAGAACAAATATATTTCCATTTTTACAACAAAACAAAAACACACCCAATATGGGCCCAAAAGTTCTTATAGATGTGGCTCAGAGGTTAAGTAACAATTTTAATTTTCTTATAGAAAGAGCAATTTAATATTTCATTAGCATTCTTTTGGAATATTGTATAGCCTTTTATAGCTAGTGATTAGTCCTTACACTTACTCCACTTGCAGATTTGGAGCACTTTCGACCAATACTAAAACCGTACTTAAATTAAGATTGGTTATTGTTTTAGTTTTCTTTTGAATGCCCCCATTAATGCCACAATAACACCCAAAAACCAAAAACCAAAAACCAAAAAAGCAAAAATGCAAAAATAAAAGAAAAACAAAACTCGAATTCAATTAAATGAAATGGAAAACATGAAACCTAATTAGCAACTCGTATGTACATAGGTGTACGAACATAACTAAAGATGAACAATTGTAAAACTAAATACTTCTACATATTTAATAAAAAGAAACATTTAAAACAAAGCACTCTTCCAACTAAACAAGCTCATTCAGAGGGATTGGGATCGGCGAATTTTCGGTATTAATATTGGAGAAAAATATCAACTCAATAAAGTTTATTCCATTTTTACACCACACAGCATACAAGGATATTGTTTAATACTTTGCAATAGATTGCGATAACGAGTATTTTACAATTAAATTAGGGGCGAACTTAAAGCTAGAGTTCTTATTGGACTAGGTAGACTAATTCACGTAGAACTGGTCGACAGGAACGTTCTTGAGCAGCTGATTGGCCAGCTTTCCGAACTCGGTGGCCAACTTCTTTTGCAGCTGCGCCTGCATGGCCTCCAGCACGATCTGTGAGTTGTCGCGCAGGAAGAGATTGGTGGCCTCCACTAGAAATATAATAACGGGATTAATATAGTGGTACAGTAGTCTTTAACGTTCATCTTCGGGGACTTACGCAGAATGCGATTGTTGTTGAAGGCGCGCGAGATGCTCATGTTGACCTTGTCCACATCCAAGACCAGGCTAAGCGAGTCCACGTGCAAGAACTTGCCACGCAGGGATGTCTTGCCGGTCAGCTCGGCAGTGACGCCATCGAATACGGCGTGGAACTCGCCACCACCGGAGGCGGGAATGATTAGCAGTACGCCGGAGCTGGTGTACTTCGCCTCGATCTTCAGCTTGGGCATGTAAATGCGCGCCTTAAACGGCTCGCCGCCATTCTCGCCCAGCTTCAGAGACTTCACCTGGTAGTTGCTGGCCCCAAAGGCTTCCATGTTCTTCAGCGTTATCTTGTAGCCCTGCGGTCCCTCGGTCAGCTGCAGAGACAGCGAGTCCATCTTGAAGGGCTCCACGGACGGCAGCTGCGACCCAGATGGAGAAACGAGTTTAGTTAGTTTAGTCGGTTGCAATGGCAAACGAAATCGAAAGAGTCAATTTCCGCACTTGAGTGGCAAATGCCACAAGCCCCGCGGCACGTTGCAGCCACATTGCGCAAGCGCCGCATTCGGCATTTGGCATTTGTTGTGTGTTGTTTGTTGTTTGTTGCTTGTCGTTGTGTCTTATGCAACTGCAACTCGTTTGGCACAGCAAAAATATATACATGGAAAGGGTTACCCACCTCAATCTCGGGTATGCCGCTGGCCAGATAGCTCCTCAAGTGCTCCAGCCCATTGCTGATACAGTCCACGAGCTTCGGATCGTCGCGACGACATTGTTTGATGTACGCAGCTGTGAAATAAACATGAAGAAGCACCAAAATATTTATCACTTAGCTGTTTAAACACAAATCAATTTCGCTTTCAATTCCTGTAAAGTTCAACGACTCTCGCAGCAGAGTCGGTCAGCACATATTCAAGTTCAGGCCTGGCCAAGAGCAAGCGCGATCTCTGGCAAGGTCGCCCACAACAAGGCCTCACAAATGCATCGCTCAAGAACCTGTCCCCCATTATATTAAGCTAAGTATTGTGGCATACAATTCTGTCGCATGGCCGTCACCGATTGCGGTTATATCATTAACCATACTTTAACTATGTATATATATATATATATGTGTGTGTGTGTGTGTGTATATCCATATTGTTATTATCTGGCGATCATTAGCGACGCGATTGCAGCCCAGCATCGAATTCAAGTTGAAGGCTGTTCAACGGCAATTCGAACAAAATGTATCTTTTAGCTGCGCTCATTAAAAATGGATTTGGTTCATAGTTTGCATTTTCAATGCGTCTTTTATGGATGCGGAAGTTTGGTCTTTGTTGGCTTTTATCTGCGGCTTATTTTAATTTTTACCCCTGCCCGACTTTTAAGGCTTTGAGATCTGAGAAACTGTGTCATTTTAGCCAATTAGCGGAAAGCCATTCGAAATTTACTTCATTTTTATGACACGTGATGGCAAATAAACACTTTACTTGACATTTGACACTTACTAATGTAAACATATAGACATATATAGATAAAGGTCTATAGGATTAACAAATAATAACTGTGAATTACTCAAATCGTGAGCTCACCGGCAAATTTCCCTAAAAGGCTGTCAATTAGCCAACTCACTGGCAACGGACTTGGCTAATTAACTAATATTTATTTTCTTCGATTTTGTATTATAAAAAGGTGCTAAGCAAAGTTCAAAATACAATTTAGTTGTAATTTACATGACTGTAAATGCGAAAACGTAAATAAATATTTAAAAAAAAATGTATAAACTTTTCCACAGCAGTGAAAAACTTGCAAATCCAAATTACAAATTCATATTCAATATAAAGCATATCAATAATATATACATAAGCTACATATTGTGTAAGACAAGTTAATGCACAATCTGAGAATTATTTTCATTTCGGTTGACACACTTTGCAGGTGTCCTTCACATAGCAATAGTCAAGATCAGGTATGCAAGACCATAAACACATTTCAAGTTCTAGATTTCTAGCTTTCTAGATTTCGATTCAGATCGAACTTACGCGCTTCGGCCTGTGTGAAACAGATGAGCTGCACGACAGCAGCGGCAATGCACATGTATCTCAGCATTTTGATTTGATCAAGATAAAACTCGTAATACAATTAACAACAATTCACACGCGTCTCAGCGTCACAGTAATTATGCAATTTATGGAACTCGACTCGTGTTCAACGTCCAACAACGCGCAGCTGCGAACGACGACTGTGGAAGTTGGCAACGGCTCGGCTTGGTTTTAAAGCCCACCTCGAAGAGAAGACGGCAATATGCACAGCGCAGTCGGCGTCGACCGAATAACTGACCGACTGACTGAGTGACTGACTGAGTGACTGACTGACTGACTGACTGATGGACTGAGTGACTCAGTTACTTGCTAACTGGTGTTTAGTAAATGTGTCTAAAGGTCTCTTTGCCGCCACACTCTGCAGCTTGAATCTTAGCTTGGGTCTGTGTCCAAAATATTGGTTTTATACCTTCTAAAAAATATATCAAAAGGGGTATCTTGGCTCGCACGTTCAACTTAAAATTAATTAATTTCAGTTGTGTTAAGTGCACGCATTCTATTCAGAACATTATTTTCTGCCAATATTGATGGAAAATGTATTCCAAAGTACATTTGTTTTTATTTCGGCACTGGGTATCTGCTAGTCATGTACTTCCAGCTGCCTTCAGTTGTTGTGTTTTGTTTTGTTTGCTCATTTGGCGAGTGGTATAAGTAGTAATTAAGCTCTTCAATTTTCGCAATGGGCCACAAATTTAAGTCTTAATTTGTTTGAAATAAATATTCTTAAAATGTACTCAAATGCAAATAAATATGAAGTTAAGATAATCATCAGTGCAATTAACGGTTTGCCTATAGAACAGAGGTATGTAATTTGCTGAATCCGATCGGTCATGGATCAGCAACTCCGTCGCAATTGACAACTGTCCAACAGAACAACCTTACTCATAAGCAAGCCAAGCAAGCAATAGAACCCTGAACAGACTTATGGATAACCATAATTTTTATACTTGTATTTCTTTTTCTGTGCCAAAGTCATGCGCATAAGATTTGAAAATACTAGGAATTCACAATAGTTGATTTAAATTAAAAATGTGAAAAAAAAAAACAATTTATGTTTTTAGTTGCTTAACGAAACTAGTTTCGTTCTATGTTTAACTGAATACTAGTTTATATAGTTCAGAGTATCATCCATGTACAAGAAATCAAGTTGTTCTGTTTCACATAACATATTAATAACCGTGACTCTTCAGATCCTCTCCCTCGTTCTGTCTCGCTCTGAATGGGATGCTCGAGCTTAACTTTGGACTGCCTGATCTTTGACTGTCTCGGAACTTAAACTGTTTATAATGGCCCTGACAAGTACAGAGTGGGAAGTGGGAAGTGCCATCCACACAAAGGCCCATTCGATTCTAGCACATAATAAATACGAGTTCGTTTTTCGAGTGCAAAAGCCAGACATAAATGGAATACGACAACAGTGAGAAATACTTAAAGAGGAGCCGAGCCCGTAGTCAAAGCAAATAGATAAATATTAAATGGTACAGGAAAACAATTTTCAGCCTATTGTCTAAAGTACTTGCATTGTTATTTAAATAATTAGAAGGCTTTGTTCTACCTTCCAATGGGCCTCGGCACATTCATATGAGGAATACACACACATATATATCAACACTCTCAGAACAATGTTTCCAAGAATTAACCAAAAGTATATATCTTTATTATTACACAAATTAATGAGTGAACATACTAGACATAATACGTGAGACCTTTAGTGCACATGAATAAAGAACTAACCAGACATTATATAATTATTATTTTGGTATTCTTAATGCGATTCATAAGGCGAAGGAAACGAGTTCTACGAAACTTGATTTTTATAGATTGCAACTAACTATGTACGAAATTATGTATTAAGCTCTGATTTTATTAACACCTGATAGTTTCACTATCGATAGAAACTAGTTTATAAATGCTGAACTTTAAGAAAAATATATTCCCATCTGTTATTTAAACATATATTTATAAAACGTCATATAAGCAAGAAAGTCAAGGAAGGGCAGGCTTCTAGGTCACATATAATACAAATTTGATGATTTTAATTGATACATTAACTAAACTACGTTTCAGTACATTTCTCTTCGCACTATAAATAGAGCAGCAGAGAAGCGTTCAAGGATTTCGAATGGCAACAGGAAAACTCTCAGAAATAATCACATAAACAAATCGCAATGAGCACAATGACCAATAAACGTAACCTTGACCGTAGTCATCAAAACCTGTAAGCTGCTAATTGCACTCGGCCTCATATATGAGCCGCGACTGTAGCAGTTTACTTTTTGGTGTCGCCTAAAAGTATGCAACACATTTTAATATTTTTATTGCAGCAGTTAAGCAAGTGAGATTTTTAGTTTAAGTTACATTCAGTCAATTAATAAATGATATTAAATAATTTCAGTTACGTAATTTAAAATATTAAAAGAGCTTTGTTATCCAATAATTAAAATGCGTAACGCATCATTTTGGCCATTGAAAGGAAAAAGTTCTTTGTATTCTTCTTTTTCAAATTGCAATTCTTTCGCTAGGGGCGTGTCGAAGGAATGTGACATAAATTTTGTGTGATTGATTGCTTTCCATGCAAAGATATAATTATTTGTATTCAATGAAAGAACCTTCTGAGGCTTTTATTGTTCGTATGCAAATCTCTAGAGCGTGTGCAATGCAAATGGCAAATGGTAAATCGCAGCACTTGACCTTTCCATAAGGCACCTTCGGAGCCAGCCTAATGGCCGCCCCGTTTGGCCACTTGAGGACACAAATTGCCAGCTATTCATGAGGTACAAAAATAGTTTGCAACCATAGAGATGATATATAGAATATGTTGAATGCGAGGCACGCAGGATTAAGCACAGCTAATCCCTGGGTTAATGAAGCTCATGATTCATGGCACGGCTCATTACGCTGAGTTTTAAAGGCCCGAGCCAAGTCAAAGACCGAACAGCTCACGGCATGAACTTAACCTTCAAGTAGCGGGCCAAGCCCAGCCCCATCCCCAGCCCCAGCCCCAGACCCAACCCATGCCCATACCCATGCCCAGACCCCTTCCTAGGCAGCGGCTGTTGCATGTGCCTGTGGGCTGTGGGTGTGGGTGTGGCCCCATTTTGTGGCCTTTGTTCGTTGTTGCAATGCACTTTGCGTATGCCATTGGCGCTGCTTTCGACGCAGTTCATTTCTTTTGGCCGCCTCGCTGGCTGGTTGACTGCCTGGCTGGCTGACTGGCTGACTGGCTGGGTTTTTGGTTAAATGGCTTGGTCCAATGCAGCGTTGGCTCATTCCTCGCTCAAGTCGCGTGAAAGTTGGACGGCAGTCAGCGCAAAGAAAGCAAACCAGCAAAGCAGCAACCTTTATAAGAAAGCAATTCCTATACTCGGTTTTTATTCTGTTTTCGATCGTTTGCCAGCGAGAAAGAACAAACAAAACAACTCGAAACGCAGCTAACTGGTCCGTTTTGACCCACTTACGAGCTGAGCCCGATAGAATTTCGAGGGCAGAGTGAAATTCATATATATACATTGTATGTTCCATTGTGTTTTTCTGTGTGTACCCTATAAATTAAATTCTTCTGAAACGCTTTCGCTCTTACTCATAGTAAAACCGAGTAGACAAAAATTAGCATATGAAACAATACGAAACGTGCTAATAAATTATGAAACCAAGCTAAAAGTGAAACAACGCTCATAACTATTTATTTTTACTTGTACTTTCATCCAGACCTACCAAAAATTAACAACAACAACAACAACAACAATGTGCCACAAGCTTGGAATAATTTTGCTGCTGTCCACAGTGGGCGCCATTTGGGCCCAGCAACAGCGTAAGTACTGCCAAAAATTAAAGCCAAATACATTAGGAATTAGCCAGAAATCGAATGATATCGCTTTCTATCGGATTACGTTCACGCTTTCCAGTGCCCAGTGCCCAGTGGCCAGTCCTTAAAGAGGTGGCCAAAACTGTGGCAATCACGTCGCTTATAACTAGGCTTAAGTACCGATCAATTCGGTTTTAATTACCCGCCGAAGACGTGACAACCACATCGAAAGTTGGGCTTCAATTTCCAGAAATTATTTATAAAAACTAACTCTTAGAAAAATTCAGCCAATTTTTATGTGTGATAAACAAAGGGCCATATGACATTATATGACAGACCTTTCCGAACTGCTCAAATAATTTGACACAGATGAGAGTGATGAGATTAAAGATTTAGAGAGGCAGGTCTATAAAACCAGGCTATTTTAGAAGGCCATAGAAATGTTTTACTTAGAATGAAATTGCAATGAGACGTGCCTTCAGTTTTATAGTATAATGTAGATCAAGATTTGAATTATATTCAAAAATGAGTGAGCGAGTGATTTTGCTGAGTGTGCCCTACTTGTAGATACCCTGTATCAATGGGGTAAAAGTTTATATTATTTGTGAATAACTCTTAGTATAGATCACACTCACATAGGACAAATGTTGTTAAATAAAATGAATAAAATATAAAAATGCATTATATATTTAATTTAGATAAAGTATATGACTACACCTACATAATACTCATATAAGATATATTTTATCAAAATAAACTTAATTATATTTATATTCTAACAAGTCAAAGTTAGTCGAGTAGACCTCATTCGCCGTGTCACACATTTCAATGAGGATTGGTTATAAAAAAAAACACAAATTTAATTTCATAATATAAAAATAAGCCAGATAAATAGATCTTACTAATTGCAAACAGTTTATTCACGATATTAGTAAGCAAGCGTGTTGAGCAATTGAAGCTAGGTAATTATATAAGAAAATATATAATACCAACAGGCAGACCTATTTCAGTACTCGGGAGCATTAATTGCCACAATTGTTGTTGTAGTTCAGTTCATTCCCCCAACTGGCCTAGCAACAGTGTTTCCTTCGATGCTCAAGAAACCCCCCATTGAAGCTGTCCAATCAGCTCTCAGCCCAGTCCCAACTCTGTCCACAACAAGTTGATGGCCGAACATGCTCACACATGTGGCTGGGATTGATCTTATCTGCCTGAGCGGCGATCTGCACTATGCGAACTTGAACTGCGAGCAAGCATTGCCAACCGTGCAGCAATTAAATTCGTTGCACTCGAATGCGCAAAACTTCAATTTAAACTCAAAGATAAACAGTACAAAAAGAAAATCAAAACAAAAAGCGTATACACAACAGATAATCAACAAAAGTTGATAACCTAGCAAATTAATGTGCTAACAATTACGTTGAACTGGGAAATGATTTACAGAAGCCGCTGGGCACACCGTCAAGTGCATCGATTATTGCTATCTCTGTCCTCTCTCTCTCTCCCTCTTTAATAAAATAAATACAAATTAAAAAATATATTACAGTTAAAGCTGGAGTCGTTGCCTATAACGGATAACTCTCTTTCTCCTGGAACTATAAAATGATTTAAACGAGCAGCTGGTCACACTGTAAACTGCATTCATTATTGCCTTTCTCTCTTAAGTCTTGGTGATCCTTATCTACTATTATCTCTAGCTCTCACTCTCTTTTCTTAAACGCACAACTGCTTTGGTAGCCCTGGCATTTATTGCTCTCTCTTTCTCTTGCAGCTTACTACCTGCAGCAATGCCCCCGCGATGAGGCAGCCATCAACGAGTGTCTACGTGATAGCGGTAACAAATTGGTGCATTATCTACAAAAGGGTATACCCGAATTAGACATTTACGAGGTAAGACCAGACTGGCTTCCACTGTTACTATGCCATTACCTTTCCCTTTCCATTTCTCCATTTGCCAGATTGAACCCGTGGTTATAGATGAGATTGGCATTGTGTTGGGCAGCGGCCCGGATGGCTATCGCGCTCTCTTCCGTAATATTCAGGCCTTTGGCGTTAGCAATATAACCGTTACCAATGTGCGGTACGTATATATATTACCATATTTATCATCCACAACATACGGTCTCCCCCATACGCATGACTTTTGTGAATAGAGACTTAATAGTTTAACTTCCTAGCTCTTAATGTTTGGACCCTGTGAGTAACATCAGTCAGTCAGTCGGTAATGAATATATAAATCCACATACATAGTTGACTCAAGAGCGGGGTCACATCTGACATAGTTGTACTATGAACAAGGCGTATTAAAAATTGTTGCTGTTGTTTTGACCCTTAAGAACTCGGTGCTTAACCTGGGTCGCGCCAATTCTAAAATTTATATAATAACAAAGTATTTAAAATAGAATAAATATGATATAAATGGTCGAACAGAGTATCAGGCAGTCGTGTGCAACTTATCAGTAGGCAGTATTTATTTTAATTGATATTAGGGTATTCAATAGTTGCATATTCATATCTTTGTTTACCTTTTCCGTCCACTAAAAAATCTTCAACTTGTTTGACAAGTTTCTTTGCCAATACTTCAGTTAAACATTCAAGCAATGCATTTACTTGGCACACGATCCCCGAGTAGCTGTATTTTAATTAATGCAATTGACATATGAGTCAAGAGTCTCTTCGATCCATGTCTATATACTTTTAGCTCTTAAATGGCGCTCTCTTGCATTTCAGAGCAATCGATTTACATTTAATGGGATTTTCTCATGCAGCGTAATTGCCCTTTCAGACATCAACTGTAGCTAAAGTTAATGGGATTATATTTAATAATAAACAGCATAAATTAAAGTTGGGATAATTTTCATCGAAGCTGGGTGGGAAATAAGTGGAAGTGTGGATTGCGTCAATTATAGAACTTATAGAAATTTACATTGCAAACGATTAGTAGGAATGCTTAAAAATAGAATAAACACGATCGCAAGTTAGTACTGAGAAATGTAGATTTCATTAAAGCTCTTCGACAAATGGCAGCTATTAAAAAGCCGCAAATTATTTGGGTCATCTATGTATGTGTGAAGCGTGCTTGAAGCCCGCCTCTACTCAAGATTATGCAACATTTAGTCCTTGACCTAGCCGCAAGCAAATAGACAAAACCGCTTGCCCCAAACTTAAACGACAATATTCCGGTAACAAGAGATTGTTTTAAGAAGCAGCATTTGAAACTCGGTTGATCGAAGAATAGATACTCTGCTTGAACTAAATGAGTGACAAACTTTCGATATACACAGGAGGCGATTATGGTTCTCCTTCTCCTTCTTAAATTATATTCTTATAAGTTTCCCATATCCCACTTCTATGATACCAATTACTAGTAATATATCATATTAGGTGCTAAAGAACTCTTCTTCTGTGCATTACACAAGACGAGGCACAATTGACATACCGTTAACAAGCCATTTAGACCCACCTAAAGAGCAATTTACATAGCCCCAAGCATAGCAAAATTTAAAGAGCTTCGAGTAGCCAAGCAAATGTGGGTCAAAGTGATTCTCTATGTTTTATAACCTCTTGCCTGCTAACTAACCTAGCAGTCAGCAGTCAGCAGTCAGCAGCCGGTTTCAATTGGAATTCGATTTCGGATTCGGTTTTGGGTCTCGCATGGGGTTGCAGTTCGGCGGCCTACACTTAGCGAAATAATCAGGAGAGCCTACTTCAAATGTTATCAGTGTGGAATAGCTCAGATTTGAAGACAAATCTAGACGAACAGCTTTAAATTGTTTCTAAGCTCGAACTAGATTTAGTTGCTCCACTTTTCTCTGAGTGTACAGCTTTGCTTTTGAGTTGCTTGCACCAGTTTGTCGTCTCGGCTCCGTCAAGTGTCGCCTGTGCCAGAAACGAAGGTCGAGGTGGAGTTAGCTGCCACACACGACTGCGACATTGAATTAAAATTTAGTAAATCAAAAAAAAAAAAAAAAAAAAAAAACAAAAAATGCCTATACATTAGCACATCCAGCAATGAATTGGCAATTTTATGCGTCTATCTAGCCGCAGCTCAAACACATATATCATCATTGTGTCATTATCACTGCCATTGTCAACGTCATCGTCATCGTCATCGTCATCATCACTTGCAGCTCCGACTTGGACTCGCTGCAGTTCCAGCTGACGTGCGAGATACCCCGGATTCGCGTCAAGGCTCAATACCGATCCACAGGTGTTCTGATCTTGGTTAAGGCCTCAGGTGCTGGCGACTATTGGGGCGAGTACGGTAAGTGCAGAGGGAGGAGGTCAACCCACCTGTCAACTCCTTAAACTAACTTTCAATTTTGAAGAGGGCGTCAAGGCCAAGATCTACTTCAAGGCTCTCGCCAATGAGGCTGCTGATGGACGCACATACCTGACCACCGACTCGGTAAAGATGGATTTCAATGTGAAGGACATTCAAATGGGCGTGGATAACATAGCCAATGGCAATTCGGTTATACGTGAGTAAACCCCCTTAAGTTTCCAACACATCTATATCTTAAGTCCTCTTCCATCCACAGAGGCGGCGCTCAATCTGTTCATCAACTCGAACTCTCAGGAGCTGTTGAAGGAAATGAAACCCGCGCTGAGAACCAAACTGACCCTCGTCATACGCAACTTTATGGATCGGCTGTTCGCCAAGATCCCGCTGGACGAATGGATCAACTTGAATTAGTTAAGCATCAGTCGAGTACTATATAATAAGCACTAATTTATTGCACACAAGTTCACCCAAATAAAACAACAAACGATCTAATAAATAAATATACAAAATATAAGTATATCTGAGATGGAGAACGCCTTTATTTGTTTAAACAATGATATGCATTTGCTGCTTATTTAATATCCGCTATAAAACGAATCGGCCCAGCTTATGGTTACATTTATTGTTAGAACTGTTCCAGTATTATATAAGTGCGATCGCGGGTTAACGGGATGACTTACCATTATCATTAGGTCGGACGGTAATGTGAGGGTCGACATGCAAATTGAAGGTCTCGACAATATGAATGAATGAAAACTATGGATCTGAAAATATGACAACAAAATGAGGAGGCATGTAGATGAATGAGGAAGGCTAAGAAAACCTACAAAAATATACAGCAATAAAAACTTCACTTTATTAATTTATAATTAGAATATAACTATGGCGCAAAATCGTATGATAACATAAGGTGCATATATTAAATGCAAAACAAATATTACTATAAATGATTCTAATAAAAATAAAAAAACTAAGTTTTTTTAATAAATACTAAGATACCCATTTACTTGACTTTCTTTCGTAATCGAATTGATTTTTGCATTTCAGTGTAGATTATTCAACTCGAACGTTTGAGCAGTGAACAGCTTTCCTTAAACATTCCTTAAGTATAGTCTTATTATAATATCTTGGACACTTGCGTGAGCTTGAACAATTTTTTAGCCACAACAGACTTCGTGGAACCCCACTCAGTGGACGCAGTGAACCGTGTCAGCCTTAAACGTATAGGTAGCTATTGCCTTGCCCTGCCTTCCGTTGGCTCTAGAAGAGATTTAGAGAAATTACATAGAGTTCAGATAACAGGTGATGCAAATTCACAACAAAAGCTCAACACAAGTCGAAAGATCTTTTAATTGATCTTAGTGCCTAAATACAGAGCACAATAATAATGAAATTTATGTGACAAATTGGATATATATAAGGTATATTTTATCACTTACCTAAAGGGCCTGCTTGAGATATCGTTTAGCTGGAAAGCCTGATTGCAGCTTTTCTTTTTTTGGCCGGGTATTGCCATGCACACACACACACACACGCACACACACAGAAAGGCACACGCACGGGCAGTTGTGTGAATGCGATCATTAAGATTATTATTATGATTAACCCGCAGCCGCTTAACATGTCGTTCTCACTATTAACCCCCACTGTATGATGTCTGTCTGCGTCTCCCGCTGCCGGACGGGCATTGTCAACGTGTTCTGCGGGGTTCTACGCTGCCCAGTTCTAAGCTCAGCCAGCGCAACTCTCAAGTAAATCGAAGCGTCAACTTTTGCTATAAAACGCGAACGCCTCACCAATTTTGCATTCAGTACGATTTGTAGACGGTTACTAAAACTACAAACATACAATAACAACTCCAGTCGAGTAGATAAAACGGTCTCCAGTTCACGAACAAACATTAATAAAACGTTAGTAAAAAGTGGTTAAAATATAAGTTTGAATAATTCAAATTGAAAATTTTGTTGTGTAACTTAAGACAAAAACTGACTTTAAAGTAAATATTTAAAGCCTTCGCGAGTTTTCCAAGTGTTATTGAAAAAAAAAACTATAAATATTTCCGAAAATTCCAACTAGAATATCGTGAACCCTTGTTAATCCAGAGGAATAAAAAAGTTTAGCCTTCGGTTAGGTTTTCAGTTGTTCAGAGCATAGGCTTTATTAAACTTTCAGGTCTGGTAGGGTTTTAATATTAATTTGTTCTTTGGAATGGCATAAGACATCTCATCCTAGGTTTAGGTTAGAGATAGGTATTAATTACCGAAGGCTGTGAAGACTGCCTCCGTTGTCAGAATCCGACGACAAGTAGCTAAAGTCCTCGTTGAAAAAGTCGTTGGCCTCCCTTTCGTCATCAGTGGGAGGATCGACAGCCGCTGCAAGTGCTTCCAGATTTGAAAGCGCATCGCAGGGTGATGAGTAGCATTTCATATGGATCTTATTGAAGCCATAACTCAATTGACCATTACACTGGGTTAGGTAGACGATGGATTCGTGATTGATCTGAAATATGACTTCCATAGCAGCCTCTCTGAATCTGATCGCTTTGATGACTTTCCAATCATTTGTTGGCAAATTCGGGTTCAACGTGGTCACCATATCAAGAATGGCATTGGAATCTGAGGGTGTCTGGGGTAGCCAAGCTGTAGCCCACGGTCGGGATGGTATGTTCTCCACATCAATCACCTCCAATTGAGCGCCTTCGTATACTTTGCCAACCTTGGCAATAGCATATCTATAAAGCAGGGCAGATCGCTCATTGTCGCAGGAAATAAGCTTGGTAGTCCCTTGAAACCAGCCAATGTCCGTACACGACGGAGGCGGACCTGGGTTATCCCGCAATATCTCCATTGCAACGGCAGCCATGGACGCCTGAATCCAGCGCCATTGATTCCGAGGAATTTTACCATTCGGTTGGCTGTTGTCAACGACACCAAGTATTTTGCGGGTTTTTGACAAATTTTCAAATGTACTCAAGGGGGATTCATTGGACTTGTAGCGTTTTGGAGCCTTAGCCTCATCGACTTGCTGATAGGGGCTGATATGAAGATCAGCTTCGTTATTTGATCTTCCGGGTGTATCTTCGAGTGCATGGTTTGGATTTGCTGCCGAATTCTTAACTTCTACAATCAATGTCTCCCGCAAGGGTTCGACCTCATTTGGCTTCTCGGTAATCGCAAGGCTGCTCTCGAAGTTCGGCAGCACACATCTTGCCCATGCGATATCCTCTTGAATCTTTAGATAGTCTTCCCTCGAAGAGGCCTGTTCTTCCGTAATAGGCGCATATGCATTACGCTTTAATATTCTGTGCGCTTTGTCCTTATCAAATACGGTTGCTTTTGATGGGTCAGGCCTACAAAAATTTGCGGGCCTTCGGCTTACAATCTGACTGTCACTGGATGTGCCAGGCATTGATGTCGATTGCGCGGTATTCATTTGATTTTGTGAACCTGCTGTGCGGTTGTTCTTATTCAATTGTGCTCTTCCTCTTCCATTGACGAAACTCTTGTTTCCTCTCGGTCTTTTATTCGGAGGACCGCTCTCCTCTTTGTTATTTTGTTTTGTTTTGTTTATATTCATCCTGTTTTGTTCCCACGAGTTGCGGAGAAAGTGAGAGGTCGACCCGGGCAGAGATCCGCAATACCCGAGCAAGGCTTTATAGAACAGGCGGTAGCCAATTGCCTGAGCTCTCCGTTCAAGACTGGGCTAGATTTTTTGAACCTGGGCCCCCAGCCAGGCTGACTCTCGGCACGGGTCGATTGACACCTTAGTTCAGCCCAGGTATGAGTGTGTGTGTGTGTGTGTGTGTGTAGCTATGCTTTTGAAGGCGGCAACACAAGCGCCTTGTCGATGACATGGTAAACGCCACGCATCCGCTGGCTGTCCGGGACTGCTTATTCGTGGGTGGTTACCCTTATTCGCAGCTAACCTCCGGTAGGAGGCCGTTCGCTATCCGCAACCTGCGACCCGTCTGGCGGCCCCAGCTAGGCCCCTGTCGAGCCCAACTCACTAACTCTTCAGACCAGACATTCATTAACGTGCCTTAATCTTAATATATTATATATTACATACTATTAGAAGCCACAAACAAATCCAAATGAGAGTGGCGAACTACAACGCCAAAACTCATGCAACTCATTGGCTTGGAACGTTGCAATCACAACGTCTATAATCACCAGCTTGGGTATAATTATATGAATTGCATTGTTGAGGGCTGCACTTAAGCGCTGACTTGTAAACACGCCTAATTCCAATCAAATTGTCAACTATTACTTAACTAATAAAGCGGTTTTGACGTCAATAAACGTAATAATGATGAGGATGAGTTTGCGTAATCCTTAATGATCGGATATTAGAATAGCTCCTAACTGAACTCTTAAGGAACTTTAATAGTTTTGCACCTATTAAGAATTTCACGCCAACCCAGGCTAATTATCTCTACGCAACTCACTCTTTGCAGGCAAATCTAAAATGGAGTCCAGATTGATTGCAGCCACTCTCTTTCTGTGCTTCCTCGGGTACACCTATGCTGTAACGATGCGTGAGTTTAATAAGCGACCTTTATTTTAGGCACATACTTACTCAACTTTACCCCCTGTTCCATCTTTTAGCGGACTACATCAAGATCTGCCATCGTCACGATCCCGAGCTGTCCAAGTGCATTAAGCAGAGCGTTCACAATTTGCGTCCGTATTTGGGCGACGGCATCAAGGAAATCAATGTTCCTCCGTTGGAGCCTCTGTACATTGGTGACCTGAACATACTGGAAGGTGGAGCCAGCGGTATTACAGTGAAGGCCAAAAAATTAAGCATATTTGGTGCATCCAACTTTGAGATAACCAAAATGCGTGCCTCCATACAGAACAAACGGTTCGACTTTGAGCTGATTTTGCCGCTGCTACAGGGAGATGGTCAATATGAGATTAATGGCAATATACTGGCGCTCCCCATCAAGGGCAACGGTCCCTTCGTTGGCAACTTTACCAACTTTGTGGCCTATGTGCGCGTCAGTTATGATATTAAGAACATCAACGACATTGAATACTTTGAGATAAAGGAGTTCGGATTGAAGATTCGCACGGGCAAGGGTCGTCTACGTCTGGAGAATCTCTTCAATGGTGACAAGGTTCTTGGTGATGTGATCAATCAAACTATCAATGAGAACTTCGAGCTTTTCACCAACGAAGTGATAGCGCCCATTGCTCGAGCCCTGGAGATCAAGTTCCGGGCGATTGCCAACAAAATCGTCGAAAATTTTACCTACAACGAACTGTTTCCAGTTTAATTAATTTTTATGCTTTATTTTTTATATGCTATTGCTTGTGATACAGTTAATTTCTCTATGTTAGTATTAAAATAATTCATAAATAATAACCATTAACATGCATAAATAAACTAAACTGGAACACAAACAAATCTTCTGTTTCACTTTTTTCCAGTCTATTCAGCGTACATATGTTTATCGCTCAACAAATATAATTAACTTATTGACAAGTTTGTTTTTCACATTTCATCAAAAATGTTTAATTTGTAAATTTGCCTTTCGCGTTTATTTGTTTAGCCGAAACAATTTCGATGCAATTCGTTTTGTTTTTATCTAAAGGGAAATGTCAAAAAGGAAAATTTAACACTGTCCAAATTATTTACATTGGCTGGACTGTTATTTACAGCAATCGTGCAATAATACTAGAAAATGCTATCAATTTTTAATTAAAATTAAGATATAAAATGAGTACTTTGAACGAAAGAGTTAATAAATTCTATTTCCCGTCGGCTAATAAATGAATTTAAATATTAAAGATCTGCAGAGTGGGATATTTAAGACAACTGTCAAGTGTGGAGTATTTTATTGCATTTGGTGGAGTGCATCTGTTAAGTGGACAAGCAATACT